>OY756977.1:2400000-3600000 GCA_963580505.1 Ennomos erosarius
ATCTGACAATTCCGACATTGTCAAAGGCAGGATGCTATGATAGTGAAAGAAGAATGATTCAACATTCAACTTTTATGAGAAAAATGAATGATAGATTTTGGGGGTTTGCTCACCCCTTGACTATGAGTACCACTGTTAGTCTCTACAGGTTTTCATCATAATCATCTGCCGGAAGCTGAACACAGGAAAAATCATCGTGGCTGAACATAGGCCTCCTCCATAGGACGTTGGGGACGCTTTTCATAATGTATAAATTTCTAATGGTAGGTATAAAATGTCTAAGATACTACATCTAATTTACATCAAGAATTAACGTTAAGATACTTATAATACCTACACTTTATTCATTTAATTATTAATGACAATGTTAAATAATTTAAAACAAATAATTTAAAAAATGTAAAATCAAAACACTTTAATGACCTTCGAATACCGCTCATTCGCAGACCCGATAACTGATGCAGATTAAAATTCTCAAATGGTGACTGCGTGCGGGCCGGATGACGCGGCGCATAGGCTGGCCCCCACTAGGCGGAAAGACGGCTGGTCAAACCCTGTCACGTTACATCCGTTCCTTTCGTGAAAAAGGTAGAATGGAACGCTACAAGTTAATGAGCAGCTCCTCCCCTACCTAAACAGTGCCTAGGTTGACAGGATCCTAAGAGCTGAAGAGAAAAAAAGGAATTGGTAACAGATATTTATTTTCGTAAATTTTACAAGCTTTGTAGAAAGCAAAAAAAAAGAGTCTCTAGATGATGCGGAAGAACGCGAAATTTAAGTTGTTTACGGCCTACAAGTTATCACGGTAGAATTAGAATGTTATTGGATCCAAACAAGGCCCACTTCCGGGTCTTCAGATAAACAAAGCCCGCTTCCGGTCTTCAACGAGGCCCACTTCCGGGTCTTCAAACAAACAAGGCCCACTTCCGGGTCTTTATTCAAACAAGGCCCACTGTCGTTATAGAGACTGAGGAATTCGTTGCCTTTAGTTTGTCCGACTTCCAGAGTTCAGCGGCTAGCTCATTCAGTTATTAGCTTCTGGATCCAGAAGAAGATTCTCGTCCTTCCACCGTCGATGAAGTATTATTACGCAGCTCAGATTCAAGATGCAGCAGCAGGAGACACGCAGGTATTAGTCGTCAAAGCTTTGACGGACGACGGGCCGGAACATGGTGATGAAGTTATATTGCCACTCAATGTTTGAAAAAGGCAAGCCGGTCGTCTCACTGGTTGACGCTCGGCGATAGATTCGTCGTGGTAGATACGGCGGCCGACGGTGACAACAGATGTAGTTTCGGCGATCAGCTCTCGGCGATAGATTCGTCGTAGTTTCGCGACTGGCTGTAGCGGATGTAGCTCGGCGATCGGCGATTTGACAATGGATATGTCGTGGCGCAGCGATTGACGTAGATGGAGATTCACTTCACAATTTTGGTGTTGGATAGCCAAAGATGGTTTTTGAAGGCGTTCTTGAGTTCCCGGGCCTTGCCTGGCCCGGGAATGGCCTTATATCAATTTAGTGTTCCTCGTTCGAGGAGTAAATTGAGACTGCCATTCCATAGCGACAGCTTTTCTAAAGAAACCTCGCTAGCATTCCAAGGTTCTAGATTTTTGCAGTTTTCAAAATTTTGAATACAAAATAGTAAAAAAAATAAATCTAGAGTCAAAATACATACAATCATGGCCAAACTATAAAATACCTCACTGAAATTGACAGTAGAAAAAGAAAAATATGAATTTGAAGAGAAACTAAATTCGAAACAAAAAAAAACAGTTTCAAAACAACTGCCATCCGAGCAGTCGTGTCTAGAAATCGGGCCCGTGACCCGCGCGCAAAATCGATAAAGTGATGTAAAATTTTTGAGAAAAATCAAGTTTTTTTGTGCTTAAATTACTGTGAAAAGGACTGTCAAGTGCTGTGATGTGAAAGTTGTGAATGAATAATAGAAACCAGGTAATATATTATGATATATACATACATGTAGCATTACAACCCGCGGGGTGCCGGTGAATGCAAGAGGCAAGCTGCTGCTCTAAGTAGCACTCTATGGAGCCTATGTTCAGCCGCTGACGTCTTCAGGCTGTCGATGATGAAGCAGTTTTAGTTTATATAGAATGATGGTTATCGTGTGTTTGCCATAAAACCAACGATAAATCTATGGTTTACTCTTTTCAGATACGATCGCTAAGGTTACCTGGTGGAAAGCTAGTATATTGTTCCTCTTATTGGTGGCTGTGAAATTGCATGGATCACCTATCGTAACCAATGACTAAATCTATGAATGTATGATTTAAGACTGCATAACGAGACCGCTCTCGAAACTTGATTAAGCCATCACCCGTTTATGCACCGTCACGAAATTCATCACTTGTGAGTTATGATGACTGATAGATGATTGATGGAATGGAAAATAATATTACTACCATCATCATCATCATCATTATCATCATCATCATCATATTCAGACATATTTAAAAAAAAAATCTAAAAATTAAGTTCTAATAACATCATTAAACTATCGTTATGTGTGACGGATTGTATCGATTTCTGGTCGATCAATTCGATATCGTGTTTTGGCCCCGCTGAGAATATCTCAGGATTGATTGATCCAAACGTTCTTATGTTTAACTGTGCATTGCCACCCACTAAAGGGTGTTTGAACCTCATGCAAATATGATCTTAGAAGTAAGTATATTATGCTTGTTAATTATGATATCATATGGAAGTGATGGAGTTCTTCAAATTTTCTTTATGGTGCGAGAGCCCATTGCACAAATATCTACAATACATCATCGAGTACCTTAACAGGCTATATTTCTGTAAACCACTCACCGACACTTAAACTTGTAAAAAAATTCAGGATCGCCAATTCTGATTCTGCCGGGTCATGGAAATCCGTGAAATTATTTGAATTTTACATACTTACGTCATCAGGTACCCGAATTAAATTACTGGCAACAATTGAGCATTGATTAGTAATGTAAAAAAAAGTTCTGCCATTACACACCCTGCCGGAAGTACCTGGCAGAAACTTACGAATTGCCCTTCACACCATTTACCTACCTCATCGAGTATCCCGTTGAAACCTATGCCCAGATGCCCTGATAAAAAAGGTTTTTATTTTGAACGGGCTAATGCTGTTGGTCTCTACAGACCTTTACAGCGTCACCGGGCGGGAGGGCAGGCGCTTAAGGCACCCAGCCGACAAAAGTGGGGGGCAACTAGCTCAAGGGCACCCCTGGTGTGCGAGCAGCCTAAACAACGGCTGCTCAGGATCCCGGCGACGACGGGGTGGTGATAAAAAAGGTCTGCCAGGTCAAAAGTTTATGGAACTGAGTGTGAAATGTCTACAACATCTTCTGCGATCACCCAGCTGCTTCCCAAACGTGGCGCTTGATGACGTCCTATGGTAACCGCCCAAAGTGGCATTTTATTAAAGAGGTTGGACGTCTGCCAGTTGATGATGCGGTGAGTCTGACGGTATAATCACAGACTTAGGATATTTTCGTTATTATTAACAGTAATTACACATAGTCAGACAGCTTAGCTGACATTCAATTACTGAAAACACTTTGCCACAGAACATGAAGCTTTTCTATATGGAAACGAAATAATTACGGGTGAGACCACTGGGTGCCTAAAACTAAATAGTTGCACATTTAATATACAATTGTCAAAAAATTATTCTAAAACGTCACACAACACACATCAGGCTACTCCACTAAATAAGGGAACAATAAGGGGTGGGGCCCTTATTGTTCCCGGTGCAAAGGTGCCCATAACGCTTGCTGCATTGCCGCGCTGGATGGCAATGGCCAACCTTTGCACCAGAAACGCACCGGAGCGGGAGTCACCCGACCTTTAATAATAATTTTATATGTTATTTTAATTTCCTTGTAATAAATTTAATATACTGTCCAATTAATTTTCGCCTAGCTTCGAACATACTGACAAAGTAAACGAGCGTTAATCTTAATTACACTCCGAATATTCTGCGTTATAAATGGTTATACTGCTGGATTTTACCAAAGTAGAATTAGTTTTATTCCAAGTATAACGTTAGTTGTTACCCTCGGATTCAACTGATTGACAAATTAAATGACGATTAAAAGGACCCGTTGTATCCAAGGAAAGAACTTCAAAATTGTTGGTATAATAGTTATATTCGTGTAACTCGGTTATTCTCGGAACGTTATTCTTTTTTGGTAAAATCGGGCCTAAATACTTCACGCTTCACGTTCACGTGAGACAGGAATTGTGTCTAAATTTTGATGCATGTTATGTGCCTTTTATGATTAAATATTTAGGTATTTCTATATTAAATACTTACGAAAGCCGTTTAATTAATTTTATTTACTAGCTGACCCGCCCCGGCCTGGCACGGGTTTATTAGTTTTACGCCTCATCTGAGCCTAACCGAAGAGAGCAGGAAGAGGGAAAAAATAAGGGAAAAGATGAATGGAGTGCAGATTTGAATTTTTCAAAGAGGAAATAGTAAAATGATGTTTCCAATCCCGTTTAGGTTCCGGATGTCGGCCATTTTTTGAATTCTCCGTAATAAAATTGAATTTACAATTCAATTCAGAGTGTTTTACTTTGACGAATATTTTCCGAGAATAACATTAACGAGGTTTGCGAGTTTGAAGCAAACAATAGCTTTTGCTGGCCTTTGCTAATAGCCTCCCCCAGGAGCGCCACTTAGAGCGACTGCTCGCCTCCTGCATCCATCGGCTCCCCGCGGCTTTCACCAGGTCATCAGTTCACCTAGTAGGGAGCCGGCCTACGCTGCGTCTTCCAGTTCGTGGTCGCCACTCGAGAACCTTTCTTACCTATCGGTTGTCAGCTCTACGAGCGATGTGGCCTGCCCATTGCCATTTCAACTTGTTAATCCTAAGAGCCACATCGGTCACTTTAGTTCTCCTGCGGATCTCCTCATTTCGGATTTTATCTCGCAGGGAAACACCGAGCATTGCTCTCTCCATAGCTCGTTGCGCGACTTTGAGCTTAGTAATGAGGGCAACAGTTAGAAACCACGTCTCAGTTCCATAAGTCATCACTGGCAACACACATTGATAGAAAACTTTTGTTTTCAGGCTTTGTGGTATTTCGGACGAAAAGCTGATAGCTTTATGCAGTTGTAATTAATCCTTTTTGGATATGGGTTAAACCGTGTTGTTACGGTGATGGAAAAATGGAAAAATGGGACCGCCTGTAAGAGGCGGGGTGTATTCAAAGAAAGGGCATTCTCATCGGTACTACATCGGTAATTCCACAGCCTCCGTGGTGTGGTGGTTGAGCAGGTCGGCTCATAACCTCGATGTGGCGGGTTCGATTCCCGCTACAGCACAAGTATTTGTGCCCGAAAAAAAAAAGCGCAAAAACTTGTTCTGTGTCTGGGTGTTGTGGGACCATGGTCCTCGTAGTTCCTGGGTCCCTAGATACAGGGAATCTTAGTTAGGGTCCAGGATCTATGTATGTGATCGTTGGGCGTTATTTATTTATTATTTATTTATTTATTTATAATTTTCTGCAATCATCAAGCCGCCTGTCTAGCGTGTAAGTATGAAGATTAGCAGGATCCAAAATTTTCATACACTTGGCTTGGTTTCCACAGGATCTCAGAAAAAACATAGCAGGTAGCCGGAATTCACTACCCTCGATACAAGTAACCCCAAAGCTAAAACCACCTATACATATTACATATACTACCCTTCTAAGCACTGCGCAACTACCACGAATCAACAAACTTCGTTTTCTAATGGAAAATGCACGTATAATTAAACTGAAACTGAAATTTCCTCACACAATGTTCTTTTTTTTTTATGTAGAATAAGCCTACGTTCGCGCAGTTCACCTAATTAAATACAGAACCGTTCTAAAGTAGTTTTGGCTGTCTTACTTCTGGCTGTCCAAGGTCTGTCCACGTCCTGATTTGAGTCTAGCTTCTGTAATAGGTGGTTTCCAGTAGGTGTTATTTTCGTTATTATTGTTATATATACTGTCAAAAACTCTCACAGGTGATGACTTTTATTGCTAGTGGAACGACTTTTGTGAATAACGTTAATTCAGTCCAACAGGATCGAACCCAATACTTTTAACGTCTTATAAAAGCTTATGGCAATTCTAGAATGGTCTTTTTACTTTCCGTCGTGCCTTTTCTTCTGGCAAATTGCCTGGCATTACAAAGAATATTAAAAACAACTTTAATAACATAGAGCCGGAGCTATCGTTAGTGCTGAAACCCCATTTAACTTCAAAGTAACTCTACTCAGTCAGATAAATAAGGGAACAAGCGGGAGTAGAACCGTGCCATAAGGGTTTCCGTTATACCTACTTGGTTTTACTTTAACCTCCTAAGAACTATTTAAGTACTTACCTACATAAGCCAGTATCAAAGAGCCTTATTTGTATATGCTGGGCATAATATATATTGATTATACCTACTATTGACTCATATTTACCTACCCGATTTAAAGTACAGAAACACTAGTTTTTGTGAACGGTGACCTCAATTATCTAAAGCCATCTATAAAAATATCTAAAGTCGTGTAAATGCCGAATTAAAAGTTCTTACAAAAGTTCAGATTATTCAATTTAATTGGGAGGTCCTTAAGGATGTATTTCCACCAGATAAGTTCGAGGATGTGTAGCAAGGGGTGTGTTTGTCAATAACCAATAGAATCGCACAACAAAAACAAATGATAAGCAATTCTTTCTTTAAGCGATTCTATCGCACATCTCTGGTAGAAACGCACCCTAAGAGGAGAGCTCAGCTTAAAAACGGAACCCCAACAGTGTATAAATAATGTAAAGGTTCCGTTTTTCAAAACGGTATTCCAAGTTGTCTATAAAATGATAGCGATGGGACAAGTAGGGAGACTTGGGGAGACTTACTTCACTCCCACCCTCTCCCACCCACCTGGAATGCAATACTCTAATACCAAGTAAATACCTATACCAAGGAAGGTTCTATAGTAGGTATAAATCAGAATATGATATCAAAAAAAGCTTGCCATGGTCTCAGCACTTATAAACAAAAACACTTTTCGAAATCCCATGTGCGACATGACGGATCAACTTCATTAGATAAAAAAAAAATTATGATTTAAATAATCTTTTTTTTATAATTTATACGCGTTGTATTTGACCACTGCCTCACCATTTTGGCTTTGTCTACAGCCCAAACCACTCAAAGTAAAGACTGGCAATTTGGCGGGTGGCTTCATTTTATGACGTAGGCGCGGGCTAAGAAAAGATTTTTGAATATCCAACCTCTAACTGGGTCAAAAGGGTAAAAATACGTTTTTATATGAAAAACCAACAATTCGTGACCTATCGTTTTGAAATTTAGCACACACAAACAAGTATAAAAATAAAAAATAAATGCTATATTTTTAATTTCTCGAAATTCACCCTAAAAGGGAGTGAAATAAATAGTTAATTAATGATAATTGCGAAATTTAAAAAAATTCACCTTATCATTTTTAAATTTGTAGACAATATAAAAAATAAATATAAACGGGACTCGACCATTTATGAATTTCATACCTTGAAGGGGTAAAAATACAGGGGTAGTCGACGTAGGCGAAGCAGCGGGATAGAAGCTAGTATAGTATAAGGCGACTTTTTAATTTTAATCAGAAAATTCTCGTTCAATGTAAACTTGAAAAGTGATTTAAAGCTGCAGTGGACATCTCTTTAAGTAACAGGAGAAAGCTGGTGCGTACCCGACCTTTATTTAAAAGGGGGGTCTTTTTTTTCTTATATTTTGGCTCCACACATAGTGTATTTAGCCAGTGTCAAGTATAGTTATTTTTCATCTTTAATTATTATTATTTATTATAATTATTATATATTTATTGTATACTAGCTACGATGGTCTATAGACAGTCCAAATATCGTACCCATTACCCAACATGCTGGCAGCATTTTGTGCCAAGTGACTGTGCCCGTGTTTTGGTCACGCGTCGCATCTACCAGGCGTTCTGATAAACATCGGAAAACACAATGAGCTCCCGGTCCGTCTCCATCGTCTCCACAGATTCAGGGTCTCAACACTCAACGGCTAAAATATGTAACCACTACCGAGTTTACTAGATTACTTTTAGATTTTTTTTAAAGTATTGTTTAGCATAGGTCATTATACTAAAGACGCAGCAATAAAAAAAATCACAGAAAACAGACTTTACATCATTAATTTATAAGATGAAATTACGCGACTCTCGATGAAAGGAGATAAATACTCTTACAGTGGCTAGTCAATATATTTACAAAAATTTGATTTACACTAGCGAAAACATTAGCTCCCTTTAACTACTCAACCTATGAATTTCTTTTTATGATAATGTTTGACGTAGCAAACTAGTCGTTCTGAACCTGATGTTAAGCGACACGCCCGCCCGTAACGCCCAGTGTCACTTGGAGCTTTAATATAATAACGTTCCGCGTGACACTGCATTGCGCAGCATTCTGAGACCTCACACAGTCTAGTAATCAGATCTAGACAACTATAATAGACTGTGAAATCAGGTCGTAGACTTTTTGCCCAGTAATTTCACTAGCTATAGGGCTTAAAAAATATTTTAATTATGCCTTGTAGAAGTTAAAATAACCTAGCCTCATCATCAGCCTGAAGACGCCCATTGCTGAACATAGGCCTCCCTTAAACAGCGCCACTTTGAGCGGCTGCTTGCATCCATCGGCTCCCCACGGTTCTGACCTGTCGATCCACCTAGCAGGGGGCCGGCCTACGCTGCGTCTTCCAGTTCGTGGTTGCCACTCGAGAACCTTTCTTCCCCAACGGTTGTAAGTTCGACCGAGCCTAGCCTCATCATCATCATCATCATTAACAGCCTGAAGACGTCCACTGCTGAACATAGGCCTCCCCCAGGGAGCGCCACTTAGAGCGGCTGCTCGCCTCCTGCATCCATCGGCTCCCCGCGGCTTTCACCAGGTCGTCGGTCCACCTAGTGGGGGGCCGGCCTACGCTGCGTCTTCCAGTTCGTGGTCGCCACTCGAGAACCTTTCTTCCCCATCGGTTGTCAGCCTAGCCTATTTGCAATAAATTACTTATATTGATTTTGACAGCCAGTAGGAAAAACAGTACTTTCATAAGGAAACTTAATTATTATGGCTCAAATTCCTCCAACCTTGCTATTAAGGTGGCCGGCTGACATAAGAGGTAAACTTTTCTACTTGTTGCGTTGTTTGTTTATTTGCACAAGGCTGAAAGTAAATGCCGGCTTTCTTCAGGCCACGGAAGCCAAATAAATAATGTTTACTAATATATAGAATGCTTTGGCTTCACTCAGTGTGTACCTTCACATATAAATACAAGTAAGTATCTACCTATAATTATGTAATTAAAACATGGTCATGGTCGGTAGAAAACCAGTAAAAGTATAATGTAGAACGAAGGGAGGATTTTTATCTAAGCATAGCTAAGGCTAAGGTATTTTGCATCCCTAAGGGCCGATTTTACTAAAGTAGAATAAAATTCCAAGTACATCTTTCCAAGAACAAACGAGTTACGCACTAATATGACCTTTATACCAACATTTTTGAAGTTTATTTCTTGAAGCTTTCATTTGTAAATCAGCTGTATACGAGAGTAACAAGTAGCGTTATACTTGGAATGAATTTCATTTTACTTTAGGTTAATCGGGCCTAAAACTAATAACCATACGTGTGTTTATCCCATAGATATATTGAGAATAACGAATTCTAGCTCTGCATTTTTTGTTATCTTTACAATCCAATAACTATCCGCTGCGGATCAAACCGGAACTGAAAATGTTCAGGGCATATAAACAGCAATAGGATGGATTATCTATTTGGTTTTTCACATCTCTCTAAACAATTGTAGCCGCCAACTGTCCAGTTAGTGAACAAACGTGGGCTTTCATAACACTGGCAATAAATATATCATTTCGTCGATTTCCCGGATAGCATCAGGCTATATTTAGTTGATAATTAGTACATCGCTAGCCCGCACAGCCTGAGCTATATTGACGTGAAGTAAGGCCTTGCCTGGGAAGTGGGTGGCAAGGGGGCGCGCCTCTACCCACCCTCTGTAAACCCGACCTATTACGTCATGCATCGGACGAATTGTAAACATCGCGCAGTAACTCAGGTTGAATCAGGTAACAAGCTTGTTAGAACGTCAAGAATCCTTTGTCTCGTTTGCTTTGGCGCTTGTTTATTGACACGTTTCGTAACGCCGAGTCTAATTTATGCGCCAGTAAATTTGATTTGTACGACATGAAAAAAATTATTGATAAAATTAATGTAATTTACCGTTGGTGTTGATAAAACCTTACCTATTCATAAAAAGAAAAATAAACATAAAATTAGTACCAAAAGTCTTTATGGATAGTTATTACAGGCTGGTCTTTGTGTGAACAGTGGAGCAGCGTGCGATCGATATTATCAATTATTGAATACTATGAAACAGTTGGAATTCGAGGGCCTTGTTCAAATAGGAAATAAAGGCAGATGGCATTAAACCGGAACAACCAAATTACAAAATATTTCAAGTTTTTCATGATTGTACTGGTGAATGAACCTAGAATAAAAATAAACTTTAAATATTTATGACCCATTAAGAAATCTTTCCGGTAATGGGAATTGAAGACTAAGTAGTACTTCTTATATTTTCAACATTAAAAGTTATCTTGCTTTTTTAAAATGATCAAATAATATAACTACAATGTTAATGGAGTGTACGAATACGAGATGTTTGATGATGATGTATACAAGGTGATCTTGAATTGGTATGTTATCCCGAAATGGGGGGAATGGGACCGTGATACCCTACAAATTGTGAGAGCCTTTCTTGAATCTGGGTGTTTCAAAAACTCCATGGTAAAAAATAAATACACTCGCAAAATTGCACGTGTGATCGCTACGAGAGTTAAAAGATACTATAAATTAATTTCTAAACACAGGTCGTTAAACTCATTTATGTACACTCGGTCAAGGACAAAGTTCAACCACCCAGCTGCGCTAAGGCTATTTTCGAACGTAAACTTTACATGGCATTTCTTCAATGAAAAACTATTAATTTAGTTAAAGTCGTAGAAGAAACATTGGTGTCGATTCGGTGATTTTAGAGAACTCTAATTTTAGCCTACTTTAAAATTTTAGTTTAGGTGCGAGATGTCACAAAAGCCATTCGGTATTTACGTCGAACTTAATTTAGGATTGCTTAGTCGTGCACCTAAATGAAGTAACGCCACTCGCGCCTCTAGTGTCGAGTAGCTGTAACTAGGTGATAAAAATCTACAAAAATGTACAGATAACGCAATTATTTACATATTTAAAGAACGTTATTTATTTATCGTAGGTAATTGACCAATAAAATTATGGCATATACATTTTGCTGCAATGAGTTTTAGTAAAGGCGTAAAGAGCGAGCCCTGCCGCCCGTTAGGTGGATCGATGATCTGGGGAAAACCACGGGAGCCGATGCCGATGGATGCAGAATGCGAGCAGCCGTTCAAAGTGGCGCTCTATGGGGGAGGCATTTGCTCAGCAGTGGATGTCTTTAGGCTGTTGATGATGATGATGATGATGAGTATTTTCTGGTGATGCTTAAAAGAAACCAGGACTAGTAACACTAGCCGCTACCTGCAACGGCTGTGCAATATTTTAGTTGTGTATTCTTATCACAAAACAACCATTTTATCAGAGAAATTACTGGATTCATAATAATCTAATTTTAACCACCATATTTTAGGTGCCTACTATTTTGACATTTTACGTTTAAAATTTTAGGCAGAAACTTCTCTAAAATGTGTTTGCCGAATAGCTTAAACATGATTGTAAACTAAGTTGAGTAATTTAGACGTAACGTCTCTAAATTTTAGTTAGAGGCGTCATGTCCGAATAGCAAAGTGATGTTTTACAGCACTAAATAAAAATTAGAGAAAATTTAGGTTAGTCGGTGTACCACCGAATCGGCACCATTGTCTACCTTGGGGTGTAGATTTACCCCCTTTCAGGATAACATACCAATTCAAGATCACCTTGCATTGTATGGGTGTGAATATACTAAAATGCCTTATATGTCATAATATCAGAGCGCATTTATAACTATTTTCTGCTAATTAAATAATTGCTTTAAGATATGATGCTAAAATTGGAATAGTTCCCGTGGCTGCAAATTTGTTTTGTGGGGAGTCTATTACCCACTACACTCATCTCCATGGTAACCATCCGAGGTCTTTAGCTGCGAGTTACGATACCTATGTCGTCAGTACCTTAGCTTTACAAGTGCAACTTATATGGTAGGTAAATGATTATATAGAAGAAAATTGATGTCAAGCTGGGTCTGCGCTTCAACTGCTTATTTTTCGGGTTTCATTGTGAATTGTACGTGAAAAAGCATATAGAAAAAGCTGGTGATATGCCTAAAACTCCTGTAGATGCACGTAGAAGTCCTAAAAATTGTTTACGCTTCTATATCGGTAAAGAAATGTAATGCAATCAAAATTTTCTAAAAATATTTAATGTACAGGTTTAGCTCAGTCAGGGTGGGTTGCACCAGCTTATTTTAACTGCTAACTGTAATCGTCCACGTTTCGCAGGGCAGGCTAATGTCAAAATTTGACAGTAACTTTAAATGAGATTATGGTGCAACTCAACCTTGTTAAACAGTTTTTATTAGTATTATTTCTGTTATATAGCCTTATTAGTATTATAGTGCTTTTTGTTGATTACACTACTAACCTGCATATATCCGTGTTAATCGCATATAAAGGCTTCTCCCGATCCACGAAAGGCGGAAAGATCCCCGAGTCCGTTCCTCTAATCGTGTTGCAGGCACTAGCAGTATCTGCCTCCTCATTGACCCAGTATATGAAGTGAGGGAGGTCATCCAATAACCTGATCAAACCCAGCTGGTTAGAGTCATCAAGACCTCTATGTATCTCGTACTCTAAGCTGGGTTTGTTGTCTTTCTGCAACATAAGAGATATTTTAAATTTTAAATTCTATCTGGCTATAGTAAGTAGTAAATCGCTACTTACCTAAGTAACATAGCTCTAAGAATTAGCAAGTTGACATCGCAATGGGCAGGGGGGTTATTCGCTATGACACATGAGATTCCTTGCCAATAACGCGTGACGTGTAACATGCTCCAAACGTAAACGCGGGCTTTAACGCGCCTCGACATGGAATTAAAATGGAATCAAAAATCGTATTCTGTATGCCACGCGTTAGATTGTTTGTGCCCATTGTTTTCCTATTTTTTGACGTGCGAGTAACGTGTGTTGTCGTGTTTGTCAAATTTGACAACGGCATACAGAATAGCATTTTAAACCCAAAACCATTCCACGAAGATATCGTAACGCGCCGCGTTACGTGCGTGAATGGTCATACGGAATAAGGGCCCAGGCCACATCTCTCGTAGTACTGACAACCGATGGGGAAGAAAAGTTCTCGAGTGACCACGAACCGGAAGACGCAGCGTAGGCCGACGCCCCACTAGGTGGGCCGACGATCTGGTAAAAACCGTGGAGAGCCGATGGATACAGGAGGCGAGCGGCCGCTCAAAGTGGCGCTCTCTGGGGAGGCCTATGTTCAGAAGTTGATGTCTTCAGGCTGTTGATGAATCTGTCTATCTATTTTAATACTCTGCCAGTAAAATGCATTTATCAGACTTGGTCACGACATACCATTGCATTGGAGCTACACAATCCTTATCAGTCATCACCATACAACCATCGGATGGATGACAGGACGTATCACGTCACGCGATACTACATTGCATATCGATTCCTTCGGTGCGTAGCGCCGGAGCGCTTGAGCCATCATTATTAATATGTAATACGAGCAGCTAAGGAATGAATCACTAAACCAGAATCATGTGAATCCCGGTACAATTTAATGTCTAAAAATGGACTGCCTCCGTGGTGTAGCGGTTGAGCAGCAAGCCTGGAGGTGGCGGCAATTACCGCGATAGGACGACTATTTGTGCACAGTATCTGGGTGTGGTAGGACCATAACGGTACTCGCAGCTGCTAGGACCCTAGATGACCTGGAAATCCTGGTTAGTGTCCAGGATCTATGTATGTGATCGTAGGGCGAAATTATTTGGAAATGAAAATCAAGAGGTTTTTAACCGAATTGAACAAACTATAGGGTTATTAATACCGACGCTCTGGTTAAAACCGCGGGAGCGATGGCTGCCGGATGCAAGGAGCCGCTCAAAGTAGCGCTCTGTGAGGGAGGCCTACGTTCAGCAATGGGCGTGTTCAGGCTGTTGATGATGATGAGAAAGTTAATTCTCAATTCAGTGTTATAATGGTGGTGTCGGAGTCAACTGAGACTCTGATTTGAAAAATTTATTAATATTAGGTATTTATTAGTTATTCAAGCATGTAACACCGACCGTTCGAGGGTGGTCTTTCAACGAAGGTGATGGTGCTACCAGTCCGATAAATAATTTATTTTCACGTACATGGAGCTATAAGCGAAATAAATGAAATGGTAAAGCTGTATGTAGCTATGGTGGATTCTGATATTTTAAATTACTGAAAGAGTTTTGTACTGCTCCAATTCCACAAAAAACAAAACAAAATACAAAGTAGTTTATTGACAAAAGTATTTTTATATTATTTTAAAGAGTCCATAGATTACTTTGGTTTCAATCAAAACTGTATTTCAGGAATCAGTTGGTTCTCCCAATACTAAGTCTTATTATCATGCCACAAAAAGCAGTAAGAAGAAAGACATAACAGTAAGCATTACAAAAAAGAAATTAATTATAGTATATACAAATACTTTGACAAAAAAGATTCAGGCCAAAATTTAATTTTGGTAGTTAAGTCACCCCCTGAAGTGAAATGCTAATCCGTTCGCAAATACTTACCTAATACCTAACACATAATTTTTTTATATTGTTGCAGGACGTAACGTTGAGAGGAATAACACCATTGTTACTCAACTATATAATATACTTGAGTAACAATGGTGTTAAATGTTGTGGAGCACCGAGGTGATTATAGTTACCTGGAATTCCGAAGAGAATCTTTCTGCAGTAAACGTTTATTTTTAGACAATGCAACTGTGGAACCACCTTTACTTCTTTCAAGTCTCTATGGAACTATCAGTTAACGTGGGACTATAATTAATTGACATTTAGGATCGGATGGCAATTTATAACAAATGGTATTTGTTTTGGCCTCTCTGGGGGAGGCTTATGTTTAGCAGTGGACGTCTACAGGCTGTTGGTGATGATGATGTTGGTGATGATGATGATGGGCAGCATCATTCTCTTTGGTCTGCATCACAATCTACTGCGATCACCAAGACGCCTGCCAAGCGCGGTGATGGTGAATTTCCCCTCTAATGGGGAAGGCCTATTTTCGACACATATGCAAAAATCTAGTGATGTAAGCACAGAGCAAAAAAAAGCTTCGCCAAAGCGTCATATTTTTGAAATCTCTGTGGATGTGAGTATTGCTGTTAAGCCCACTTTTGGTCTTCATGAGGCCCAATCGGATTTTTTCGCAGGAATATTTTGTTCTTTAAATTCCCACTCCATCTGCTATAATTTCAAATTTTCATATAACGTATCCACAGAATGCATATTAAACCATGATAAATTGGAAATCAAAATCCTCGAATTGAGTGTAGCTTTCAATTCCAGAAATCTCTGTTATGCTATTACAGCAATGCAATTAATGAATACTGGAATATACCTAGCGGGCGGAAGCGCGGATCATCAAGGGGCGAGTTAATTTTATTGTAATTTGAGCAGAGATGATTTTTAAAGAGAATTAAATTGTTTTTATTTATTTTATTTTGCCAACATATTATGGGATGGAAAGTAATGATGCAATGATATCATGTATATGTGGAGCACGATTATCTACTGCGTCTTTTTCAGCAGTATAAATATACAATTATATATTTATGTAGGTATGTACTTAGTAGGTACTTAGCGGACACGGGAACCTGCCTTCCACTCGATTTCTATGACTCTTGTATTGATAGAACATACTGAGGTACTCAATAGTGCTTTGTATTTACCTATACTTATCCCTAAAACCTCTGTATTATTAAATAGCTGTAGATTCATGTTTTCAGCCTTGCTTTTCCCCCGTCGCTCCAACTACTGAGTTCTATCGGTAGCTCCAAAGGGTTAAGGGATACACGATCCCGTAACCCAGCGGTCGCCGGTTCTGCAGCTTATGTCACCTTACTGCCACTTCAGATTGCAAATTCTATGAGCTATGCCGCTGACCTTTTAGTCTCTCAATTTGGACTTTATTTATTTTTATGTATTATAGGCACTCGCCTATAATACATAAAAATAAATAAAGTCCAGGAGAGTTCCTAGTACATCACTTATCATGGTTGTCATAACTATGTAGGTATTAAGTTCATTATTGTATTATAAGCTAAGTACACATGATAGGATAGAATAGCAAAATCGGAGCTGAAATAGTGTAACTTACGTAAGCCAACAAAGAGAACAGCAACGACCCATCTTCCTGCTGCGCCAAGTTCTGGGCCCCTGATCCAATCTGCCTGATAACTTCACACGCCACGGATCCCAATATCCCCGGATTGTCGCAAATACGAATGCCTTCAAAGAACAGGTCCCTCACACGCACCGTGTGGAAAGGAGAGTTGTTTTCAGCACCGAATACGCTACCCATAGCTGTGTTTAAAATTGGGACTAAGCTTGGGAACCGTAGGCTTGCGATTTGGATGATTGCCTGCAAAGAAAAAGGTGAATTAGATGCTTCATATGCGGAAAGCAGTTATTTATTTGTGGTATAAGTGTACTCTATCTTTATGCTTTTTCAGTTCAATTAATGTTTAGGTATAGTATACCAAATTAAAGGAAAATCTGTTAAGCCGTTTAGTCGTAAAAGTGAACGGACAGACAGATAGATAGACAGAGTTAGTTATATACTTTCACAGGATTGTTTACCGAGATGTCGACAGTTCCTAATAAATATTGGTTGGTCTATTCTGGTTTAATACACCAAAACGATCTACCACTGTTAGATTGTTATATTTTCTTACGGATATTTTACAGCTCAAAACATAGTGAAATAAGTACTTAAAATAAGTAGATTAACCCCTTCAGTGGCAAGGGAGCCGGGGCGCTTAATCTACTCCTACCATCTTTTCCATCCACTTATATTCTTACACCCCGTTTAAAAAGAATCGACATCTTAAGTTAGAAATAGTAACAAAGTGGGCAGCAAAGATAATCCAGATTTACAGGAAAATAATCTGTATAATTATATTACCTAAAAAGCGCTATAAAAAAACAAGGAATGCTAGTCGACCAATGTACTACTACGAATTTCGGATATTCATAAACAAAAACATTAGAAAATCAGACATTTTGGGAATAGGTGATTTTGAGATTGACAAAATGAGATTTTATTTTATTTTTCTTTATTAGGAATAGTAAACAGCATACATTATGAATATTAAGCTAATATAGAGTTATAGTAAACTAAATAATAATGCAGCCCACAACACTATTCTCAGATTACTAAACAGTATAAACAAATTTAACGCTAAAGAAGTTGACATGCAAAACACCATCATTCATATTTACTTAAAATATACATAAGCGAAATAGAACGAAGTGGTTAAAGATTAAATTATTATACAAAATAATGTAATTGTAGAAAAAAATACATAAATCATACAATACCTGGTTTTAAAACCCAAAATTAGACCCTCACTGCTAACGGATTGGTAGTCGGATTTTCTTTTCAGTGATCTTCACAGAGAAGAATAAAGTTATAAACAACTATTTCTCTATATTCTTAATTCAGTTGTATTGCTCATATATATCTACATAGCTTGGAGCTTCATTTCATTTCATAGCTTCTTTCAGTCAGAGCTAGAATTTGTACTGACGCTGGCATTATTATTCATACGCAGCGCGAGAAAATCAGTCGCACTTGTTTACCTTAGGTCCTACGCCTGCATCCCTTTGTATGTTAATCACATTTCATGTTACAATATCAAGAGCACGAAATTGGCAAAGCAACATTGTTTTAGTGCTGTTTGGCGTAAAGTAAACCTCTACTATGAAATCAGACCCCGGAAAAATCGCCAATAAATAGATAAGTATAAAAGTACCATTTTGTCCAAAACCAAAAGCGATTCCAATAAAGAGGAGTTCACCACGATACCAACAACACAAATGTTTCTAAACTTTAATTTTTGGTAATCTCAGTGGTTGTTCGTGACACACAAATTTTAATCTGGCTTCTTCTACCCTGACACTTTTATAACTCCTAATTTAACCTACCTGCTGGTAGTGGGCTGGAGCATTTGGACTGTATAGTGCAGGGGTGG
The DNA here is from genome assembly GCA_963580505.1 of Ennomos erosarius. Taxonomy (NCBI): domain Eukaryota; kingdom Metazoa; phylum Arthropoda; class Insecta; order Lepidoptera; family Geometridae; genus Ennomos; species Ennomos erosarius. The sequence goes on from OY756977.1 coordinate 2,418,341, forward strand.
CCAAAGCGTCGACCGCGGTCGACCGGTCGATCGCGAAGGCATTGGCGGTAGCCCGCAAGGTAAAAATATAAATTCCATACTTTCGAGTCAATTCAGGTTTTTAACAATTTTTATTCGGTTTTATTTTCAAATAAATACATATCATATGTATTAAACGTAATAAATAGTAAATAAATTTTAAGTAGTTAGCACGTGAGGTAGGTAAGTGTAATTTCCGTGGCGTTATAATAAACAAACTATAATCCAGTTTATAATATTCATAATTTATTGCACGCGAAATTCTGAATATGATATTGTTTTAAGCGATACTCGCAAACGAATAAACATTTATTTTCAACCAGACAACCAATATTTAATGAGTAAACAGGGCATGAGAGCGTGCTGGGATGGGCTACATGGATTTAACGTGTTGGTTGGATTCATTACATTCATCCTACAATCCTCTTTATCAGCAATTGTGGTCGAGCGACCTATATTTAATTTTAATCTATATATTTGTCACTTGATTAAAAAAATGAGTTATAAAGATATTATAATAGTCCTCAAAACTTTAGCAACCAGCAGGATTTGAGCCCACGCCCTTCAACTCACCGGATTGGACGCTCTACCAACTAAGCTATGGTTACTCGACCGCTAGCTGCGATAATCTACCTTAGTAGAGCGTCCAATCCGGTGAGTTGGAGGGCGCGGGTTCAAATCACGCTGGTTGCTAAAATTTTGAGGACGATAATATTTTTATAAATATAAGTACTTATAGTGTGGTTTACACTTTAAAATAATTTCGAAATGAGTTATTTTCAAAATACAATTGGAATAGGACACAATACAAACTGAAATTACTGGGCAAATGAGACTTTATGACCTGATTACACAGTGTAGTAATCTGATTACTAGACTGTGTGATGTCTCAGGATGACGTGCGCAGTGCAGCGTCACGCGAAACTTTATTATTTTAAAGTTCCGAGTGACACTGCAACTGTTATGGGCAGCCGTGTTGCTTAACATCAGGTGAACGACTAGCTCGTCACGTCATTCATTCACATAAAAAAAAAAAACAAACTTTTTAACCAGAAACTTCAGGTTGCATAAATTGCAACGTGGTCATAATTATTGGCTGTAATTATCATAAGACAGTTTTTTCTTTCAGTATCTAACAATAGACAATAGTTTAAACACGTTTATACACCAGACCCCATTTTATAACAATCGCATGTCAAGAAAACACGTGACAAGGACAACAATAGGCATGATGACTACTATTAAAAATGAACAAGTGAATATTACTTTCATAATGAAGATTAAAAATGAATGCAATAATTGAAAAAATAAGCAAAATCGGTAAATAAATTCAAATTCGAATTCGAATTCGAATTCGAATTCAAATTCAAATTCAAATTCAAATTCAAATTCAAATTCAAATTCAAATTCAAATTCAAATTCAAATTCAAATTCAAATTCAAATTCAAATTCAAATTCAAATTCAAATTCAAATTCAAATTCAAATTCAAATTCAAATTCAAATTCAAATTCAAATTCAAATTCAAATTCAAATTCAAATTCAAATTCAAATTCAAATTCAAATTCAAATTCAAATTCAAATTCAAATTCAAATTCAAATTCAAATTCAAATTCAAATTCAAATTCAAATTCAAATTCAAATTCAAATTCAAATTCAAATTCAAATTCAAATTCAAATTCAAATTCAAATTCAAATTCAAATTCAAATTCAAATTCAAATTCAAATTCAAATTCAAATTCAAATTCAAATTCAAATTCAAATTCAAATTCAAATTCAAATTCAAATTCAAATTCAAATTCAAATTCAAATTCAAATTCAAATTCAAATTCAAATTCAAATTCAAATTCAAATTCAAATTCAAATTCAAATTCAAATTCAAATTCAAATTCAAATTCAAATTCAAATTCAAATTCAAATTCAAATTCAAATTCAAATTCAAATTCAAATTCAAATTCAAATTCAAATTCAAATTCAAATTCAAATTCAAATTCAAATTCAAATTCAAATTCAAATTCAAATTCAAATTCAAATTCAAATTCAAATTCAAATTCAAATTCAAATTCAAATTCAAATTCAAATTCAAATTCAAATTCAAATTCAAATTCAAATTCAAATTCAAATTCAAATTCAAATTCAAATTCAAATTCAAATTCAAATACAAATTCCAATTCAAATTCAAATTCAAATTCAAATTCAAATTCAAATTCAAATTCAAATTCAAATTCAAATTCAAAATGTTTATTTCTATTAGGCACAGTATGTACACTTTTGAAAGTCAAATAATAATATGTTACCCAGAATCACAAAGTATTATAATAATTATCATGCAAAATTACATTTTATGATCCTAACCACAGAGAACTTTGCTATGTATATAGCAAAGTACTGTGATACCATCCTAAGGTTAAAAATCAAAGAGTATTTTATTTTATTTTAACCAATTTTAAATAACGGAGTAATAAGCTTTTAAAGTTTCTACAGGCATCTCCTGTCTCTTTCTCGCGAAACATAGCGCCCCCACAGTTACTATGAAAAAGCTACACGTGACGTCACATGCCAAAGAGATTGTATGAAAAGCTACCACAGCTTAGTAATGAGGTTAACGACCTTCCTCTGACGTCACTGGCCGTTTGAGCTATCTCTTTCTATTCCGGTTTTTAAAATGCTTGTAACTTGTTCATTTTTTGAGATATTTAATTTCTGTTTTCGCAAATGTTTATCTATTGAGGAATATAATTAATATACCCAAAAAAAAATTTTAGTTATCATGGCTATTAACTATCTTGGAAGATTTTCTTCTCAACTACTTACTACTTACTTTATAGAGTCGGGCAGCAAACTGCAAACGGCTAGCTTTGCGTAATAGTTTCATTCATAGTTTCACTTAAACTAAAATAGAAGAGAATGTTCGTTAAGTACTTGAGTACTACTTAAACATAAATCTTGGAGATTTCACCGTATCCTGCTAAACTTCTTGAGTAATTATACTCCAGCGGAATAATTACCCGCGCGTTTGGTTGCATTAGGTAGCTGACCAAAGTACTTCAAAATTCGTTCAATTAAAACTATTTTATAAGGTTGTTTTGTTTATTTCATCAAAATAGACATTAAAACTTAAATAATTTAACATAAAATAAGTACTAGCGATAAGTCCCATATTCAGGGTTATACCACATTCTACATTTTCCGATTTCTTAATACGCAATCTTAGTAGTCCAAAGTATTTTAGTTTTATTGTTTTTAGGTATAGTTTAGTTTAGTACCTATATAATGTAGTATGTCCAAAACTAGACTAAGAAATTGAATTAAAAAACAGAAACATAAAACACTAGCTACTGCCCGCGGCGTTGCCACGCGTGGACTACATTACTTTTCAGGTTTCGGTTTGGGTTAATGGCTTTATTTTTAAAAACTGATTTTCTATCAGACTCACTGAGTTTTCTGCTCGTATAATCACTTCCACGAAGTAAAAATGACATGTCTTAATCATGGATGAAATAATTTGTTAGAACTATTTGTGTAGGTAAACCAAACTTATTTGTATTATCTATGGTCACTATATTCGAGTGTAGTATGTAGACAGATGGTTGTCTACACTTGTCTGTTTTACGCTTTTGAAGAAAATATACTAACTAATTTTCCATCTTAATCTGGCTAATCTTTTATATACCCGCTGCTACCACTTTAGGTTATGGGCCCAGACATGCTGTGCTTCGCATAGCAGGGTATATTTTGGACCTAAACGGCAAAAGTATAAAATTTAAATTTCGTCGTTGAAGCCGAAAGAGGAAAAGATGGCCGGAGAAGGAAGCGGTTCTTCATCTATCCCAGTGGAAAAACTGAAGGCCATCCAGGATTATCACAACTGGAAGTTTGCGGATGGTCCTAATCCACGAAGAGTTGTGGGATTGTGTCGAGGAACAGAACAAGGATGCTCGAAAACAAATGAAGGCACTAGCAAAAATTTGCTTGGCGGTGCATACGACAGCGTATCCTCATGTGAGAAATGCTAAGAGTGCATATGAAGCGTGGAATAATTTGAGGCGCGCTTATGAGGATAGAGGGTTATGCAGGAGATTGAGCCTTCTGAGGAATTTGTTTGGCTTGAAACTGTCAGAGTTTGGAAGTATGGAAACCTATCTCTCCAAAGTTACAGATGTCGTACAACAACTGAACGATATAGGATCTCCATTGGAAGATGATTTTGTCGCCGTGGTTATGCTGGGTGGATTACCAGCTGAGTACGATCCGTTGATAATGACTTTGGAAAATGGCTCAAGCAAGTTATCAAGTGAACTGGTGAAGGCGAAACTTCTTCAGGAACATCAACGACGTGATGATAAAACTGAAGCAGAGTCTGCCTTAGCTGTCAGAAATGTGTTGAAGTGTTTTCGTTGCCAAAAGCCAGGGCATGTTATGAAAAACTGCCCATTGGTGCAAAAAGAAAACAAAGACAAAGAGAAGTCTAACAAGGCTAGTCTGGCGGCGCTTTCAGTTGCTGTAAAAGGCGATAACTTGTGGTGCATCGACTCAGGAGCTACAAATCACATGTGTAAAGACAGGAATGTTTTTAGTGATTTTCAGGCTATAAAACCTCATTTAAAGGTTAATGTTGCAAATGGTGAGATACTTTTTGCTATGGGTCGAGGTAATGTCAAGATAGATTTGGACTGTCACAATAGTCAGATAAAGTCAATAGATGATGTTTTCTTTGTACCTAACCTAACATGTAATTTATTATCGGTTAGTGCCATGACGAAGAAAGGGTTCACTGTTAGTTTTGATTCTAGCGAGTGCAGAATTATTGACTCAGGGGAGACTGTTGCGAAAGCGGCTCTTATCGACAATGTGTATAGGTTACTAACCAAAATTCCACACTCAACTCGATCGGTAAAAATAGAGCGTAGTAGTGTATTGCAAAGTTTGCGTGGTTGCGAGGATCTACGTAGTTGCAGTGATTCGCGTAGTTGCAGTGATTCTAGTGAATCTACAGCGACTGTAGTCGAGGCAGAAGTGGTGACGTCTGCAACGAAGACTGCTGCAGAAAATTGTGAGTTTTCACAAAGTACCTGGCATCGTCGACTTGCTCATCTGAATTCGAGGAGCATGAACGTCATGAAGCAAGGTATGGTTGATGGGATTAGTTATGATGATACGAACTATCAGTCATGTGTAGCTTGTGTAGAGGGGAAGCAGTGTAGGCTTCCTTTCCCCAAGAAATCTCATAATAGATCGAATGCAGCATTGGGGCTAGTACACACTGATTTGTGTGGGCCCTTGTCTGAAACTTCTTTAGGGGGTGCAAAATATTTTTTGACTTTTATAGATGATTTTACGAGGAAAACTTTTGTATACTTTTTAAATAGCAAGAGTGAAGTTTTTGATTGTTTTAAAGACTTTAAGGTTCTCGTTGAAAATCAGATAGGTAAAAAACTAAAAATATTGCGCAGTGATAATGGCACCGAGTACATTAATGCAAATTTTCAGAAATATCTGAAAGCGTATGGCATCGTGCATCAAACGACGGTCCCCTACTCACCAGCCCAGAATGGGGTCAGCGAGCGGGCCATTAGGACCATCATGGAGAAGGCGCGATGTATGTTGCAGGATGCGGGTTTAGATAAACGGTTTTGGGCTGAAGCTGTGTCGACAGCTGTCTATATAAAAAACCGTTCACCAACCAAGGCCATTATGGGAACTACTCCGGAAGAAAAGTGGACAGGCAAAAAGGTAAACGTAAGCCACCTTAGAGTTTTCGGCTGTGTAGCATACGCTTTAGTACACAAAAGAAAGAATCTCGATTCGAAATCCAAAAAATATTTTTTTGTTGGATATTGCGAACAGAGTAAGGGCTATAGACTTATAGACCCGGATTGCCCAACTAAGTGCATAAAGGCAAGGAATGTGACATTTTTTGAGAATGAATTTATCTCAAATAGTAAGACGAAAGATTTGTCACATGATGATAATTTAGGTTTTATCGAGATACCTTGTATTGTAACAAATAGCAATACAGTGAATGAATCGGTCCCGCCAACGCTTGTGTGAAATGACACTGACAGTAATGATTCCTCCCTTGTTAATTCAGATGACTGTTTGGATGAAACTTATATTCCAGGGAGATCATCACTTGACTCGGAAGATTCCGATACCGTGAGCTTCGGTAGCGCAGATGAGCGTGCTATGATGTGTGCGCTGATCTGTAAGAGCGACGAACCGTCAACAGTAAAGGAAGCGTTGAGTGGCAGGGAAGCTGATCATTGGCATAGAGCAATGCAAGATGAGTATGACTCGTTGACTGAGAGTAATTGTTGGACACTTACTGAGCTAAAGAAGGGGCAGAAACCCGTCAAATGTAAGTGGGATTTTAAGAAGGAACGACGTTTCAATGGAGCTTGTTTACAATATAAAGCTCGGCTGTTAGTAGAAGGCTTTAAGCAAAAGAGCGGTATGGGTTACCAGGAAACATTTGCTCCAGTACTAACAAACAACAATTAGTACGTTGTTTGCTATTGCTGCAGAATATGATCTGAATATAGATCAAATAGATTCAAAAAGAATATTTTTGAATAGTGACGAAGATATCGTTATTGAGCAACCAGAAGGATTTGTTGTAAAGGGGAAGGAAAACTATGTTTATAAGTTAAACAAATCCATGTACAGACGTCACTAACGACAACTGTGAGTATTGGATTTCTCACTTGGTATGTTGCAGTTCGTACGAGGCTGGAGATTGTTTGTTTTTCAATTGTTTTTCTTGATGAACATTGGAAAGTCGTGTTTTAGGCTTTATGACTTGCTTTCATTAGGCTTGCGAAATAATGAAATAGGTCGCGAACGGCAGTGGCTCTCTCGAGCATGGCACTTTCCGATGCATGTAAGGATTACGGAAGCATTTGGTAAAAACGCGAATGTTTTAAATGCTTCATTCAACATAACTACAATAATTGTAACGACACTTTACAATGATAAAATCAGTCTGCACGTAGGTTGTGTGAACTGTCAATGTTTCGTATTAGAATTTAACCTTGATATTTTAGGCGTCTTTTAACAGGGCTAAAGTTAATTATAGCCGGATATTGTATCTGTGATAAAATGATGCTGGTGTTGTCACAAAACCTATAGTAACGGCCAAGTTTATTAAGTTTGTAACTAAACTAAACTTAGGGTTGTGCAAATGATTTTGTAGGATTTATTTTTGTAAAGTTATGTTGCTTTGTTTTGTAGGCCATAGATATGTTTTATTGTTTTATAGTTGCTTCAAGTATCAACTGTTTAACATTATTAAGTTTTGGTTTAAGGGCCGGTGTTAGAACTATTTGTGTAGGTAAACCAAACCTATTTGTATTATCTGTGGTCACTATATTCGAATGTGGGATGTAGACAGATGGTTGTCTATACTTGTCTGTTTTACGCTTTTGAAGAAAATATACTAACTAATTTTCCATCTTAATCTGGCTAATCTTTTATATACCCGCTGCTACCACTTTATAATTAATTATAATATTTCCCAAAACAGCGTAGGTACGCTAATTATTATCCTTGATATTCCTGGACCAATTTTGATGAAATCTCCACTCATGGCTACTTAACTATAGAAAAATTTCCGATGATATTTCGATAAGTATCATCGAACTCATGATTAATTAAAACCTATATTATATTAAAATCTAGGCTTTCAAAACATTTTTACAATAGGGCAAAGTCTGGGGGTCTAGCAAAGATACCAACCGCTAACGCTAACGCCAAACGCTAACTCCAAAATGTACTGAAATGACGTTTCGGAAATCGCTAACTTTTCCGTAGCGAATGTCATTTCGATACATTTTTGGAGGTAGCGTGAGGCGTTAGCGTTAGTGATTGTGATCTTTCCTAGACCCCCAGGGCATTTTACATAACATGTTTCGTACACAGATTAGAGAAAAAAATCTACTTCGTATCATTCCAAAGAGTATTATTATACTTCTGTATCATTCAAAGAGTATATAATTTATACGTAACGTAAGAGTATCATTGGCCCACTGCATTAGCCTATGGTGGTAATAGTATGCATTGGCCCTCAGACCTGTGGGCCAAACATAAACGTCATGTAATGCCAAAAATAGGCGTAGCAAGGGTCAAGATTATACTCCCAAGGGTAAAGCTCTAACTATCACGGTTCATGAGATACAGCCTCGTGACAGACGGACAGACAGCCTGACAGACGTCGTCAGTCAGTTTTGGGTACGGAACCTTATTACTAAGGCTTCGCTGTCCGTCTGTCCGTCTGTCACCATCAGGCTGTATCTCATGAACCGTGATAGTTAGGCAGCTGAAATCTTCACTGATGATAAATATATTTTTTTGCCGCTATTACAAAAAATACAGAATAAAATAAGTATTTAACCCCTTAAATACTTATTGTATTCTGTATTTTAGTATTTTTTCTCTCTCATACATTAAACGTTTTTTTGCTAGTTTTTATAGATAATGATACGGAACCCTTCGTGCGCGAGCCCAACTTGCACTTGGCCGGTTATTTCTCTAATCTGTGGGCACTTAAGTATAATTAACATGTTTGTATCTTGAATGCAATCGATTCATACTACTTACATATTATTTGATGGTATATCTATTTTACTCCAAAACCCCCAAACAACCTGCAAGGCCTTAAATAGAAAAACTAATAATGGTTAATCAAATCTAATAAATTGTAAAATTTCATACCACTGTTTAATGCATATTTACTACCGAAATTAACTCCTATTACTCTTTGTTCATGGCCTTACACACGTTTTTTTTCTTTAATCTGTGCCTCCAGATGGACTTTACGTGAAACATGTGAAATATTCAATAACAACACGACGAAAAATTACTATACTTAACACTGGCTAAATACACTATGTGTGGAGCCATAATACAACACAAAAAAATTACTGTGACACAAACTAACCGTCAGTAACAAAAAAAAAAATTCACCATGAAGCGGCCATGTTGTATAAAATTCCGTCCGGTTTTGTAATGATATTTAATAATTTTGACCAAAAATATTTGTATTTTAATATATCCTATGTTGTGCGCTGGTTATTTCTAAGCATATTAGTGCAACTCGCATAAAAACCAGTTCAGTATCTAGGGATTTGTTCAATAACAAACAAACAAACAAACAAACAGCTACAAATTATTGTCCCTAGATGGCGTTAGATACGATAAATTAGAAATGTATGGAGAAGGGCAAAAAGCCTTGTAGTCCTGCATCGCGGTTACGATATTTTTGAACAATAGAACCTATGGGATAAATTAGATTTGACATCATTATGTGTGTGTTCCGTAGCGCATCAGAATTACACATTTATTATATGTAGGGAAGGGATAGGGATGATGGGGCAGCCAACAGGCCCCCAAAATGCTGGATTTTACTTTGCACAAAACATAAGCATTGCCGTTTAACCTGGTAATGTGCTACAAGCATTCTGTACATATTATATTATACAGTTTTTACTAGAAGGTTTGCACTGCAAGTTTTATGTTTTATTTTAAGATTTAGGTAGTGTAGTTTAGTTAGTACCTATTAGGAATGTTATTTAAGTTTAAATGTAATTAATCAACATAATATATTCAATTGAATTTATTTGACTTGACCACTGTTCCGTATCGATTCCTTACTTCAAATCCACACGAATTCCTTGTCTTTCATAAGAAATCTGCAAAAGTCTATTCTCTATGAAACGAAAACAAAACCGCGCGAAATGAATTTGGAATTGGCGCGATTTGAACTGTCAAAAATCTTATGTTTTACCGAGACGCGTTCCGAAACATCAACACATCAAAAGATATGACCACTTATGTCACTATATTTTATTCAAAATAAAGTTATTTTTAATTTAAAGTGAAGGTATATCAAACGCTGTGACACGATTTGAACAAGACACGATAACGACGTGGTTACGAATCGTGTGGAATCTGTTTCCATAGAGAATAACCGCTCAGGGCGGTCTGGTCAGAACCGTGGAGAGCCGATGGATGCAAGAGGCAAGCAGCCGCTCTAAGTGGCGCTTTTTGGGGGAGGCCTATGTTCAGCAGTGGACGTCTTCAAGCTGATGATGATGATGAATGTTGGCCTCAATAAACCGAGCTTAAGCTAGCCAAAATATTAACCTACATATAGGTATCGCTTCATACACGTAAGGTATATCCTACATGTATAAGTATCTCTGATTCTATCCTAGTATGTTGGTTAGTCGGGCATAGAGTCGCCAGACGATCCGTCTTCCCGGGACGTCCCGTAGTTCAGACATAATTATTATAAACGTTCCGCCGGGACACGCTTTGTCCCGTATTTCAACTTCCTAGTTTCAACTGCTTTGTAGAGAGAATTTTTTCGCAGATGATGTGTACAACGAAATAAATGACGTTACGTCACTATGCAACGACCTTTAATTACCATTTTCAACTATCATTTATAGTAGGTATAGCTGCATTGTATTTCACAAAAATGTAAAATCAAACAAAGACAATTATTATGTTAAAACACACATAATTATATTCATTAAAATATTATAACTAACAACTGACAGAGCATTGAAACAAATGACATTTTTTGCTCTGTGTAACAACTTAACCAGTAGTAAAAACAACGCAAAGTATCTACCTAATTATGACCTAATTATTATCAGTAATTACAACCTCTGTGGACTCTGTAGTGGTTGAAATGGTTGGCTCGTAATACGGAAGCCGGGTTCAATTCCCGCGTATCTGGGTGTTGAGGGAACATGGTCCTCGTAATTTCTGGGTACCCTACATACAGACAGGTAATCCTAGTTCTAACTAAACTAGGATTCCCTGGACCTAGTACAGAGTAGACCCTACCCAGGGTACCGTTTACCGTTATTAAAAACATTAAATAAAAACAACTGTAATGTTATTTATAAGGGTTAATGTAAATTCGCCACAAAGTACCTATCATCCAAGTGTTTCTCAGGGGTTCTTCAGTATGAAGTTGACGATTATTTGATTTTTATGACGTAAGTACCTGAAATGTAGTTAATTATGGCAAAAATGATTAGTAAAACGTAAAAGTAGATATTACTTTTCAGTCCTTGACATTGATAAGATATGCTATTGAAGCAAGATTATTGCTATCTTAATATTCTTTAATAACAAGCATAACTAAAATAATTATCTTCTCACACAGCTAGCCTACCTACAAATAAACGTCCGTTCCCAGTAGTTCAATAAAATAATTAGGTAGTTCCATTACTAGTGGGATATTCATTAGTTCAATATTAATGGTCCTTATATGACTGGTATACTGGTGACAAAAGGGTATTCCCAGAAACCCAATTCATCGTCATCATCCACAGCCTGAAGGCGTCCACTGCTGAACATACCTAGGCCTCTTCCAGAGAGCGCCGCTTTGAGCGTCTACTCGCCTCCTGCGTCCATCGGTTCCCCGCGGCTTTCACCAGAGGCCCTAGCACGAACGTTAACGTAAGTCAGTTGTATGGGGCGCTGATCAAATGCCATACAACTGGCTAACGTTACACTTACTCCCGCGTAAATGTTCGTGCTAGGGCCTCAGATCGTCGGTCCGGCTACGCTGCGTCTTCCGGTTCGTGGTCGCCACTCGGAAAGTTTCTAAGAAAGTACAGTATTAGTTCAATTATTGTACTAAACTAATAAGACACAAAATTCCTAATACTTCAATCAATGGAACTAATTATTGAACTACTGGGAGCGGAGGCAAATATAATAAAGCGGTCGGTCGTAGCATTGCCTGACGGAAACTTTAATTATTCCTGAAACATCAAAGTCAAAACCCAATATAGACACGTCTACTGTCCAAACCGCGAACCCCGCGCCCGATTCAAATAAAATCCTCTAAAATCGTTGCTGTCCAGTGATGCGGTCGTAGTGGACACTGCGATTTTTATTGCTCTTTGACTTGGTTCATACACTGCTACAACCATCTAAATCTATAGCTACACGATATTATTACAGATATATACAAGAGGCTCTGTGGTGTGGTGGTTGAGCAGGCCGACTTATAATGCGGAGGCAGCGGGTTCGATTCCGCGACAGGCAGGATAAGTATTTGTGCACAAGAAAAAAGCGCAAATACTTGTTCTGTTTCTGGCTGTTGTGGGAGCAACACTATGAGGAATAGTTCCTGGCTCCATAGATACAGGAATCCTAGTTGGGGTCCAGGAACTATGTATGGGATCGTAGGGTGTTATTATTATTGTATTTAATTTTGTTTCATAACCTGATTAACACGCGTTTCTAATTACATATTACCATATTTAAATTATAAAATATGCAGTACATTGTATATCAATATTCATTCAGGTAAACAACCTAAACCTAACTTAAAGGGGTTTGACAACCGATGCTGATGGGGAAGAAAGGTTTACGAGTGGCGACCACTACGTGGTCTACGTTCACCGACGATTATTACCGGTAACCAATAAATTATAAGTTATTCCGGAAAATCCAAAGTTACCTGTTAAAGATAAGTTAGCAAGGGCACTATATTAAAAAAGGACAAGTTAAGAAATTGCCCAAGTCACGCGGGTACTAGGTTCAGCTGCATGAGACAGTTCATTAAACTTTTAAAACGTTAATTACTGGTTCTCTTTCAGTCATTTGAAAATCGAGCGGAACTTTTGAATATTAAATTGAATAGTCAAAGATCTCATGCCTATAAGTAGGTATATATACATTATACATAGATACATTTCAGGTGCGTCAAATCAAAGCTTATATAAAGCGACAGATGTAGTCTCTAGACAAAGAACAGATACGGGTTTGCCTGATAGTTGGTAGTACGTGACCCGGCCTTTTGAACTGCATGACTATATGGGTTAGATTTCCACCCAGGAAAAATGTATGTTGTTTGTTGTGTGGTGTATGTTTGTTCTGTATCTGCGTGTAAATTGTATGCTATGTATGTATTCACAATCTAAAAAGCATATACGTATTTTATCAGCTATGGCTCCTTTAGTACACTGTGTGAAATGTTGACAAATATATTTAAAAATCCAAAATTGGCTCTACCTCTAAGGCCCCATACAATAAATCAATATTTATGATTTACAATATTAATAAAGGTGTAAGATCTTATAGTATGTGTAACACACGCCACCAAAGAGCACGAAAAAAACAATACGGAGTTTTGGCGGGAACGCGGAAGAGTTCACGTCGTCGCATTGTATTATTTTTCAAAACTTTGCTTTTTCCAGTGTTAATGTTTAAAATTGGTGGCGTTTTACGCATTAAGTGCTGAATTACGAGCATGAGTGAGGGCAAGTGATATAATGTGGTGAAACGTGACTTTTCGTGTTGCTTCCAAAACTCCATAGAAGCTTCTAGTAAAGTTGCCACCACTTTGCTGGAGCATGACTTAGACTGGACTATGACTACCTGACTTAGACTGGACTATTACTATGACTAGGACATGACTGTGTTAAATATTTAATTTTTATAACCCGATGAAAATATAATACTTGACACTGGCTAAATACACTAAGTGTAGAGCCAAAATATATTTAAAAAAAAACAATACGCCCCACTTTTCAATGCTCAGTTTGAAAACAAGCGTGCAAATACTGCAACTGTAAAGTCTGGCAAATTTAAACGGACATTCATTAAACTAACTGTAAACAGCATAATTATTTATGCAGTCTACGTTTAATAAACAGAGTCAAGGACGCCTTATAGCACTTTTTGATGGGGTCACAATTTGATGTCAAACTGAGCCTGTGCTTGATAAAAGGGGTTAACGCTTATGCTTTGCAACTGAGAAATAAAATTCTCACTGGAACCATTATGGATCTGGACGAAGGGTCTACAGAGAATGATCCTTCATTTCAATTCAACCATTCAGTATGTTTGCTAAGTTGAATTTAAAATTCAGACCGTTTCAAATGTACCTCAGATAAAATTATGGTTTGCACGATTTGAAAAAATACGTCTATTGAAGTAAGCATTTCTGTTTTCGTAATGAACTCGATAGAAACGGTTGGTTTATTAGGATTCTGATGGCTTGCGGGCGTCATAAGCTCCTCACACTTATAAAGATAGACAGAGCGCTCGGAACAAAAAATTAAATCAAACAAAAAGTAAAACCAAACCAGTAAGATCATCAACAAAAGCTAAATCATGCAATGGAGTAATTTAGTGCGGCGGTTGAGCAAGACAGCTTATAAACTGGAACTGGTTTCCAGGAAAAAGGGTAAATACTTGTGCTGTGTCTGGAAGTTGTGGGGCCATGGTAGTCCCCATAGTTCCCGGAACCCTAGATACAAGGAATCCTAGTTAGGATACAGGATCTAGTGTAGGTTGTGCCTATTAATCACTGATCTGTTATGTTATGCTTGCCCCACGTACGATGTGGTGAAGTGTACCTAAAGTACTCGTAGATTCGATTTTTAATATTCGCTCGATCTATTCCTTTTCAATCCGTGGTTGTCACCTTTTATCTACTATGCTCATACTGCAAATGAGATCCTTTGTTAGTTAGAGAGATTCCTCATAGATCTGATTCCGAGAAACTTTGCTTGGTAAACTATGTTTAGGTACGAAACGGGACACGGTCATTCAGCATCTGGTAATTGAAAAACTATTTTATACTCCAGTGTACTCGAGTGACGACCACGAACCGGAAAACGCACGTAGGATGGCCCCCACTAGGTGGACTGACGGACCGGACCGGTGAAAGCCGTGGGGAGCCGATGGATGCAGGAGGCGAGCAGCCACTCAAAGTGGCGCTCCCTGGGGGAGGCCTATGTTCAGCAGTGGACATCTTCAGGCTGATGACTCCAGTGTTATGAGCCCAACCATCAGTTTTATATAGATACCTACAAAACAGACTGTAAGTTTTTGTCTAGTCTAAATAAATAAATAAACAGTAAAATGTGATTAACATTTGGTTGAAGATCTTTTTGAAAGTAATTGCCTAACTTTTAATTGCCAAATTTTTTTTTAATAACTTGAGTATTATTAATCTGGTTTTTATGAGAGCTCATAAAAAATCTGAATTCCGAAAAGGTTTTCCAATTTCGGTATCTATTATTAAAAAAGTTAAATGTTGTCCGAGGTTGGTCTACTGGTATTATTAGTTTGTGGTCCAGATCATCATGGCAAGTCTAGCTTTCGGCTATATCTTTACAGAGATGTGGTACTGCAGCCCTTAGATAAGGGAATATAAAGGATGCGCCACAAAGGTATCATACACAAGGACCGCCCTATGCGGCCCTATCGCCACTTTGTGGAGATATGGCGAGCACCAAAGAGTATATAGAACTTCCTCATTGTTTTAGTCTTTTTATGATGACGTTTGTATGAAATCGGCGCCATTTTGTGCCTCCAAAGTGCCGCAAGTCACGTGACATATTTCTCTACTACTCCCTTATCTAAGCTGCAGCCGAACTTCCGCCAGGAATGGTGCTGTCACTTCATCGCGGGTTAGGGTCATATCATCTGGGTTGTACAAAAGATGTGTACCTAGAGCACAGAATAGATATACAGGATGTAATTTAATTCATTAGCATAAATTGAGTCCATGATAGTACATCATTTATAGATGATTGAGTAAAGAGTGTAAATGAAATTATTTTTCATTGAAAATTATGAAGATTGCTGCGGCGCCTAACACAGTTGGCATGGATGATTTTGATACATTTAAACGTTTTTATACCTTGTATTGTACTAATTAAAAACAGTACTTCATTATTTTAATTAAATTTTGTATTGTAGCATTTGATTAAGTAAGTTTTTCCACTTTTTGAAGTTATTATTTATACCAAACTAATGTGTTAGAATTTAAAAATTTAGGTAGTCACGTGACCGGTATCAGGAGTAGGTTCAAAGGATGCTAATGAATTTAATTACACCCAGTATAGTAACTATAGGACAACTATTAGTAGCAACTTTCAGAGATTAGCACGTTATAAAACTATGTTATCTTGGTGTAACATTTACTTACACTTATTGCTTGCATATCTCAATCAAATGATACGGTTTAATCCCGTATTTTTTTATGATAACAACGTATTGACACACTATCGAAAATATAGTTTAATCTTCTATAGTCATTACACATGAGGCCAGTTGCGAGTGTCACTGTGTAATTTTTTTAATTGATTGTGCGGCTTGCTTATTTTACATAGGATATGCTTCTGTGGTGCGGTGCAGGTTGGCTCATAACCCGAAGTGACGGGTTGATTCCCGCGACTCGACAAGTATTTGAGGAAAAGAAAAAGCGGAAATACTTGTTCTGTGTCTGGGTATAGTGGACCCGATAGTTCTCGTAGTTCCTGGGTCTAAATTCATGGAACCCTAGTTAGGGTCCAGGATCTATGTATGGATCGTTGGTGTCATTTTTATTAAATAACTATAATTGTCCTTTTTAAGTGTGTAAATAATTAATATAATATAGTTTTAGTTTCGTTTATATTTTAAGTTATTTAAGTTTTTGGAATAAAAAAACCAGTATATAATCTAAACTAAAATAAACTACTTATCTAAATCTAAAGTAAAAAACTATATAATAAGTAAACTTAATCTAAAAAGCCACTACCAGTGGGCAACGTGCCCAAAACGCTGGCGGCATTGCCGCGTTGTATGGCAATGCTTAGCCTTTGCGCCAAATATATAATAGACCAGCATTTTGGTCACGTGTTGCCTCGATCAGACGTTCCGAGAGGTCTTTATAAATTTTGTGTGCAAAATGCTGGTCTATATTTGGCGCAAAGCCATACAACGCGGCAATGCCGCCAGCGTTTTGGGCACGTTGCCCACTGGTAGTGGCTTTTTAGATTAAGTTTTCTATAAAAATTGAAGTTGATAAAATAGAGTATCAGTATCAAATATAGTCTTTATAATTTAGAAAGAAAAGAAAGAAAGAAAAAACACTTTTACAAACTGTACACAGCTACAATAATAATTATTCTAAGCCACAGAATTCGCCCTATTAAGTACATAGGTCTGCTAAGCAAATAAAAATAAAAAAGCATTTTATTTATTTGCCGGACAGATTAGATTAGAATGAGATTTTCTTTCAGTGGTTTATTATGTATTAATATCTCATATTATTATCTATTGCTACTTATTATGATTATTTTATTTGGGTAATTCTTTTTCTTATTCCTTTTCAACCAGCACTACAACTCGTTCCACACTAGTTAGCATTAAGTTCGCCTATGTTCTTGATTTACTCTTATGCAATAAAGCATTTTCTATCTATCTATCTATCTATTAATTTAAAATGGCCGTATCGTTTGCTCTGTTGGTACTTTGATAATAATTCAGCCTCCGGGCTATGGAATGTAGGTTCGATTCCCAGCGCAAAGATTTGTGCTATTAACATTATGTTCACTAGAACTAACATATCTATACTTTGTAATACTCTGTTATGTTCCTCTCTGCCGTTGTATGTGTATATGCTTCTGTATGTGTTGTGTTGTCAAATTTGTTCCAGATTTCGATAAAACTCAGATGCTAAATTATTATACACCGGCCAAATTTTGTCTCCACCGATCAATCTCCGTCGTTTATTTTCTCTCTATCCACGCGACATTGGCGAAATTGCGACAACCCCGCAAAAGCCATATAAGAAGAAGTTGAAGTTGAACATTATGTTATGTGTCTGTTTACCAACAACAACAAAATATATCAGTACCTAGTATTATTCTAACACTTAAATAGTTCCCATAGTATACAAGCTTTGTTTAGGTTGGGATTGGTAGGTAACTCTAAAAATACGCCCTATTTAAATAGGTAAGTTCTATATTCTATAAAACTATGAAATAATCAGTGTGTAGACATAAAACTATGCTTTACTGTAGGATTAATAATTATCATAGCGTATTATATCCAATGTCTGCAAAACGCAGGAGTCGCGAGCAACTTTAATCATGTAATGTTGTTGTGGTTACATAGCATTCGCAATAAATAGCCAGTCAGTATAATTCGCAAAACTAGGTATATTAGATTCGTTGTTTAAGCCATTATGAATAGCAGGCGTACCTACAACTCTGCAACTAAAACTAAACTCATCAGCTGTGTCAATATTATTTTTAAAATGGTATCTAGGCAAAAATGTGTGAAGAGCTGCAGAGATAGGTACTGTGAGTACATAAACCCTAGTAGGTATAACATTACCTATAACCCAATAAATTATCCTTAAAATTTTAAGAGTGATAACTAAATTAAAACTGCTCTTTCTTTTTATCAGTTTGCGAAGTTTAATTATGACGCTAGTAATTTAATTACACGTATATGTATTTGTCTATAACAAACTAAGGGTGGGTTGCACCAGCTTACTTTAGCAATAACATGGACATTTCAGTTAAAGTACCTGTTAGCTAAAAAATTAGTTGCACCAACTGATAACAGGCTTGTGTCTTGCTATTTTTTTATTGCATAAATAAATAATATTCCTCAAAAAATGAACAGTCGTGTAAACAAAAATATATATCTAAAAAAATTTCCTAAGTTACAAGCGTTTTGTGTAGTACAAGTGGTAGATTTACAAACAATCTCTTTGGCATGTGACGTCATATCCCAAAGTTACATAGTAGGTAGCTGTGGGGATGCTCTGTTCTGCGAGAAAGGGACAGGCGATGCCCTCAGAAACTTTAAAAGCTTATTACTCCGCGATTTATTCCGATTTTACTAATTATTTCAATTATCGTTCATTCATTTGACAGCCTCCGTGATGTGGTGGTTGAGCAGGTCGGCTCATAACCCGGAGGTAGCGGGTTCGATTGCCGCAAGAAGACCAGTATTTGTGCCCGAAAAAAAAAGCGCAAATACTTGTTCTGTGTCTAGGTGTGGTGGGACCATGGTCCTCGTAGTTCCTGGGTCCCTAGATACAGGGAATCCTAGTTAGGGTCCAGGATCTATGTAAGTGATCGTTGGGCATTATTTATTTATTTATTTATTTATTTAATTATCACTAATTATTTCAATTATTGTTTATTTTTATAATATTAACTTGTTAATTTTTAATAGCAGGACACAAGCCTATTGTTACCATGACGTCAAAATATTAGCGTTATTGTTTATGTTAAATATCTGTCATACGCATACGCATAAAATATAATCGCGGAATCAAGTATTCTGAAGACAAAAGTTTGTCTGTCAATTATGATGGTGCAACACAATATGCTAGCTAAACTCCATGATTAAGCTCAAAGTTATAGTTAATTATTTAAACCGTAACAGTAACTTTAACTGTGATTATGGTGCAGCTCAGCCTTATAATAAAAATGTAACAAGTCCAACTTAGTACATTAAATAAGAATTTCGAAATGTTTTGGGAACTGTAAATGTTTTAATTTTTGTTTGAAAATAACAAGCTAGGATAAAAAAAAAGTCGGCAACGAGGATCTTTTTCCGTTTTACCTTCTCTTTTTTTGGACAGAGTTAGAGCGCGTGTTAATTAGTTTAACACTAATTAACACGCGCGTAGCCGGCGCAGTGGGCCTATTGTCTAGTACCGGTCGTCTTCATCCATCGAACTTCACCACGTTTCAATGATCTTCATTACGATTATTTGATGCCGATTAAAGGGGATTGTCTATGAGCTTGGATCGTAATGGACATGAAATGAACTACCAGAATTGAACACAGAATGAACCCAATTCGCCCCCGATTTGCGTTTCGTTTCAGCAAATAAAAAATTAAGGGGCACGTGGGGCTTGACATGGGGGCATTAAAATAATGTCGAAAGATGTGGAACAGAGAGTTGTAATATGATTATTAAGCTGTAAGATGAGCTAAAGTATGTTAATATGTCTACATTTGCCATGTAATGCGCTTTAAATTTTTATCCCGAAATTATAGTAATATCGAAACGCTTTTTCTGTCCCGACTGTCAGTGTCAAAAGTGACCTACTGTTGTTGTCAATCTTCTTTTTTTATTTTTGTATTATGCGATATATACGCATATCGCATAATACTGCCAGTAAATGAATAATATAGCTCAAAAGGCCATTTTTAGCTATAATTTGAAAGTAAATAACTTTATTAATATTATTATATTTATGTACTTTCTTTACCTAAATCGAAAAATGTGGCCGAAGCTAAAAAATTCACATTATTTTTATATATCAATAACAGATATTTTGTGGTTGAAAAAGTTTGTGCTTTTGATTAATTTATTATTATTAATTAACTAAATAGCCCCAGGCCCGGCTTTACACTAGTCGTGGGTGAATATGAATCATTCGTATAATCGATTTATTTGCTATTACTAATGTTTATAATCGATTATGAAATTAGCAACTAATTCACTTTCATAATCGAATTACGTTACCTATTTGTACTACTAATTCTGTTTTAATACGTCGAGAGATCGATAGGTACGACAGTTGCTTTTCACAGAACAACGTCGTATGTTTTGTTTTATTCTAGTGGTAGTGAAAGCCGTGACGCTGTTTTGGTGGATTTATTTAATACGAACTTTACTTAATTTAGAAAGAAAGAAAAAAAAAGATATTTATTTGTTTTAGTTTTTTTTTATTAATATGTAGCTATTGATGACATGATGATCATTGATTGGGGAGGAAAAATCGACTTTTTAACCATCGATTATATCTTGACTAAAAAAAAACGACTATTCCAAAAACGATTTAAAGAGAAATAAATCGATTATCCTAAAATCGATATAAAAAGTCGATACAAATATCGGTTTTCTTGTAATGTAATATTGTATGTAATATTCGATTATTTATAGAACTATATAGTCATTTAAAAAAGATCGATAAGTATATAAAAAAAAAACTTTGAGTACCTACATAAGTAAATTATTTTCAGTTTCACACCTTTGGTTCCATATTCGCGATGTCTGCTCCATTCACTGCTCCACTACCATATTCAATCAAAACCAAAACGTTTGTTTTGATTGAATATGGTAGTGATGTTGCCTTATTATAATATTATCCCAGTAGAAAAAATTTAAACCAGAATAGTAAAATCTATTTTGAAATAATCGATTTTTTGATAAATTAATAGACCAATAAAAATCGATTTTAAATAGTAATCCACTTTTTAATAAATAATAATTGACCATTAAAAATCGATTATTTTTAATATCCCTGGACTTGTTCTCAACGAAATCTTGCTTCACTGCAACGCACCGTAACACGCATTTGGCCGTTTTACACAATTACTTAGCTATTCTATTGTTTTGTTGACTTGGCAACACTAACAAATTAGGCAATAGCAAGAATTGTTTGCAAAATGATATTTTCGAACTTTTCTATTAAAACTCTTACATCTAGTTAAATAATTGGGTTAGTGTAGGTAATTAGGTATTCTCTTTCAGCTTTTATGAAAATACGATATGTGATTTAAGTGAAGCGTGAAGCATTCAAATGCTGATGGCGTTCAATATCACTGGGCGGCGTTATTCTTCTATGACGAGGCAGGCTTCCGATTCAACATGATTCGTCCTTTTTTCACATCGCAACTAATTATACTGTGACATGGCTGTGACGACGCACTTGCAGTGCTGATTCGCTCAGAGGTTGTAACGATAAAAGGAGCCCTTCCGAATGATAAAAGGCTATAGCCTTCAGTTCAAGGTAGGCACCCATAAGCCAGAGAACTATACATTGCATTCTGCGTTTTATAAAGCTGCAAGTCTTGCACTTGTAGTAAAATACTGGCAGCACCACACGGGTGTTTTCTATAGCCACAAGACAATTCAAGCGGGAAAACGAGGCAGAACATTTAAAACAGACTAACTTTAAGTGGTGTTTATAAGGCCCTATTTTGTTATAGGTATGGATTAGTATGACTGCACCTGCATTTCTATATTCTGTGTAATAATTACAGCTGCACAAAGCGTTCAACTAGAAAGTTGGTGTGCTGCGCTGGCAGGGGGATTTAGGAAATACATAGTGCATCTCATACCTACCTTCAAATCTTCATTACATAGATAGGTACTCCTATTCTATGAATATGTAGGTACCTCAATAAGCTATATTTTGTTACAGGTATCTGAAAAAATACTATAATTATAGATGTGGATTATGTGGATCGACTATGGATTAGTATGACTGCATCTGCAATCCTATATGCTGCCTAATTAATTATTATAGACACACAATGCGTTCAATCAGGAAGTTACTGTGCTGTGCTGAAGGAAGATTTTGGAAATACAGAGAGCACCTCCATATCCCTGTCAGTGCATTGCAGTCATGAAAATCTAGAAATGGTGCATTCTAAGTATCTTAACAATTTCATTCTAGTATTTAAGTCTAGAGTACAAATTGATATTGTAACTTACCTACAAGGATAACTAAAACGATAAATGATATTATTAAGTAACCAAATTTACTTTATTTAATTAAACCTAAAATAAATGGTTTATGGAAACAAAAAGTATATTGTTTTACTTTAAAAAAATAATAAAAATAACATAAAAAAAGCCTTTTATTTCTTGCATTTCTTCTAAGTAGGTACCAAACGTGGGAGCTAGTTATGTTCATAATTTGTATTTTTGGATTATTACTTTATTGATTACACAATTATTAATATATTATGAAAAATTTGATTTGTTTTACTTACATACCTATTAATTCTTTATCTTTTTAACATGTCCCCGGTTCATAAAATAGGCAAGACAAATTTGATGTAGGCAGTTAACCTAAGTACTTTTAATTTTATGGCTGTATAGTTTTGGCTTAGTCGCATCAGTCTTCATCAACAGCAGTGCCAGCACTGTAGACAAGATAGTAGAGGTGTGTGTGTGATGCCTGAAATATAAGTATATTAACAATTGTTATATTATTTTTGCAATATTTAGTCAAAAAGGGTTGTCAACACATAATAGATATGATTATTGTCTGGGAAGTGGGGCCTGGCAACCTGTGATACAGACTGTTTATGCCTACATCAGGCATCTTACACAGGTTTGCAATATGTATTCTAATAAATAAATGATTAGGTATTTGTAGGGTTAGTATCCTACTTCCACTTACTATCTACCATGTGGGCTGCCTGTCTGCCCCTTTACCACTGATAATAACATTTAAAAAATAAATAGGTGTAGTACCTACTAGTATTCAAAGAAGTAGTATACATAGCTTGTCTATTCTCAGTAGTCCTTTTAACAATTCAATTGATTGAACTACTGAGATGTTTTAAAGCCTACCTCTTATAGATTGGCTATTTACATTAACACTACCTCTCTGCTTTTAGTATAGGTACTGGTAATGTAGGTAAAAAACATAAATATATCAATAATTTTTTACCTGAATTATACATATTATAAAATAAATGAATTATATTATCCTGCATGATGATTATGAAAATGTGAAAGCTTGTGCGGGTAAACTGTATACAGTATATTTGATGGTTTAACAGTTTGGTATGTTAACTAAAGATTTTAAGCTAACACATAGGATTTTTTAAACTGAATGTTTTAGTTCCACTGACTATTAATACTTTGGAAAAAATTCACTGATAGAAAGCTACCCAGTTGCTCCCACACAGATACACGCTATCTACCCATCTTTGAATAAGCTTAACATTATAACAGTTTGTTGAAGTTGGTATACTTACCTGTGTATATAATAAGTAGGTACGTATAGATTAATCCCCTTAGGTATAATTAGTAGTATCAGAGGAATAAGTAGTTAACCAAAACCCCAAAGAAAGCATGTATTAACTATTCCAATTTTATGCAATGTTTACCTATAGAAGGAGGTTGGCGTAGAAATAAAGACTAGGTACTTTTATTATAATATTACCATGCCTGCAAGTACTGCAAGGTCTTGCTTGAGCAAAGTTTACATAGTATACCTACCAGCAACTGTGGTTTTTTCAACAAGTTAATTGCTATTTTTCATCATTGTGTTTAAAGTCCTTGGACACTTATAACTGCGATTTTCATGATGAACCCACAAACTTCGTTTCAGGCAAGAAAATATATCGTCGTAGAGCCACAGAATTCACCATATATACGTATAGAGCCCTCGATAGAGCATCGATGTTAAAAAGTCCAAGGACATTAGAAGACTTCTGCAACTGTTATTGACATTTTATTCATGCAGCTGTAAATTCCACCATAAGTTTCTGTAATTCTGTGGGATAGGTATGTAGGGTGGTAGACATACTTAAATGGATAATTTGTAGCACTTATTCATTGTTTGTTTGTATTCATTGGAATAGGTAGGTACCAACGTCCATTTTAGTTCGGTGTTTTCACTTTTTCCATATATCAATGTCGAGATGCTTAAAATATCACAATAAATCTAATCAAACTTAGACCTAAATCTACACTCGTCAAATGAATAAAAAATGGAGATATAACCGCGAAAACATATAATAATACTTGAAGCCCATACCGAAATACCTGCCAGTTTCATTTGACAGATTGATTCCGATTGAGTACTGTCATTGGACTTAGACGGTACGAATATCTGTCAAAAACACTGCTTTTGTTCACTCACTCTGAATGGAGTTCGATGCCGATCGGTGGAAATCATAGCCGGTACGCTGAAGCCGACTCATCGCTTGTGATTGGCTGGCCGGCAATGAACTTCAGTACGATGAAGATCGGAATCCTTCCGCGGTAAGCCCGCAGGTCATCTAGTATACCTGGGGGCAACCACAACCTCTTATAGCATTATTGCTTCAATCATATATTGACAAATGACATATGAGTAAGAATACTGTAATGTTGCAGAGCCAGAGCAGTTTTGATGACGTCACGTTAAATCGTTGACTCAAATACAACCGTCATGTCATACCCTTATATCATGTAGACACTGACGTGCGACAGTGACAAAGCCATATAAAAATGTAGACGTCTCGTTCACATGCAGAAATACTTACTGTATAAGTTCATGGTACCAATTCGAACAATATTATTGTAACTTTATGCCATGAAACATCATGGTTTTGTATTAGTTTGTGGTATAGTCTAACCAAGTTATCTGTGAACTGAAGAGCGTCGTTGCGTTCGCACCAGTGCTGCCATTTTATGAATAATGGTCGAATATGACGGATTTCCACAGTACATCTTTTAACATAGTTGGATGTGTTTTAGTAGGTAGGTAAGTGAAATATAATCTGTCCGCCCTGCAAGACTTAATTTATTTAATGGAAATGAATATGGCTACTTTTCATCATTGATTTTCATAAAACTTCACGCAGGTGTACAGCCAGGTACAGCTATTACCTAATAAATAATATAAAATATAAGACAATCCATGTAAATCTTACTGGGGAACATTATACACATGATGTTG
The DNA here is from genome assembly GCA_963580505.1 of Ennomos erosarius. NCBI lineage: Eukaryota > Metazoa > Arthropoda > Insecta > Lepidoptera > Geometridae > Ennomos > Ennomos erosarius. The sequence continues at coordinate 2,443,604 of OY756977.1, forward strand.
ACGATGTTAATTTCACTCTGATAATTATTATACTTACCCCAGGCTAGCGAGGAATAGTACCTAACTACTTCACAGTAACTTCAAAATAAATACACCAAAAATGGTATAGGTACCAGCTTTTTTATGTACAAGTATAAGTTTATGGATTGTGTATGGAATGTACCATATTTTATTTGGCACTCCTGCTACGAGAAGCAAATTCGCTACATGGCAGTCCTAAATTGCAATATGGCGGCTGGAGTTCCATTTTCTGCCAGTTCACAGATAAGTTGGCAAGACTATAAGCCTGCTGTACAGGTACTTACTTGGTGTAACCCTGCTCCTGACACCGGTCCCTTGTAGGTATAAAATGTATGAAATCAAACGCATCGACTATGGTGTCGATTAAACTCCAAAATTGGGATAATTTAGATAACCAACAGGTTCAGTACCTATATAAAAGCTTTGGAGTGAAATCACTACTAAATAATAAACACCCGACTAAGTGAAAGTTAGATTCGCGCACGGAGGGTTCCGTACCATTCTATCAACATACAGATAGGTGAAAGACGTGAGTTAAAGCGACTTCGCTCACTTTACTCGCTCGGCCAATTGGGTTGTGACGTCATCAAAACTGCTCTGCGTCATCAACATTACAGTATACTTACTTTTATGTAGTTTTTCAAAGTATGATTGAACTAATAATGCTATAAGAGGTTGTGGTAGGACCCCATGAGGGGTAAAAGGATGAAAACGCCGGCCAAAAATGAAATCCGCGCACATTGGAATAAGCTTGTCACCGTCGCAGTTAAAGTGGGGTGATGTAACTGGCAACATCGTATGCAAAATTATTTGTATTTTGTCATAAATGGAACCGTAATAATTGTTTTAGAATAAGTGAATTCTTTATTTAGTAAGTACTTACCTAGTAAAATAATGGATAATGCATCCCGCGAGAATATGACATATATGAAAAACATCTAAATCGAATAATATTTATGGGTACAAAAGCGTTTGCCCTTTTCATGTCCCCGTTATAGCTTTAAAGACGGATGGATGCGGGTTCATAATTCAATTTTTTCCTTTACAATAAGTATCTATAATATACAAACTTACTCTTATTTGGTTTCTCCGTTCTACGTTAACCATACAATAAAACTGAAAATTAGGTACTTACTTATAGCTTTTTTGCAAGTTGTACCTATACGGCGGAAGGTAAATACAGGAGATGCTTGTCATTTTTGATCAACCGGATATCCAATTTCATCAATGGCACCGTAAAAACGCGGACTTTTTTCTCATAACTGTGAAATTTTTGAAACATGTCCAGGGTGGTTATTCTCTATGGAAACAAAGATTCCACACGATACGAAACCACGTCGTTATCGTGTCTTGTTCAAATCGTGTCACAGCGTTAGATATACCTTCACTTTACATGAAAGTTATCTTTATTTTGAATAAAATATATTGACATAAAAGGTCATATCTTTTGATGTGTTGATGTTTCGGAACGCGTCTCGGTAAAACATACGATTTTTGACCGTTCAAATCACGCCAATTCCAAATTCTATTCGCGCGGTTTTGTTTTCGTTTCATAGAGAATACAGTTTCGCAGATTTCTTATGTAAGACAAGGAATTCGCGTGGTTTCGAAGTAAGGAATCGATACGGAATAATGGCCCTGGCCTATTCCAGAATAATAAGTATGTAATGGGTAATCATTTTGTTCAATCAGAAAACAGGAAAGCTCGTAAAAAGGCAGCGCGAGCGCAGCGAGCGCAAAATTTCAATGCGTTTGGACTATAGAAATAAATGCCACTGTAATAGGAGGGGTATACTAAAAAGAAAAACGCGAGCGAAGCGAGCGCAAAAATTTTTGAATCATGTCCTGGCTGATTCCAGAAAAATAAGTATGTAATGGGTAGTAATTTTGCTCAATCAGGAAACAGGGAAGCTCGTAAAACGGCAGCGCGAGCGCAAAATTTCAGTTCGTTTGGACTGTAGAAATGAACGCCACTGTAATAGGAGGGGTATACTAATAAGAAAATCGCGAGCGAAGCGAGCGCAAAATTTTTTGATTCATGTCCTGGCTGATTCCAGAAAAATAAGTATGTAATGGGTAGTAATTTTGCTCAATCAGCAAACAGGGAAGCTCGTAAAACGAGGGCAGTAGCTAAAGTTAGATGTGCGCGGGAAAAGGTAAGCCGTGTGCGCAGCATGCGCAGGGCTTGCAGGAAACTTCAGCCGCCATTGAGCATGAATCGCACTTCTACTATTTATTACTACTACCTATACCTATAGTAGGCCGTAGGCCGGCTCCCCACTAGGTGGACCGACGACCTGGTGAAAGCCGCGGGGAGCCGATGGATGCAGGAGGCGAGCAGCCGCTCTAAGTGGCGCTCCCTGGGGGAGGCCTATGTTCAGCAGTGGACGTCTTCAGGCTGTTTGTGATGATACCTATAGTAGATCTTGATACTCACATTTATAAGGGGTATTTTTTTAACTAACTAACTACCTAAGTACTACAACAATAAAACTACCGTACCACTAAATAATAAAATAATATAAGCTTAGCTACACTACCTAAAAAAAATTTGACGATTAGGCGCGATGGCTTATAAACAGTCCAAATGGTCCAGCCCACTGCCGGTAAGTATAGTTAGCGTACCCAACATGCTGGCAATATTGACCCGTTGAATCGCAATGGTGATTTGCTGTGCCAAATAAATGCCAGCATTTAGGCCACGAGTCGCATCGGCCTGATGGTCTAACATGCGCACCGCGAGAAAACTTGTCGTAGCTGGTGGAGTGAGACACACTCTACCATAGCATTGTCTCGGTCACTCACGAGATAAAGTGTCGAGAAAATTTTGTCGCGGTGCGCATGTCAGCTCGGCAGGCTCTGGTAATCTTTGGTAAACGCGATGAGCTCCCGGTCCCCACGAAACCTAGGGCCTCAATACCAAATGGATCTCAATTATGTAGGTAAATACCACCGAGGTTAGGTATTGTATGTATGTACTAGTACTCACATGGTATGGCACGTTAATAGTGGTCACCATGTCATCTTCAGTAAATGGATATGATGCTTCCTCGTCGAACTCGAAGTGCTCGAGCCGGTAATACCTCATTATGTCACCATCTGCGTACGTTATGTTTCTTGACTGGTACAATCTGATAAGGAAAAATAATATTAGAGTGCGATTCAAAATCAATGGCGGCTGAGAAGTCGGCGCGTATCGTTGGTAGCAAAAAGTTACATGTGTGCGGGAAGACGTAAGCGACGTGCGCAGCGTGCAGTAGTGATGGATTACTTAGCATTCGCATTAATTTTTAGCAAGCGAAAACTCAATTAGCATTTTGCAAATTAAATGTAGTTGTGGAATTCTGTGAGAGATGAAATTTTATTTCAATTTATTTGAATGATGTTGAATTAATTTTTAATATAAAGTTTCATTTAATTTTTAATTCATGTTTCATTTCATTCTTCTTTTAATTTTTCATATAATTTTTCATATAAACATTTCATTACATATTTCATTTCATTTTTCATTTCCATTTCATTTCATTTTAGCAAATAGCATAGTAATAGCAATTAGCATGCCAAGACTCGTGAATTAGCATGTTTATGTTATTTACGCAAAATCGCATTAATTGCCATCGCTAGCGTGCAGGGTGGTTGCAGCGCATTTCACATCCGCCATTGAGTTTGAATCATACTCTAGGTATCATTATAGTCATACATTACTACTAGTTTTACTATTCATCATTATATCAGACTATTGACAAGACGAGGAGTACGTTAAAGGACTTAAACGTCAAAGCCTGAACTTACGCTCAATACAAAATTTAGTAGGTTTGGTTGTCAGGTTGCCGCTAAATAGGTACCTATGTGCTCCCAGTAAAAAGCTTTCGTGCGACAAAGACCAAAACTACTAGGTATTGTGTAAGTTAAGGCGACGGGTAGGGCCAGATAAGCCGGTAAAATTCTTTCAAAGAAACATCGACTTTTAAATCGTAGGTAGACTTAAATATCCTATTTAAATATGTATCAATTCAGTCTGAACTTCCGCGTGGCGCTTACGACAACGACAACGCACGAAACGTCTGATTTTGGAGGGTTTTAATTAATATCTACATTTGTATAGTATTTTTCAAAATTGTGGAAACATCACTTTATGTGAATGTTGGGAGGTATACTTATATTTTTATTTTGTAAAAGTATGTTCGCTAGAAACTGAATAAAATTGGTACTTACAACCAAATTTATTGAGGGAAGTTTGCGATTTTATTTAATATGTATTGTGTATTTATTTACCTTGTGTTAGGGGACATCACATACAAGTTAATGAAATGAATTACATGATATATTAAATTCAAAGCGCTACATGCTCTGATAGGCATGATGACTAAAATTTTTTTTAGATAAATTAATTATATTCCTCAAAAGATAAACATTTGTGATAACAAAAATTAAATATCTCAAAAAATTATCAAGTTACAAGCATTTTAAAAACCGGGATAGAAAGAGATAGCTCAAACGGCCAGTGACGTCAGAGGAATGTCGTTATAGTACCTCATTACTAAGCTGTGGTAGCTTTTCATACAATCTCTTTGGCATGTGATGTCACGAGTAGATTTTTCATAGTAACTGTGGGGGCGCTCTGTTTCGCGAGAAAGGGACAGAGGATGCCTCCTGTAGAAACTTTAAAAGCTTATTACTCCGTGATTTATTTACCAATTTTGCTTATTTTTTCAATTATTGCATGCATTTTTAATCTTCTTTATGAAAGTATATATATTACTAGTTGTCATCATGCCTATTACGCCTGGAAAAATGCAAGAAAAACACTTTGTTTGCCTCCCCTTCGCCTTAAGAAAGTAAGCTCTAGTAAGAGGATGTCTTGCATAGACAGAAAGTCTCTGCATGACATGCTTTCAGTGTTCATAATTCAGCGAAACTTTTACTCAGGTTGGGTACGGTATACGAAATGCTGTAAGTAAGTACCTACTTATATTTCAAACGGTTCAATAAAGCTCGGTCAGCCAGCACCGTTGTAGAATGTTGGTATTTCTCACGAGCATAATGTGGCATCAACATAACTTATGTGAATTTATTTCGTAACTTTACTACATAGTCATCATCACCCACCTACACTTATTCCATTTAAATGAGGTCGATGGAGCATGTTTTTCCTACCGCGCATTTATGTCAGACATCATCTCAACTCAACATTCACTCAGCAGCATAATACCAGTTCAGGTCACAACGGTCACCACACAATTATCGTGATCCAAATGAAGTAAATTCTGGTAGTTACACGAAACTACGGTTCCCTGGAATCACAATCATATTATTTGCTCCTAAATGCGGAATTTCGTGATCATGCGTTTCCAACGCGACGTAACCTACAGTAAATGAAAGTCAGACAATGAACCATCTTTAAGCATACACTTTATGTATCGATCCAATGTCTCAGAAGTCTCGTGGAAGTACCTATGTAGTTCCGTAACGGAACTATTGAGACTTTGTTCCCAATAGCTTTGTCAACGGTACCTACTTCTGAGAAATGTGTTTCTCACTAGTTCCGTGAACGGAACTCCAAGTGGATTTAGCACCTATTGTCTTCCGCAGTCGACGATCGAACATGCTCGTCTAGATGCATGAGATATTATATTCTGATATGATGTGCGGGGGAGAATGCTGCTCAGATGCTGAAGGGCAGCTGGCCAGTCTAGTAATTTATTCTGTGACATGACGCTGCGTTCGACATTAAATTATTTACAAGGCAAAAAAAGCGATTTAGGACGATATTGGCATGGAAAGGTTCTTGATAGAGCTTTTGTAGTAGAGTTTTTGTGGTTAGCAGACTGCTTTGTTTTCTGTAAAAAGAGTGGCGTACGGAGGTATACGTACTATTTTGATAAATCTCGAAACGGTGACGCTGTAATGACGATAAAAATAAATCGTGGTCTCCGGAAGGTGGGCCTCGGGGATGGGGATACTGAGGGAGTAAACCGTAGGCACCTACTCATTTCCGAAGTAAACATTTCACAGAGTCATGTGCCATTTAGTCCTAAACTAAGTACAAAGCTTGTACTATGGGAACCACTGACAAAATACTTAGGTATATACCTACTCAATACATACAAAGCACAACATCCCATCAACCAGAAACCGAACCAACTTGTCTTGTCACCTGAAGCTTTTTCGGTCAATTTAAGGTTTTGTCTGGTTTTGTTTGTTATGATAACAGAGCAAAACAAAAACGCTTCCCCTCCACGCGAAGCGTCATTTGTTTCATAGCATTTCATAGCTCTGTGGTGATGATGATGTTGATGAACCAAAGAGAATATAACCGCTAAGGTCTACCTAGTGGGTCGCCGGCCTATCTACGCTGCGTCATAAATAACAATAATAGTAAATCGATGGCATTGCATTAACTTACTTATATACGTAAGGTCCAACTTCTTGCATAATCGGGACGGCTCCATTCATGGTCTCTTGGTGGTTGGTTACTGCGAAGATCGTCAAAGAGAACTTTAGGGGGAAAGGGATAGTTTCGAACCTCTCATATTGTATTGTATCATTGTAGAGGACGACCTCCTGAAAATGTAAGGTTTGAAATGAAGATCAGAAAAACCGCAATGATGTTTATTACCTATGTAGGTAACATGTATAATAATTATTGTATTGTAGTAGCTGTCTATTTCCTAAATTTTCTCGATTTCGAAAATGAAAGTTTCAACTGTAACACAGACCTTCACTAACACATGAGGCGTTTATTAAAAAAAAGCTGTAATTTTATAAAGACCCGATAGATGGCGGTAAAATGGGGGTTTTAAGTTCTGTCATTGTTAAGATAATTATGTATCGAGTTTAATATTCCTATCCTTATTTTATGGAAGACATATACTGTAAAGGCTTTCTATTGACAAATGGACAACGTACTCTGTGATTCACTCAACTGAATTTGACATTTCCTTGTACTCTGTGTATTGAAACTACAACCATGTTTGAAATACGCCGTTAGTACGCCATCTAGTGATAGAAGCCGAAACAGGTTATTTTTTTAAATAAAACTCCTCATTTCTGTATCGAAAACAACTCAAAACTAACTTCGAGCACGATGTCATAAACTCTCGTTCCCATTAAAAAGTTAACTCTATGCTCATCCTCAAACATTTTCATGCTTTAAGTATTATTGTTATTATATTATAGTTAATAAATTCGAATAACTTAATCGTATTTAAAACTCACATTTATAATAATTCTGTCGACCAAGCCCGGCACGAGTACAAAGCTGATCAAACAGCTGCCTATAACTAGTACACATCCCAACACAGTAGTACAAACACTACACGCCAAGTTACACATAGTGCCTGTTTTTAAATAAAGAAGGTACAAATGAATTATTGACTGAAAAGCGTGTAAAAGACAAGCCGGCCGTCGCGTTAACCAACGACTCCACTGATTACGTTGAGAAAACTGAAACACAGCGTTTTGTTTACTGATAAGACGGATATTTATTTAGGATTCCGCGATCAATTTGTACATAGATATAAAATCGCTAATTTGGGCTTTGAGCCTTTTCACAGTCTCATAGGTGGTATCGTTACCGGAACCTATATGGACTTACCTATTTGTCTCTTACAACATGGACTGCAGACGCCTGTTTTGACAGCCTGTGGTGTGGTGGTTGAGCAGGTCAGCATAACCAGGAGGCGGTGGGTTCTATTCCCGACAGGCCACGGAGGCTGTCGTAATGTATAAAGATTTGACTGAATGATCTAGCCACGTCTAGTTTACAGCCTCGTAAAATGAATATTCAATAATTTACTTGGTTTTAACTGGTATAAACTAAGTACATAAAAGTAGTTGCTATCTCTACGTTTTTTTCTTTCAGTTATTGAAAACGGCCGTTTGTGACTAAAAATGCGATGCGATGACTGAGTGAATTGAAAGTTAGGAAATTAATAGTAGGGAAATGATTATACCCAAACTTATACAAACATGCAGGTACTTACATAACCATAATTTTATATAGGACCCCAGGTACATGTATACCTACCTACTTACCTAACTATACCATTCTTATTACTATCTATTTCTTTAGTAATAAATACCTAGGTACCTATGTACTTGATTTTATTAGACCTCTTAGGTATTTTTATCTGTCGTTATTACGTAAATGAATAATACAAATAATAAAAATTATAGTGCCAAAGAGGAGGATCAATCAATTTATCAAATCCATGATTATAAAGATAGCAAAACAATTAGGTAGGTAATGTTTTCGAAATATACGTAAGTAGTGGAATGACGACACAGAATTATAATACCTATTCGCAGTAGGTAGGGTCAGGTTAACAGGCGGTTTAAATAACCGGTACCTACCTAGGTCCTTAGCGCCCGCGTTCACGGTGAGCGGGTCCATGTGGTCCTTATAAGACTACGGTCAGGAAAAGTTGGCCCGTGTTGAAGAATTCTTGTGTTAAGGTAATTCCTGCTGACCTAGAATCTTTGATAATACAGGCTTAATAAGTGAATCAAAATGATGTTTTCTTCCCATATATTCGAAAGAGCTTTATAGTTTGTTCCCCCATTTAGCTCGCATCAATTTTGTTCCTGCTTGTGCCTATTGGTAGAACAAATAGTAGAATGAGAACTCCCCACACTTACCTAGTAGTTTTCCAAATTAAATAAAAGGTTCGGATGCAATTCGCTTAGATAAAGTCCTGGCCGGTATTAGGTACTTTATTTTGGTCCTTATGGCAGAATCTATGCTATTTTTACTTTCTTTATGATGTTGAAACAAAATAACACTTGTCATAGTAGGGCGACAACTCCAGATATTGTAAGTAAATAAACTCTTATCAGATACAGTGGCATTACTGTTAAGAATTTAAGATACCAATAATAATAGATACTTACTTGCAGTCAACAGTCAACCTATGACTATGAGTAGTATTTAACCATACCTACTACAGTGTGCGAACGGTAGACCTCGCGTGCACTTGAAACGTTTTTGCAACAATATAGTTGCAGGTATGTAGGTACTTAATGAGTATTGTTATTCTGTGCTAATTATCTGGCTATAGATTCTTATACCTACATATTTAAGCGAATTGTCTTTACATTGTTTCTCCCATTGACTATGAAACCAGGTTTCCCTAATGTCTTCACAATCTCTGGAGGATTTGCGCATTTCGTTTTGCTCTACGCGTGTTCAGTTGGCTTACATTTTCACGGTGCTTCCATCTAGCGACAACTCAATAGAACTACCAAGGCACTACTTGGTATTCGCAACACCGGAACGTACTGAAAAATATTATAATGACATTTTTTCAGTGTACGACTACACCGGAACGAGTTGGAGTAAAAATTATTTCAATTAATTTGCACCGGGACTATTGAGAAAGAAAATCTCAATAGTTCCGTTACGGATCTACTTCCACGGAACTTTTGGGAATAAACGAATATTTGGAGCACCATAAACAAAAAGGCTGATCTGATGAAATGAAGTTTTCCTTATCAACTAGTGGTATGAGCATTTGAGAAATATAATTCCTAACCGATCACCTAGTTAAATGGGTCGAGTTGTTCGTTAGTAATGTTTTTTTTAACAGAATAAGCTCGCGTTTGACCGCATACTCACGTGATGGAAAGTGACGACGCGGTGCACAATGGTACAAGCTTGCCTATTATTTGAACGGACATAATTTTCGTTCAAAATACCACAAACCAGTGTGTTGTCAGTGATGACTTATGGAATTGAGACGTGGTCTCTAACTGTTGGCCTCATTACTAAGCTAAAAGTCGCGCAACGAGCTATGGAGAGAGCAATGCTCGGTGTTTCCCTGCGAGATAAGATCCGAAATGAGAAGATCCGCAGGAGAACTAAAGTGACCGATGTAGCTCTTAGAATTAGCAAGTTGAAATGGCAATGGGCAGGCCACATCGCTCGTAGAACTGACAACCGATGGGAAAGAAAGGTTCTCGAGTGGCGACCACGAACCGGAAGACGCAGCGTAGGCCGGCCCCCCACTGACCTGGTGACAGACGCGGGGAGCCGATGAATGCAGGAGGCGAGCAGCCGCTCTAAGTGGCGCTCCCTGGGGGAGGCCTATGTTCAGCAGTGGACGTCTTCAGGCTGTTGATGATGATGATGATGATGATGAATTTTAGCCCTAACCTACCTAAACACCGATTTTATTTTCAGCAGACTACCTCACGAATATAAATTGCCTAGATAGTAAAAACAAATGATACGATGGCGGTGAAAATAGACAACACAATATATACTTTTTATGATTTATTAAGGTATATTACACAATTTGGGTACAAGATAGGGTAAACACCCCCATATACGGTTCCATTTGAGTTCATTTGAATAGAGTAGTAAGTACTCTGTACCTAATAGGACCAATTTTTTAAAACTTTAGTTAACAAATCTAAAACTTCTAAAACTGTTGCTGTTATTATCAAATAGACGGCAATGTTAGAGACAGATATATGAGTATTTTAAGTACTGTCATCTAAAGCCTTCAAAATCGGGCCTATTATGTACTTATATGTTAATTAATGTCGTCAATGATTATCTTGATTTCATGACTACATTAGATATTACATCAAAACATATTACGATTTTATATAATTGTGTGATCCGCTCGATCATCACGTTTCGTGTGTGACCAAAGCATAGCAAAGGACTGTTACGTTTTTCGGAAAACTTAACAGAGCTGTATCTTTCCGTATATGAGGGTCTATTGACATTTATTTACTAGAAATGAGAGATTTTCCGAGAGCCAATAAAATTAGTTTTAACTTCTGTCGGGTTGTCAGATGGACTATTGATTTGTTATATAGTAAATATTCTGCGGTTTGGTTTTTGCATTTGAATAGAAGGTTTGCTTGCACAGTAGTTACTGCAATAGGTACCACTACATTACACTTATTCGTTGCAGTGAATAGAAGTAGTGGACTGTTTTTCAAAGTACTTATTCCTGCTAATTCATTTTGAATGGTATGTGAATTTTTTTATGTTTATATTGCTCCTTTAGGCCTTACGCCTTCTATTGGCAGCATTGGAGCTTTTGTGAGCTATTAGAAAATCACTCATTCGTAGCTTATCTATTTACTATTTAGCTGGAAAAGAACAGAAAGTAGTGTTTGTAGAAAAAAGTAGTACATTCTAATTACAATCAGTCACAGGATATCTCTTCCTCAATATTTGTCAGATTTTCACTGTGAATCATACAATATATAGTTAAGATGGGATACTTCATAACGCGACTTTCAGTGAACTCTGATGACACGTGAAAGCAAAACTTCAGGGAAAAACCTGTGGAAGGTACATAATAAACAACTTATTTCGTCCCCCACAATTTAAATTATCCGGCTGCCGAAACCGACGATAGTTTTTGTTACATAACAAAAACCGGGCAAGTGCGAGGCGGGCTCGCGCACGAAAGATTCTATCTTCTATTAAAACGAGCAAAACAATCACGTTTGTTGTATGGGAGCTTTATTTTTCTGTTTTTTTGTTGTTGTTAAAACGGCAACAGAAATAAATCATCTGTGAAAATTTCTACTAACTCCCTCTGCACTTAAGAGAAATCAGTGGGAAACAAAACCATATTCTGAAACTTATCAGTGCCGCTTGTTTACTCAGCACAGTGAAAATACGACAACAAACTGTTAGTAGAATCGACTGAGATCACTTCGTACAAAACTAGATTAATAAACCTTAATAATATTAGGTTGTACACTTAATAAAATGCCACGAATGTAAACGGTAAATTTTAGTTCCATAAATTTTGGACGCCAATTTCTCGACGGAAGTATATTATTACATGCATAGGCAACATAAATAAAATAATTGAAAATTCTATTGTAGGTATAAGCCAAAAATTTCATAAATATTTTTTCCAAACCAAATTATTACAGAAAAAAAACACAATTTTTTTTGTTCTGAAACCGTGTCCAAATAAAAAAGGCAAAATATAAATTTTTTCCTAAGCAATATCGCCTGATCACATTTTACCTTCATCTACATTTGGGGCAACTGATAGGTAGACGATTCTAATTTATTTATCTACTTAATCTATTTTTACAATTTTTTTTTGTTATAAGCCTGAAATTTTTTTGAAAAAAATACAACAATGGAAGCAATTACGAATTTGTGCAATTGAGAATTCATAAACAAAAACGAAAAGTTTATTACTTGCACTTATCTTTTTAGCTTATTATTGCACACTGTAAATAAGGTAGATAATTCAATAAGCTTGTATAAAAATACACAGGTATAAAATAAACGTGAACATATGACATCCAATTTTGACTTGTACGTAATAAACGAATTACCGATTGCCGGATAAATTTAGAAGAGATAAAGAGCGTGGTGTTATTTAATTTTAACAGATAGTTGCAAAATAAATTGTACCTTCTAACATGTAACACTCAATACACAATTTAGAAATACTTACTAACATAGAATATAAATAGAAATACATAAGATATAATTTTAAACGTCAATTACCAAAACTAACAACGCACTACTTTCAAAGCCAGGTTCCACGTAAATTATAATGAGTAACACTGGATAACCAAAACACGATAAAATATAGGTACCATGTAACTATATCATCAAAATGTTTGCCTAAGGCCCGATTTTACGGAAGTAGAATAAGTTTTATTCCAAGTATAATGCTAATTGTCACTCTCGGATACAGATGATTGACAAATAAAATTGCGATTCAAAAGGACGCCACTCCGATTGTATCCAAGGAATAAGCTTTAAAGGTAGTATAAGGATTATATTCGTGTAACTTGGTTATTCTCGGAGTTATATTTGGAGTAACGTTATTCTACTTTGATGAAATCGGCTCATAATCGCTTATATAAAAATCGAACCCTCGATCTATCGAACACTGTATAGTATACGGCACTACCAAATGGGCATTCTGGGCGGTTTTTTCTCTACGGAAACAGATTCGACACTATACGAAACCACGTCGTTATCGTGTCTTGTTCATATCGTGCCACAGCGTAAAGGAGTGTCCGCTGCTCTATGTTTCGAACAAAATATTGTTCTTAAACAATGTTTTGTTCAAAACATGGCCCAGCGGACGCGGTTTAAGTCGCAGCGGACGTGAAATGTTTTGAACAAACAATGCTCAAGAACAATATTCTGTTCAAAGCATGGCGCACCGCTTTCAGTTATACCTTCACTTTACATTTAAGTTAACTTTATTTTGAATAAAATATATTGACACAAGTGGTCATATCTTTTGATGTGTTGATGTTTCGGAACGCGTCTCGGTAAAGCCGTGACCGCTGCTCCATGTTTTGAACAGAATATTATTCTTGTACATTGTTTGACAAACATTTCGCGTCCGCTGCTTTAAGCCGCGTCCGCTGGGTCACGTTTTTAACAAAATATTGTTTTTGAACAATGTTTTGTTCAAAACTTGGCACAGCGGACCCGCTTTAAAACATGTGATTTTTGACAGTTCAAATCGCGCCAATAGGCATGATTACTAAAACTTTTTTTTTGGATAAATTAATTATATTCCTCCTTAGATAAACATTTGTGAAAACAAAAATTAAATATCTCAAAAAATGACCAAGTTACAAGCATTTTAAAAACCAGAATAGAAAGAGATAGCTCAAACGGCCAGTGACGTCAGAGGAAGGTCGTTATAGTATCTCATTACTAAGCTGTGGTAGATCTCTTTGGCATGTGACGTCACGAGTAGATTTTTCATAGTAACAGTGGGGGCGCTCTTTTTCGCGAGAAAGGGACAGGAAGAGATGCCTCCTGTATAAACTTTAAAAGCTTATTACTCCATGATTTATTTACCGATTTTGCTTATTTTTCAATTATTGCATTCATTTTTATCTTCTTTATGAAAGTAATATTTACTTGTTCATTTTTAATAGTAGTCATCATGCCTATTCCAAATTCATTTCGCGCGGTTTCGTTTTCGTTTCATAGAAAATAGACTTTTGATTTCTTATGTAAGACCTAGAATTCACGTGGTTTCGAAGTAAGGAATCGATAGAGAATAAAGGCCCTGATGTGTTACAACTTATGAAGTATAAATAGTGCAATGACACAAAATTCACACAGTTTAAACGATCAATGAATCCTAGCCTTGCAAATCATACACAAATATCATTTGAGACCAATTTGAGACTTAAGTCTAACTAAGTTACATCTGCACACCGATTACCAACCCATCGAAAAAGTTTCGATTCGAAATCTAAGCTCTCAGTCTCCTTCATCCTGAATGTAGAACGAGACGGAGAGTGTAAATTTCGAATCGAAACTTTTTCGGTAGGTTGGAAATAGAGGTGCAGATCTGATACTTGGTGCTTGTAGTTAAACATTAAATATGAAATGAAGGTGTTATAATAATTGCGATAATCACATTATACATATATAAAAGTAATATAGGTACTTAAAATAGAAAGTAACAGCGGTGGGCTGTGGACATTGGTTATCTAATAGTTTTTCTATCTGACATCGAACTGACCGCTTGTATAGATCATATAATACGTTCTAGAAGTGTGGTATGAAGTTAACTGTTCACCATACCTAATCTTTGGTTAACTACCTAGCTTTGATGTGTCTATTCGGCTTTTAGGAAACTTGACCATACGTTAGCTGCGCAATGTCATAACTGCTGACATAAATATTTACGCAATTTTTTTTATTTTGCTGACTGAAGTACTCAAGCTCTTTCTGAGCTGTAAAGGCGACTTCAGAGCTCTTATTACCTCTCATATCCCATACATAATACGTTCTCTTAACTGGCAATTGATTTTGTATTTACAGTAGCTACATTAAATATTCGAATTCAAGGTGATTTAATTTGGCTGAATTACGGGTGTTTAAATTGTAAAATTAAATCGCTTGAAAGATACGTTCTAGCTGTGAAAAGTACTTGCTAACTCTAAGTTCGCTCGGATTTTGTATTGGTAGTAAAAGGTGGCGGTGAAGGGCACCCGTTGATAGAGTCCAACGGGACAATGTAAACTTGAGTAGCCTTTGATATTGTGTACTGCATGAAACTTTTAACTTTACTTATATCATTTCTAAACATACACATTACCAAATTGTCACGGTTTCAGTAGCCAAGCCCACCGCTACTGTCACGAAAACCAATGCTACGTAACAATAAACTACAGAATGCATACACTGCTTATTTACTAAGCCATTTATATGGCGACAACATCGGGATTAAACATTTACCCTCTTATTCATAAACGCTCTATAATTATCTATTGACAATAAATCCAGTTGTCCAATGATACACTTTCCCTCATACGAAAATTAGTGGTGTACTTCAACCGCTAATCATAATAGAGGAAATGGGACACCTAATGTCTCTTGTTACATCCTGCTCTGTTCCTTGTGATTTCGTATGACTTTATCTCGTTTTGTTACTTCGCCCTTTGCCCGCGCAAGTAAGTTGTGTTTCTAGAAATTATGTTCACGAACTATCAACGGGCATCTCAGTTATATTTTATGCTATAAAATTATGCATCACCTTCTCGCTGACAAGAAAAGCCACTCTAAAAAGAGGCACAAAAATTCTATGCAACAATGTTATTGAGCATTTATAATTAAGCGGGTTTGATTATTTATACACACAGATCTATAGTAATAATAATTAAAGATGCCATTAAATATAATATTACGAACACGTGCTCACTATTCTGTTTAGTAGCTAAGTTTTTAAGGAGGCAATTAGCACACTCCAGTACCACTATCTTATCTGCGCGTTTACCGCTGTCTCCTTCTAATAAAGCTATTCCTTGCATTAGCAGAGAGACGAATAGAGAAGTTGGTGGTACTTGATCTAAGCGACATGTGATTTTTTTTTGCACGTATTGCTGTTGCATGATGAACTTTGGGTGGGTTTTATGATCCATAGGTACGGTAACCAATGCAATGGTCAAAAACTCTACCAAGTCTGAACCATTGGTTAGAATTATGTGTTTAACCGTTGTTTACCTTAACTACGGGTCAAAAACTCTACCTTTAAGGTAAGGGAACAGAGACCCGGGGCCATATCGCATAAGTCTGGTAGAGGTTGTGAACGTGTGCTATCTTGCTCGCACTCGCGGATTTGTAAATCGACGCGAGAAGGATGGTAGGCAACCAGAACGGTTACGCGATAGGCACCGTTGTTTCAATCATGTTAGGTACGTTTAGCGAATGCTATTTCTGATATAACACAAGACAGTGATAGTGAGCTATGAAGAAACATCAAAGTGTGATTGTGGTTAATTCGTAGTTAAAATACGTATGTATGAAAAGATGAACGCATAATAAACTACTACTTACACAATGAAAATTACCACGACGGTACGCACATAAATAGTTAAGATAATTACGGTTATAAATGTGAGGATTAAAAATATATTACTGAGATAGAATTTATAAGAAAAAATATACTTCTGACCAACGTTGGCGAAATAAAGAAATACAACCAATAACGTAACAAATACGTAGAAACAAACACGTAGGCCTCGCATTTTGAATCAAGACCACGACTTGACCCAGTCGATTTAACACGCGCAAAACCAAGTACAACCAAAGCGGATGTCTCGGCTGAAAGGTACGTTAGATTCGCTTTGGTGGTTTTGGGGCCAAAAATTCAGTACTTAAAGTATGGGTATTCTGTCATCGGTGCATCCACCGGCTTTCTACGCTCAAGACTGCAAAATATCACTTTTCGCTGGTGGGCATTACCTATCGCGCCTCGTCCCTGTACGTACATTCAGTCTTATAGAGCGCGTCATGCGTGTATTTACTATCCGATGTATAGTCAGAGTGAGGAATAATCCCTTGGTTTAGTCCGATAAAAGTTGCTGTTACCCCCACAGCATCGCTTTCTGCGAGTTGCGCTTGCAATCTGTCGCCATAGGCCGCGGTTGAGGCATTCACCCAAAATTACTGTATATCTGTTGTGTGCTACATTTAAAGCATAGTGCAATATGCACGCAATTTTACCCAAAAATCGATCGATAAATTGCCTAATTGCAAAAATCTACTATGATCTAGGTTCCCACGCAGTGATGTCGTGTCCTACACCCTAAGATATAATACTAAACTTAAATGAAACGCTATGACGCGGTAAATTAGATTGATTTAACTATATACAACGGAAACATCACTACAATGTGATGAGAATGAACATTTATGTACAAATAACGTGAATGTTATTTCTATAGCCATCTGGTACAATTCTCCGTCACTGCAAGTGGCGCAACGCCAAAGTTCAATCCACGTCGCGACTCTTTCTGCCGCCGCATCCACACATCTTACTCAACACATAGGTATATTATCTGTGCCACAACTAACCGATCCAAAAGATACAGTTTCACCAACAACGACAAGGTATTTGACTAAATTAGATTTATGCTGCCATTTTAAGAACGACTTGATGACTAACAATAATAATTATTATTAAATATATTTTTTTACATTTTTAGTTTTATATAAAAAACACTTTTCGTTTTCCGTTTACACATCAACTTTGACACAAATGATTATAGGTAAGTACATTGAAAATTAATGATGCAGTTGTTAAAATCATCCTATTCTATATTACATCAACTGATTAACCAGTGCAACTATTACTAATAACATCGAAGTTAAAATTAACAACATTGGATATTGAATGCCATGACATAAAACTACACGTTAACTTAACATTATGTTGTGTTAACACTGTGTCTCTCCACTTTGATTAGTTGTAATAAATCACGTATCAACAGTTGCGGAAACAGTTTGAACAGTAAACGGCGTTGATGGTAGCACTTATCGACCGAGGTGTTGCAATAAACCTGACGCACTTATTCGGATACGGAGAGTTTCACAGCTACCGCTACTTTGCGATACGCCAAAAAGACTTTAAACCGATGAGTGAAATAATTGACTCTTTCGCTTGAATCTCATTTAAATCAAATGATCTATATTTTATTTGAGAGTCGTATAAATTTGGCGATTGTCGTTTAAAGGTGAACGCGCATCTAGACGCGTTGCAAGATGCGACGCACCGCAGTCATTGTATTTTATAATTATCTGAAATCGTATGCAACGTCACCTGCTGCTGATGCTGATCGATCCGGACGAATTCTTCAGTACTATGCTGTGGGTATACGGGTTTCAAAAGCGTGTGCAATGACGTCATCCGATGTCGGCAAAAATAATATTTTCGTATTTTTACTGTTCCGTTATTCTTCTTTGCACTGAATTCTGTTCGTCTTCTAATACTACAGCCCACGATATTCCCAAATAATAAACATCTACAAAAGTGAACACAATTACGGCAGTGTTTAAGATCGGCTACGATACGATACGGATAAATGCGCAAGACCGCGAGACCATAAGAAAATTTTTATTGAGATTACGGCGCGTACTGCTTCTGCGATCCGTTTAGGTGCGCGTTCACCTTTAAAGTTAATCCACAGAGCTGGAAAAAATAATTAACGTAAAATCAGATAGCAACGCATAACAGAACTATTCCATGGAATACGAATCGCTCAATAGTCTTTCGCTTGTATCTATAAGGCAGTAATATCGTTAGAAGACAAACAAGTCCTCCTGGGTTCCGATGCTCGTCAATTTATCATATCTCACATCTTTATCGTTCAAACAGATTTTGGAGTACGAACGACAAGGATGATTAATGAAGACAGATATTAAGTTTGACTGCCACCATAACTGGATTTACTATTGTTTTGCAGTTGGTAAGTATTGGTGGTTGGTATTAGATCGAATAGGTAAAATTCTCCGTATCACGAACAAGTGTTAAGCCCAATTGTCAAATACCCGTCTCATTTCCGCCTAGTATTTTAGAATGGCGTCGATAGAGAAGTCCGGTTTGGGTCGTTCTTGTTTTTGTTGGCGCTGAGTGATCATGTATTGCCTTCGCGGGTCGTGTGAGTGTGTGTATGTGAGTCGTGTGAACAGCGTCGGCTCCTGAGACGCGGGCCTCGGTATAGAGGGTTCGCTCCCGCCGCCGCCCGGTTCATTTCAGCTAGGCTTCTGCTGCACTTCCCGCATCATAAGCTGTTGGTTGTAGAAAGCTCTTAGAATCCTTTGAAACTAGATACTTAATCCTGACACCGGTTAAGTGTGGACCAAATAATATGAAATGAAAGGCATCGGAGGGATAGTGAGAGACTAAAACAGATATAATATTGTATAACTACACAATGCATGTATAAACACCGTTTTATCGGGCCTTGGATGATAGAAAGAGAGAGCTGTTCACGGTAGGCTTATTGTTCACAATTTTCTTTATTGATTCAATTATTTTTCTAATTTAACTGAATTTTTTGTTTTCTTTCATGAGTACATGTGACCAAAGCTATGCACGGTACAAGTTCCAAATCAGTCTTATTTAATTTCGTATCTGTAACTTTAAGTTTATATAATTTATGTGGTTGTGCTATTTGTAAATCTGTGTACACGTAAAACAAAACTGTAACTTGGGTATATTTGTACATTAAAACATTTTTTTTAATTTAATGTGTCCGTCCGGCTGTCCCTTTGGATACGCATCACGCTGAAATTACTGAACGGATTTCACTGAAACTTGGTATGGGTATAGCCAATTTAGAATTCAATAACAAATACGATAGTTTATGTTTTGTAAAACTTCAGAGTGTGGGTTGCACGAAGCAATAATATAATTTGTATACAAGGTGACCTTGAATTGGTATGTTATCCCGAAATGGGGGAACTGGGACCATGATACCCTACAAATTGTGAGAGCCTTACCGAAAACTGGGTGTTTCCAAACCGCCATGATAAAAAATAAATCCACTCGCAAAATTGCACGTGCGATCGCTAAGAACGTTAACAAGATACTAAAAATTCATTTCTAAACACAGGTCGTTAAACTCATTTATGTGCACTCGGTCAAGGACGAAATTCAACCACCCAGCTATTTTCGAACGTAAACTTTACATGGCATTTCTTCAATGAAAAACTATTAATTTAGAAAAGTCGTAGAAAAAACATTGTCTACCTTGGGGTGTAGATTTACCCTCATTCGGCATAACATACCAATTCAAGGTCACCTTTTGTATACATAAATTTTATGTTTGTATATTACTTTATTTATACTCTTCCTACCCAAGGGTTTCGCTTCCCTCCTACCCAAAAACATGATAAGGACGTGAAATTTATGAACCCGCGCGAAGCCGGGGCGGGTCAACTGGTAAATAAACAAGGTGATCGCCGCTCACCTGATGCGAGCGTTGTTCAGCGGTCATGGAGTGGTGTGCAGAAGTGATGGTCTCGGTGCGCGAGGGCGGGGGCGGCGCCGGCCGGGCCGGCGGACCGGTCTCGCGGGGGCAGGGCTCGCGCGGCGGCGGCGGCGGCACCGGCGCTGGAAACACGAACGGATCTACGAGGGAGTTACACCGTACTTTTACCCAAGCGACTCTAAACAAGAATCCTAAGCGTAGCAAAGTCAAAGTACGCCTTTTTCTTGTAGGCAAGTAGTCAACCCTAGTGTCCGAAATTCTAGGCCACCCGAAGTCATTTCTGACTTAGCTTAACGTCTTATAACAACAGCCGGAATCAACGGCTTAATGTGGCATGTCTGTGCCTTACGACGTACGTCGCTCGGTGATAAATAATTTTGGTACGGTGTGGCACATTCCACTTTTCATCCCCCTCTATGAGAAAAGTAAAGTAATTCATCACTTTGACAATTTGAGTGAATAAAATTAAAATTGCAATACTTTGATAAAATAAATAACGAATTCCCGTGTCTTATTTTATTTTTTTGGTTAGTAAATTCCGCGGCGCATGCTCAAGCCAAAATGGGTAATTTCTGCGCAGAAATGCCCTATTTTGCTCGCACTTATCGGGGAACAACAGAGCTCTTTTCGAATAGATGGGACGAATACTCAATGGTGGCTGTGAAGACGGTACGAAACGTTACACAGTAGGAAGAAATAGTTGTACTCGGGCAGAGGTAAGCGGTGTAGGAGGCTTGAACGCACTTTACAGCCAGCATTGAGCTTTTTTTTCACTCTACCTCCGGTTTCTTATACGTATTGTCAAAGTTAAACTAATGCCAACTTAAAGGTACGGAACACTCATTGGTTGCCTGTTGATCATCAGCTGTCTTCAACTAATAGTATTTGGTATCAGTTATATGTATTGTGATCAACGACGAGCTGAGTTTTATGCATGGGGTTCATTAGCTATGTTACGATTGAAACAAAAATATTTACTGTGCCGTCATGTTCAGTGAGTAAATGTGACGATACAATACGCTATAACCCGAATAAATATATGTTACACAAAATATCACATATATTTAGTAAATGCCGGTATTTAGTATAAATCAGAGGTGTAACGCAAAGCTAGGTAGGTAGTGAGTAGGTAAAGAGACGCAAAACTTGTCTAGTTGTAAGGTAAAATTGTTTACCTGCTGTTAAGGGAATAGCAAGTCTCGCATTGACGGCGAGCAGATGGTCGCGCCGTTGCAGCAAGTTCGACACGTGCTCCTCCAAACGAACATTTTCAGTGCGCAGTTGGTGTAGGCACGAGAGCAATGACGCTACTGTGAACATATTCCTTAACCGTTGAGTCGGTGGTCGGACGGTAACTCCTCTCGCCACTGTTCTCTCTTACGCTTAAACGCTTGTGTATGTGCGTATAGCGTACATCGCTGTACGCACATACACAGCGAAGCTTCGCCGTTTACCTGTAGGTGTAGCCGCACGTTTACACAAGTATGCTGGATAGACGATAACGTACAAAAATTGAGAATTTCTTGTGCCGATTTGAAGAGTGTCCGGAGAACTATAATTTGAAAATCCATCGCGTTGATTGGTTGCTTTGTAAGCGTGAATTCTGTTATTGGTTGGTTGAATTAGTTCCAAGGACTCTCACGATGTCACTTTTAGCAATCAGCGCCAAAATCAAATGCCTTCAGTCAATATTGGCCTTTAGTAAATCCAGCGTACTAGTATAATAGAGGTTAGTGCCCCTCGCCTGCCGTATACGCGTGATCGTTCAACCGATATGCTTCAATCAAAGAGTGAACTGTCTTATAAATGAACGAACGAGAATTTTATTATACACGGTGTTATGGTTTGTTTTTGACGGTTCAGTCTTTTCAATATGGAGAATATTTGTCGAAGACTATCCTCTGAAATTTGGGAAACCTGATTTTACACGTAAGCTTAACATCGAGCGTTGTACGTGATTTTACCACTAGATGAAACTTTTACAACGTGTTGTTTATATGATGAGGCTTAAGCCAGTATCAAATTACAGTATAAAATTTGTAGTAGACAGCACTGGGGTCTATAACATAATACAAACAAATGGAATAATACTATTACAGTATGGAGATTTACCAAAATGTACCCTTTCATATTAGTGTTATTTAATTAAATTGCATCGAGTGGTAACCAAACTTCAACACACCAACTAATAAAAATAACTTCTGCCACTATACATTTAAGATTGCCATAAAAAACAGGAAGAAACCACACTTCCAGACATAAATAAGTGTTGCAAGGTTAAATCATTGGGATAATATAAATAAATTAATATACGAATACGCTAAAGCAGAACTCGCTAATGCTACCTATGCTATGTTATGTAGCTTTGGACTAGTTAAACCACCTTTTGTCTTTTTCAATCAAGTTTGATTTTCGAATGACAAAAAAAGAAAAAAGTTGGAGTAACCAATCCAAAGCTACTAGAGGTTTATTGATAACGCCACCAGAGTAGTGGCATCGCAACAAAACCGTGCGTGCAGGACATAATTTCAGTGCAGTGATTAGAAAATACGTACGCTTTTTGTATCGTGATCGTTCATTAACAATCTTAGAGCATTTACAATACTATAAATAATAATTCATTTAGATCAATATTTAAAACACAATTCACAACAATAACACTTACTTGTGAAAGGAAATGCCATGTTCTCGTAAGTTGGATGTCTCTGATCTCCTTTTACATACAAATACCGCACAATTCACGATTTTCACGAAGCATTACTTTGCGATACGACACGACTCACAATGGCCGCGGATGCTAGAGAAACAGTTTTATAGAACTGGTACGACCAAGTAGCGTATATGAACAGCAGAGGGGTAAGCCCTGCCTTGCCTTTCTAAATGCTCTAAGCTGCCAACAGCTAAGCGGACTTCGCTTGCAGAAATATAATACGCGTGCTCAACCTTATTGCTACGCCAAAGTACATATACATTTATAAAATATGAATCTTTGAGATACCGAAATACGTTCTAAAAATTAAGTTACCATGAGTCTGTGGCATTTACTTGAGTACAGCAAAAATGTGATATGAAAATCATAGATATCATAGGGGGTCGTTTCGTAGTATGTCATGCCAATAATAAACGTTAACTTTGGCAGAGCAAAATGTAAGATAAGCTTAGATAAGTTTACAGCTGGAAAAGTCGAATCACACAGCGATATGGAAGGTAATACTGACTGTCAAAATGCTGAGCTTGTTCCATCAGGAACTGAGACCCTTGCTCCCATTGGCGCTCGAGAAGCTGATCCAGGCTTTGAGCGCTGGATGTACTGCGGGCACCCTGTAAGAAAATTATGCTTATAGTAAGATGGTAATAAAACTTCCATCTAAAACTGTCGTTTGTTGATATTAAAAAACTTAATGGATTTTTTTAATTCATAAAATGAATAAAGTAAACTTTTTTCATAAGACAGTGTATTATCATGGTAAATAAGGTCGGTATCACTATCTTAAGTACCTAAGTTTTGACCGTTATGGCAGTTGTAACGTTAGCTCCATACGATCCGATTTGCAAAAAAGGGACAGACGATGCCCCTTACAATTTTTTTTCTGTCATAGTCATTTACCGAGTTTACTTATTTTATTAATTATTACTTTTATGCTTACTCTAAGAAAATCATAAACAAATAAATGTACTTATACGAACATTTCACGGCGCAATCCAGCCGTAAGCTAAGCAATCCTTGTAGTATAAGTGACCAGATAGCTGTGAGAATACTTAGATACCTTTTTATGGTTCCGTACCCAAAGGGTAAAGCGAACCTATAACTAAGGCTCCGCTGTCCGTTTATTTGTCGGTCTGTCTGTCCGTCTGTCACCAGGCTGTATCACATGAACTATGATAGTTAGACAGCTGAAATTTTCACAGACGATGTATTGCTGTTGCCGCTATAACAACAAACACTAGGCTTTTTTACTAGGTGGTAGGGCTTTTCTGCAAAGTTCGTCTAGGTAGGTACCACCGCTTTGCCAGTTATTCTGCCGCCAAGCAGTAGTGTGTAAGCACTACTGCTTGGTTTCCGGTTTGAAGGGTATTGTAGCTAGTGAAATTACTGGGCAAATGAGACTTTATGACCTGATTACACAGTGTAGTAATCTGATTACTAGACTGTGTGATGTCTCAGGATGACGTGCGCAGTGCAGTGTCACGCGAAACTTTATGTTTAAAAAGTTCCGACTGACACTGCAACTGTTATGGGCGGCCGTATTGCTTAACATCAGGTGAACGACCAGCTCGTCACGTCATTCATTCCTATAAAAAAAATAAAAAAAAAACACGGAAAATCAAAATAAATTAAATATTGGCTTCCATACACCAAACGTGATTTTTTGCTTGAACCCTATGAGTTCGACTCGCACTTGGCCGGTTTTTGTTTAATATTTACATGTTTCGTCTAGTAGTCATATAAGCTATAATAAGTGGAACACCTTGCCGCCCCTTGTTTCCAGCTAACTATGATTTGGGAGTCTTCAAGTCTAGAGTGAACAGGTATCTTCTAGGCAAGCATGCACCATCCTAGACTACGTCCTCACTTTCCATCAGGTGAGACAGTGGTCAAATGCTTTGCCTATAAAGAATATCCTTGTACTCACCGCAGCTTTGTTGATGAGCGGTGGTAGCACAAGAGGGTCAGGTCCCACTGAGCCAGCGGCGTGCGCTGCTAGCTCCGCGGTCAGCTGCTCCTGAAGTCTGGCCGCCGCTCCGCTGTCCGGATTCAACTCGTTCCCCAGCATATGAGGCGCCGTTTGTGACACCCTGAACCGAGACCATGGAAATAATAGGCATACTTTCTTTACACAATAAGAAGGCAAACTGTCCACTTGTATTGTACCGCTCGTGGACTCCTGCAGATGGAGTTGTGGACGCTTTGCTAACAATGTTAACACCTTTTGTTTTTGAGGGCTCCAATTCTGTATATTCACGGAAAGTACCGATGACATAACGTGGGCTTTATTTAAGCTAAAAGTGATCTTAATGTCCAAAATCCACCACCTTTGGCAACCAACTTACGGGGTTGGCAGCATAAAAATCGCGCATCAAAGTAGCGCATGTATCAGACTCTTTAACTTCGAGGACTCGATTATGTTATTGTTTTCTTACTCCCACACTACATCCATTTATTGGTAGGAGCGAGAAAACAATATCCTCGGCGAGGATATTCAGTAACTTGACCTTTCCAATTTGTATAGTTTTGACAGCAGCTTTGGTGCGTTTGAAGCCAAACGTACCGAAAGTAACTAATGTCAATCAAGTAAACTATCGAGAGCTAAAGTATCAAAATAAGAAGGTCACCGTGTTGAGTGTACAGGTTTTCGAAGTAACAGAATCTTCTTGCCAATCTTTTTGGCTAGCTTTAGCGATAAATATTATAATCCCATACAGAAAAATAATCCGTGGACTCCTAAGGAATTCTAACGATTATTAAATGCAAATATAATGAATGTTATTATTAAATGTTGTGAATGCGACATATCAAATATGAGACAAATATTGTCTCATGTTATGTGCCATTCCTCTATAGTTGTTTATTACTCCAACATCATCTAAACTTAGCCCTAACATGTAGAACATTTACGCATGCATAATTACAGGAAAAACATAATTACCTATTTTTCAAGAGCATAGTAACAATAAAGGTATGTATATTATATTATTATACTATCATTTCACCGCGGCTCCAACTGCGTGGACTGCAGGATAAAATACACAAGGCCTATAATACATCCACGCGCTCTATAGACACAAATAATAATATGAATTCCTGTTACAGCAACTGTTTATCCCTTGGAATAAATACCTCACACTGGAATTCATAGTCAAGGCGGTGGCTCCTCTAGAGGATGAATTAGGCGCTGAGCGGCAAATTCTAGCTTTTATGCATTTCATAAACAAAAGCAGCCCCCAATCTGGCATAATCAGAGGCTGGACGCTGATTGTCCGAATTTCGTCAACCAAACTGTCTCCTTGCTTTCAAATCGTGTTATTTTATTATTTTATGAAGTGTCGTGATATTTAAAATACGAATAAGGTATATCGGTACCGTTTCTTCAACATTTGCCAGTTAAAATAATATATTTAACACAAAATAGGCACACAAAATATACAAAAATAATATTTTTTTAAACTTTTTTGTGAGTGAGTGAGTGACGGGTGACATTTTGGCGCGACTTTTGATAGTTCAAAAGTCGCGTCAAAATGACACTCGACAGAATTTGCAGACAACTTTATTAAAATCGTAGAGTCCTCGGATCATGCCAGATTGGGGGCTGTTTTTGTT
Organism: Ennomos erosarius; assembly: GCA_963580505.1. Taxonomy (NCBI): domain Eukaryota; kingdom Metazoa; phylum Arthropoda; class Insecta; order Lepidoptera; family Geometridae; genus Ennomos; species Ennomos erosarius. Next base: position 2,470,197 of record OY756977.1, read on the forward strand.
TATGAAATGCATAAAGATGGTCTTTGAAGAAAATCCGACAATGGCGGTTGTGAATTTTGAAATTATTTTTTAAAACTAGTGTATCTTGAACTTTAATGTATAATAAGGGTGGATTATTATCCGTTGAGTGTTCGTGAACGTGCACGAGTGTTGGCAAATGGTTTCAAGATCATAAAACCATGCATTTTCGTTTTTTGCTTCAACGGCCTTTTTAGATACTTCAGTAAAATATCCTCCATTTTACTGTTGGCGTTTTGACTGACAAAATATGACTTTGACTTGCCATAACCGTACAAATTTTACTCACTTGACATTGGCAGAATTATTGCAAACAAGCGATAGAAAGCCATTAAAGAAAAAAAAAATGCATAAAGCTAGAATTCGCCGCACAGCGCCTGAATCATCCTCTAGAGGAGCCCCCACCTTGACTATGAATACCACTGTAAGTGATGTAACCCGACCGCTGAATAAACCAACAAACGACACCAACGGCAAATATAATCTAGAATTCTTAACCACTAACAAATATGTCATTACAATGTATGTCATAGTAGGGCTGTGTTGTATGGTATCGTATCAAATTACATTGATAACGGGAATTCCTGTCTTAAATTGTACTTACGGAAATACCTATGCTCCTAAAGGTTCTAGTGTCTCCAGTCTCGTGAACACTTATAATAATATATTAACTACCGATATGGTAAGCCGACGATTTCTGCTTTTCTCAATATAGTTTTACTTTCGCCTCTATCAGGGCGTGGCCATAGTTCGTTTTTCAGCTCTATGTAGATAAACTGCAAAGAATCGGTGTTCCTCTGGCCACGTCACGTGAGCAAACATGTCAAACCTATTAAAAAAGTTTATCATTGGTTATCGAAACTTGTATAAATCGTGTGCAGTGTCGTGTGTCTTATGTTATCATTCTCCTCTATTATTGAACCATACGACCTAGGTGGCAAGTTAATATCGAATATCTTAGTCATGGAATTCCGATGAAAGAGTTATTTTCACTGTGCAAAATGTCCTGATTACGAACAAGGCCTTTTTGGGAACAACATCAAGAATATTTGAACCCCTGAACGAAGATACCTCATTGAACAGGATTTCACCTTGTATGAAGATGGGAGTTCCATGATCACAGCGAGTCTCTTCAAATGCCTATTGGATGGTACATGTAGGAATAGAACATTAAGTACTTTTAGTGGTACTACTAGCAGCAGTACCCCGACGTGGTAAGTCAGCAAACAGTCTCTGCCAGTGTCAGAATTACGGGGGGTTGTACTGCTTCCTTTTAAAAAAAACGCACAAATAAGAGAACAAAGCCATTAGTATTTTACTCATAAACACAGATTTCAACCAGAAAAAAGCGCACTAGTATAATCAGTAGAAGCTACTCTGCCCAGCCGCACCCAGATACAGGGTGCAGACTTGCAGAGCATAACAAAACCCATAAAACCAAGCGGCAATCAGCAAGTAGAGGATTTTGAGTCACAGCAGAAGCCAACCAACTTCGGTGGCGACTGGCAAAGCTAGTATATAAAAACAAAATTATTATTACCACTAACAGAAAAAAGCAGTCTAATCTACAGTAGTAAAAGAGAAATAGAAGCATGAGGCACAGCGAATTTGTGAAATGTTAGCGTATTAGGCTAGCGATTAACCACGGCCTCACCAGCTGCCCCAAACATGGACGATAGATAATTTTATCCCTTGTTTTACTCCACTTGAAAAGTATGAAGAAAGTGACATAAAACGGGGAAAACAATTTGCTCTACCAACCGTACCAGATGAGCTGGTGGGAAGAGAAAATGCGGTCGCGGATCAAACATTTAGATTCAAGCATACAAAAGTTCATGAAAGTCGCAACGACCTTAGCACGGTCAATCAGAGCAATTAAAACAAACTTAAACAATTGATAACACATAACACCCCGAAAGGTAAACAATAATAGCCGGAGTATAATCACCGGAATTAAAAGCGGCGAAGCTACCTAATGTGCTGTTGGGAGGTCAGCACCGACGGGGTTTAGATAAGCCGTACTTATATAAAAATATTTTTATAAAGTGAATATGACAAACAAGTGATACTATGATATTACACAAACATAAACAAAAAACAATCGATTAAGTAACAACTTTGTTGATGGATTACGAGTATTGTCAATAGAACAGCAACACAGGTGTGCAAAATGCTGACACTGATAAAAATCATTTAAACAGATATGTGTAGCGCAGAGAGCATAATCTCATAAACTAGTCAGTTAATATAAAAAAAAACAAATTTACCTGAAAAGAGATGAAATCCAAAAGTGGAATGGAAGTGTTTTGTTGATTTCAAGGCGGCCGGGACAGAAGCTTTAAAGATAATAAAAATGGTTCTTTATATGTATGATGAGTTCATGACCTACATATGTCTAGAATTCAGAGTAATCCTGCTTTTCTGGAAGGTCTTCGATGGCTGCAAGGAAACCGGGTCACATTCACAGCAACAGTAAGCTGTTGCTCGCCAACAAACGAAAACAAAAATATAGTGATAGTGATTTGCGCAGCATTTTTGATGTGCCCCTTGGACGAAACAGGCATGTGGGAGCGGACTGTGAGGAATGTCAAACACCATCTGAAAAGATTCATTAAAGTAAAAATCTAACAAGAAGTTTGTTCCAATCTTAGCACAGTAAAGACAAAGATAGAAAATACATTTATTCAATAACATGCCTTAACTTACAACACTCATACGCCTTACCTAATAACCGGGCTGCGAGTCTCGCCTCCTGCACATTTTTCACTGATAGAGCTAATAAAACCCACAACTGATATCTAAATTAACACGTTCCGTGTTCTGTGTTATCTGGAACATGGTGGAAGACGAAGTATCTGCCGCAACTAACAATCAGTAAGCTTAAGTAACAAGATAACTTAAGGGCTCACGACCTAGTTACCATCCAGGCTGACAACTTGCCACCAGGGAAGTGGCCGTAGGGCAGAACTTTGAAGCCGTGTATAAGACCGACTAGTAAGAGTCGCATCACTGATAACAGAAAACATAATTTAAAGACCTGCAGGTGCCACAGAATAAATAAGGATAGTTGACTTACTCTTTTAGAAACCACGAAAGAAAAACTACAGTCGTAATATCTCAGTCAGGGCAGGCTGATTTGTGTTTTACATGCATTGGAGACCGATAGTAAACTGAACCACTCAGCCTGATGACGCCGCGCCCTGCACTGGTAGGGCTGTAATGTTTCGATGGCGCGGTTTCGCCACGTCGCCTGATCGTCTCAACACAGAATAAAAAAAATAATAGGTAACGCGCCGTTAGATAGCTTTGAGCGTCCAAATTGTTCAACAGCTCAACAGCTCCTACCTCGCGGACATGCCGGTGACATGACGTTTGTATGTAGGTCAGGCACGTTACATGTATTCAGCTTTTATCAAAATTATAAGCTTATTTGATAAGTGATTTCTTGCAAGTATTATTTTCGTAAGTTATAAATGTATATACAGACAAATTTTGGAAATTATAGTTAACCCCTCAGACATTTGACGGTTTAAACTTTTATAAATCCCTTACCCTGCACACATCCATTGAAGAAATGCACCCCAACCTTTACAGCATTGCATAAAGGCACCCAGCGTCAAAAGTAGGAGAAAACTAGCTCACAGGCACCCCTGGGGGGTGCAAGCCTCGGCTTCTCGGGAAAACAGGATCGCAAAGACTACGACCATTGGAAGAAGGGTACCCATGGAGTGTTCTAGCATTTTCTAGCTAGCCCACGGAGAGCACGTAGCCCTTACCAGCGTGATCGGTGTCTGACTGCATTACGCTGGTATCCTATACCGGTGCCAATAATAGTATTTGGCCAGACTAGTCCGATGATCCTATATAAGCTGTAGTAGACCCTCGCAGCCAAATTGGCCCGTGAGACAGCATAGAACGACCACGATAGTGCTTCAACTTATAATATACTCAGAGACACAACGGCCATGACACAAACCCACGTCATTACCTCACGGTAACAATAATACAGGAGCTAAACCAACCATAATAACCCGCAATTAAAATGGTTTACTTATTTATTGTATAGTTTAACACATTCGTTTCGCAATTTCCGTGTTTTATTGCAACAAAGTGGCAACCAAACAATGACGTGAACAAGACCATAATTTATTAAAATTATCAAAAAAACAAGTATCCGCGCTTGTAGGTACCCATAAAAGGTACAACGTAAATTTATACGTAAATATTTTAATCCGAATTTTATATCTGCCGCAAATTGCATCATTTTAAATAGCAAGCATAGTTAGAGAGTAAAATCAGTACATTAATCAACTTATTTCCTTTCCAGAGCTAAGACACAGGCCTTATCTTGCTGCAGAGAAAGTCGTCTACTACTGAACATATGCCTTCTCCATCAAAAGGGTGTTGCCACTAAACACCCTAATTATATAATAAAAGAAACAATACCGAACCGTGTTAACTAAGTACTGAATCTAAATAGCGGTATAAATAATAAAAATGTACTCACTTAGGCTCAGGCTTTTTCAACACCCGGTCACCTGAAACCAGAAAAGCTATTTTCAATAACTTTATGTAGCTATGTACGGGATTCTCCATTCAGCGTCAACTATTTTTTTTAATGTTTGTAGCCTCTGTACTCCACCTTTAAACCAATTCGGAAAAATCTTTTTTTTATTTAAGAGGGCATAGTTTCAGATTGGTTCCCTGGTCACCTGGAAAATGAGTTCAATAATTTGATTTTAAAATACAAATAAATGGAAATAATAATATCAGCCAAGTATCTCGATAGTATGAAATCAAAGTGACTGGAGTCGGTTTAACTCTTTTTTTTTATTAATTTAATGAATCATCATTTTTCAGCTGTTAGGTGATTGGTTACCGGGCGAAGTAGGAGGCGAATCTTTGACTGTTTCCGTGTATAGCGGCGGAGTAGGTTGCGGTTGCCGGCGCACGCTCGCAAGGCTCTGCGTCGACGTCGAAGCCATATTATCTGTTGGAACAGAATAGTGTTTAAATATCTCTGCTAATATACACAAGCGTTAACTGTTAGCCGTTATATAGAACGAGAAGACATGAGCCGATTCTTGTTCTTGTTCAGGCGCTTTTCGTGTTTGATGAAAGGTCTAAATCCAGCAGGAGTAGAGACCGTAGCGGTTATGATGATGGGTTAGACGGCAGTAGCAGCAAAGGCGGGTTGTTAGCCGTCTTTATGTGACAGTTCCTATTACCTAACATTCAGATTTGTGAATATTTATAATTGTATTTCAGTGGGGAGCCACACTGCTTTATCCCGCTGCGTGGTGCATCGCCACTGGTTATATTACCATGCGATTGAAATGTGTCACTGTCAATGACATTTAGGCCGTTTTGCGCGTTGTCAGAATTCAAAATAAATTAATAACACAGAGTTACCTTACTCGGGTTAAGTTGACAAACAAGTTAAGTAACCAAATTTTAACATGCACGTTCGGAAAATTGAAAATTGACGCTTTCTATAAAACTATGGTAGATACACAGAGTACCCAATTATTTTTACAAGGTAGTTGAAACGCGCAATACGGCTTTAGACTAAAAACTCCAGTGACGACGACACCATCTAAGATTAGGATTGCTTGTGCCTCCCCGTTTAAAAGTGTAAGCACTTACGCCTGAGCGGTGGCGGTGGCGGTGGCGGCTCCATTGGCATAATAGTCGACATCGCCGCTCGCTTCTTGGTCCTTATGGGGGCAGGCGCTAACAAGATAGAAACACCTTATGGGGTTTTTTATTTAAGATGCTAAAGGTGGCGGTGGGCAGAAGCGGGTATGCAAGCGACATCACATTTCACATAGACGCGGTACTGGTTCTTCACGGCACCAATGCGACATGTAAGTATTAGTTATCACTCACGCATGGGGGCGGGCGGTGGTGGAAGCGGTGGGTTGGCCATGGACACGACGGTAGACATTGCAGCCCGCTTTTTGTTGCGAATCGCGGTTTGCGGCATTGGAGCCATCGGTTGCATCGGAGACCCTGCGTTAGGGTCCTTGTTGGCACCGGACATACCGCTCATGCTAATAGAGATGAGAAAATTGATATAGTGATCATCACGGAGCACAGCATTGGAGAGAGAGTGTGAGAGTGAGAGTGATCCTGGTTCCCGTTCGCAAGCAATCTCTTTGCTTGCGAAGAATCTGTACAATATTCTTATATGGCTAACTGACGTACAGTTTGTTAAAAACATAAAAGAATTTTTAATTAGTAAGACTTATTATTCAATTCAAGATTATCTTAATGACAAATTGTAAATTAAATTAAGTATATTTAATAACTAATGATGAGAATGACAAATAATAATGTTTAAAATTATGCCGAATATTTTGATGACGATTATTATTGATAATTTATGGAATTTGTTTTAAGTAGGTATTTATACTGTCGTCCTCTTCTCTAATAACAATTGTTGTGCCCGTCAGGGTCCATAATGATACCAATGCTTGATTACACTATCTAATGTTACATTATGGAACGCAATAAACATTTGAATTTGAATTTGAATTTGAATTAAAGAGACACGGAATTAAACATTTAACATAAATTTTATCGTGGCAAATGTATTTATATCTAAACCTTTTAGAAGTATAAGTACAATACTTAGGAAAAAATACAACAAGGGTCTATTTTACAAAACGAGTTAATATTAGCCATCTGACCCAAAAACACACAACTCTTTATTGAAACCAATATAATATAAACATTGTACAAATGTGAATCACATAAGTAATTGGATACGATTAACCTTTCGTAGATAACCCTTGATGGACAGCGAGACATTGAGCACGAACGTAGAATTAGAAGCTTCTAAAAGAAATTACTATAATACGATCGGTATCTATTTCGAGTAAAATTAATATAAAACAAGGGTTTAAGAAAACAAAATCCCACCCAACAAAACAATACCTAGCTCTCGACTCTCGAGTAATGAAAAATATGGCTTCTAAAGTTCTAGGACCGTAAGCGACGAAGCAATATAAACATTAAATATTAGTACTTCTTTTTTGGAGTTCTAAGCTACTTTTGGTTTACTGCACCCCTATTCCCAACCTATCGGAAACCTTTCGATTCGAAATCTACACTCTCCATCTTCTTCATCTACATTCAGAATGAAAGAGACGGAGAGTGTAGATTTCGAATCAAAACGTTTCCGATAGGTTGGGAATAGGGGTGCAGGTCAGGTTATATTTTATGCTCTAGGTTTCTTGCCCGTTTTGATAGATCTGTTTTTGATATTATTGCCTCGGAATAAGTTATAGGTAGGTAACACTTTAAAAGGAAGAGTCCTACAGGGTTCGCAACGCAATAGCCAATGATGATATCCGTAGGCTTAGTGATCATTTCCCATCAGATGGCCAGTATGTTTGTTTATGAAATAAATTAACCTAAAGACGCGTTATTTTGAATACGGCGTATCTATGTCTAGAGCGTCTAGTTAATGAATTGCAGTGTTGGTAGTATATAGCCCGCATCTCCCGCGTTCAAAGATTATAAAGCCTGTTGATAGCTCGTGAACATAATTTCTCCTACAAACACGGCTCACTTGCGCGGGCAGGGGCCGAAGTAACAAAACGAAGCAATCATACGAAATTACATAGAAAAGTGTAGGATGGAACAAAAGACACATTGGGTGCCCCGTTTCCTCGCAAAGCTTTACGGTTGAAATGCACGACTAATTTTCGTATGGGAAGTTGTATCATCGCTCAACTGGAGTTATATTAGTCAATGCTCAAATCCTAAGCGGGCGTAATGGCACAGCACAATTGCAGCAGGCGCCTGTAAAAATCGCTAAATTGCAATTGCTAAAATCTACTTGATCAAAGCAACTTACCCAGGTTTGTTCGGGTCTTGCTGAACGTGCTGCTGCTCGTATTGGACATTGAGACCTCCCCAGGCGGATCGCTGCGGGTGTCCGTGCGATGGATGGCCAGGGTGGCCGGATTCAACCGTTGCCTGGAAATTAAGAAAGATTAATAGAATTATCTGGTTCCCACAGTACAAGCTATGCTTATGGGGGTAGATATGGCGCTAATATTGACTTTCACTAGAATAAAATAATAAGGTGACTGATAATAGTTTTCACAAGGTCACGCGTCACACCTCTCTTTTATGTTTATCTACATGAGTTTGTAGCATACACTATAAGCTAAGATGAATTTCGTGCCGACATTAAGCGCATAGCGCAACCTAATGTCATCTGGCATAGTCGATTGTTTGTTTAAATTGATAGAGGTTTTCCGGTCCGCTTAATTACAGCTTGCGAAGTTACCTAATTATTTAGAAAAAATATAACCGAACCTTATTCGGAACCACCCGTTTTATGAAAGTTCTGAAGTTATTGATTAGAATCTGTAAGCGTAATGTCCACAAATTATTTAAGTATTCATTTTATTCCATTAATGTCAAAAACCAAAGTCAACGACTTCAAAACCCGATAAAAATTTAAAAATTCAAGTTGTAAGCCCAATGCAGTAAAAAGATGAAGGTAATGAAAATCTTTTTGGACGAATTTATTACGATTAGGTTTTAATGACCGCAGATTTATTTTATTAATAATCTGTAGTAATAAATTCCTTGTGTACGAAAACTAACTATTTATATTTTAATATTATTTAGAATAAGTTGAATACTGTTCGTAGGCAGACAAAGCCTTTAAAAACATCGGGTCTTTTTCATATATAACTCATATTTTATGAAAAAGCTTTCATTTTTTTTTGAGAATGAATGACGTGATGAGCTATTCGTTCACCTGATGTTAGGCGACACGGCCGCCCATAACAGCTGTCATGAAAAATGCCAAGTTATGTTTGTGGCTTTGGGTAACTTTGCACTCCATGGAAATATAGAATAAATATCTGAGTGGCTAAAAAGAAGTACTTAGGAGTACCCTATCTAATAGTCTATATATTTTTTTTTAAATATGTGGGGACATTATACACAGCGCCATTTAGCCCCAAACTAAGCAAAGCTTGTACTATGGGAACCTGATAACTGATATAATACTTAGATACTTTTTTCTTTGTTTGTAAATACATACATAGAATACAATAACTAACTAGCGAACGCGCGTAGCTGGCAACGAACTAGTTTTTTAATATATTAAAAAAAAAAATATATATTTGTCGACATTTCACACAGCGCCATCTAGACAAAATAAGCATAGCTTGTACTATGGGAACCAGATAACTGATACAGTACTTATATACTTTTTCGTTTTGTAAATACATACATAGAATACACTATAACACCCAGACGTAGAACAAACATCTATGTTCATCACACAAACGTTTGTCCTGGGTAGGAATCGAACCCACAGCCCTCAGTTCAGAAGGCAAGGATACTATACCAACTGAGCTATCAGGCACGTCGAATTAAATACCTAAACTATTGACGGAAAAAGATGATTCAAGAGTCAATGCAAATAACTGAATTTTCTATTTTCATCATTCTACTTAAGACAGTATCGTAAAATTATCGAAATTAAATAGTAGAGACAAACACGTTTTCCGTGCTGACAAGCACCTTTATCTATCGCACAAAAACCGTATATTTCCCGGGAGAAATATGTCCTGTATGTGGGTACCTGAACGGAATTTTATCAAAACGATGTAATACAGAGGCAAGAAATTTAACAGGGCGTGGCTGAAGGCGGTAAATGGTCCATCACAAGCAATCTCACAATCTCAGTTTTACCCATTGACTATAAATCCGTTTTACCTAACGATTGTCGAAAGTTTCTACCAGTTTCTAGGATATCGACTTGCCTATTTAAGACAATTACTTACTTCATTAATTTTATACAAATTTCTAACGACAGTGTGGTTATATCTCAATGCATAATTGAAGTACTTTAACCGAACACGTTTTAACTGGCTTAATTGATACTCACTGCGGTCATATGGTGTTAATACACAAGTAGCTATATTAAAGCAACATAAAGAAACATGTGCTTCTTAAATCAACAAACAAATATGAAATATGTAAGGAGAATCTCGTGTCCTTGTACTGTATATATATACGTATCCCGGAGGTAAATTATAATTATTTATTTTATTAAAATAGGTCCACATCACACCAGAATGAGTTTCAATCATATTGTTATCATTACGGCACCAAACGGGTGGTCAATGGTCATTCGAGTTTCGTAAGTCACTGTAATAAGCTACTAAAACAAATGATTTTACGAACCAGTGACGACCGTCACGAGGCGACCCAATTTTTTATTGAACAACGAATTTAGATATTTTGACACCGCATAAAAATTCTGTATAAGAATTTGCGCGACCTCTATTCGCGATACGAAAATAAAACTAAATAAGTACACATGAATAAAACAGCTGTCACCTATGTATTATAAAAAGATTATTCAATTTGCAAATTTTTTCGGCCACATACAAATAAACACGAATCCAAAACAAAACACGTGTGCGAAGAATCTTTAAAACTCGGTGGTCCTTAGTTCCTTACCATCCTGTGTAGTTGATATCTGCGAAGTAGTTGTGTAATACAATTGTTTTAAATGTATAGTTATTATCACATATTTTTTAAATAAATTAAATTGAAGTGTACGTTTTCGTTGAACGCGGCCGAGCGTGTGTTCCCTATAAGAACGACTAGGCGACTGAGGACTAACTGCCTGCACAGCACACGAGTGCACGGCTGGCCGACACATGTGTGAATATTAGCGTAGGGGCGGATCCGTCGCCGTCGCTTGGTCCGCAGGTAGTTGGGAGGTTGGACTCAGGTACGAAATCGCAATCGCAATGCTTAGGAGATAACGCCGGCTAGACGGAGAGGACGCTATAGTTCTTGGAACGTCGTCGCCGGCAAATTGTCTAACGGCATAATGTGAATAGTTTCATGATATTGACGTCTGAGATAATGGAATGCTTCTAATGAGTTTTCGTCTAATCGAAACTCTGATGGTGTGTGAAGCGATTGTTGTACTATTTTAGTTAATGATCGTATAATTGTTCTATACAGAAGTTTATTGTAAGAACATCAACATTTTTACTATCAGAACGATAAGCAAAATAGCCTACAAAAACGCGCGAAATGAGCGCCAACATTTTTTTCTATTTAAGTTTACAATATTATTGTTTTTGTGTATTTATGTAGAGCTGAGAATTGAGCTTATAAGCAGAATGGCGGAGACTAAATTATATTTATATTCAAGTCACTTTCACAAAGATATACGCGACGGTTTTTTTTAATACAAAGTCATCTCTACAACATGGGCCTCAGCGGAAATGGCTACATTATCACATGCGATGGTACGACGCACACGTTATCCCACATGGGGAGGGCAATGTAGTATTGGGTTAAGTACTTTACTTTCAGGGGATATACAAGGTGACCTTGAATTGATATGTTATCCCGAAATCTATACCCCAAGGTAGTCAATTTTTCTTCTACGACTTTACTAAATTAATAGTTTTTCATTGAAGAAATGCCATGTAAAGTTTACGTACGAAAATAGCCTTAGCACAGCTGGGTGGTTGATCTTCGTTCTTGACAGAGTGCACATAAATGAGTTTAACGACGTGTGTTTAGAAATGAATTTATAGTATCTTGCTAACTCTCGTAGCGATCGCACGTGCAATTTTACGAGTGGATTTATTTTTTACCATGGAAGTTGGGAAACACCTAGTTTCAAGTAAGACTCTCACAACTTGTAGGGTAACATGGTCCCAGTCCCTCCCATTTCGGGATAACATATCAATTCAAGGTCACCTTGTATATAGCAGTCGCGGCGTTACTTGTCTATCGGGTGATATCAGTTTACCTTATTTATAACACAAGACATGAAACTCAAGACTTGTCAGACCTATCGCTTTCGGAACATCGTGTGATAAGGCTTTAGGTAACAAAATAGTCTTGTTCTGAGCATTTATAAGATGCCATATCTAGCAGTAATATAATAATTGTAGATACTTAAACGGTAGTTATATTTTATCCTCCAATAGGTATATATAGAGCCATACCCGATCCCGATTTCTAACCATTAGGGTGCGTTTCCACCAGAGATGTGCGAGGATGTGTAGCGACGGATATGTTCGATAGAATTGCGCTAAAAAAAACACACAATAAGATGTTTTCCACTGGTTCTTAACAAACACATACACATCCACGCACGTCTCTGGTGGAAAGGAAACGCATTACGCATCCTTAGAGTGGTGTAAGTAATGAGCGTTTTCATCCAAATTAATTATGTTTTACTAGTTTCCGCCATTAGCGTGAAAAGCTGAAAAGCTGTCGAATAGACAGACACAAAGTTCAATTTGTGCATTAATAATAATATGGTTCGCCATCAAAGTAAACGCCGACTGAATCAATAAAATATTCAGAGAATCTCGTCTAAGAACGATAGAGCCATAAATTCCTTCAGGTTTACTGAACTTTCAGCTTCAAAACTATGAATGAAATGAATTTAAAAAATAAGAAGTTGCCTGTTTATATACAAACAGAAATATCAGAACCAAATATTGTTTTTATCTTCCTATTGAATTTAAAATTGTTATCTATAAAACAATAGAAAATCATTCCCCCATACTTGTTGACCACCAAAAATACATCATAAAATACTATTAAATAACAGAGAATACCATGTATACTACTTACAGCTTGATCAAAATTATTCGTTATTTCATACAGCTAGCAATAAAATTAGTAAACTTAACACTCGCGTCGATAAAAAAACCGTTCTAACGAATGTCTTCTCACTTCCACCTTCTACGTCTAAAGTGTAGTTTCGAGCGAGAAAACAATAGAAATGATAATTCAGAATTTTCCAACGACGCGAGTAGCACTTAGTGTTACAACTGCTTCCACTTACTTGCTTCTGCTGCGGCGGGTGGAAGATATGCTGGGTCATGGGGGCCATGTCGGACGCCTGTGATACTTGCAAACCCTATATTAACATAAACACTGGTGAAAGTCTACCCTCAAAACGACTCACATATTTTTATATCATCGTAGCATCATTTTTATTGATCGAACTATAACGACCTTTACAGCGTTGATTGTTTAAAGTTTAAACATTATAATCACGCTAAACATTTACATCGTGACCGGAAAAAAGTTAGTAGAACAAATAATCAGAACAATGTTGATGTTTTATTATGGAGTAGTGGCAAATGCATAGTTAGCAAGTCGCCTATAAACTAAACTTCGTATGGCCATTCAGCAATAATAGCTGTTTATTACCATATAGGTAAGAAGTATTCATATGTGTTTCAATAAAGAGTTTATCTATCTATCTATCTATCTATTCTCTTTGATTTAATATGTTTTGTATCCGATGTAGGTACGTTTTATCAATTGTAATTAAAATTATTTACTAGGCTTTACCTAACTTTAATTCCCCGTTTTCCAGCAATTGCTGGCTCACATGAAACATCGTTGCGGTATTCAGTGAGCGTTTCAATACATATATTCGAAGTGAACTTAACTTTTTATCGCGCCACCCCCGTGCGGTAATATTTTCATTCACCCGATCGTCGCGATGATGAACTTTATAGACTTGCGGAGACGGCCTAATGTAGTTTATGAAATCAGCAAGATATATTTAATTATTCCACAGCATGTCGATGTCGATAGTATTTCCTCACAATTAATTATTGCTTTTTAATAAAAACTTAAATATTGCTGAATATAGAAATCTGGGTTTATATGAACTTTCAAGATTAACTTTTAGGATAATCTTGAAAAGGTTTTCGAGTTTCGGTACCTTGCAAAATTAAAATATTTAACAAATGAGAAATTGCGGTGTTATATGTTGTGTTGATCTTGTGTTGCTCGGAACAATTGGAATATTCTCCAAAGAAAAAAAAGATGAAAAAGTTGTTCAGATACAGATATTGGACGCGTGTTTGCAATAAAATTATAATTTCAACCAATTTGCAAAAAAAAATTATGCAGGAAATTTTATCAAAACACTTTCAGGCTGGCATGAAACAGGTTTAGAAAATTCAATTTATTTTCAGCCGCTGGACATACTTACTGAGAGTCTGGTTGAAAATGTCAGAAACAGTATTCCATGGCACGATTATTAACACGTGTAAGTTATACTTAATGTTACAACCGTACAACCGTACAACTTCGGTGTTACACATTTTAAAAACATTAGCAAAATGAGTTTTTAAATATAGATTCATAAAGAAATTATTAAAAGACATTTCTAACCTTATTCATATCGAACTCTCTATTGTAACGACGATACATATCTTCTAAACCACTAATAAGATCGTCACATCCCGAAGATAAAAGTTTGTAAATAAGTGAAAACCCGGTCAGAGTGAGCGTAAAATTAAACAATAGAAGAACCTTAAACAAAAACTTCGATATAACAACAAACAGCAGACATTTTCGCGTTCTGTTCACACATTCTGAGATCTTGCGGTTCTGCCATTCTCAGTTCTCGCCATTCTGCCAACTTGTCAACGATCTCGTCACTCTGAGTTATTAATGTCATGAGATGGACCGAATATATTGGCACTGCCTACGGAGACTGAAAAACTAATCGCTCAAGCTTCTTGCAACAGCTACCTTTCTCTATGATAGTGATCCCATGTACGAAAAGTAAGCAACTAACTCTTCATACCATGCATAATCAAGTTACTAACTTACACAAATACAAATAATAATATTATTATACTAAAAACAGAATCACTAAAAGCGTATTATTATGAAGATGGACCCACAACTGTCATTATAAATGAGGAGTTATTTAATACCTTTCGTAGGTAACGCTTGAGACTCAATCAACTACAGCCTGTCAAAAAGACGTTGCTTTATCAAAGTTTCAGTACCATTAAATAATAGTTATCGGTGAATAAAAAACTCCTAACTGGTTTCTGTAAAAAGAAACAACTTAAAAGTTTACTTACTTATGGTATGTCTAATGGGAGAGTCAAAAACATGCCAATCGTCAGGTGAAATAACGAAAACTGTCATAACGTAGACTCAAGAAAACTCATCTCCCACTAAAATGCACTCGCATTTTAAGGTTGCATTTTGTTTTTATGACGAGATGAGCTCGTAACATTTTTATTGTACCTAGAACTTTGCAAAACACACCAACCCTAATATGCTTGTGTTTCATGTCAATACTTTGTTCCCCGCCAGTAATTAAAGGTCGGTAAAGACCAACAACATTAATCCGTTTATAAATAACCGGCCAAGTGCGAGTCGGACTCGCACACGAAGGGTTCCATACCTATACTATAAAAAAGAGCAAAATAATCACGTTTGTTGTATGGGAGCCCCCTTAAATATTGATTTTATACGGTTTTTTTTGTTATAGCGGCAACAGAAATACACCATTTGTGTATATTTCAACTGTCTAACTATCACGGTTCATGAGATAGGTACAGCCTGGTGAAAGACAGACAGACAGGCGGACAGTGGAGCCTAGTAATACCCCTTGGGTACGGAACCCTAAAAGACGTGTTTTTAAACCGCTATGTTACTTTGCTAAAACATCAAAGGAAGTAGATTTTATGATGTCAAAGCACATAGTAATTGTGGTGCACAGTAGACAGATCGTCTACCCCTCTCTTCCCTTATAATCAAACTCAATTTTCGACTTTGATCATGTTAGCCCGCCCGCTTCAAAAGCAATATACCTCGTTAGGGGTGTTTCCTGCATCAGGTAACTAAATTGGAAGTCTCAGACAAGACATACTTTTAGCTTCTAGTTTTAATATTGCCTAAGATGAAACCTTGAGTAGGTAGTATTTCTTAGATCCTCGTGATTTGAACACATAAGAACCTACCTAGGTACCTTGTGTAGGTACTCTAAGGATGCAACTAACATAATGAAATAACTGTATGTTGGAAGCAATAATTTAAAATGGAGTATTATTGTATGTTTAGATGACGTTGACGTATGGATTAGTGTTAGAGGTACTCACAGACAATACATCCATCCGCATAAAAGTTTAGGAAGAGGCAAGAATAAAAATATAAAGTTGTATCGAGCAAAAGATGTTGAAGTATTAGCAATTTTTTTTCTTCACTGATTTTTATTCTTAAATGCGTAGTTTTAAAATGACAACAAATTGTAACTTTGGCGGCACGTTTTTCGTAAGCGGTAGATACGCTATCCGTCCACTTACTTTATCTACATTTAGGATAGAGCGTTGATTTCGAATCGAAACGTATTCGATGGATTGGGAATCGAGGTGCTGTAGAGAACAGTCAGACGGTCGGATTTCCCGCCAGACATACGAAATTACTTTTGCAAGAAGTAGAAAAGGAGGCGCTTCGAAACCGCTCGGCTAATAGTTAAACGATTAAAATCTATTATGAATTTTAAATCTACTAGCCTATTATATCGAAGAAGTAAGTGGTAGGTTATATTATTAGCACCACATATATTATAATAGCATACTAGTAGTTAGCACTAAACTGTGCATTTAAAGGTACTGTGCAATTACAATAGCACACGTAACGTAGCACAAAGCGACGGGAAATCTATATGTGCATTTTAAATTCAGTTCCATTTTACCAGTCACGGATTCAAACATTTTCAATTATTTTGATTTAGCAATGTACAACAAGCACCATTGGAAAAGCAATTCTGATGAAAGGATTTTGAGTTAATATTGTTTTCCCACTTCTACGATGGCGAAAGTTTAGTGGGAGCCCAGATAAAGCGAGACAACAGTAGAATTTATCAGATATTTATACTGCTGTCATACTCCGTAACCGTAGCTGTTATCTAGCGATAAAAACCAATTCACAATGTGTTTCGGCTCGGTCGTAGAGCAGAAAGAAGAATTTCGTACAATGGCCCGTCTATATTTTTTTTTATGAGAATGAATGACGTGACGAGCTGGTGTTCACCTGATGTTAAGTAATACGGCCGCCCATAACAGTTTAAAATAATAAAGTTTCGCGTGACACTGCCCGGCGCACGTCATCCTGAGACACCACACAGTCTAGTAATCAGGTTACTAGACTGTGTAATCAGGTCATAAAGCCTCATTTGCCCAGTAATTTCACTAGCTATAATGCCCTTCAAACCGGAACACAGTAGTGCTTGCACACTACTGCTTGGCGGCAGAATTTCTGGCAAAGCGGTGGTACCTACCTAGACGAACTTTGCAGACAAGTCCTACCACCTAGTAAAATCTCTTTCACTAATGCACAAATGCATACCTATGGCACGTATATTGCCGTCCCACAGAAGCAGGACCACCCGCGACGGCTATATATTTGAACTTGCGATATAGATGGTATATGGTACGACTTTTTTCCTACTCTGCGACTTTATCGTTAATTGAAGTTTCCGAGCTCCTACAAAAATGCAGTAATAGGTTAGTAATTGGCAGACAAAAACCAACTAGAGCAAATCTCCTTATGGTTTTGGTTTAAAGTCGCTAAAATGGGGCTTCAAAATAATTGTAATATATTCGATATAATTATAATCGAAAAAAGCGGAGCAATAGATAGGTAAATTAAAACGTTAAAAACTTCAAGTTTCGTTTAATTACAATCTAATATTCACTGCAACTGAAAGTACGTTCAAAACTTTGTCTTGAATACAGCCTAGAGCCATACTTGGGCTAAAAACCAGCTGAGCAGAATTACTCAAACTTTTAAGTAAGATAATTACCTAACCATGAATGAGTCTCACATAAGCAAGTCAGTAAATACAGTCAGAGAAAAAACGGACTCTGAGCTGGAACTTATGCACGAATTTGGCGAGTTAAAACTTGGAAAATGTAAAGCAAGTTCACCGCTAGCTTTACTATGTTGACAGTTGTGCGTCCAGGGTGGGTGATATGAACCTGTGGATGCGTAGCCTGGTTGATGCCGTAGGAAGTGGATGGCAGCGGCACAGAGACAACGAGCGACGCGTGGCCATCGCGCTCGTGCCTGCCCTATAAACCACGATTAGTCACCTGGTGGCACATGCGGGCGCTTAGCGTTCGAGCTAGCGTGTTACACGTCTAGAGTGTATACCCTAGTATACTTTGTACAGCGGGGAGAAAGCTAAGCAGACCTTAGTTCGACCCATCATTCGATATACGTATAGGCAGTTTGTGCGAATCAACTTTTAAATTTTTTTTATTTGGTAGTGCATTAATTTTAATTTAGGAAAAGTTTGAATCAAGAGTGAAGTTGTTTTTTATTAACTAGGTAAGAAATTAAAAAAATGAAAATCAACTAATTCATGAATAATTCATAGAACATTTTATTATTAAGCAACCAAAGGAAAACTTTAGGATGCCAATATTTACATTAAAAAGCTAGTTTGTAGGATGACTGTTTTCTTAATTGGATAATCGAATAGTGGGTTTAACTACACGCAAAATAATAGGGTGTCAATCAATAAAACACCAAAGGTGTCGAGGATATTTGAAAAATTAATTTTTCAAAAAAGTTTGCTCGAATATACATATATAATGATGTTTTTTACTTTTGTTATCTGGGAATGAGATTGTATCATTGCTCCCTTTTCATGCTATTCGTGTAGACTAAATAGCACAGTATAAAGTATTAATTCCACTGAGCGAAGCGAGGTATTAAAGGTAGCGTATCAGCACTTGTGTATAATGATAATATGTCCGACGATAGCTTACAAACGAATAATTGGATCTAATAATTGCCTACTGTACGTGTGCAAATACATAACTGAAATGTACATTAACTGCATATTGATATTGCACTGTACGTTATTATAGTATTGAATTCATTTATTAATCAATGCTGATTCCATATTCGCGAGAAGTTAGTGAAGTAATGAACAATATGATAGGCAAGAATATGAAAGAAAATTACTCGTAAAAATCCTCGATTACAAGTACATATTTATAAGCTGTACCACAGAGATTTGAAAAATATGACCCTTCTTAGGAGGCGAAGGTTTTTTTGTGCTGTACTATAACTGAGATATATTTTTTACTATTCGTGATCCATATAACTTTATGTTGGGTAAGAATGAAATGTCTTTGAATAGCTTTATAGAGTTGTAAGGCGCCTACATTTTTGACATAAAGGAAATATACTTTCAGGGAAAACCGTAACCGTTTCGTAAACGTTAACTAGAATGTTACAATTAGCGTTAATATTTTATGACTTGCGTCGTTTGAATAAGAATCTATGTAAGATGCTAAAAAGTTAAACTGTTTTAATAACGTAAGCAACTAAATTCTATTGTTTAATACAAAACTATATTTTAAAACCAAGCCCAAATCTGTTGTGTTTTTTTTTTCTGTAAATGTTCTTCATGGCTCGAAGACTAGAATGTGCATGAATAACTACTAGGGTGCGTTAGTAGATGATCACTCGTATATGTAAGAGACATCAGACAATGACATTGGGGCCAATTTTAAAGGCTTTAGTTGACAGATCTAATACTCCTAAAACTGTTGCTGTTCTTGTCAAATAGACGGCAATGTAAGAGACGGATATATTTTTAGTATTATAAATACTATCAACTAAAAGCCTTCAAAACTTACGTACGTACAACAGAGCGTTATCTATTGTCAACTGGAACATTGTGACTGTAAAATCCTTGCATGGATGAGTTAAGGTCGTCCTCATAGTCGGTTTTAAAGAGACGGCACGGCAATTTGTGTTTGAACACTACGGTAACTGTAACCTAAGTCAGCGCCATCTAGTAATAAACCCGGATTTATTAGATTTTTTACTCACTGGGCGCATCTCTCTCTATATAACGCATAAAACCAGTTCGAAACAGTCAGCCAATTGGATTATTGTTCTACAAATAGACTGCTAAATAGAAGAAAACAAAAAAAAAATTGCGGCGTACCATTTACGGTCCGGGCATTGGTGGGGCTTATACTTTTTTATTGTTTATAAAGACATTAATGGTTTTTCGTTTACAGGGAAATAAATTATCAAGACTTACCTGGTGGTGCGAAGGCGACCGTATGGCGGACTGCGGAGGGTTCATACCACTCGGGCCAGCCATTGCGCTTGACAAGTGCCTGCGAATATCATCCATCGTTACCCAACTGCGAGAAATTATTTTAATTTTGAAGACTTTAGTTGACAGTATTCAAAATACTATAAATATATCCGTCTCTTACATTGCCGTCTATTTGACAAGAACGGCAACAGTTTTAGGAGTATTAGAACTGTCAACTTAAGGACTAGACTTAAGAACTTACGAAGCTACGCCGCACAATAACACATGTGACGTCACTTCGCCGAACAATGACGATATAAATATCGCTCTTTAGAAATGTTTTTTTTTATACTTAAATAACATATTATTTACTCTGTAGTAGTGTCTGCGTGGACCGTTTTAGATAGAAGTTTTCCAAAATACACCAATCGCCAACCAATCACTATGTTAGCTTACGTACATTTTGTCACAAACTTGACTTTGTGAACAAAATGGATTACGCGTAAAGGATGCAAGATCAATATGCTCTGTCCCGTTCTGTCTTAGCCTAAGTTACATATAGCTCGTTCATCCTCTCTGCAGTGACGTCATCGATACTCCTCTAATAATTTTAAGATTTTATAATTTGAATGAATTTGTCACTGATGGCTGAATAATGAAATGTATCAAACTAAAAATTTAAAAAGTCTGCTAACCTTTGGTTTATTGGCGACGGGCTGTGCGCTGGCGGCGGCGGCGGTGGTGCTGAAGACATGTTCGAATAATGCGCTGCCGAAGGCTCGTGATCCATCTTGGCCTAAACATTAAAAAAAAGTTAGACCAGTAGGGTTACTCTAGAATCCAATCCCAATTTCACTAAAATTCTAATCCGAATCAATAACAAATTCCAATGTTAAATAATTTGGCAAAAATGCGGATGGTGTAGAAACGTGTTGATTACATTTAGTTCCATAAAATACCATGGACAAAGATTCCAATTGTGCGCTAATATCGGATTTAAGAGTATCAAATGCCACGATTTCGTACCAAATCCTAAATTACGATTGAAATCGAGTGTCAAGGGTAAGAAGCAGAAGCAGAGCAGGTAGAAATACCAGGTGATAGGACTTTTCTGCAAAGTTCGTCTAGATAGGTTCCACCGCTGAGCCAGTTTTTGCCACGAAGCAGTAGTGTGCAAGCACTACTGTGATTAAGCTTAAAGGCTAGTGAAGCTAGTGAAATTACTGTGCAAATGACACTGTGGTAATGTCTCAGGATGACATGCGCAGTAATGTCACGCCAAACTATATTGTAGAGTTCAGAGTGACACTGCAACTGTTTTGGGCGGCCGTTACGCTTAGCATGAGGTGAACGACTCTTCAAATATAACACAAACACAATATAATTATGTTCTATAAACACAATTAAAAAACAGGTAAAACGTAATGTAAACTCATTTACCCTTTTGATGGGTTTATCGGATGGGTCCAGTGATTCATCCCTCTGGTCCCAGGGTGTGGGGGGTAGAGGCGGTACATCGTTATTCTGTTTAAAACCAAATAAAGCTGTAAGTTTTGCTTTCCGGCAGACGACAGTCTACAAAAAAATACTTAGCCAACTTGGATGAGTTAATGTCAATTCGGATGAGTCAATCTCAATTTGGATGAGTTAATTAACAGGTGGATCATTTCGCTCAGTGCACCAAATGCAAATTATCATGAAAATAACAAACTAATAAACAAATTTCGTCTTGGCTTTTTAGTCTATTGTCATTTTGTTGTTAGACCAATGATATCTAGGTGATTTTTAACCATGTTTTGTCAATACATTCTACACTTGGGTGCAAAAAATTCGCACGTATGCAACATTTTGACTTTCGCTGCATTTTTATTTTTGCGATTTTAACGGTACTGCAATATGTTACTACCATTAAAACAAAATGCACACGTAGGCTTTTGAGTGACACATCGAGTGACCATCGACCTCTATAAACAATACAATAACAACAATACAATAGCATAACCCGAAATCGCTCGTTACAGGTAGAGACGCTCGCACTACTTGTCACAGGTATAAAATGGTGCATTTTAAGGGTAGTGACCTCATTCGCACATCAACCTTTTCTTTGAACAGTTGTCAATTGATAACATCGTAACCCAAAATTAAAAAATGAGTACCACACCAGAAATAGCCGCTCAAGTGGTGGCCCTACTTCAAGCAGGGAAAAACCAAATTGAAGTGGCAAGACAACTGAATCTAAGCCGGTTCTCTGTCCGTCGAGTATGGCAGAGGAGGAGGAGATGCCACAATAAGGCGTGACGACCGCTTTACTGTGACGACTGCATTGCGCAATCGGCGTTTGAATGCAGTTCAATTGGGACAGCGTCTCCAAGAAACACGGGAAGTCGATGTCAGCCGATGGACAGTTAGAAGACGACTACGGGAAGGGAATCTGACTGCGCACAGACCAGCAAATGGACCGAAACTGACCCCAGCCCACCGACAAACCCGCCTTCAATTCGCTCGAGAGCATTTGGAATGGACTGAAGACCAATGGAGCGCAGTTCTGTTCTCTGACGAGTGCAGGATGTGCCTACATGGCCACGATGGAAGAGGAAGAGTCTACCGAAGGCCAGGCGAGCGATTTCAACAATGCTGCATCGAAGAACGAGTCTCTTACGGCGGTGGATCATGCATGTTCTGGGGAGGCATATCACTGGAGGCAAAGACTGAACTTATTTTCATCTCCGGAGCGAATCCTGGCCGCCGATCAAGGGGATTCACTTCTCAAAGGTACATTGAGGAAGTACTCCAGGACCACGTTGTACCATTTGCGGGATATATTGGAGAACACTTCATCTTCATGCAAGATAATGCAAGACCGCATACGGCTCGTATTGTGTACCAGTACCTTGAAGAGGTTGCGGTGCCTGTCATGGAGTGGCCAGGTCGCAGCCCGGACCTCAATCCGATTGAACATTTATGGGACGAGCTAAAAAAACGAGTTCGGGCCAGAGACACTGCCCCAACGAGTCTCCAGGAGCTGCAACATGCGATTGAAGAAGAATGGGAGGCCATACCGCAAGATTTTATAAAAACTTTAGTTCAGTCAATGAAAAAACGCATGGAAGCAGTCATTCGGGCTAGGGGAGGGAACACCCCTTATTAATAAAAAAGTTTTTATGCTGATTTTCATGTTTTTAATTTAATTTCAACCCCTAACTTTTATGTTATAAATACACAAAAAACAGGTACTTCAGACATTTACCCAAAACTCACGAAGTAGACGTGGTATAAGGACAAAAAAGGTACTGCTGGATAGGTTTTGAAATAAACTTTAATATTAGATACCAAAAAAATAAAAACAAACATGTTTTTTTTTTATTTTTGAAAATTTGATGAAAATTTATACATGTGCGAATTTTTTGCACCCAAGTGTATTTCGACAGGCCTGATAGCTCAGTTGGTAGTAGCTCTGCTTTCTGATCTATAGTTGTGGTACGATTCCCATGCGGGACAAACATTTGTGTGATGAACATAGATGTCTGCTCTGTCTGGTTATCTGGTTCCCATGGTACAAGCTATCCTTAGTTTGGGGCTAGATGGCGCCAAACATTATTTAGTGCACAAAATCAGTTTTCATGTAACACGTCTAAAAACACATTAAAAACGCATTAAAATTTGGATTTGCCGCGCTGAGTAAAACGTTCCACCTTAACTTGGATAGTTATTGCAAACTTGGATGATTTATTGGATTATGCCATTTCTATAGCTCACACTAGCCTTGCAGTTTTATATGATTTAAGTTGCTTAGCGCCGTCAAAAGCTAAATTCTATAGTGATGGAAAAATTCGGAATCAATTCCGCCCGTGATTCAAATGTTTCTTTTAGTTTACTGGAAACAAGAGTGAACGGTGCTTACTCCATGCGCAGGCGCAGTCGTGGAGTAATCGGTAGCAGTAGCCGAAGCCGAAGCGTTGGCTGCGGCCGCGGCTGCGGCGGCGACGGCTGCGGCTGCGGCCGCGGCCTGGGCCGCCTTGCGCTTCTTCGTCTGCTTCGTGTCCATTGCATCTGTATTCGTGATCACCGACTCTTGGTACGTAGACTTGGGGGTTTGCACCACGGATGTAGTTATTGAAGTGCTGTGAACAATTTTAAAGTTATTAGTAACATGTATGAAATTTCATTTTTGCAAGGTAATACTCGTAAACCGTTTCGAGGTAATCTTTTGTATTCTTCAAGTTATTATAAAAAAAAGTGAAGATTGACAGTATGCATGATGACTACTATTTTTTTATTGCATACAAAAATGATGTTACTCAAATATTAAACAGCAGCCCTACCGTGTAAGCATTCTGGTAATGAACATCGCCTGCCATCCTGCTTACGCCAATGTACAAGCCCTTGAGTGCGAGCAAGAGAGCACACGATTACGATTGCCACCGGGCTTACGCGGTAAGGCCACAGTTCGTAATCTGATTACTAGCCTGTGTGATGTCTCAGGATGACGTGCGCAGTGCAGTGTCGCACAAAACTGTATTATTTTAACGTCCCGAGTGACACTGCGACGTGTCGCTTAACATAAGGCGAACGTCTAGCAAGTCACGTAATTAATTCTAATATAATATATATAGATAAATATATATGTAATAGTAAATACGTTTATTATATTATTAATGTAGTGTTTATGTTTATGTATGTTAGGTATGTCGTATAATATGTATCTTGTAGTTTTAGTATTTATAGCTCCAATTTTTATTTTTTTACTTATTTCCATTTACTGTACACCGCCAACCTCCCTAAGTATTAATCTGTTTCTCTCCATCCAAAGGTTGTTTGGAAGAGATCGCTCTAAGCCATAAGATTATTGTACTACCATTTTGTTATATTTTTCATGTTTTAATTTTATCTTGTGTATATTTGGTGTGCAATAAGGTATTATTCTATTCTAATTCTCTAAAAAAAAAAAAAAAAGATTGGAAACGAATGTTTATGAGCTGCTGCCTTACCCGGTAGAAAGTGAATTCATAGCGGAGGCAGCCGCAGCCGTTGCCGAAGCGACGGAGCTTATGACGCCGACCGCTTCGTGCTTCGTGGTCGGCGATACTGGCGGTGGTGAGGATTTCGTGGTTGTGCCGGAACCTGCAGTAATTTGCACTGATGTAATATACTTTCACGTAAATAATATAGAGACTGGTTGAAATGGACTTTTTGACTGATATATTTTACTAATAAAAATGACGTCATTAATTAATACTTCATATTCGATGCAGCCATAAGTGCAGCCGCTAGTGGCTGGACCTATGGAGGCCATTCACCATCCATTTTAATCTGAGTCTATTCGTCAGGTTCGTATTTTACATGGCCGCTGGAAACGCTTTTGATTTTGTTATTGTTAATTAAACGTCTCCCACTAGGTGGACCAGCGATCTAGTGAAAATCGCGGGGAGCCGATGCTTGCAGGAGACGAGCAGCCGCTCAAAGTGGCACTCTTTGGGGCTAGCCCATGTTCAGCAGTGGACATCTTCAGACGATGATGAATTAAATGTCGTGGCTAGACTTTCAGTCTGCGGCAGGCGCCGTAGAAGCCTAGAGTAATGTAGCATCTTAACTAAACTTTAGCATTAATCGAGATACTGCCAATGTTTTAAAGAATTATTTATAGAATCAATATAATTATAATTCATATAGGGAAAGGAATATATAGGTCTATATTCTATACTGCCTCTTTTACCTTTAGTCGGCGGAGGCGGCTCAGAGGAATGTTGGGGCGAAGGCGCCGGAGTGCTGTTCTTACTTCCCCCACCGTCGCCAGCGGAAGACCCGCGCCGGTTGGGAGACTTCTTCTTATCTGATGATGGAGAGCATAATGAGACAGGAGCGAGGGTGCGAAGACATCTGCGTAGAAAAAGCAGTTTGAAAGCGTATTTGTAATCCGGTTTCTTGAAACATTCTACGCTGTGGTGGTGAAGAATCGAGTTTAGAGATGTTATTTATCGATTTATATATCACCGATAAACTTACTAATAAGTGAAAGTAGTTCTTTATTGAGATCTGTTCGTTTTAATTCAAGAGTTTATAGGCTTAAGTGAAGGCGTTATTCAATCCTGAAGGCACAATGTGCATGCGCCGTAACCATTCATTGAGAAAAGCAACCATGCAACTTTATTGAAAATGCCTTATCTCTATAATTGAGTTGTACAGCCAATTAATGACAACATACACATCCTAATATTACAACGGAAACATACGAAAATACATACATACACCAAGGACATTTGCAGTACTTCGCGCGCCATTGAAGAAAAGTTCAAAAAAACTCGGCAAATTTATCTTCTGTCACATTTACATTTTTATACAAAGCCGAAGTTAAATATCACATCTACACAAAGAGGAGAAAGAGTGAAGTTGAATATTTTGTAAATCTCATCCAAATCGCTTTTCTAATGGCGCGCGTGATGATAAAGATCTTAACTTGCTGTCACAAAATTAATTATTATTTAATACTATTACACAGATAAAAATAAAAAAAACAAAACGATGTAATACATATATATACACTATTACGTTTAATATCGAAAATAGAAGTCAAAGAAGCAAAGCTTTATTGAAATGATGCACAACGGACAAGTAAGATGCTCTATTTGTGTCTGCAACTGATCTCGAAGTCAAGCCTCTATTTTTGAAAGTTTAATAGTATATGCATCGAACGATTCCATAACCTCGTCCAGAGTGAGAAGATAAAATATCTAACGAACTGGGGCGGGCACGACGAGCTAACCTCCTAGCGTTATACATTCAAATGTTTTTAATAAATTTTTATACGCTTGTTGCGGACTCGCTGACATAGAAGTCTTTCAAATGTTCCTAACCGCTCGTTGCGGCCACGCTCACAGATCGTTCAATAATTTCTAACCGCTCGTTGCCACCACGCTCACAGATCGTTCAATAGTTCCTAACCGCTCGTTGCGGCCACGCTCACAGATCGTTCAATAGTTTCTAACCGCTCGTTGCCACCACGCTCACAGATCGTTCAAAAGTTCCTAACCGCTCGTTGCGGCCACGCTCACAGATCATTCAATAGTTTCTAACCGCTCGTTGCGGCCACGCTCACAGATCGTTCAATAGTTTCTAACCGCTCGTTGCCACCACGCTCACAGATCGTTCAATAGTTCCTAACCGCACGTTGCGGCCACGCTCACAGATCATTCAATAGTTTCTAACCGCTCGTTGCGGCCACGCTCACATATCGTTCAATAGTTCCTAGTCGTCCCTTGCAGCCACGCTCACCGACCGTTCATACATTCCTATCCGCTCGTAGTGGCGCAATGGCAAGCGTTTCAAATTCTTTTATCCGCTCGTTGCGTTTACATAACAAATAAGCTATCTAGTAACTTCAGCAACACTTTTCCCGACGTTCGTATAGCCTATTGGAAAGCACCTACAAAAACTCGAGATGCGCTGCTGACGGCATGTACCCACGTTCACCGCGCATTTACTCTGGATCTGGACACAAGAAGTGTACAAAAATATTCACATGCAAATAAGTTAAATAGTAAAACCGCAAACCTTCCATAATTAAAATAGAAAAATGCACCGAAAACTCCTCCTTTTTCGGTATAAGCTACAAAATAAGAAAAGGGAGAAACAAAAATATCTGGCAGTATGCTTTTGAATTGCAACAGTCTACCGCCGCCAAGCTACAGAACAACACAGATTACATGCATGCGACACTACAAATGTTTGCAACACACGTTTTTCCGAGTTCTTGTGTTTGCGGGTCACAGGCGGGTCGGGCACGTCGTCACTCACTTCTGCGCACGCGCCGCGAACAAACAACTTGATTAATAATGGAGTCACCTATCCAAAGTATCTAAAACTTAGTGCAATGACTCTTGCCAACTAAAAGTTAGCGTCTTCATTCAATCTTTCCAATTACAATATATATAATATTTATTTCTTAGAATATTTATTTAATAATCAAGAACAATACAGCTCTAACTGAAAAGCCGCACCAAAGTGATTTGTTTTCAAATAAACCTTACTTATATTGTGTTGTCATTTGTAAGTTATTGAGATCACCTGGGTCAATGGAACAATATTAAGATAAGCTTCTAATGATGACTATGATAAAGTCACGAGCCATTTCAATGTACGTGTAATTATGTATATATATCAATTAATCTGCATTCTAACTGTACATCTTATTAAACTAGTTTAGTTAAAAGAAAAGTAAGAAATTTGTAAATTTATATATTAACCATCTCATTTGCTTACAAAAATTGAATATTATATAGATAAGAATAAAAATTTAACAATCTAAGCTAATTGTAAAACCTAAACGGGTAGAAATATGCAAGTTAGTAGAGTGCATAAAATTAAGGAAGTGCTTTAGAGAAATCAACTAGAGAAAAGGGATAAAAAATGATATTCACCTGAAGTTAGTAAGAAAGTTGCCATGTGGTGGAATTATAATACAAAAGCGGGTAAAAAGATCAATAAACTAAAAGGGGAGTGTAAAAGTGGGCTTACCCATAGGCACGGTGGGCTGTTGTTTGCTTGACGCAGGAGTCTTCCCTGACCCGCCGCCGTGTGACGACTTACGTCCGCCCTAGAAGCAACAATTATTACAATATGCTATTTGATTATACTACTAAAATGAAGCAAAAAATATAATTTTCTTAAAATAGGTCAATAGATAAAATAATAATGGAAAAAATAATTAATCACGGAGTAATACGCTTTTACAGTTTCTGGAGGGGGCATCGCCTGTCCCTTTCTCGTAAAACGGAGAATAAGACGCTGTGACGTCACATGTAAGGATATGGTATATGTATAGAGATACCACAGCTTAGTAATGAGACACTATAAAAAATGTTTATTCTTTTCATTTTTCATAGTAGTTTCTGACGTCACTGCGTGTTTGAGCTGTCTCTTTCTACTCTTGTAATTTTAAATACTTGTAACTTTGTCATTTTTGAGATATTTGATTTGACGCCTCGATAGTAGAGGCGCCTTTTTCTATCATCCAAAACAAGCGTGTCACAATTTAGAATGCCAATTCAAAGGCAAAAAAAATACGTAACGCCAATAATATTGACTAGTACAGTACTTATTATCTGTGGTATTACATATTCATGCAGTGAAGTACATACCCCTTTGGACTTGGTGTTTTGAGTGGGGGTTCCGCTGCCACTGGCCACGGGTGAGACCCCGCCTTCCTTTTCACCGCTGGAGTCACTCGATTGGCTGTCTTGGGGCACTGGCTTATAAGGCGGAATAGTCTTCACATTCCCTCCCTTTTTCTGCACAAAAACACCTTCACTACATCTCGTTTCTCCTGCGTTTTTACGTCCACACACAAAGCGAATCGGCCGCATACAAAACAGGATATTTGCACCATAAATTGATAAGCAACGGGACGTTAGGCACCCAATTATACGCTTATTATAAATAGTTCCATGTAAAGGAGTATGAAGATTTTAGCAACGTCACATCGCAATATTTACGTTTGTCCAGTTAGATTACTGTGCTAGATTCCGATGAAAAATCTTCGTACCCCGTGTAGAATGAAATGATATATACCTTGGCGATGACCGTGACATCGTGATTCGTAAACTAAAAAAAAAGAAGAAATCCTCGGTAATAATGAGTTTGTTAGTTACATGCATAGATATACATAATTAATTAATTAAATAGTGATGTATCAGCGTTGTTTTCAGAGCACTGATAAGACAGACTGAATATTAATTCGGTACTATCAAAAAATATTGCTCACATTTCACACAATATTACAATAAGTCTGATTGTCAGAGCTTTAAAAACGAAAAATAAAATAAAAATTGAAATACATTAATTAGCCAGTTATCATATCGGAAGTAGGTAACGCATTGTCAGTGTAGGTGCAATACAGCTCCATTCCATACTACTATTATAAACAAGTCACTGTCGGTCTGTCTATTTGTTTATTACATTTCCACGATTCATCGTCAGAACCGAAATTTTTTGCAAGAATGT
Organism: Ennomos erosarius; assembly: GCA_963580505.1. Classification (NCBI taxonomy): domain Eukaryota; kingdom Metazoa; phylum Arthropoda; class Insecta; order Lepidoptera; family Geometridae; genus Ennomos; species Ennomos erosarius. Next base: position 2,500,126 of record OY756977.1, read on the forward strand.
AACTATTTTTAATAATATTGTTAAAGATAAAGAATTTAGGCTAATTATATTTTTACTATCGATAACATTTAGTACACGAGAGTGACGACGCAGGCAGCAGCTAGTTATATACCATAGTTGTAAAGTATTATGGTTACGAAGAAGAATATTTGTATGTAAATGAATGATTTGAGCTGATCGTTCACGAAATGTTAAGCGTCACGGTCGCCCATAACAGCAGCAATGCCACTTGGAACTCCATGATATAATTTCACAAGTCATTGAAAAAAGTCCTAAGCTCGGGTAACATCTTAGCAGTTATTGCTCTCATGCTGAGATACCAACCATAACTGCATTAAACCTAACCTTCACTTAGCGTTCACTTAAATATGTTAACAAAAATTAATTTATTTCAATTTACCGTAATAAACATTTGATACGATGAGTTGCAATAATATCAAGCGAAGTTGTTTGAGTATTTTGAAAGATATACAATAATTACAGGCCCAGGCAAACTTAGGAAGTATCGCTTATATAGCTTTGTTGTGTAATAGGAGGCAAGCAAATTGAACTTTAGCGTAGACCTAGCGACCTGCGCATACATGCTTACAAATTACTACCGGAGGTCAAGTGTCGCCTCGATAGGTCTTTTTACAAGCATAGAAAACATCGACTATTCGAGGAGCATTGAGAAACGGACTGGACCGAGTTATCCCTACATATAATAAATGTGTAATTCTGGCGCGCTACGGAACACACACATAATAATGTCAAATCAAATTTATACCATAGGTTCTATTGTTCAAAAAATATCGTAACCGCGATGCAGGACTACAAGACTTTTTGGTCTTTTTCATACATTTTCTATTTATCGTATCTAACGCCATCTATGGACAATAACTTGTAGCTGTTTGTTTGTTTGTTATTGAACAAACCCTAGATACTGAACTAATTTTCATGCGTGTTGCACTAATATGCTTACAGCGCTTAAAATAGGATATATTAAAATCGAAATATCATTAAAATTTTTTGGTCAAAATTATTAAAATATCATTACGAAACCGGACGGAATTTTATACAACATAGCCGCTTCATGGTGAATTTTTTTTTGGCTACTGACGGTTAGTTTATGTCACAGTAATGTTTTTTTTTATATTGTATTATGAGAAAAAAACTTGTGTAAGGCCATGACCAAAGAGTTAATTTCGGTAGTAAATATACATTAAACAGCGAAATGAAACTATCAATTTAAAACAATTATTATTGGATTAACATTTTACAATTTATTAGATTTGATTAACAATTATCAGTTTTTCTATTTAAGCCCTTACAGGTTGTTTGGGGTTTTTGGAGTAAAATAGATATGCCATCAAATAATAAGTAAGTAGTATGAATCGATTGCATTCAAGTTACAATAATGCAGAGGGCCAATGATACTCTTACGTTATGTAGTAAATTATATACTCTTTGAATGATACAGAAGTATAATAATACGAAACATGCTATGAAAAATGCCCTGAATTTGCCCTATTGTAAAAATGTTTTGATAGCATAGATTTTAATATAATATATGTTTTAATTAATCATAAGTTCGATGATACTTATCGAAATATCACAGAAAATGTTTCTATAGTTAAGTAGCCATGAGTGGAGATTTCATCATAATTGGTCCAGGAATATCAAGGATAATAATTAGCGTATCTACCATGTACTTACGCTGTTTTGGAAAATTTTATAGTTAAGAAGTCATTTTTACTTCGTGGAAGTGATTATACGAGCAGAAAACTCGTGTGGCTGACAGAAAATCAGTCTTTAAAAATAAAACCATTACCCAAACCGAAACCTGAAAAGTAATGTTTAATAAGAGCATGATTACCACAGGCCCCGAAAAAAGAAAGCGATAAATCGCCTCTTGAATATTATGCCGATGGTATAATCTATATTTTATTATTAAATTTTTATAAAATGTTTTTATTTGTAATACGTATGAGGTAATAAGCCCGGATTTATATGAACCTAAATACTTGGGAAAGGCAGGCAGGCAATTATAGTCGTTAAGCCAAGTCAGAAGCCTTTGGGCGGCCTAAAAATTCTGACACCAGCACTGACCACTTGCCTACACGAGAAGAAGAAGAGGCAGGCAGGAGCATTGATAAAGTCCTTTCTTATAAACGGTAGTTAAGGCGCAGGACGCTTAGGTTGTAGTAGCACGTTTCCTGGCACAAATAGAGCTTTGGATTTAATATTATAACAGAAATTCATATCTTTAAGTCGTTTGTGAAGCTTGCTGATACAAGATAAATAATTTTGGCTCGATAGAATAAAATCGTAAAGTTTATTAAGAAACGTTTAGGTCGTTAAGGTCGATGTTTCTTTGAAGAGATTTTGAGCAGCTTATTTTGGCATACTCTTCACCTTAAGTTTGAATACCCTAGAACACCCAGCTTTTGCTTGAAACATTTTACGTCAGAGAAAAGTTGACCGATCGTTTAAAGCATTGATTATTTTTATCTAACGCCATAAGTAAGGGCACGGAATAGTTATTATAGTACTAGGTAAGATAATGTACTTATGATATTGATAATTTAGCTCTCTCGAACTAGAGTACCAACACAGTAAACAACTTTATCTCAGACTTACAATATCTTTACTTTAGCTATTGCTATAAATTACATAATAATTGACAACTGTACCTATGCTGTTGTACAGTTAACGTGAAATAATTAATATAATGAGCGGTCCGCTGCCTAGATAGGCAAGTGTCGCTTGCAGTGAGGTGATAAGTCAATACCTACGCATCTACTTCCGCACTGTTTGTGATAAGAAAGCACTGATAATTCAGTTAGTTTAGTTTGTATCATGTTTATGTGGCGGGATAGTGAAATTAATGTTATGTACAAAATCTGGAATATGGTAAAACGGAATCTGGAATCATGTCCAGGATCATAATGAAATCTAGACTAGAACCTGATTAATTATACAGGGTTACAGGGAAAATCGTGCTAGATCCGTTTAGGGCGTGGAGTACCCATCATTTCTGACTTATTTCACTATGTAACACCCTAGCCTAAACTTAACCCTTTTCGAGATATTCGACTTTTAATATTTTTTGTGAAAATTGCCGATTTTTAGGCTACAAAATTTAATTTTCTTTAATTTGGGTGTCTTATTATTATGATTATTGCATTTTTACATGTGTATTAAGATGTTTTAGGACGTCAATCATTAAAATAGTACATAAGTTAATTGAATAGACCGTAGTAGACAAGTGAAAGTTAAGAAATACAAAAAATATTAGAAACTGTATTTTTCTCTAAGGAATATCTAAATAAAATATTAAGTTGAGGCTAGGTTGTTTCATAGTGAAATAAGTCAGAAATGATGGGTACTCCACGCCCTTAACGGATCTAGCACAATTTTTCCTGTAACCCTGTATATAATGTGCTCCAGCGTATTTGCTAGAACAAAAATATGTAAATAAATAAAATGGATTCATTGCTGCTTTATTATATTTCTAAACGAATACTAGTATTTAAACAACTCCTAGATCCGCTCAGAGTTGTGATAAAACCGAGTCTCAATTTCGCCATATTTCAGATTTTGACAAAAGCCCTTGTATTTTAATGATAATGTCACTAATAAATAAATGACTTCCTTCAACACCCTGCGACACAATACAAGACGCTCGCTACCCGGTCCACTCTCATAAACGCTGACAACACAACTCACGGCAACATAGCTGGCCTGCTCTAACACTAATACCGTTACCATCGTAAATAAGAAACAGGAATACACTTACCAGTTTGCTATAGTGGTGTTGGCAATAGCCACAATACTTCACATTGTCTAAATAGTTGCCTGCCTCCTCGCAGAGCAACCCTAGGCTCTGCGCGCAGGTCACATGGAACTGCTGCTTACATGCTGAACCAATAAACGTTTAACGGATCATATTTCTACACTTTAAACAGTTATCATCACTTGTCATCACTTTCCCACAACTGGGACAAGGGCCTTCCTGGTGATGTTAACGTTAATATCCGCGAATATTATTTTCCACCGTTTTTTACGGGGGACGACGTAAACACGCATCGCAACGGACGCCGCACACCATCTTAAAAAGCGCACTCAGTTATATAATGTAGCGTAGTATCAGTGTTTACACGCACACTAAGATAATGTGTGTGACCAAATAGCGCCATATGACCAGCAGAGGGGTACGCCTTGCAATGCCATAGTTAATAAATGCTCGGAGGCCAATTAGCAGCGCCAGCACGGATAGCATGACCTGCATAAATCGACGTTTCTTCTCTCGACAAATCGTTTCACCAATGAGTTTTAGTATCAGTCTAATATAAGGATTATTTTTATAGACCAGGACTGAAGATACTGGGTGTTATGCTACAATCTCTGATTCCTCAATGAGACATTCTGCGCAAATCCTTATAGAATAGCTGTAAAATTAATAGTTAATAAATTCAAATGTAGATATTTACCTGATTTGTTGCATTGCATACACGCACCAGCCGTGGCCCGATTCCCCTTGCCTTGCTCTTGGCAAATATAACATATCTGAAAGAAAGTAAGTAATAAGGGTATTTGTAGGGTGTAGGGTGTTATAGAAACCTTACTGTTTGTTGAAGACTACGAAGATGTACCTTAGTACCACCACACATAGGTAGTATCTAATTAAAACACTATAAGGCAAAACTTTGCATAAGCACCGCATAGTTAGACAGATTCATATTTAACATTCATTATTAACATTCCAGGGAGAAGAAGCACCAAGTTCTTGTGAATCTAGAGAGATGTATGAGGCTGTGTGATCCCGGTTTGCAAAATAGGAACACCCTATTTCTTCTTGGTTAACCCAGCAAGGGGAATGTCTAGGGAATGGGCAGCATCTCTTATGACAAGCATGCAAAGTGACGTTATATGGGGCCAGTCTTCAGCAGTAGACGTCTTCCGGCTGCTGATGTGTGCATAAGCTAAGAGTAAACCTAAAACGTTCTTATGCACTAACCTTATGGTATCGCTCAGCTGGTATCAGCCCAAGCACTATGGGCTCCATAGAGGTCACATCTCCAAACCTAACCTCGGGTATGTAGAGAGCACAGACCACATGGGCCCATCCTCCTGTATCCGTCCTCTTCAACGCTCCTGACCTAGACGGACACAGCTCGCATCTCTGTAAAAAGTTAATAGATTTCAGTTAACTGTCTAGTCCTATCTTTTCATTTATTTAAGTTTATTGTGTTGTCACAATACGTTAAAAAAGTAACAGCTAACAGGTCCAATTTTGAAGACTTTAGTCCTTAACTTCAAAAATATAGCTGTCTTTTTCATTTCCGTCTATTTGACAAGAACAGCAACAGTTTTAAGAATTTTAGATCAACTAAACTCAGCTAAACTAAAGCCAACATCTGTCAACTAAAGCCTTTAAAATTGGTGACCATGTGATATTTCATTTTTATTTGATACTTACTACTTTTCCTTTGGCTTCTGGGCTCTCACATTTTCTGCAGTACCACGGTCCGGTGGGCACAGTGACAATGCCATAACAAGCTGAAAACAGGTAGTGTTATTAACAATGCAATAAGTGGTAACCTGTAACAGTAAACAAAGCTCCCACCTTGATGTACAGCTACAGTGCACCCGTTGCCATCACAGTAGACCAGCGGGTTGTCAGGCCAGCCCCGCTCGTCCGAACATACGCAACATCCTCCAACCATCTCCTTCATTTTGGTCCTGTCATCATTACTTCAATCACTAGAAGTGGAAAAACAATGATATTAAAGTATGCCCACAAATAATAACCTAAACAATACACCAATAATGTTGTGTGAATATGAAGATGAATGAAAGTGGCAGTTTTATGCTTAATTGTTTGATTCCTTATTCTGGATTAGATGGGTGGACTTACCTAACCATGAGAAATAGTAGGGGTTATAGAAACAATAAAATAAAGTAAAATAAAAATTTCAATTTACTTATTGGAACCAAAAATGTTTATCATTAAGGATGAAGGGGTAAGAGAGTAGTCAAATGCTTTTGTATAGATAAAGAGCATCCCTATCTCGCCTGTTGAAAAATCATGATACAGCCCATGGAGATGAAAACTTGCCTAGAAGATACTTGTTCACTCCTGACTTGAAGATTCCCGCATTATATTTAGATGAACACAAGAAAGCGAATTGTTTCAACTATTTGCCGTTGCCACTATGAACAATTAAAAACTAGACTCTCAGACTGTGTCCTGTATTGTCTATGGATTACACATCCTATCTGCCAGGCCTAGGGGTCAAGACTACTAATTTATGCATGATATGATAGTGATTGATAGTGTGTTGATGTGAAAGTTTTATACATATATCCTAATAAAAAAAATTAAGACCAGTAGCAATCAAATCTGCCATTCAATTTTTATTTTACAGTTCTAAATGTATAGAAAATCTTACAGAGAAATCAATAAAGTTAGAATATATGATAACTATTGAACTATTTGCTTTGCTATGTAGTTTACCGAGCATAGCTTTGTAGTTTAACATAAAATCTATTTGTCACACTGGTAACTACTGAAGTAATAATAGTGTCAGTGGAGAGGTACTGTATGTGATTGTACTCAAATAGACGCAGCCCCAAGTAACAAATAAAATCAGAAATGCAGAATAAATAAATTGTACGAGCCATCGTACATTTTTGTAATATTAGCAATTTTCAACTTTTACCTTATAAGCATTTTCAATAAATATTTTGCGGACATTTCACACAGCGCCATCTAGCCCCAAACTAAGCATAGCTTGTACTATGGGAACTAGATAACGGATATAATATTTAGATACTTTTTTGGTTTGTAAATACATCATAGGATACAATATAACACCCAGACACAGAACAAACATCTATGTTCATCACACAAATGTTTGTCCTGGGTAGTAATCGAACCCACAGCCCTTAGTTCAGAAGGCAGGGTTACTACCAACTGAGCTATTGGGCCCATCAAACAGAATAATAGATTATAGCCATAAAATGTATGAAAATATGGCAACACATTGTTCAGCGCCAGCAGTTAACATGAATGTGCATGTAAATTTGAATTGCATTTAGCTCATACACAACTATTTACTTTTTTGTTTTGAATTCACAAGTTTATTTGGTTTGGGTGCAAAAGATCCAATTCTCAAAATATCATTTCAAAACTAGTGTAAGCCGATGATGATGATATTCATTCTGAACTGTAAATAGGTAATACCTACTTACTACCTACATCTTCACAAAATATCTGTTTGTATGTAACTATGCATTATGGATTTTCTGTTGATACTTTCAGAGAATGTGCTCTTGGGTAGTTCTAGTGGTCTATCAAATGGAAAGCATTTGCAAAATGCCATAATTGGCATTTTGCTAATGACATTTAGCCAATGGGTTTGCAATTTTATTAGCTTTGTTATGACATTATTTTTCCATGAACTAAAGCAATTAGCATGTTAAAAGTTTTGTGGTGGTAAATTAAAGAGTGTTTAATCTTGATTTCAGTTTTGGATATCTGAGTGGTGATTACAAGTGAATACCTAATAAAAACTTGCCATTCTCAAGTTAAATGCTCTAATATATTGTGCACATTACCCTCAGGTACAGGTCAGCAGCCCTACCGCGTAAGCATTCTGGTAATGAACATCGCCTGCCATCCTGCTTGCGCCAATGAACAAGCCCTTGAGTGCGAGCAAGAGAGCACATGATTACGATTACCACCGGGCTTACGTTTAAGGCCACAGGTCAGCTCAGGTACATCCATTATGTTTTTAGTTGTATGAAACGAGTTACCCCGGCTTCCGATACATTTGGTTAAGTAAATCTTATGTCAACTCAAAAGTATGTAATTGATTGCCTGTTGGTTGTCAGCTGTCTTCAACCAATGAGTGTTCAGTATACTTGACATGAACTATAACTTTAACAAACATGCTACAAACTGGAGGTTTGTTTTATAGATGTAGGTAAATAAACATAATATGTGAAAGTGTGTGGAAATGGACCTATATTTAGAAGAAGTTATGGAAATGTGTGAGGGATGAGTTTTCAGCTACAGTTTGGAGCTGTCAACCAGACTATGCATATCTAATTAATGTAATCTTGTGAGTATAATGATTAGATTTCACTGCATACTGTTTTAGAGTAGACATGTGTACTACTCTGAGTAACCCTTCTAAAATCAGCATAAATTTTTCAGTCAATTGGTTCAATTAATTCATAATTATTATGTCTAGGCCATGTACTTGTTAGCAAAACATATATTCTTTATGAAGACGATAATGATACTTAATTATGTTTATAAATTAAAGTAAGATATTTAATATTTTATTGCACAATATTAGTGCAATATCTGATATCTGAGGTAGGTATATCCTCAGAAAATGGTCAATGCAGATTGTTCTGTTTTTGTGATTTTTTAGCACAACTCTAAATGTTTGTATTTAATGTGTATTGCAGATGTTTTCAGTATGGTTTTTAAATCTATACGTCTACTTAGCAAAGTATTGAAGGTGAAATTTGGCATCAAACTGAAAATCAATATTTCCAACAATTTGGATGCATTGGACATTTCATGTTACCTGGGTGTAAGATGAACAAACTAAATTATCAAATCGTGATCTTGCTTATCCTCTAGCATGTATTCAATAAAGTTTGAACGCAAATAAAACTAATTTGAGCAAATACCGTTCGAAGCCAAAATAGATGGATAAATGCTGTGAGTGCAAATGATATACGTATGTACAGCTTCCATCATAATTACCAAAAATAAATAAAATCCTTTCATTGTTGAAGATTAACTAATTGCCGGTTTTAATTCATTCATTCATCTTTACTTTGGTTTGATTTATTCACAATTTTAACACCTCACCTGCTCCTAGCTGTACTTAGTGATATAAATGAAGAAAATAAACACAACCGAAATATAATAAATCAATAACACCAACGAAAACTATACATTGATTAATTGTCCATGGGAAAATTCTGAATAATTTAATAATCACAGCAATACAAAAACATGAAATTCACAGTTACGCTGCCATTTCTTTAAAAGGCCATGTTAAAATTGTTTTTTTTCTGTTTGGCTATTGTTTGACATAAGTCGTTTAAAATGTCACTGTCAAAACGTCAGATTAGGCCGTATTCCGAGACACGCTAAAATCGATAATAACGAAATTATCGCGCTAAAAACGCGTACCGGGTGACCGTGAGCGCGACAACGAAATCTCTTGTAAACGTCATGACCGACACCATCTTGCGATATCTCCGTCCGTGATTGATTGTTCAGAGTCATTGACAGCGCTCAAAGTCGTGAGCGCAATATCTGAATCGGATCGCTAAATAGTCAACGTGAGGTTGTGAGCGACGATTGCGATTACAGCGTGAATTGGAATAGGGGGAAAGAACTTCATGGTTCCACCCACAGAGCGATTTTTTTTCTCAAATCTGTGGTTACACCCCGACAAGGATCTTTTGGCGCGTGGATAAAGCCTGATTACACCTACCGAGTAGAACCGCGAGACATCAAAATATCAGTGGGCGAGTTTATACACATTTTAAAAAATTGCAGCGAGACAGTCATTGTTTTACGTTTCATGCGAGTGAAAATTCGCAGGAAAAAGTGACGTGTACCTATACATCGAGTAGCGAGTGGTCGCTCTCGTGTGCGTGTTCAGACTTTTGACTCTCAGATGGAGTTTTACAGTGGTATTCATAAACAAAAGTTGAACAAACTCCGAAAGTCTATCATTCCACTTTTGCCTAGAGATTAAATGCGTAATCACTCTTCTTTCACTTTCATAAACAATCCCTGGAGAAACCCCTAACGGAACTGCATTTTAATTAAATACTCTACGATTTCAATCAAGCTGTCTATGAAAACTTTGTCGAGTGTCGTATTGACGCGACTTTTGAACTATCAAAAGTCGCGCCAAAATGTCACCCGTCACTCACTCACAAAAAAGTTAAAAGAAATATTATTTTTGTATATTTTGTGTGCCTATTTTGTGTTAAATATATTATTTTAACTGGTAAATGTTGAAGAAACGGTACCGATATACCTTATTCGTATTTTAAATATCACGACACTTCATAAAATAATAAAACAACACGATTTGAAAGCAAGGAGACCATTTGGTTGACGAAATTTGGACGATCAGCGTCCAGCCTCTGATGATACCAGATTGGGGGCTGCTTTTGTTTATGAAATGCATAAAGCTAGAATTTGCCGCACTGCGCCTGATTCATCCTCTGGACCCCGTTTTATAAAGCTACAATTGTAGCTTACAATTGTAGCAGCTACAAGAACTAGTAACTACAAGTTACTAGTAACAAGCGTTTTATAAACCTACAAATCATCGATTACAAGTATAATTCACATCACTACGAACGTCATGGCATGGAACCACAGACCAAGTACAGTATAAAATCTAGATTATGATGTTACAATTTGCACACCACTATGAATAAACGTCACGGTAAATAGCTTATTTTTTAAAATTGGCTTTAGCCGGTGTCAAATTTACATTAAGTCCCTACAAAATAATATAAATTAATAAAACAGTCTATTTTGTTTGTTCTGGCTCTCAAGCCATATTAATGTGTAATAATGAATCTATTTGGATGAAGTTTAGTTAGGTAATATGGGTACTTATATTACCGGGCTAGATGCGTTTTATTTCGGAAAATGAAAGTTCCCGCGGGAAAGTAAATATGTTGTGGGTGAAATCACGGGCGTCATTATTTTTATGCTAAGTTATTTAAGTATATTAAGTTAGGTCAAGGTTATATATGGTTGTTCTCATATTAGGTTTTGTGATATGCGTTCATTATTCATGAGCTAAGATCATGCTGAATTTGTCGCTAAATAATGATATTTAATTCACATTTACTTGATTTTACTAATTGAACATTCATTAATACGTGACACAACCAATACAACTCACTTTCAGTAAATTTATCTACACTTGTAGTTCATTTTACCTAGTTCTTTAGTTAGGTAAAAAATTTTACAACTTGTAGTTCCGTACACTTGTAAAGACCATAACAATTGTTCGATGTTACACTTAAAAAATGAAAAACCACTATGGATTGTCTATGATCTAAGAACAAGTGCTTGTAATTCATAGAGTAAAGTAATATATAGGCCAATTTGCTTGTACACTTGTTAACTTGTACCTTTATAAAACGCTGTATTTTAATTTTTTCTGCCTGTGTTGCCAGGTTTTTGCTACAAGTACAAGACTTGTAGCTTTATAAAACGGGGCCCTGGAGGAGCCCCCGCCTTGACTATGAATTCCAGTGTTAGCATACCGGCAATCCGCCCTCCGGCCCTCCAGAAACTTTAAACGCTTATTATTCCGTGAACATTTTGAGTCGTGTAACATGAATGTAACATGAGAAGGTCAAAACTTTTGACCTTGACTCAAAAGTAACGGATAACAAAAGTAACATTCTGGCAACACTGATGTTATAGAGCGAATTCTGTGGAAAATCCAAAGAGTATATAATTTACTACGGAAAATCCACAGAGTACATTGGTAAAGACTGAAAAATCCATAACGGTCGTGTTTTGTCCGCACCATGTCCGCACACTGCGCCAAACTGTGGATTGGTGTGATTTGTCTTCATTCGTTCATTCGGTCGGTTAGTGCTGGGCTGCCACTGCTGCCAGCATGTTGGGTAGAGTGTGGAACTCATTGGCAGCTGTGAATGTGTGCGCTGGCTGCTCTACACAGCTTACGCCTGCCCACGCACATCTAATTTTTGCTAAGTACTTATATGCTGCTCAGCCTTGTAATGCTACATGTATGTATATATCATAATATATTACCTGGTTTCTATTATTCATTCACAACTTTCACATCACAGCACTTGACAGTCCTTTTCACAGTAATTTAAGCACAAAAAAACTTGATTTTTCTCAAAATTTTACATCACTTTATCGATTTTGCGCGCGGGTCACGGGCCCGATTTTTAGACACGACTGCTCGGATGGCAGTTGTTTTGAAACTGTTTTTTTTGTTTCGAATTTAGTTTCTCTTCAAATTCATATTTTTCTTTTTCTACTGTCAATTTCAGTGAGGTATTTTATAGTTTGGCCATGATTGTATGTATTTTGACTCTAGATTTATTTTTTTACTATTCTGTATTCAAAATTTTGAAAACTGCAAAAATCTAGAACCTTGGAATGCTAGCGAGGTTTCTTTAGAAAAGCTGTCGCTATGGAATGGCAGTCTCAATTTACTCCTCGAACGAGGAACACTAAATTGATATAAGGCCATTCCCGGGCCAGGCAAGGCCCGGGAACTCAAGAACGCCTTCAAAAACCATCTTTGGCTATCCAACACCAAAATTGTGAAGTGAATCTCCATCTACGTCAATCGCTGCGCCACGACATATCCATTGTCACATCGCCGATCGCCGAGCTACATCCGCTACAGCCAGTCGCGAAACTACGACGAATCTATCGCCGAGAGCTGATCGCCGAAACTACATCTGTTGTCACCGTCGGCCGCCGTATCTACCACGACGAATCTATCGCCGAGCGTCAACCAGTGAGACGACCGGCTTGCCTTTTTCAAACATTGAGTGGCAATATAACTTCATCACCATGTTCCGGCCCGTCGTCCGTCAAAGCTTTGACGACTAATACCTGCGTGTCTCCTGCTGCTGCATCTTGAATCTGAGCTGCGTAATAATACTTCATCGACGGTGGAAGGACGAGAATCTTCTTCTGGATCCAGAAGCTAATAACTGAATGAGCTAGCCGCTGAACTCTGGAAGTCGGACAAACTAAAGGCAACGAATTCCTCAGTCTCTATAACGACAGTGGGCCTTGTTTGAATAAAGACCCGGAAGTGGGCCTTGTTTGTTTGAAGACCCGGAAGTGGGCCTCGTTGAAGACCGGAAGCGGGCTTTGTTTATCTGAAGACCCAGAAGTGGGCCTTGTTTGGATCCAATAACATTCTAATTCTACCGTGATAACTTGTAGGCCGTAAACAACTTGAATTTCGCGTACTTCCGCATCATCTAGAGACTTTTTTTTTTTTTGCTTTCTACAAAGCTTGTAAAATTTACGAAAATAAATATCTGTTACCAATTCCTTTTTTTCTCTTCAGCTCTTAGGATCCTGTCAACCTAGGCACTGTTTAGGTAGGGGAGGAGCTGCTCATTAACTTGTAGCGTTCCATTCTACCTTTTTCACGAAAGGAACGGATGTAACGTGACAGTTTGGCGCCCAACTAAAATGAACCCTCTAAAACATTCTTCTAAATTCTAAAATAATACTTACTCAAGTAGGCTAAAATTTGATATTGACTTTTGGCTCTAACGTAATATCTTAGGTACTTGCTTAATTTATTTTTATACAGGCAGGACACGCGGAACATCACACTTACATTCTACAACACTCGCATAGTACTTAATACTTAAACGAATTTAAACTTGACTTGATTTTATCCTTGACTATTGACTTCAACTTGTGACTATGGCGAGACCCATTAAATACTCGTTTCTAAACAAACTTGAACTGGAATATGAAGTGACTATCAGAGGTGAAAAACCAGCTGACACTTTGACAACTCTTAAGGAGCAGCTGGCAAAATTGAGTCACATTCAACCTGAGGACATAAAATCTTCTCCAATACCTCTCAAACATGACCTCTCCCAAGCAGAGATCACGTTTAATTACGTCGAGGGTAAAATCTCGCACCTCGAAGCCACGGATGATAAAAGTAACCTGAGGAAAGTTGAATCTTTCGTAAATCATCTTCATTATCGCCTCGAACGCTTTAACGCCGTTCCACCATTTGTTGAGTCATGCTCAAACATACGATCTCGCTTCTTCACGCTCCAAAAACGGTTTGAAGTCTTAACTTCAGATTATTCAGGATCTTCTGAAGAAGTGTTAGTTGACATTCACAATCCTTGTCCTCAGACTCAGCCTAGCCCTCCCTCGATTTATCAATTACTACCTATGACTGGAACCAATCAAACTTTGGAAGTACTGAGTACTCCTCAACCCACTTTACCTTCAAGCATTCTGACTAGTATACCACTGGCTTCCGAGTCTGTACAAAACTATCACACTTCGGATAATTTTGTGAAGGAGCTCAAAACGTTTTCTTTCAATGGAAAATCGTGCCCTAGATCATTTCTTCAAAGATTGGACGAGTTTAGGATTTCTCGAAACATTCCGGAAGGTATGCTTTGCAAGCACGCCTTTGAGATTTTCACAGGTGATGCCCTTCATTGGTTTCGTTTTCAGTATAATCGAAATCCTACCTTATCGTGGAAAGATATTTGCACATTGCTGATTCGAGATTTTGGTATACATGATTACGACTATAAGCTGTTGGAAGCTATAAGGAATAGAACGCAAGGAGCAACTGAGACCATTATCGTTTACGTCTCAATTATGTTCGGTATGTTTGCTCGTCTTTCAAAGAAACTTAGCGAGAGCGAACAATTAGAGATTTTACTCCATAATATAAGACCGTGCTATTCAGTTTTTGTTGCACTTAAAGATATTAAAACGGTAGATTCTTTAATTTCTACTTGTCAAAGTTACGAACGCATTTCTGAACGAGACAAAAATTTTCATGAGCCTAGATCTGAAGACACTTCTTGTGCTGCTGAATTTGCCTATCTTCCTTCATTTTCTAAAGCTTCATTTCCTAAAGCGTCTCCAAACGTAAGGTACACTAATGCAGTGCAGGAAGATAAACATCCACGCTCGTCATCTCAAACTAATGACATTTCTAAAGAAGAATTCTGTTATCGCTGTCGTATCACAGGCCATTCTTTACAAACTTGTACTAAGCCTAGATACCTCATTTGTTTTAAATGTGGTCGTAAAGGCGTGAGAATCAGCGAATGTCCAAAATGTGCTCCATCAAATCAACAAAAAAACTAGCTGACGACTTGAATGGTTTCACTAAATCACATAACAATAATTTTGATCTTAACGACTGGAATCAATGGTTAAATACTATTCGAAATTTTATGTTTTGCTACAAAACAACTTCTGTTTTCTACGACAAAGAAAAAGACTTTAACAGACCTTTTATTAACGTGTCTATAAACAATATACCTTTTTCCGGTCTTTTAGATAGTGGAAGTTGTATAACTATTTTAGGTAATAACTCTCATAAAGATATCCAAAAGTTAGGCTTTAAACTATTCAAGTCTCCAACTCAAGTTATGGTTGCTAATAAACAAAAAGCAATGTCTTCTGGTTATTTTCATTTGCCATTGAGATTTCATAATCAGACACATGTTATCAAAGCTTATGTTTTCCCTGATATTTATCCTTCTTTGATACTTGGGTGGGATTTCTGGAAAGAATTCGAACTCTCCCCAAGGATACTTTCTCTTGAACTCAATCTCGAATCTAAAGATCATACAACTTGTGCTGTTGAAAATCAAATATCAACATTTGATCATCTGTCTGGGAATCAAGTAGAAATTGCTAATGACATAATCAAGCGTTTCAAAAGTATTTCTTTTGAACAACGAGGTAAATTAGGCCGTACTAGTTTAGTTAGTCATCGGATCAATACTGGTGATGCTTTACCTATAAAACAACGTTGTTATCGTCTCTCTCCAGAAAAGCAAAAAGCACTCATCAATGAGGTCGATAAAATGCTAGAATTAAAAGTTATAGAAAAATGTGAGAGTCCTTGGTTATCTCCAGTACTTATCACTCCAAAAAAGAACGGAGAATGGCGTTTCTGCGTCGACAGCAGAAAGCTGAATGCAATTACTCGTAAAGATGCCTACAGCCTCCCTTTTGTTTCTGAGATACTAGATAACCTCAAAAATGCTAAATATTTGTCTAGTATCGATATAGCAAAGGCTTTTTGGGAAATTCCATTACATCCCAAAGACAGAGATAAAACTGGTTTTTACGTACCTGGTAGAGGAATGTATAGATTCACTGTTATGCCCTTCGGATTGACAAACGCTCCAGCAACTCAACAAAGACTCATGGACAGTTTATTCACTCCAGAGTTTGAGAATAAAGTGTTCTGTTACTTAGATGACATAATAATCATAGGTGCGACATTTGAGGAACATATTTCACTCCTACTTAAAGTTCATCAGAAACTTTCTTATGCTGGTCTAACCATTAACTTTGAAAAGAGTCAATTCTTTCGCAAAGAACTGAAATATCTTGGCTACATAGTAGATGAGCAAGGATTGCGGGCTGATCCCAGTAAAATTGAAGCGATTCTAGCTTACGCTGCTCCTACCTCTAAAAAAGAAGTAAGAAAATTTTTAGGTACGTGCAGTTGGTTTCGCCGATTCATACCTAATTTCAGTACTATTGCTTCACCACTCTGTAAATTAACGTCATCTGGAAAAAAATCTCCAAAAAAATTTGTCTGGAATGCTGAGGCTGACTCTGCTTTTGCTAAATTAAAAGAATGCTTGACTACAACACCAATACTATCTTGCCCTGACTTTGACTATCCATTTTCCGTTCACTGCGACGCTTCTAACTTTGGGATAGGTGCTATGCTGACTCAGGAAAAAGACAATAAAGAAGTTGTTATTGCATATATGAGTAGATCTCTAAACAAGCATGAGCAGAATTATTCAACTACAGAACGTGAGACTTTAGCTGTCATTACTGCACTTGAGCATTGGCGTTGTTATCTTGATAACGGTAAACGATTTACAGTATACACTGACCATGCAGCATTAAAGTGGTTCCAAAATTTGTCTAATCCTTCTGGCAGATTGGCACGATGGAGTCTTCGTCTGTCTTGTTTTAACTTCGACCTAAAACATAAAAAAGGAAAAGAAAATGTTGTCCCAGACCTTCTGTCGCGTCATAAAATACCCGATACTGCTATTATTGGTGGTGTTGAACCCATATCTAGAGACAATGCATCACAATTGGAACTATATAATAGACTTTTTACTAACTGTCGAGATAATCCTGATGCTTATCCAAATTACAAAATTCTCAACAATAATTTATACCGTTTTAATAACTCACCTGATTATCTAAATGAAGATTTTGCTTGGAAAGAAGTTCCACTTCCCTCTGAGAGAATGAATCTCATCAAAACTTGCCATGGTGACTCAGAAAGTAATCCCCATACTGGCATTTTCAAAACATACAAGAAGCTTTCTTTAAGATACTATTGGTCTGGTATGTTTAAAGATGTGGCTAAAATGTGTTCTTCTTGTGAAACATGCCTCTCTTATAAGCATTCGAATCATTCTCCATATGGTCCTATGGGTAAACCAAAAATTTGTTCAAGACCTTTTCAAAGCCTCTCATTAGATCTAATGGGCCCTTTTCCACTCACAAGACAACGTAATCAATTCATACTAGTGGTTACATGTTCTTTTTCAAAGTATTGCCTTATTTTCCCTATCAAGCGCGCTACATCTTCCAATATCATCATGTATTTGGAAAATAATGTGTTTCTGGTACACGGTGTGCCACAAACCATCATCATGGACAATGGTTCACAATTTCAATCTAATGAGTTTCAAAGTTTTCTGAATAAGTATAAAATTCCTTTTATATTTTATTCACCTCGATACTGCCCTCAAGTAAACCCCACAGAACGGTATAATAGAACAATTATCACCGCACTTTCACAGTTGGTCGGAGATGATCACCGTTCATGGGACAAACATTTGCAGAAAATCCAATATGCACTCAACAGTTCTGTAAATTCTACAACTGGGTTTTCTCCATCCTTTCTGGTCTTTGGACGTGAAACCATACCATGTGGTTCACTATACACTAACTGCTCCAACCTTGATAATTTCATTTTTCTTCCTCGTGACATCTACGCCGCTAATTTAGGATTATTATCTAACATCTTCGATAAAGTACAGGTTGCATTACACACTGCACACACAAAAAAATGCTGCTCATTACAACACGAGACACACCTTTAAAGAGTTCAACGTTGGCGACACAGTCTGGCGTAAAAATTACGTCCAGAGTAACGCTGGTGCATATTTCAGTTCAAAGTTGGCTCCCAAATATGTCAAATGCACAGTTGTTGAGAAGCTCTCACCTCTCGTCTTTATTTTAGAGGATCCTAACGGCTTAAGAGGAAAGTGGCATGTAAAAGATTTTAAAGTGTAAATAGTGTAGCGGTCGTATTCTGTTTTTTTCTCTAAATTGTATACTTATTCTGTAAATAGCTTTAGCGTATATTATTTTTGTATTGTACAAGGAAACTAGACCCTTTCGGCTTATTTTTTTTAAATCCATTTTACAAACGTTATTATTTTTTTTTTTTTCACTCTTTTTGTTTTATCCTTTAACACGAGTCGTGTGGGTAAGAAGCCATTGTGTTTACTCATTTTTTTTATACTTTCTTAGTTACACATGTTGTTACTCTAATCTTAATTTCCTTGCAATTTCTTAAATACAAGGTTCTTGAATATTAATTTCCTTGAAATCTTCAATACCCAAGGGTGTGTGTAATATTCTTAAAGAGCGGTACACAACTCGTTAAATAAGCCTTTGTGTTGTACATTTTCTTAATTGTAAATACTTATTATCTTTACTCGGGTTTTCAAAAAGGTGCGGATAACGACACCTAATTAAAAAAAATAAGCCTTCGTTATGTATAATGAATAGTTCCTTGTGGAGTATGCGTCATCAAATATGTGAACCATATCCCCTAAGTATGTTTGTGAGCGAGTAAAAGAAGAAGTGCAAGATTTAAGTATGAAAGAGCAAGGTTTTATTCCTAACCTTCAAAATTTTCAATGGAGTTGAAAATTTTCTGGGGTCGTGGGGGAAATATGTAATGCTACATGTATGTATATATCATAATATATTACCTGGTTTCTATTATTCATTCACAACTTTCACATCACAGCACTTGACAGTCCTTTTCACAGTAATTTAAGCACAAAAAAACTTGATTTTTCTCAAAATTTTACATCACTTTATCGATTTTGCGCGCGGGTCACGGGCCCGATTTTTAGACACGACTGCTCGGATGGCAGTTGTTTTGAAACTGTTTTTTTTGTTTCGAATTTAGTTTCTCTTCAAATTCATATTTTTCTTTTTCTACTGTCAATTTCAGTGAGGTATTTTATAGTTTGGCCATGATTGTATGTATTTTGACTCTAGATTTATTTTTTTACTATTCTGTATTCAAAATTTTGAAAACTGCAAAAATCTAGAACCTTGGAATGCTAGCGAGGTTTCTTTAGAAAAGCTGTCGCTATGGAATGGCAGTCTCAATTTACTCCTCGAACGAGGAACACTAAATTGATATAAGGCCATTCCCGGGCCAGGCAAGGCCCGGGAACTCAAGAACGCCTTCAAAAACCATCTTTGGCTATCCAACACCAAAATTGTGAAGTGAATCTCCATCTACGTCAATCGCTGCGCCACGACATATCCATTGTCACATCGCCGATCGCCGAGCTACATCCGCTACAGCCAGTCGCGAAACTACGACGAATCTATCGCCGAGAGCTGATCGCCGAAACTACATCTGTTGTCACCGTCGGCCGCCGTATCTACCACGACGAATCTATCGCCGAGCGTCAACCAGTGAGACGACCGGCTTGCCTTTTTCAAACATTGAGTGGCAATATAACTTCATCACCATGTTCCGGCCCGTCGTCCGTCAAAGCTTTGACGACTAATACCTGCGTGTCTCCTGCTGCTGCATCTTGAATCTGAGCTGCGTAATAATACTTCATCGACGGTGGAAGGACGAGAATCTTCTTCTGGATCCAGAAGCTAATAACTGAATGAGCTAGCCGCTGAACTCTGGAAGTCGGACAAACTAAAGGCAACGAATTCCTCAGTCTCTATAACGACAGTGGGCCTTGTTTGAATAAAGACCCGGAAGTGGGCCTTGTTTGTTTGAAGACCCGGAAGTGGGCCTCGTTGAAGACCGGAAGCGGGCTTTGTTTATCTGAAGACCCAGAAGTGGGCCTTGTTTGGATCCAATAACATTCTAATTCTACCGTGATAACTTGTAGGCCGTAAACAACTTGAATTTCGCGTACTTCCGCATCATCTAGAGACTTTTTTTTTTTTTGCTTTCTACAAAGCTTGTAAAATTTACGAAAATAAATATCTGTTACCAATTCCTTTTTTTCTCTTCAGCTCTTAGGATCCTGTCAACCTAGGCACTGTTTAGGTAGGGGAGGAGCTGCTCATTAACTTGTAGCGTTCCATTCTACCTTTTTCACGAAAGGAACGGATGTAACGTGACAGCCTTCCGCGCCAATTTCACAGCCGCCATTGAGTTTGAATCGCACTCTATGTAGTAGGTACCTACGCACCTTACCGTCCCTTACCTCACCGTCGCGGCTGGTCTTATACCAGTCCAGAAGTTTTTTTAGTAGGTTAGTACGGTTTGTATTATAGTAGGCTAGTAGTATCTAGTAGTAGGTACCTAAGTAGTTTCTATTATGTAGAGTCTATACCTATGTACAATTGTATATGTAGCCATGGATGAAATCTTTTTTTATTAGCTCCATGTATGTAGCGTGTTAATTATATTCAGCATGGCTTGTCTCACTGTAGAACAAACATAAAGGGTTCTCTACAGTCCTTTCCTTCCAGTCCTTGCAATCTAAAGCTCTAATAGTCCCGTCGTTGCGGTAAAAATCACGTCTGGAATGAGCACCAAAAAATTAAGCATGACTGTTTTGAGAACATAATTTTTCCATAATTTAACCTCAATGTTGTTGTATCAGCCAAAGAGTTAATTTACTGATGTCGTCATCATGGACATCACCTTCATTTTCTCTATGACATCACCTATCACTCCAGTTGTCACAGATTATGTACAATTTTGTTTCTCTTGTAAAAGTTTACTTCGGTTTATTAGAATTATATTTAATGAAATTAGATTTATTTATTTACTGTCGTACTTTCTAATTATTATATTTCTTTCACTATTAACTCAAATAAAAATGTCGTCTGAAACATCACAAACTGAAGACGAGCCAGCCGAATATGTTTTTGTGGCGGAGGAATATATCAGCTCTGAAGAACCACCGATGGATGAGTGGTCTTCGTTAGTCATCACATTGCCCGAAGATAATAAGAAAAAAATTCTACATGAACAGGGCTTGTATCATCCGGGAAGTGGAGAAATATGTGCAAAGTATATACCCTTGTCAGACAGCTCGATATTCCGGCACTTGTACTACAACTACCCGGCAGTTGCAGATCCTGGTATCAAAAAAGCATTACTCCAACCGCAGCCACCAGTAATTTACTCTGATGACGGTCAGGAGTTATACTTAGCTGTTTGTAAAGAGATGAACCAAGCGCCCGTAGGAAAGTTTGCGCGAGGATTACTCGAAGAAAATATAGACCTGAGTTACTATTGCATAGATCCTAGGGGAGTGCGTCCGATGGCAATGGCGTTATTTTACAATAAAATGGTTAAAGGTTTAAATTTATCTGGAAGCTTTTTAAGTGATGACTCTTGTTTCCATTTGGGCGAAATGTTGACGATAAATTCGACATTAGAAGAATTGAATCTATCAGGGTGTAGAATAAAGGCTAGTGGGGCACAAAGATTATTTCATGGGCTGACTTTAAATAGAACTTTGAAGACACTAAACTTAAATAGAAACGAATTAGGTGATGATGGAGTAGAGCATATTGCCAAATCGGTGTTCCACGGATTAGATGTTCAGAAGATATCACTCAGCTACAATAGCATAGGCACAAGAGGAGTAAATGCCTTCGTGGAAGTATTTGAGACGCATAACAAATTTGTATCACTGGACCTTTCATGGAACAATCTTATCGCACCTGGACCAACATACTATCTGCTGTTAACGCTAGGCGAAAGTACTGTTCTACAAGAAATTGATTTGTCGTGGAACTCACTTACTGGCCCCCGTATCGGTACAGGTATAAAACTGCTTATGAAAGCTCCAAACCTAAAATATCTTAATGTTAGTAATAATAGACTTGCAGGTGAAGCCATTTTCAATCTTATTGGGAATCTAGGAAAAGCGAAAAAACTAGTAACATTAGATCTATCTTTCAATCCCATGTCACCAGCGGATGCTATTATTGTACTGTCGAAAATGAAGGCTGCAGCGGTCAAAGTTCAGCGTATTTTGCTGGATAACATTTTTGTCAATGGTGAATTCTTGGAGCTCCTGAAGCTGGTTAAGCAAAAGAAATTTAGACAAAATTTTGAAATCAGTTATGGTGGCGTTATCGCTGCTTTCGAGGCAAAAGGGGTTGATCCTAGAGAATTACTTCTTAATCGAGCTGAGTTCTTAGCAAAGAGACCGAAAAAGCATCCAGTAGATATTGCATTGGTAGTGCTCCAACTCGTTAAAGATAACGTGCGTTTTATGCAGTCAAAAGATTTCTACGCGGCGATTGAGAATTCTGGAGCGCCTTTAGACGAAGATTTAGTCGATGAGATTTGTAACGTATTTTCGGGACCGCGATCAGGAAAAATTAAAAGAATTGATGTGGTGCAGTTAGCTGAATATATTAAGAGGAAGTGGCCAGAGAGGGACCTGCCTCCTACTCCACCACCCGAACCAGAACCTGAGCCTATTTCTGTTCCTGTACCAACCAAAGAAAAAGGAAAAAGCAAAAGTTAAAAGTAAATTACTTGGACCCAAAACGTGGAAAATGTTTGTTAGCAATCGAGTTTATTTATTATTTTAGATTAATTTTAATATATTTTTAACCGTGTTATTTTAATTTTAATATTAGCTATATTTCGTAGGTTACTTTTATATAATAATATTTTGTGAACATTATTTTGCTGTTTTATTGAATGGTTAAGATTGGAAACAAACTACGGGGTTCAGTAGTTCCATCAAATTGTTTTATTGGACTAGTGCGTCTAAATAAATCTCAGTAGTTCAGTCGATTGAGTGTTGTTTGAACTACTGAGAATAGACCTAGTTATTTGTAATTTGGATCATAGTTAGGTGTTAACTCCGTAGATACTCCTAGATACTTAGGGTGGGGTTTTTTACCAATAGTGAAGGTTAGTTAACCATTAGTTAAAAACTAACAAATTCTAAATTCTGGTCAAAATATGTTAGAGTTTTTAACCATTGGGGTATCTTAACTATTGATGAAAAAACCCACCCTCAAGTGTTTCTGACAAATAATTACAGTAGAGTTAGTATTATATCCCCAAGCAGTCATTGCCTCGAGATGGAGTACCCAAGGTAGTTGAACGTATTCCTATATCTATATTACATGAGGCAGAGAATGAACACAATAATTTTTGCAAAAAAGTTTTAATACTTTACTACCTATCATTTATTACTCATGGACAGACATAGTACACCTACCTAATGGAGGTCTAGGCTTCCAACTACCCACCCATCTTGTTCAAATATCGATACAAACAATTCCACAGCCCGTTTACGTCATACCTCATCCCAATATTCGCAAAGGCAAGGTTACTTTCTCCATGACGTCAGTAGGAGGTAGACAGCCCGACGCCAGCACCATCGATCTGCTTATCCCATTCAATGCCGGGAGCACTGGCGCCGGGAACTGACCTTTAGAATGACTGGCTTCTCCGATGCAGTTTGGCGGTTTATGACCGTTAGAGAAAGCAACTCTTACGTTTGAATTATCAGGTTGAGGTACCTACAAGCTTCATGTTTTATCTTCCTATTTTAAATGGTAAGATTCTAAGAGAGTCGAAGGGTTCCTCGATAAGTGCACCTAAAATGGGTCATTTAGGCGGAATTATAACAGTGAAAAAATGACTTCTTAAGGGGATCTGAATATGAGAATGTGTTACACTGCCATAGGGTACCAAAATTATTTAACCTTACTTACGTATACTACTTTTGAATCGCTACGTTTTATTATGTAGCCTACTTAGAATCCTTCGCTTCACTCTGGAGTCAAACACTCGCTCTCGCCCTAAATACTGTACCTACATTAGGTATTTTGGTCCCTTGTGACACAATCTACTAATTCATCCGCTACATATTGTTTATTAGTAAGGGGTCAGTATTTATTGTGACAACGACGTACTAGACGTGACTCCTATCACGCTTGATTGATCCAACGGGATAGGTTAGGTACCTACCTACTCGATATATTTCTTGCTTCCATTCCTTGAATCAGCGTACACCTATTATTTTTAGGATTCCGTGAACATTTTTATCCTCATAGAATCACTTTGTTGCGGTAGACCAGAGACATCCTTACATTATTAGGTTGATTAAAGTATTTTTCAAATTCCTGGTCGAACGGTCTGATCGAACTCAGTAGCTTACTATTGGAGTAACTGATGCGGAAGAATAGGCTGATGATGATGATATTTATATTAGGTATGAGACACACAAGTGGTGTTTGGAAAGTGGTATCGGGACCGATGATGATATTTATATTAGGTATGAGACACACAAGTGGTGTTTGGAAAGTGGTATCGGGACCCCCAGAGGCGCTTTTTGTTTTCTTATTTATTGCACGACACTCATCAGTATCAGCCGTAAAAATATTCCACGTTGTGGTTACGCAATCGTTCAACTACAATTGGTTGGCGGTTTAGTCCGTGTAGATTTTTTTCGAATTTTGGCAATGGGAGGGTTTCTGTAATTTTAAACGCCTTGTGCCACAGAAGATTTCATAGCTCAGTTACTAGTTCGTAGGACACGAATCGCCCACTATTACGTACTGTAAGTATTGTCCAATATTTGGTACGTAATACTGGTTGCCAAAAAGTGTTGCCATGCGTAGGTTATTGCGTATGTTAGCAATATCAAAAAGACTGTAGGTATTAGTTACTAGTTATTACTACACATTAATTTTAAACGCGCTTAATTTTGTGCGAACCTAGCGTCTCTTGTAATACGAGCGTCAGACTAAACAGTCGACGCAATAAAATTTAAGCGTCTTGAATGACTGGTAATTGTTGTTCTGGCGAGTTTGTGTTGTCAGTGATGAGTGTGGCACTGAGACGTGTCTCATACTGTTGGCTTCAATATGCCCGGGATTTCCCTGCGAGATAAGATCAGGACTGAAGAGATCCGCTGGAAAATTAGAGTAATCGATATAGCTCTTAGAATTAGCAATAGCAAGTCGAAGCCAATTGAAGGGAGGGAAAGTTTCTCCTGGCAATCATAAACCGGAAGACGCAGCGTAGGGCACCAGCTCGAACTCGCGCAACGAGCTATGGGAGAGAGCTGTGCTAGGTGTTTCAACCACGCGGCAACCACGAATCGGAGCACGCATCTTAGGCTGCCCCCTACTAGGTGGACCGACGATCTGGTGAAAACCGCGGGGAGCCGATGAATGCAGCAGGCAAGCAGCCACCCAGAGTGGTGCTCCTTAGGAGAGGCCTATGCTCAGCAGTGGACGTCTTCAGGCTGTTGATGACGATGATGATGAAATATGAAGATGATAAGAACATACCATATTGATCTGGTGGTCTCTTTACAGCGTCACTGGGCGGGATGGCCAGCGCAGAAATCGCCCACTGAACTGTATGATATGAAGCCGTGAAGCTTACCTACTATGTAGAATACCCTAAATTAAGTTTGGTTCCAGGGTTTCAGTTCGACTGAATTACTTAGATTATTTTCGTTATTTTCGATAACAAAAGTCGTTCCACTAGCAATTAAAGTGATAGAGTATTTGACAGTCACAATAACAAAAATTTCGAAAGTACCTAAAGTAAAAATGCATTCCAACTGGAACGCACCTGAGTAGTCTAGCCAGAATACCTTATCTTACTCTATCTGCCGCAACAACCGGTAAAGTTGCGTAATATCAGTTGAATCACGTTCAACGTATATAGTTTTAATTAAATTAGCATTAAGCCTTTATTAACTAACTATATGAAACATTTTAAAAATTTGCTATGTAACGTCCTATACGAGGTGACCTTGAATTGGTATGTTATCCCGAAAGGCGGTAAATCTACACCCCAAGGTAGGCAATGTTTTTTCAACGACTTTACTAAATTAATAGCTTTTCATTGAAGAAATGCCATGTAAAGTTTACGTTCAAAAATGGCCTTAGCGCAGCTGGGTGGTTGAACTTTGTCCTTGACCGAGTGCACATAAATGAGTTTAACGACCTGTGTTTAGAAATGAATTTAAACAATCTTTTTAACTCTCGTAGCCATCGCACGTGCAATTTTGCTAGTGGATTTATTTTTTACCATGGAGGTTTTGAAATACCCAGATTCAAATAAGGCAACTTGTAGGGTATCATGGTCCCAGTCCCCCTATTTCGGGATAACATACCAATTCAAGGTCACCTTGTATAGATAGGTACGTAAGGTTTTGCAAAACTAATAGCACCATGACTTAGCCGAATACCTTCTCAGTTTGTCACAAGTCACAACAATGGTAAAGGACCCTATAACATAATTATATTCAGATGTATGTAGGTACGAGAATGTGTAGTGAGGGATGGGTTTGTTAAGAACCAATAGAATCGGGTAATAAAAACAAACGATAGGTAATTTTTTTGTATCAATTCTGTGTCATCGATCATTTTTGTACTATAGAATTAGCACTAGGCCCTGACTTGGTACCCTGCTGGAAACAATGATTGCTGATTCTTCTTGAGGGTCTTAATCAAAGAACGATTGATTGATATTGATTTTTATTGCCTGCAGGGCCAATTGGTCTTTTAATATAAAAAAGAAGATTGCAACTCGGTCTCGTTGCCATGATAACAATTTATGCCCGTTAAGAATACACTTGGTACCTACCAACAATTGATCGCATTATTTCCGTTTCAACCAACCTGAAAAAGGGAAGTTTATCGATTCGTCCATCTTATCTGCGCTCCGTTATTTATAAACCGATTTCAAGAATTTATTTTTATTTGAAAGGAAAGTACTTAAGTATGCTTTTAGATTGGCCCATAGAAATTGTATCAAAATAGAATTTAAGTAAGTACTTATATCAGTTTGGTTTTCCCCACTACACCGCAGATAGTCGGTGAAGTCGGTCTACCTAGTGGGGACCGATATACCCGTACTTACTTAAATTCTATTTTGATACAATCACAAGCACAGGGAGCCGATGGATGCATGAGGCTCACATAGCCGCCCAAAGTTTCGCTCGATGGGGCCTTGTTCAGCAATGGACGTCTTCCTTCAGGCTGTTGACGATAATAAAATTATACTTACGGTATTAATCTTCAATCAAATATACTCAAATATAGTATATTTGATTGAAGGTATTAACTATTTATATTTACTCACAAAATTCCTAACTCCTGTGTTCGAAAGAGTTTTTGGAAATTATATACCTGGAAATTATATACATATTTTGCATGTTTTTCTTCACCGTTGCAAAAGCGGGTGCACGCATAAGAAAATGAAAGAACATAAATCAACAATACGTGCACAGTATTTGTAGACGAATTTATTATTATTTGATAATAGACTAGCAGCATTCCTGCTGATATGTCTATATCCAAAAGTTTTGGAAGGTCATAGTGGTCATTTTTGTAGTAATTGTGTTTGATTAGTTTGTAGCCAGTTGTCAAGTTTATTTTTGAAGGTATTCACAGAGGTTGCGGCTATGACCTCTTGCGGTAGTCTGTTCCAGTTGTGCACCACTCTATTACTTAGGAAGTGGTGTTAGGAATTTCGTGGAGATTCCTTTCCTTATCGGTGCTTCTATCAAATTCTCAATGAGCTGCGAATAACTCGGAGGGCCATCGGCACGGCTTGTCTCTGAATCATGGTGTAGCACGCCCATTGTTTGAACGTGACGTGATGAGTCTGTTGGTACAATGATAGCCAGAGATAAGCGTTCAGGAAAATCACAGGATAGCAGTAGGTTCACTTGTTGGCTAGGTACAGCCAGCTGCAATAACATATAAACATGTTGCACTGCCTGAATTTCAATCAGTCAAACAAAACACAAGAACCTACCTAGGTACATATGTATAAGCATAAAGTCATTATAACACAAACTTTAATATGCTGTTTAAAACCCTATTATGTTTATCATCTTAATGTTCTTCTTCTCGAAGAAGGAGAAGAGTAGATCATCTTAATGTGGGAGGCCTACTAGCTATGTGCAGCAGTGGGTGTCTTTGTGTATGTGTGTGTGATCAAAGTACCAATTACTCAGTATAAACTTATGAAGACATTTTTTTAAAATGTTTTAAAATTGGCCCACATTTTTATCACAAATCTCGATGTGAAGAAGCGGTCAATAAAATACAAGTGACCCCTATTTTGCACAGAAGAGCAGCTGCTGGTTCTTTACTATCTCACATAGCAGGGGAGAGAACTGGTTTTAGAATAGGTCACTTTTGCCTGGACTCGGTCACATTTTTCATTGGATTTATATAGAATAAAGATTTTGTGACGTACTAAGACCTATGTAATAGGTGGTTTTATACACTGTAATATAGGTAATTTGTTTACTTTGTTGATACCTACCTCGATTCATTACATACAATTGCGCAACTTTGAAGGAGATCAAAAAGTTTTCAATAGATACGATTGAACGTAGAATGTATATCGTCAGGTTGATTTTCCAAGATAAATGATATCATCATTGATTTTAAATCAAAATTCACGTCGACGACGACGTTCAAAACGGCTGTTAGTGTGTGTTTGTCTATATATAGGCGTTTGCGTATGTGTTAGTGACTAAATATACTCCAAAACAATTCATACACTCATTGGCTGATAACGGCTGGCACGAGATGCATTAATCATGGTAGATAAATATGTGTATCATAAGCTTAAAAATATCTCTGACCATCTATGTAATACTTCTTACCTATATACCTACGTAGAGGTAATAATAAGTAATGTAATACACAGGACGAATATTCCCGTAAAAGTGGCGACTGACATAATAATATGACCATTCGCTCGATGTGAATATTCGCAATATGTTCGTTGTTTCCCCCCATCACGCTCCGTTTGCTGTAATGACAGCCTCTGCGGTGTAGTGGTAGAATAGGTCGGCTCATAACCCGCAGGTTCGATTCCCGACTTAGGACAGTAAAATTATTTTGTGCGCAGGAAGAATAAAGCGCAAATAAGTAGGTACTTAGTCTGTATCTGGGATATCTGGGTCCCTAGATACACAAATCCTAGATAGTAACAAACAGGAAACAGATATAAAATATACAATCAAATTGAGAACATCATCATTATTGAAGTCAGTTAAGCAAAAATTGCAAAATTAAATGGTAGGTTCAAAATTGAACGCAGAAAAAACTACAGAAAACATGAAGCATTTGGTAGATTTATTAACACCTCCAAAGCGCTAAGTGTATACACAACTTAAACCATTGTTTTGTTCGTTTGTACATATCATGTGACGTATCAATTCACAGCTTTATTATGTGATATACTGAAAACCTCTGATTGCCATCGTCAACAAATTACAAGAATCAGTTCGGTGGTATTGCGCAGTGAAGAGTCAGAATAATAATTATTCATGCACCCAGTAAAATTGTGTATGCAAATGCACAGATTGTTACGCTATGGCATGATTCCCAGGTGGTCCAAGCAGACTGAGAACAGGGGGCCGACCACAACCTCTTATAGCATTATTACTTCAATCATACTTTGAAAAATGACATAAAAATAAGAATACTGTAATATTGTTGAAGCAGAGCAGTTTTGATGACGTCAAGTTAAATCGTTCACATTATGGCAATATTATGGTTTTCATTAAGAAAAACTTGGGCTGACTTTACACGAGAAGAAGAAGAAGAATCAAGAAAAAGGGCTCAGCTTAATTGAAAGAAATTTAAACAATTGAACTACTTACTCGGACTTTCGTCCTTGTAGTTTTGACCAAACAATAAAATAGCTTACACAAAACTTTATGGCGAAACACTTGTTGGATTTACGATTTAGCATATTAATGCCTCATACAATCCATTTAATGACCTTATTCGCATATTTTCAAGGATTTGTTGGCGCCGATTGTTATTCGGGAGATTTCCACTCTAACACTGTACTTCCCCAATTGGCTCCTCAACCATAAAACATTTTATCATCATCGTATACTCTAAAAGGAATCGGTGACCGTTACTGGTGCAATGATGTTAACTATCTGATTCTAATATATCGAGCGTCGATCTCTATGTTGCCAGGAATAAAGCTGATTTTAGCGATGTAGTTTTCCGATTCGCAATAGGCTTTAATGTTTCAGTTTAAGCATTCAGAGGCAGTAAAGTTAGGTCATCCACTTTGCCGTCGATTTAATCATTGTTTACTAGAATTGAGCTTGTAATCAAGATCGACGCTGAACATTTACGTTCACGTAACGTAAATAAGCATTCTGGATATTCATGAATCTTATAAGGTTCCTTTAGGTTTCTTGAATAAAATTGATAAAAATGAAGGTAACGTGACTCTTCAGCTCTACTTACTTTTAAAAGTTCATTAAAAGTGTAACTGTGAGCTCTATCGCGACTAACGTTGTAATTCGTACTTGTTTGTTTTCAGGATAACGAATAGTAATAGAGTGCTATTCATTTGGTATAATAGAAGATCATGAGTGACATGGGATTATACCTTTATGCATAGATGGTTTACACCAAATCTGGTAAAGTTAGCTGTGTGACTGTGTTGCGGTGGGCTTGCTATACGACAGGCTATAACTTATTAGGTGGCGTGGGCGACGTCTTTTCAATAACCTGAACGGTCATGTTGAGACGGGTCAGAGCAGCAGAAAAAGAGTCAGTTTGTACTGACCACTAGTGGCTTTCAGCGCTGTAACGCTGGACTACCTTGGGCCGGTGACGTTGTCGCCCTGCCTGCTTCAGCCTCGGACTCGGTCGGCCCCGCGCGCTACTGTCACTCGCTCAGGCGCGCTCACTCGCGCTCGCGCCCCATTCGCTCATTGCCGACTTGACCGCAACACTGGCTCGACGTGTTGACGTCGACGCGTCTCTCAACTTAATCGCAAACTTTTTTGAAACTTTTTTAAGTGAACTTATTCGAAACGACGCGCGCGTAGACGAACGGTCCGCACAAAACACGGCGACCACGTAATATTTTCGCTCTGCGAAACTACTGCGATTCTAAGGCATCGGCGACTTGCGGAACGCAACTCGTTTGCCAACGTAACTCGTTTAGAATTTAACTCTAAATATAAATAAAGGAATTATTTATTTTGTGACGATATCGATTTATTTGTTACCCGTGAAGAAGAAAGGAGGCGAAAATGTCGAAAAAACATCTTCACAACCAAGCTGCTATACCGCTAGCCCCGGCGGTGTTTAAGGTATGTTACAAATTTTAATTTTATTGATAAGTAATTCATTTTACTTGCATGTGCGAATTTATATTACTGGCGCAGCGGATAATCAGCTTTTTCATTGGTTTTCGGTAAGTAGTAAATGTTTAAGATATATTAGTAACGACTGATGAATTTTCTAGAAATGCTCTCATGTAAGTATGCTAACTTTAATTTAATGACGTCATTAGAAATCTGAGGAGGAACGATAGCATTAATAACTGTCGTTAAAAAGTAATTTGCCAAAGCTGGCTCCGCAAAACGCCAGTAACCATGCATGTACTTAAAAATGGATAAATTACAAAGTATGACCTAGGTACTAGGTGCTATAATAAAAATGTACTTAATTAGGTACCTCCTACTTTAATAATTTCATAATTATTTTGTCTTTTAAATTTTTTTATTCCAGCGTACGTCAATTATTTCGATAAGTACCTACCTAACGTGGGTACCCACGTTATTCTGCAGTACCCACACAGCACGAAAAAAAATACATTTTGGAGTTATCGTACTTTGGCGTTAACGTTAGCGTTGGGATCTTTGTAAACCCTCTGTTCACTGTGTAACAAAAAAAACTTTACGCGTGAAAGGGGAAGGCCGTGATCTACCTGGATAATTAAAAAAAATATAACGAAACCAACATAATATTACAAAAACCTTACGTTAAGGGTGTCTGGTGTAATATTTTCCATAAGTTTACACATGGATAATGCCAACCAAATTGACTAGGTAGCCGACTATTAAATTATTGTAGCTCGTTATACACATTTATACATACCTGAAGGTTATTATTAAATTATATATTTATGTGTGTTGTTTATGTGTTGTGTTGGTCGATTTATATTTTCTTACTTACCTGTAGCAAGTAATTACTAAATTACCTAATCAGCAAGGCTTTTCTTTTGACCTTGTATCAAAAACCACAGAAAAGTAATTTCATGATACGGTGGGTGGAAATTATTTTTATTACGAATTATTACGATTTATTACGAACGCTAATATTTTATTTTTCTCATGACTTGTCATAAAAGATTTTTTAATCATTTATTAATGTATACTTCGATAACTGACTGCCAATGATTTAATTTCACAAACAAATAATAACTCTAAGATACTTCGATAACTAGGTTTTTTTTATCCAATATTTGTTTAGAGGCTTTTACCACATTGGTATGCCAGCCCCATCTTACCCTAACTTAATTACCCTATATTAACTACTCGTTAACTAGGTTTTAAAATAAATTCGAACATACATAATTAAAATTATAAAATAACATACAAACAATGCAAACTAATGAGAAAAAATTATTAATAAAAAATTCCTTTTCAACATTTATCCGAAAACTAGTTCCTGGGAAGATTCCATTTTTATAGACAAAGAAATAAGGTCACTGAGAGCCATGATTTATTGCTGTTACATCGCCATAATAGTAAGCCAAGTATTGGGGTAAAAGAAGGGAAGAATGGGGGCGGAGATGGAGGGGACAGATCAGCCCCCCGATCACGATGGACCTAGAAGACGCGCGTCTGCCGCTCAACTGCTGTCAAAATTGTATGAACTTTGACAGCAGTTGAGCGGCAGATCCATCGTAATAGGGGAGCGGAGGCCATGGCATGGATATATCGCTGAAACACACAAAATATACCTCATCCGTACAATATTCAGTTTTAAATTCTAAACATTGCATATAAATATTTCATCGTTACGTGACATTCTTAATTAAACGCGTGTGTGATTTCTATAGCTCTGTTATCGCTACTTTAATAACAAAGTCTGGCTATTTGGTAGTTGACTTTAGAATGCATAATTTTATAAGCTACCCTATGGTTTCACTCCCCATTATGGTTTTCCCACCACCACCGTGACATAAAAGCTTCGGCCATATCGGCGTATGAAGTGGCGCTAGCATCAAAGTCGGTTTCGGTACCCATCGGTGCCCATGTACGTAGACAGCTGCGATGGGTACCGACTACCGATTAGTTTCGCGTCGCAGACGCGCCCAATGCGCTATGGAGCCGAAGCTTTTAAGTTTGTCCACCTATAAGGAAACAAAAAGCATTTTAATTTTTTTTATGGTTCTAATATTGATTGTAGTATTAACCTAGTATCAATCTGGGTGACTGCTAATAAAGAGTACCATTTTTAGGGTTCCGTATGCCGCATGGGTGAAGGTGAAAAACTTGCTGTTGTTAAAGCTCAATCTTTGACAAGTTCTAAGTTCTAATACGGAAAATAATTTACGGCTTGCAAATTATTACTTTAACTCACGCTCTATTTAAAGGTGTTGACTCAAATAATTCGCAAACCTCTAACCGAATGCTTTTAAGACTATTTTCCAGTTTTAGATGAACAATGGCGCTATCGTTATCAATAAGTGACACTTACGTCACTTGTTCCTAAATACTTAAGTGCCTACTTGAGATATAACTACCTATGCCAAATTAAGACTAAAGTTAGCATTTATTGAACACAGCCACTGTAAGCCACAAACTAAGTAGAGGATACTTACCTGTAAGCTGCAACTGCGGCTTATAAAATGGACCCTTGAATACACTTTTATTTTTCAACCGACAGCATAAAAGGTGGAGGCTTTTATGTTTGTTATCTCCAATTTCGTTCCCACAAAATTACTGGAAAGGTGTGTATCATCGAAGTATATTCTCAGTATGAAATTAAGGCGAATAAGTATTATTCAAATTTTAAGTAGCACGTCACGAAAAATTTAAGTCGATTTAAGTGATTAATCTAGGTAAATAAGTACTTAGTTTAGATTCAATTTAGTTTTAGTAAATATACTTTTTAAGTATGTTATACCCTAGATAATGTGATGTGTCACGTTATTTATTATTTAAGTTGTGAATAAATTTGTATTATTTATAATAATTTTTCAATATAAGCAAGTTAAAATGATTTGTTTTCCTTTTTACGTTTACATAAAAACAGTCGTTACATGCTTTTAATTTTATTTTCAATCACTGATAAGGTTTATGTTAGGTGCAAATTTCGTACCGTGGATCAATTTAATAATCCAACTTACATTATTTATTATATAACCATTAAATAATTACGAATAAGTACACCATGTATTCATTTTTAATAATTAGATAATCAATATTATAAAGCTTATCAAACGTCATGGGTCAGCCGAGACAAACTGAGAAATTCTTTGACATATTATTATCATACATATATTTTTCCATTTAATTTGTTTTTATAACCAAATTATTGAAGCAACTTTGATAAATTTTATATGGCTGCAAAAATTGCTGCTGCAAAAATATTACAATCAAAACAATCAATTTTCCAAAAATAAGTAAATTTAAGAAAACAAGAAAAAAAGATAATCGAGAACTTCCCCTTTTTTTGAAGTTAGTTAAAAAAAATGGCATTAGTTCTTATTACTTTGTAACTAGGGTGATATCTTGGCAGAGTCACGTGTACTTGTTTAAAAGCGGTCTATTTGCGTCCAGGCGATGATCGATCGCTAAAATGTTATTGGACAGTGTAAACTGAATAATTTCGTGTTAAAACGTAACGAGTTTCAGTCTTTTTAACCAAACTACGGGAAATATACGCTTTGATTTATATAAATAATCAATAACCAGACAATTTTATGTAAAATATATACTGTTCAAATAATTAATAAATTCCGAAGGCAGAAGAATTTAAAATTGGCATAAAATTATAAGTATAACATTTTACCTATTTTTAAACATAAACTGAGATTAACTCCATCTCTTCCCGTGCGTGCCCGTAGAGCCGGCAAAGGATCATCATCATCATTAACAGCCTGAAGACGTCCACTGATGAACATAGGCCTCCCCCAGGGAGCGCCACTTAGAGCGGCTGCTCGCCAAAAGCAAAAAAGGAAACGAAAAGGATGTATCCAGGGAATAGGCACCAGCATTGCGATCGCCAAGCTGTTAGCCAAGGATTATGGCAAGCCCAAAACGCGTCATAAATAGCGTTTGACGGGGGAGACCTGTGTTCAGCAGTGGACCTTTTCCGGCTGTTCATGTGAAACGATAAAATATGGTTTTGAATATTTAAGTAATATTATCATTACCTTCAATTATTTCAGCATACTGCTAGCAAGGTAACAACCTAACCTCTAATACAAGCATGATAAATAACCATTTTAGGCGGTGGTACGCGCCTTCCGTGTATTGCTTAGGCACACCTACTTACGTCAGGTACATTAACTTATTTTATTTACATGTATGCAAATGAATTGTACGTAGTTGGAACACTTCGGGTACTTATACTGGGTAATAAGGATTCGCCAGTGCCGATAATCGGTAGTAGGTATTAGTGCTAATTATCGATACACAATGGTGTCTATTATTTTGATGTACAGAATCTCAAACTAAACTTAGTCTTGACTGTTCTGTTCTGGCCTTGTCATGTCAATTGTGTGAAAAATGTAGTTCTTCATAGATAACTATGGCAAATTTATTTATTAATTAAATTATGCTTCTGATTTTGCATAAGTCAGATAGGTATATCGTTAAAACACAGAGCATTGAAACAAATGACGCTTCACACAGAATCGTTTTTTTTCTCTCTGTGCGTTAAAATATTATCTTCTAATTTCAAATGTTTTAGAGTTATCTGCTGATAAAAGTATCGTATGTTGATCCAGCGTTTATGCTGTCTCCATTTTAAACTTCATTCGTATTATCCATTCAGCTGTTTTGGAAGACGGAACAAACACACCCAAACTTTCGCATTTTTATGTTAGTTGGATAGTGTGATTCCAGGGTTGCTTCGAATCCATTTATATTTGCTCATAAAATACTAGGAGAAATAGGGGATCATTTCTTAAGGTATATTATAAAGATTCTAAGTTTTTGCTAGCCTTATAATATTTGAAAGTAACTGTGTAAAATAATCAACTAATTGTATAACCTACCGTAGTATCACCCATTTTTATGAATTAATTTTCCGGGATAAAAGTACTCTATATTAAACTCTACATTTGAATCTGTAAATGTTTATTCGCAACTAACTATGTTCAGCAGTGGACGTCTACCGGCTGTTGATGATGATGGTTATTATTTACAACTTGTGTACTTTTTACAGAAATAAGTTCAGTAGGTGCCTAGTTTTTGCGTGAAAGCAAAAAAAAACACAAACTAAATATACGAACATTCGAATTCTTGGTAAGATTAGAAATCGTTACAGCCGTTTTAGACTAGATGATACAAATATTTTTATCTACCTCATAGGTACTCATGGTATATCTACCGAAACCGAGGCTATAGTCAATAACCATGATAGACGATACATATTAACGGACACCATCCGCTATCGTTTTACGTGAATAAGCACCATTTTTACGTCCCATTTAGGATTCAGTCTCACCTCCCATTATGTCAACTACTCCATTGTCTACATACTTTCCATAGAAACAATACAAATGTACTGTCAAGGAAGTAAGCTAATGGAAGCGGTTGAAATTATCAGGTTATACGTTTTAGCAGAAGTTGGGAGTATCAATAACCGATACATCGGTTTATAACAAATCTTTCTCTAAGCGAGTTATTTTAAAAATTAATTTGTGTTGTTTTTAGTCTTGTAGCGAGACAGTAGCGAATTCTAGCTCTGTGGCTAAAACTATCGCGTTTTAACGAAGTTACATTTAGTTCTTTTTTCATATTCATTCATATTTAAATTCTCTGTGGAAGTATAAGCTATTCATTAATTTGAATAATGTACCTACTACTTGTGAGTAAAATAAAATTTAAAACATAGGTAACTACTTATTATTCCATTATTACTAATTTAACAGTCTCAATGTAAAAAGCGACTTATTTAAGTAAAACTTAGACCTCAGTAACGATGGTAAAATTGATAAGGAGATTACCCACAGAACTACGACAGGATGGTTAAAGTGGAGACAAGTCACATAGGCGTCATGTGCGATAAAAGAATGCCTCTGAAGATCAAGGGGCAAATGTACAAAGCAGCCATAAGACCTGCAGTTTTGTATGGATCAGACTGTTGTGTTGCAAACCAAGTGCACATCAACAAACTTCATACGATAGAAATGCGAATGCTACGCTGGTCAGCGGGCGTCACAATACTAGACGAGATTCGAAATCAGTATATTAGAAGTAGCTTTAAAGTATCGCCAATAAAGGAAAAATTGCAAGAAAAACGCCTCCGATGGTATAATCATGTCCAGAGACGCCCGAACGATCATATGGTGGAGCTTGCCCTGAACATGCTAGTGACTACGCGTTCGCGTGGAAGATCACCCTCCACTTGGTTGACGGTTAAAAAAGACCTTAAGGAATTAAAGCGGACGCTGCACAAAATCGTGCGAAGTGAAAAAAGAGGACAGGAAAGACCGACCCCGAGTAATTGGGAAAAGGTCTAGGCAGAAGAAGAATTTAAGTAAAACTACTCTACCTACCTACTAATTTTATATACCTCTAATATAAAATTAGTAGGTAGGTAGAGTAGGCAGGTAAGGTTATATAATTAGTATCTTATCAAGAATGAATGCGTTGGTAAATGCAAATTTCATTGCATTAGCATGAAACTTGACTACTTATTTTACTAAAAGTCAAATACCTATGTATTTTTCCACAAGTTTTATTAGGTTCTTATTTCTAACTAGATAAAGTCACCTTATTACAGTCACTCATTACGTCGCCCATACAGACACCATAATGACCGTGATTACATTATTTATTCCTCATTCTGTGCTATGAGATCTCTATTCTATGGGTAGGTAATTCTAAGTATTTACACAGATACCTAATAATCAAATATATATAATAACTTAAACATTTATATAAAAATAATAATTAGATCATTAAAAAGATTCAGTTGCCATACTTCTGAATCCAACAACGAAATATCCGATTATTGTGCGTGGTTTGAGTTAATGTTGGTAATTGGTAATGCAGCGATGTTTTATTATTACAAAGTGCCAAGCATTGTATCTAATTTCGAAATTTACACATCTTTTACCACAGCCAGTGGCATAGTTTCTACGTACAAAGTTACTGAAGCGTGTAACCGAAAGTGCGCTCGCGCCGGCTAGCGGTTCGGCCGCGGCCTCCAAATCGGCGAGACACGGTGTGAAGAGTACAGCATAAGCGGACGCGGCACGCTCGTTTCTATACGTCGAGCCAACCACCGATACGACCCGTAAGGTAGCGCTCACGGAAAATATCTAGAACATTCGTGCTTGATGTTACACACTTTTGACTTTGCTTACGAAGAAATTTTTATCACGCTAGTTTCGGCATAACTTGACATTTCCGTGTTAAAGCGGAGGTGCTAATGCAGTCTTTCGAAATAAAATCACAATGGTTTGAATACCAATAGCATGTATGCCGTTGTGTATTAGAGCCGCGCGGCGTCGTACGTTTGTCCGTGTGCGTGGTCGTGCCTGTGTGCTCGCTCACATGGTTACACGTTACACGCTCAACGCTTGGGCAATGGAAATTTCCACTGCGCGGGCTGCCTGCCGCGACGTACCGCTCCGCTCTCCGCACTTCCCCCCGCGGTTCCTCTACTCCGTTCTCATGGATTCTACTCCCCTCATAATACCCTACAAAGGATTATTCAACGTCCGCTGCAGCTTATTATAAACACTACACGCTCAACGAGGCTCGGCGTTCTGAAGCGCGTCCCAAAAATATATTATGCGTGCAGTCATTTCCATCTTATGACACGTTGTTAAATAACTGATTTGGTCTGGAACATGTGTTTTGAAAGGAAAATTACCGTTATTTATCATAATTGTATTAGAAACAAACTGACTCAGAATATTTATCATGAAATAGGTATTTATTATAAGTTATAAGGAACGAGTCGTAAAGCTGTCGGTCGTTAAAATTAGGAATAAAACAATGCAGTGTTATAGCTTATAGCGTACCTATTTTTAGTTTTATTGTGTTAAGCTAATATTACCTGGTGCTTTCTCGGTATTCAGAATAATAAGTTATTTCGCAAGGGGGACCTTACAACTTACAATGACTTCTATTAATACATATTTTGAGAAGAAAAGACTTCAACGCGCGCCTCTCCGGTGCACGCGTTTTAATTATAACAAAGAAAACTACATACTTACATTCTTTAGAAGCTCTTTTGTGATGCCTCCGAAGTTAAACTTTATTTTAAGCATGTTATTAACTTACAATTACATTTAGATTTTCATTTAGATTCTAGAAAAAGGACAAGTTAGTTTGTTGTAGAATCTACACTCTACTTTACACTGTTGAGCCTCTGTAGAGTGTAGAGCAGTGTACCTAATATTGTTTTTACTGTTGATCGTAACATGTCATTTGTAATACCTATATTTTAAAGTTTTTTAATACTCAAGCTAATTACTATATTGATAAAAACTAAACTAAACGTTAGAACTTAGACGTGACGACATACATGGGTAATGTAATTATTTTATTGTCCCATAAATTGCTATCTCGACACATAAAATCTAAGTTATTATTGGTTAATATATCATAAATGTATCGTTCAGATAACCGCATGCGCAAATATTCAAGATTCGATTTTGGACAATCCGAACCGCGGAGGTAGATCGGGAGAGAGATAAATTCTAAATAAGTCTTCCACTTTCTCATGCAACTCCATACTTTATTTTATTAGCGGTAGTGTTCAAATTCAAATGTAAAGCAGGGCTTGTGTACAGGTTAATATTTTGTTGTAACTGCTAAATGTCCTACTGACGATTTTAAGATTTTAGCCACACGTTGTGTGAGACTAAATTAACGGTAAATAACTAAAGTATTAATTGTATTCCGTAAGGAAACTCGTTAGGTAGGTTTTATCCTGTTTTGCTTAATTAAATATTAAGTACTTATTGGGTGGAACTAAAAATTTTATATTGTGCGGAGCAAAACCACAAAATGATATTAAAAATTATATATAATATATTATTAAGGTGCTATTCACTCAAGTTTATTTACTCAAGTGATCTCATATTTATCTCGTCCATATAAGTCCAAAAATAAAATTAGAGGCATGTTAATATTTTAGTTTTAATTTTTTTTGGTATAGTTTAGTTTTTAGGTCTAGTTTACTTTAGTAATTATGTTTTAAACTAACTAGAACTACTACTAAGTACACTACCTACTACAAATAACATTTAAACTGGAAACTAACCAGGATAGCCTATAGACAGTCCAAATACTCCAGCCCATTACCGGTAGGCAGCATACCCAACATGCTGGGTAACTAATTATGTTATGTTATTTAAGTTTCTACAGAGGCATGTAAGTACTAAAAATTAAAAGCCTTTCGTCCCGGGAAAATTTATAATTCCTGTGTATTTAGATAGCATTATTGATTTATTGCTCAACGTTGCGTCGTAGTTATTCAAGTAATTTGATTATTAATCATTTAAACTTTCAAAAGATTAAATTCACGACACAGTATTCGCAGCGCTTAGGTACGCATCAGGACTATAATGCGTGGGCCACGGTGGGTGGCAGTTGGCTGGGGCTTTCGCAGCCCATTGTTGGTATTGCACTCCAAATACTAATGAGGCCAGATTGGGAATATTGCAAATGCCTTCTGCGAGGTCACAGAGAACAAAAGAACAAATGGCAAACATTGTCTCCATCACTAATATTCTATGCAACTACGAATGATTTGAAATTTGCTGTCCTTACTAACATAAATAATATCTTTGCCTGTATGTTTGTATGTATAAGTTTTATACTTTCACGTTAAAATCATTTGG
This sequence comes from Ennomos erosarius, assembly GCA_963580505.1. Classification (NCBI taxonomy): domain Eukaryota; kingdom Metazoa; phylum Arthropoda; class Insecta; order Lepidoptera; family Geometridae; genus Ennomos; species Ennomos erosarius. Next base: position 2,541,069 of record OY756977.1, read on the forward strand.
ATAAAATACTTGCTCACAGCTTATAATTGTCCTTAGAATTTACCAATATTTTAAGATTAACTATTACTGAGACGAACATAAGCTCAAGTTTATTTTAGAAATATAAAAATTCTCCGAGGAAAATGGATACTTACATTTCCAGTATTTTTTACCTGTAATACAATTACTTGACGGTCAACGATGGAACAACATCATCGGTTCCTTTTAACTTCATAGGCGATTGCTACAAACTACAAATTCATGCTGAATACTTACTAGGAAATTAAATTCTCGCGCCATTGAAAAATAAAATTGGAACGAAGCTAAAATTAAATATCGGTAATCTAGTCATAGTGAGCAAGTAATAGTCATTAGACACGCACATAATTTTCTTTCATAGTTTGAGTAAGTATGTGAAGAGCGAAGAGTTGCTAGTTTACTATAAAACATTTCGCCAGATGAAAATATGTCAAGGTTACTTAAATAGAACCGAGTCAAGGTGACATACCCTATAAGCTTGCAATTTAAGCTGCTTTATGAACTACTTACTGCTCTGGATTAATATTATAATAGCGTCAAATTTATTTTCATAAGTCGTTTCTGCAGCGTATTTAATTTTGTGATCATATACTTACATATTATCCGGTTCTAGCATTTTTAATCCTACCAACCTTGTTCTACTTCCTATTAATCATACTTCTATGACCGCGAAAGTTTTTACATAATTATGTACCTATCATAATTTTTACATAATTTTTACATAATTATTTACAAACGAAAAGTATCTAATATAAAGTATCTGTGTGTCATGTGATTCCCGCAAGCTTTTGCTCATATGGTTTCGGGCTGGACCTTAGAATATTTACACGGGTCCTTACATGACCTTTGATTATGTCGTGCTGTTAAATGTCTACAAATATATTTTAATAATTATTTATTAACTCTTTATTAGACACTATGATTTGTTTTTTAGGCATAGTATACATGTACTGAAGTTTAGGCTCGGAATTAACACATATTCTGTGAAATAAAACACATTTTATTCTGGAAAATGTGTGTTTTTGGGACATACATACACATACAACCACTGTTAAAATATTATGGTTTACAACCAATTTGCAACCCCATAAATTCATTATGAAAAATAAAGGATACTTTTGGACATAAGCTCACAAATCAATAACAACATGTTTCAAAGACGGAATGAGGCCCCGGTCGTGACTTTATTTTTTCCTTTACAATATATTTATAATTTACAATATAAGCCTAAGTACTACTAAGTACTACGTAAGACAAAAAATGTAACCTCCATGATGAACACAACGGCATTGACCCATAACGTTAATACTTAATTGATTACTTTAATCAAGATGACTTTTTACTGATAACTTAGCAAATTGGTACATATTGGTTTTTTGCAAACGATAAAAAGCGAATGCGTCATTATTAGTCACTGTTATAATTATAAAACCGTAATGTAAATAAAATCTAATAGTTACTTATTTATTTTGTAATTCGAAATGGTTATAATATGAAGGTCGTTTGGATGTGGAAGAAATTGGCGCAGATCACGTCCCAGGTCGCGCAGATTTGTTACTTTTGAATACGACAGTCTGCCTTCTTTATGATTACAACGATACAATTGTCATTGTTAAAATCATCATTAAAACAACTGACAACCGGGATTTCAACGAACATGTTTTAGGTGATCTCATGTCCAAAGATGTATTTACATTGCCTTTACTTTACACCTCGGCAATAACCTAAACGGAATCTTCGGGGCATGTTGCCAAAGTAGAAGCACTAAGTAGCCAGCCACCGTCTTCTAAAAATATGCCAGTGTAAAATGTACATCCTCGTATTAAATTGCTTCTTTCATAGAAGATATCTTGAAGGGATTTTAATAACACATCCCTTCGCCTTCCCTTCACTCCCACTCACACTCCACTTACAAATATTCGTTACACTTTGATTAATTCTCAATAATTTATTTGAGTGCTGAGAATACTATATTTGAAACTAACACTGTGTTAATATGACTATTCATTACGTAGCCTCTCAAGTTCTTATTAAATTGTCTAGTAAGATTTCCGCAAAACAAGGGGTAATACAGAAACTTAGTTTATAGGAAAATTACCATAATAGATAGGTATATACATATACCATATAACCGCGTTGCGGTTTTAAATCTGTGATAAACCAAACACGTGCGGTTGTCGAAACCTTCATTTATCAAACTACTGTTGAACGTTACTGCTGAAATGAAGTACATTTAGTAAAAATCTTTGACCGTCTCTTACTTTGGCTACGCACGTTTCACCGTAGTATTTTTGCACAGAATGTCATTTTAAAACACAGTTATAAAAAAATTGAACTTGAATTATTTTGGCACTGATCCAAGGTCCATCTCCGGACATAGAATATGCACATGCTCTGTAAATGTCATGTTTATTGGTCTCAAATTCTCAATACTTTGTACTTGGTTGGTTTCATAAATAAAATAAATAAATGGCGCGGTGGATAGTCCGGTGAGGATGTCGCAGTCGGATTGTATAATCCGACATTTTTCATTACGGCTACTTATTTAAATACAGTGCTGTTTTGGGTTAACGATGATAATTATATAAAGCCCGCTGCATTGAATAGGCCTTTGCGTTCATCAACACGGCTAGCCTTCCTTAATCTATTGGAGTGGGTCATGAGTCATGACTCATACTCATGTCATGAGTCGCCTCCTTGACTCTTTTTACTTACTATCTACCAAATGTAGCCTACTAACTTCATCTAAACAGCCTGAAGACGTCCACTGCTAAACATAGGCCTCCCCTAGAGAGCACCGGCGCACGGCGCCGCCGCTTCGAACGGCTGCTCGCATCTTGCATCCATCGGCTCCCCGTGGTTTTCACCACCCTACTAACTTACTAAGCTATTATTAATCATCATCATCATCATCATCAACAGCCTGAAGACGTCCACTGTTGAACATAGGCCTCCCCCAGGGAACGCCACTTAGAGCGGCTGCTCGCCTCCTGCATCCATCGGCTCCCCGCGGCTTTCACCAGGTCGTCGGTATTATTAATAAGTTATTAAAATGTTACTTTATACCTATTTTTCTTATTTATCTATCGTTTTCTTATTTGTGTTTTCAATTTTTTATGGTACATTTAGATCTAGACCGCCATATCGCATTATTACAACCCGACTTTAGTTGACTTGCCGTCATACGAAACAGCCCTGTTTTTCTAAACGGCTAGTCGGAATGTAAAACAGCGGATTATATAATCCGCCTGCGACATGGATACGAATGGCATTCGGCTTTGCTACATAACACGTGATTCCTTCTCTTCTCTGCTGGCTTTGATGCTTAGGAATGTTTATATGATAAATGTGTTTACTACGGCTCAATTTCATTAACTAGAAAGTTTCGTGTTTTGTTTTGCAGATGAACCTTTCAAAGTAATTTTTGGCACCTAGGTAATGTGACGTCATGACGTTTCTACGTTGTACTATACAAATTATGTGTTTGTACGTTGTTCAAGTATTAGTTTTGGGTAGCATGAATGTATAAGTCAGATGCCCTGAACAATTTTTAAAATTAGCTTAGAGTCGAAGAATAGTTTAAATATAGTCTTGTGTCGTGTTCGATGTGAAGCCGAAATACTTTCAGAACATTTTCCCTTACGTACATAAATATTTGGCAAGAGACCACGAGTTAAACCAAATGAGCTGTCAAAAGAATAGAGGCCGCTGAAGTATTGCGAATTTGTTTTTTGTAACCAACTTTATGAGCATCATTTAGTTGAGACCGTGACTGAACAGGTATTTTCTAAGCAAGCGCGTTACATTCTAGACTACCTACATCGTCACTCAAAAGCATAAAAAATATGAGAGAGCGTTCAAACTTTAGCCTATCAAAGAATAAAAAAAAGTTGTAAGCACTGACAAAGTAGAGAACTTGTGTACGGGCAGTTTAAAATTTTGTGAGTATATTACACTTAAGTGCTTACTTAATTAATAAAACGCTGAAAGTAATCATTCATGGTAGTGAGAAGAAAAAGGCAAGCTCTCTAGGCAAGCATGCACCACATACCACGTCATCACATCACTTAACATCTGGTGAGAGAGCGGTCAAATGCCTTATTATCAATAGCCTGAAGACGTCCACTGATGAACACAGACCATATTTTCTATTTGTGTTAAAATAAAATAAACGCCAATAGTATTCTGTTAATCTTTTAACCATAAAAATCGGTTCACGAGTGTTCGCGAGCTAACAACGCCATCGATTGGCGGCAACCATTGCGTTGATAAGATAGCGCGTGCCCTTGCTCTAACTTTGTTTTACAACAGCTAAATCCTATCAAAGAATTATTTTATCCTTCAACAGGGTTGCCTTTGGTAAGCACTGTCCGAGTATATGAGCAAACTGGAGGAAAGCAGCCGCTGAAGTGACGCTCTTGGGAGCAGGCCTATGTTCAGCAGTGGACTACTTCAGGCTGATGATCGTCATCATCATCATCATTGACAGCCTGAAGACGTTCACTGCTGAACATAGGCCTGCTCCCAAGAACGTCACTTCAGCGGCTGCTTTCCTCCTGCATCCATCGGCTCCCCGGCTTTCACCAGATCGTCGGTCCACTGAGTGTCGAGCTGGCCTACGCTGCTGATGATAATGACGATGAATAAATGGCTGGTATTGTAGCATATATAATTTTTATTGGTTTATTACTAACCTGACCCGAAATCATCATCATCATCATCATCACCAACCAACATCAATAGCCTGAAGATATATACATGGTTGTCTGGAAGAGATCGCTTTGAGCGATAAGATCGCCAATTGTAACACTTCCGTTAATGTTGTACTTTTGTTTATAATTTGTGTGTTTCAATAAAGAGTTTATCTATCTATCTATCTATCTATCTACTGTACATTGGCCTCCCCCACACAGTGCCACCTGATACTTGCTTGGATTTAATTTGAATAATTAGTTAAATATATGCACTTTGATTTTTAGCATGCGTTCGATACTTGTAGCAATTTCTGGTACATTGAAGGAACGTTTCATTGTTAAGTCCTCAGTTTTTTCTAATGTAAACAAAGTGACGTGCGTGTTTGTCATTCCCCTGATGTTAAGTGGCATTTCCATACGTATCAGATTACAGATTAGGAAGTCAAGTTAGGATGCGTTTGCAACGACAGGCAAAATTTAATCGCAAAGTACTAGGCACGCAGAATTCAGCAGGAAGTCGTTTCAAATGTTATTCTTACTTCTAGCATAGCTATAGAGTATAGACTATACAAAACTGTTGCGGTCTCGCAGTGCCAATCTAGGTCTCCGCAGAGCAAGCGAGATGCCTACAGTCTAGACATTCGTAATCGTTGCAACCTCACCCCACTTTCCATGCACACATGCACACTAATGAAAGCTCACAATATACACGTAGATACGTGTGTGCATGAGCTTGTGAACTTTAACCGGTGTGTGGGACTCGTCAAAATGCACTCATAAATGCACGTTTGGGGAATGGCACGAAGAAGCGCGAAAATTTGAATCCTCATAGTATCGTACCGTATATTACGATTATTATACATTACGACCGTATATTACGGATAATAATTTTTCAATCCAGTATCATAGTACGATGACTAAATTCAAAATTGTTACAAGACAGGATTCTGAAAAAACCTTATATACCTAACTGCCACCATAAACGTAGAGCATGCTTATGTTACCTACCCCCCCCCCCATGGCTAATATTGGATGCATAAAATAAACAAGAATATCTTATCTTTTTGACGTAAACTGGAACACATGAATTAAGTTTATAATCTTCATTCGTTATTGTCCAACACAAACATAACTAGAAAATGGGTGGCAAGCGGAAAAACCCGCAATGTTCCGATATCATGATCGAACCCCATAAGACATGACGCCAATGCCAACCACGCCCGTCTAGTTCGCACGACATGTAAGGGTGGGACCTAAGCTTTAGCAAATTAATTAGATTTCCTAAAATATGTGTCGGAAATAAGGCCACAACGTGTTGCGAAAGAGACGTGAAGAATTTGAGCAAACAGCGCTTAGTAAACAAAAAAAATGTTGTTTGGAATATCTTGCGGTATTAAGTTAGTAAACACATTAAAAGAAAACAGCGAAAAATTCTTTATTATTTCGTTGTCATGTTAGCTAACTAACAAACTAAAAAAACTAGCTAGTATCTAAATATTGGTTAGTTTTTTATAGGATCTGTGGTTACTATATTCGTTTTCCTACACCGCACACCCGCGCCACCGTACCACAGTGTGATCTTTCGTGGTAATTATTTTCACGTGTGTTTTGGACACTACGCAACCATCTCTCATTAGCAATTTTTAGTAATTACCTGGAACATTGTCAACGATATAAATTAAAATTCGAAAACACGGCAGACAGGTAAACACTTTCAGGGACTTTCATCTGCATCAGTTATGGCAATTTATGACAAATAGTAGTAATCCGTTTTGTGGTATCCATTGACGGGTTCCATACCCAGGGTAAAACGAACCCTGTTACTAAGGCTCCGCTATTCGTCTGTCGGTCTGTCACTAGGCTGTGTTTCATGAACCGTGATATTTAGACAGTTGAAATTTTCAGAGATGATCTATTTCTGTTGCCGATATAATAAGTAATACTAAAAAACAGAATAAAACAAATACTCAATTTTTTGCTCGTGTTTATAGATAATGGTACGAAACCCTTCGTGCGCGAGTCCGACTCGCACTTGGACAGGTACTAGTTAGATGATTTCAGTTCGTAGTAGGGTAGGTACATCTGAGTACTGATCAACATTTAAATATTCTTCATCACATAATCACACAGACATTGTAATAAAAATGATAATAAGAAATTAATATAAAATAGACATTACGTAACTAGGACGCAAACAAAAGGAGACAATCACTGCATTTATTCGCATTAACATAGGAGATAGGTACTTAATTATGCTTATGTATATAATATATACGAGGACTAACATTTGGCTGAATTTAGCAAGGCTAAATGTGTAATCCGAAATACATTGCTGGTTGGAGTAAGGGTATTAGATGGAAGTTACACCAAGCCAGCAATGTATATTGATTTGGCATGTCTATTGTCTTAAGGTGGGTTTTTTAAACAATAGTTGAGCTAACCAATTTATTTTTCTATTTATTTTAATAATAATATAATAATTCACACTTAAATATCTGCTGAAAGCTGTGGGGTGGCGATGCATGTATGCATGAGGCGAACAGCCGCTCAAAGTGGCAATGTTCAGCAGTGGATGTCTTCAGGCTGTTGATGATGATGATTGCCTTAAATAAAAAATAAATAAATAAACAAATAATACTTAAATTTAAGTGCTCTTCTCACTATATTTTCTTTATTTATTTTCCAATGAATGAAAAATGCTGGTACTGGTTATAGGTAGTTAGGATTAGAAGAATCCAATATAGATATCTTAATATCAGATACAATTGATACAAATAAACAGAGATGAACGTCGCTAGTTAATAATCTGTAAGCTGTAAGTCGTTCTTACACCGCCGCTACCAGCGGTCGTTGACCCGAATTAGAAATAGTTCTGCAAACGTGGATACTAACCACGAATTTTCTTTTTTATTGTTACCAAATAAAAGGTCCGTCAACGGTATAAAAGTCATATGTATTTTCTTTCTTTCTTTCTTATTAATTGTATTTCCATAACATTTTTGAAATCGAACAAGTACAGTTGGTTAGTTTTGGACTCGAACAATTTTAATGACAAATAATTTTGAGCGTCTGCTGCATTAGCTCCCCGCGACTTACCAGATCGTCGGTCCACCTTGTGGGGGCCGGCATACACTACGTCTTCCGGTTCGTGATCGTCACTCGAGAACCTTTCTTCCCCATCGTTTGTCAGTTCTACGAGTGATGTGGCCTGCCCATTGCCATTTCAACTTGCTAATTCTAAGATCTATATCGGTCACTTTAGTTCTCCTGCGGATCCGCGGTGCAGATGATGGAGATATGAATAATAATGCGGGTAGATGCATAGGTACTGCATACTGGTAGTATTGAAACAGAGACGTAAATTATTATTTTTGTTCTTACGTATTCGCTTGTATTGTACATAGCCGTGCAACAAAAATGCAGCACCGTAATATGCACAATTGCACACATACAAAACGTGTTTCTCGATAACATCGCGGATAACAATACCTGTGTGTGTATTTGTTTATTCGTAATCGTTATCAAAAGCGATAATGTTGCGGAAATTGCCCCAAGATGATACCGCCAGATTATCGTTTTGGTTGATATTCGGATAAATTTTTCGTAAACTGTCAAATAAGAATGATCTAAAATAGATTTTCTTAGAAAATTTACTGTTCATTCGCGTCTGATCGTTTCGATAAAAACTGTTTGAGATCATTATCGGATAGATAAAAAAACAATGATAAAAAAAACCTAAAAAAAAACAAATGAATTGAGAACTTCGTTCATTTTTGTAGTTGGTTATAAGTAATTTGTTGCGCGTGAGGCAGCAAGAACCGTTACAGAAAAATCTGGACCAAAGCATACTAAATGGTATACGAACAAAAGCTAGCACATCAAACAAACAAGCTGCGATATTTTGCTGATTTATCAACATCTTCAAAGACAGGTGCCACAAAAACTGGCTGTTAAAAACACAAATGCGGGCCGCGATTACAATAAGATAATTCCACAGCCGAATCCACTTCTAACCAGTTACAGGCGGTTCGAACACCGTATGTGTCAACACTCACCGCCTCGTACAGTTTATAAATACCACTTATTGTATAGGAAAGTTTGTAATTGGAGCCAATGATTGAGCATTGTCATAAGAATTCAATTGAGTTGTAACGTGAAATGGAATCCATACTAAAGCTTCCTATATATTCGTGATAATACAGAAAACTTTATGATGGTTATACTTATTATGCATTCCGAAGGAGGCATTTTGCCATTACCATTGATATTATATTAACTTATAAATGAAAAAAAGGAAGAAAACTAACAATGGTACTGTATTGAATTTTTAAAATATTAACGAACTGAATTTAGGAACGTTTTAAAAGGGTTTATAAAAATAATCTTATTATTCCATTCAGTCTGTTTTTATAATTTGATAAAATATGTAACCTGGATTCTAAAATAAGGGGCTAGCTTTTATATCGATACGGGAAACGCCACAAGGCGAAGCTGGCAATACTTACATCTACAATCGCAACTTAAATGAAATTTAGCTATACGTCCGTTGCAGACTTATATTTTTTCGTCTTTTGATTACGTTGACTATGAACACTGAACACAATCTTTTAGATAGACTAAAACTACTTTAAGGAATTGAAATCCAGTGACGCTAAACAGGTGGGGTTGTAAAAACAAAGCGGTACCTTTCCTAAGTATAATGGTTCGTGAAGGAACACGCCGTGTATTTATAGAACAAAACACTTTCGATAGAGCTTTCACCTTGTGCGTCCAAACCATCTTCAATTGTACGCTAGTGCTTTGGGATCAAGATTGATCGAAGTTGATTCTGTTTTAAGTTTATTAAGTCTCTTGAGTTTATCTATTATTCCTTAGAGATTAGCAATACGCCTTGCCACCTCCTTATAAATCCCCTCTGCCGGTCATATGGCGCTATTTGGTCATCTACAATATCATAGTGTGCGTGTAGACACTGCGTAAATACGCTAGTTTGTATAACGGCGTGCGTGTTTTAAGATGATGTGCGTCGTGCGTTTACACGCGCGGTTTGCGCGTGTGCTATGCGTGTTTACTTCGTCCCCCGTACAAATTGGCAGAAAATGGTGCTTGCGGATTATAACGTTAACATCTTCATTGGTTAAATGCTCTAATAGGCATGATAACCACTATTAAAAATGAACAAGTAAATATTACTTTCATAAAGAAGATTAAAAATGAATGCAATAATTGAAAAAATATGTAAAATCGGTAAATAAATCACGGAGTAATAAGCTTTTAAAGTTTCTACAGGAGGCATCTCCTGTCCCTTTCTCGCGAAACAGAGCGCCCCCAGAGTTACTATGAAAAATCCACTCTTGACGTCACATGCCAAAGAGATTGTATGAAAAGCTACCACAGTTTAGTAATGAGGTACTAGAACGACATTCCTCTGACGTCACTGGCCGTTTGAGCTATTTCTTTCTATTCCGATTTTTAAAATGCTTGTAACTTGGTCATTTTTTGAGATATTTAATTTTTGTTTTCACAAATGTATATCTTTTGAGGAATATTATTAATTTAACCAAAAAAAATGTTAGTCATCATGCCTATTGTCTTCACATACTTACCCAGAATCTTAAAAAAAATTCATACATTTTATTTAAATCAATTCATTAGAATCAATTTTGATGAATTTCTATGAGACCAATTTACCTACATTGGTACTTCCTTTTATCTATTCAAGTAATAAAAACTCCAAAGGGGTTATAAATGAGTAAGTAATAAAAAAATACCAGAATTGAGAACTTCGTTTATTGAAGTCGGTCGAAAAATAAAGATTGCAGGTATGGCGTGCAGGAAAACCATATTCGCAATGCGTGCACATTCTTTCTGCGTCCAGGCTATAACCTTGCGTCAGCTACAAACGATATTATTAGTGACATTGGTATTTTAGATTTATTTGTGTGGATGAAATTCTAAGTTGAAATGGACCAGATTCGTATGAAATGCGTCGATGTTCTACTGATAGTTGAAATCTAAATATGTAAAATTGAAATATATTTATTCGTGACATACATAATGTAAAACAAATTATATAAGTACAATAGAAATATGACAATAATAACAGTGGTAGAAACATTATGTGCAACATTATGTCATGTCAGGAATAGGATCCGGCTCAGCATACAACTGAGGTTGCAGGTCACAACCCCAGTTACTGGTTATGTCGTCATTTAAGGTTACCAGTTTACACTTATCTTTTAAATAACCAGGACTTTCGGGACACAAGTTTAGTCTAACGCATGTTATCTTCAAGGACTAGCTGGAACACTAATAATTTCTAAGGAATTATTTCTGAAAGAATTTAGCTTTCTTCTAAGTTTTTATCTGAGTAGCTAATACTTCAACTCATTTTAATATCCTATACTAATATTATAAATGGGAAATTTGGTGCTCGTGAATGTTTGTTAACTTCTTGTTCTATCTCGTAAATACTGAAACAATTTTAATCAAATTTGGAATGCAGATAGGTTATACGAGTTATACCACATAGGATATTTTTTATACGCGGATAAAACCGCGGGGCGTAGCTAGTAAATTAATAAAGCATTTTCAATGCATATTTAAAGCATATTTAATTATTTTTGTTACCACAACCAAATGCAGTAAAAACTAACAAAATGGCACAACGAACCAAAGTGAGTCTTGGCCTCTGATAATAAAAGACGCTACTTTGTCCAGCTACCGCCAATTTAAAATAAAATAAAAACTAAATCAAATTATTAAATAATGCTAAACTTAATTCATTTACTTAGTGTTTGTTTAAATGTTTGTCATATTATGAAGAATGTTACACGGTTATTATTAGTGTTATACTTATTCGTTGTAATGATGATTTCAGAAAGCTTATTTTATTTTTTGAGAAATGTCCTGGTTATTTGCGATAAATTATTGGCAATTGACTTCGCGTAGGTTAGAAAAAATAGTAGGCAATGAATCTAGTTTAGACTGGTGGGCTTAGACTAGTTCAGTCTTCATAATAGGCTTTACACCTTAACGTTATATTGTACTAGTTAATACATACAGTATAAAGTGTAATGAAAACGGCCAGCAGACTGACAAAGCTATATTGGATGCAGTACTTGGACACAGTCATGCGGTATTAGGTATACGTGTGAAGCGATAGACCACATAAAATAACACAGACATTCTTCCACACTTCCACATAGATTCTTTAGAGCGCGTACTTTCTCGTTCTTACCAAAGATCAGTAACTACTTAAATACAGATACGTCGTTGACGTAACGTGTAGGCACTTTACCAAAATCATGCGCTTGCAGACTGAGCTGAATGATGCAGCCCATTCCCAAAATATTCCCTTAGCCTGCTACGTCATACACATAGGCCCTATTCTTGCACCAGGAGCACTTATGACAGTCAAGCTACCTTCGACCTCATCGTCACTTACGATGAGAATGAGATATTTTTATTTATAGTCAAACGCAAAGCCATACCCAAAAGAAAAGTAAGAAAAAAACCTTTTTTTACTTCATAAACCACAATCAATTTATTGTTTCTAATGCCACTGAATCTGTTAAATGATTTATAAGTTTATAAGCATACGAAAATGACGTCAAAAGTACCTATACACCGTCTTTGAGCAAGTTCACGGTCAAGTAGCACAGAGTTCAGTGGAATATTAAAATTTTACATTGTGAATGTAAATAATTTTATTATGCAGCAGGTCTGACATTATTTCAATTCCCGAGTACCTAAATAAAATCGGATATTTCTTTGAATAATTGACGCAATTTTACTGGAGCAATAATTATTATTATTAATGATAATAATTAATGAACACATGGCATAAATAATTATATTAATTAACAATTATGTAAACTGAATAAATTAATTTGTGAAGTTTGCCTAATTAGGTAGGGTAGGTTAGGCACCTGATTTATAGATAGAGGACATGGATAAATGCTGATAATATTCCATGTAGGACTATGGAAATTAACAACATTCATTCATATAATCGATGACAGATGACTGACAATCGATGGAAAAGAAAGGTTCTCAAGTGGCGACCACGAACCGGAACGCGCACCGTAGGCAGACCCAACTAGGTGGAGCGACGACCTGGGGAAACAGCGGGGAGCCGATGGATGCAGGAGGCGAGCAACCGCTCAAAGTGGCGCTCTCTGGGGGAGGCCTAGGTTCAGCAGTGGACGTCTGCGGGCTGTTGATGATTCATATAACAGCACAAATTAATACCTGGAAGATGCAGCGGACGCAGGCCGGCCCCCAATATTACTTACGTGGACTGCTGACCGCGAGAGCCGATGCGCGATGGATGTAAGAAGCAAGCAGCCGCTCAAAGTAGTGCTTTATGGGGGAGGCCTATGTCCAAAATTGGACGATGCATGATGATTTTATTTTATTTTATTTTATTTTTATTTTATTTCACATGATGATTTGATTACGTTTTTTAACGTAGTAGGTCTGATCTGAAGTTAAGCGACACGGTGGGCAGACCACAACAGTGGCAGTGTCACTCAGAAGAACTCTAAAGAAAGGAAGAAAGAAAGAAAAAATATTTTCGTTACTTTGATGATGTATGATTTTTTAATAGTGTAAAGAAGCTCCGATGGAAAACAACGTTTAATCGAGTGAAATTTCGAAAAATGATCACCGATCAAAGTGCCACATCTACGCATGCAGTAGTTAGGTACTCTTTGACGTAACGTCACAGTGCGCACGCGGTGAGCACGTGCTTGTTTCGAGTTTGGAACGACAACCGTGCTCGTGGTGGTGAACGCACACATACATGTACTTCGTGGTAGTAGGGTTACCATAAATTAATTATAGACTAGATCCGAAAGATAAATTCGAAGAAGTTTTTTTTTCTACAGTGGTTTATTTATAACTCCATAGACTGAGTTACATATTTGTTTACAGTGGATCAAGCTAGCGTTCGACTACAAAACCGCGATAATTATGCTCCGAGGCTTAACGCGTTTGAAATTTCTAATAAAATCAATAGGTAGGTATTTTAAATAAACACCGTACAAATGAAACATTACTTAATCATATTTTTTATTGGACCTATTCAGGTTTTTATGGGTTGAAGAGTAACACATAAATTATTATACCATTGGTTACTTACCACATTTTTTACCATGGGTTAAATAAACCACATCCCACTAATGCTAACAATAATTTGAAATGGCAATTTAAGGGCTGGCCACATTACTCGCTGAACCGACAATCAATGAGGAAGAAATGTTGTTGAGTGGAAACCATGAACTGTACTCCCACTAGGAGTACGGACTGACTACCTAGTCAAAATAGCAACAGCTGATATCCGTTGGATACCTACTAATGTAACTGGGCGAATTCTATGGTTGGATGCAAGAGGAAGCTAGCCGTTCAAAGAGGCGTTATATGATTTGTTCACCAGTGGACGTCTTTCGGCTGATGATGCTGATGATGATGATAATTCATCATCCGTCCGGGATAATCGAAAATGATGATGATTATGAAATAACGAAGTCGTGATTTCTATACAAACTGATGGTTTTGCGATTGCGAATTTGTTATGCTTACCTTGTCAGGTTGGTTGTTTTGGCTATTGCGAGTACTTGTACAATATGATGAATTGCATTGCGAATTCTTAATGTTTCTTATTACATAATAACTATATGACTAGTTTCTGCTTTAGCTTAGAATAACTGAAACCTACGTCTAAATACATACAATTATATGTGCTATCACCTATCACGTTGTGAGTGACAAAGACGACGCTTTACTAAGCCAACTATCTCCCAGTGAGTGACAAAGACGACACTTTACCAAGCCAAAAAACTCCTAGTGAGTGACAAAGACGACACTTTACCAAGCCAAAAATCTCCCAGTGAGTGACAAAGACGACACTTTACCAAGCCAAAAATCTCCCAGTGAGTGACAAAGTCAACACTTTACCAAGCCAAAAATCTCCCAGTGAGCGAAAAAAACGACGCTTTACCAAGTCGAAAATCTGCGAGTACCCTGCAAAAGACAATGCTCTACCAAGCCGATATCCTTGACATGAAAGAATATTATAACAATTTAATTATGAATAGAAAGGCTACCTATTATTCAAAAATTATGCATGGTTGTACGAATTCCTCCAAGGCGATGTGGACTGTGGTTAATAAAGAGAGAGGAAAAGGTAATAGTCCCCACCTAGACTTCACGGAGGTCTTCAAAGCATCTAGTGGGGAGAAGTTTCAAACCAAGAACGAAGCAGTAGCCGCCATGAACTCCCGTTTTCTGAGCGCAGCAGCAGCGTGTGGAGCGCCGTCTGCCGACGTTGATCAGGTCCGCACAGCACTGTGCTCGGTCCGGCCGCCTGCTGATCGTTCGTTCAGGTTTCTCTTTTTCAACGCTGATGAAGTATATCATATTATCACATCTCGCATCCCACCTAAAGCCTCAAAAGACGTCTCTCTATGAAGCTTCTTAGGCTCGCTGTAACGCCATTAGCTGCTATATTGGCAGACTTCTACAACACCTGTCTTGTGGACATTTCCATTACCTCTCAAAATGAGTAAGATTTCACCACTCTATAAAGGAAATGGAAAGCGTGAATCGATCGATAATTACAGACCCGTTTCAATAATTCCCGCTCTAGCCAAAATTTTCGAAAATGGGCTGAGCTCTCGTCTGGTAAAATATCTATCGGAAACCAATGCCCTTTCTGAACGGCAGTACGCATATCGGGAAGGACGGTCTACTACGTCGCTAACCCGTGAGGTGGTTCGGAGTATAATGACCGGTCGCGAAAGGAAACAGCAGGTTGCCATCTTATGCTGTGACCTGTCAAAAGCATTTGATGCGACCTCTACTCAGCTTTCGAGATGGTTCAAGGCGAACGGTCTTGCGCTCAATCTCAAAAAAACGCACTTCATTCACTTCTACCTATCGGGGCGGTCTCCTAGACCTCTGAAGGTATTAGTGAACGGAGTCAAGATATTGCAAGCTGCGTCTACCGCATTCCTAGGGTTTGAGTTGGATAGGGGACTACAGTGGGAAAGCCACATAAATAAATTGTGTGGAAAATTGGGCAGCGCGTGCTTCGCACTGAGTCGTATCGCTAGGGTAGTGCCTGCGAAAGTAGTAAGGTCCTGGTACTTTGCAACAGTGCACTCCTTGCTGCAGTACGGTGCGGAGCTGTGGGGGAGAGCAGCAGACTGGCACCGAGCATTCGTTATGCAAAAACGGGCGTGCATATCATAACAAGTTTTTAGAATCAGTACTTCCACTAAGTGCCATCTCATCTCTTTAAGCAGGTGTCGCATTCTAGCCAGCTATAAGAATTTCAAGAGAAATGGGCAGCACCATTTGCCTCGGCAGATTAATATGATCTACGATCACTAGACGCCTTCCAAGCGTTATGATTACGGCGACTCCACTTCAATGATAAGGTTCCCAAGAGTTATTTTATGAATGAGGCCTATGGTCAGCACTGGAAGACGCCATATGCTGCTATGACTTCTTCCAGACGAGGATGTAATAGGCATGATGACTACTATTAAAAATGAACAAGTAAATAATACTTTCATAAAGAAGATTAAAAACGAATGCAATAATTGAAAAATAAGTAAAACCGGTTAATAAATCACGGAGTAAAAAGCTTTTAAAGTTTCTACAGGAGGCACCTCCTGTCCCTTTCTCGCAAAACAGAGCGCCCCGACATTTACTATAAAAAATCTACTCGTGACGTCACATGCCAAAGAGATTGTATGAAAAGCTACCACAGGTCAGTAATGAGGTACTAAAATGACCTTCCTCTGACGTCACGAGCCGTTTGAGCTATCTCTTTCTATTCCGGTTTTTAAATGCTTGTAACTTTGTCGTTTTTTGAGATATTTTATTTTTGTTTTCACAAATGTTTTTTTTAGGAATATTTTTAATTTATGCAAAAATAATTTAGTCAACATGCATATTATGTGTGATATAGCAAATATCAAGTGACTACAAAGAACAGAATTTTTCGATCAGTGATGTCACTAAGCATGCTCATAAAATTTCACGGGCGAGTTATTAAATTTTATTCTCTAGCACCAAATTTTATCACAAAGCCGTAAAGATAATCCGGACGATCCTTGCGAACCACTTATGCTCGTCAAGTACTGTTTTACACGTTATTTAATTTCACTCTACTTGTTAAGTTTGTCACTTTGCCCTAGTAGGTTTTAGTCGTACGCGTTGGCAATTATGACGTCATAGTTTAGTATATGCTTGTAAATCAAGCCAAACAAAATTATCGGAGGTGTGTAACATAATGCGTGTTCTTCATAAAACAAGTATTAAGAGGATGGTCTTCGAAGAACGCGCCGGTGTTGCCACTCGAACACATAGATTATTTGCTAGTATATCGAGCCATAAGTCAAATGGTCAACCTGTAGCTTTGTGGGATTCTGATTTCCGATTTTTATGTACGGTGTGACGGAAACCCACAAAAATAAAAAGACATAGTTTTATTTGTGTCAGTAGACATTTACAGTAGGTAATTTGAATTTATAAAAAACGTAAACAATAACGGTCGCTTTATTTTCGACTTTTCATGTTTATTTTATTTTTATATTTATTTTTACAGCCCTAACTGACTTGTGTTTATTTGAAAACGCTTCCAATTATTTTCATGATGCGTTTGCGTATACGCAGGTCTGAGAACGAGAAACTCTTGCTTTGTTGTTTTTCAACTTCTCATCGCATGTTTCAATTGATTGGTTTGTTCTATAAATAAATCGAGTGCTCTTTAGTCTTTGGCAGTTATGGGGTCAATCGGATCATCGCTACCGTGATGCTGGACATCTCAGCCTTCTAAGAACGTCTTTATAAGAGATGCATGTTCAGATAAACTAACAAAGTTTATATTTGTGCAACACAGTATTTTAGTATGTTTTCTATACACTAAAGCTACCACTCGTCTAACTTGGCCTGGCAGGCTGAGCTCAAGAGTCATAAGACGCGGTCAAAGCCCAAAATCAATAAAAAGCACTTTTTCGACGTCACTAATGTGACGTGACATGTCAAAATACTCATATGAAAATAAAGCGAAACACGGGGAATGACCGAATAAAAATACTAATTGAATTTTCTAAAAGGGCTATGACGCCACCTTGCGGCGATGAGTTTTTTTTTATTTTTTTTAAACGGGCTAGTGCTGTTGGTCTTTACCGAACTTTACAGCGTCACCGGGCGGGCGGGCGGACGCTTAAGGCACCCAGCCGACAAAACAACTAGCTCAAGGGCACCCCTCGTGCGAGCCTCGGCTTGGGCGGTTGCCGGGATAAGAGGATCGAGAAGGCTACGTCCGCTGGAGGAGTGGACCCTATGGAAAGTCGCGACCATTCTAGTTAACCTACGGGGGGTACGTCGACCTCGCCGGTGGGGTTGGTGTTTAATTGTGTTACGCTGGTATCCTATACCGGTGCCGAAATCGGTACCAGAGCAAGAAGGGCTAGACTGGTCCGGTGATCCTAGCGCAGCCGAAAAAACGACTGCTATAGGATCTTCCGGGTCGCTCAAAACGACCCTTTTCTTGGGCGGCGACGACGCGACGGGGTGACTTGGGCAGCGACAACGGGGTGTACGGCGATGAGTCAAGTTGTGGCTGGTGACTGTTGTGTTGTGTATCACAGAATTGACAGATGTAGAACGCACGCAAGCAGGAGGTATAATGTAGATATTGTTAGATAGATGTTTTTTCTCCGTAGCTGCGCTGAAAAGCCTAAGCATAAAGTGACGTTACAAAGTTACCCACAATTGTATGACTTAAAATTTTCTTTATCTATATTTGGATCTTGATTAATAAACAATAATTTACAACAGACTTTGTAGAATTGCCTTTAGTTGATAATTTTCATAATAATAATGATAACGTCTATGGGTGCCTACTTAATAATATAAAACAATAAACTATTATTATTATAAATTTTTAACTTATAGGAGTATTAAAAAATTCAGGTAAGTACTTATACTATAAAATCGATAGTATAAGTACCTGAATTTTTATTGTTGTATCTAATAATAAAGGAGAAAATAATCGTATTTTTCCCCCAAAAAGGGGGGTTTGCTGAGGCGCTATTTAGGTACCGGCCGATTTTCATACATTTGACACAAAAAATCTACAGTCGGATCGAACTTTTTGCAGTCGGTCGTCGGTCGTTGGCGGTCGTGAGTTCAAGACGTCCTACTTAATACCGATTATAATGTTTGTTATGTTTTTTTTATAATTACCTAAATTATTGGCTGAGTGGCTCATTTGTTCTCTTTTCATTGACACTCTGTGAAACAATCCCGTGAACATTACAAGTGGAAATTCCCACTTCGGAGCAAAATGTACTATACGCAAAATTCACTGTGCGAACGTTATAATAACGCATTCTTTACTATCGACATAGTTGAGGATGTGATGGAACAAATAATTGCTTATCAACCTAATAAAAATAGCATTTCCAATAACTATAATTGACTTGAAAAGAACACTTTAATAGATAAGTTCGCCCATTGCATTATTGTAGTTCTAATTTCTTTTATCCGATTTCATGTCCGATATATTGTATTAAATTATTTAAATCTAGATATTATTAAATTTGTAATTTTACGGTTTTAAATCAAAATAACTGGAAAGAATATTATTTTATTGTGCATGATAAATTGATAATCATCTCAGTATTTCTTCGTATCAATTGCAGGCGATTGAAGGAGAAGCGACCCCTTCTTTTAAAAAGATTGATTTTTACCTATAATATGTATAAGTAGATAAAGTACCTATGAACTTAACCATAAATGAGCTGTGCGCTTAGTTAATTAGGACGTAGGGTAGGGCCAGATAAGCAGGTCGAAATTCCTTCAAAGAAACATCGACCTTAACATTGTAGACTTAAGTATCAATTCAGTCTGAACTTCCGCGTGGCGCTTACGACAAAGACAACGCACAAAATGACTGATTTTGGAGGTTTTTAATTAATACATATGTTTGTATAGTATTTTTCAATTAATGAATTCACTTTATAGGGACGTTTGTTGGGCATACACAATTTTTTTTGTAAATTCGATAGACATTGTATAAAATGGGCATAGGTAAATTATTTGAGGTCTGTTTGCGATTTTTTTTCCATAGAGCTTTATTTATTTATCTTGTATTTGAGTTAATCACAAACAATTTAATGAAACGAAGTGCCTACATGATATATTGAATTCAAAGCCCCATGCTCGTTTCGCCAGGAAACGTGCCAAAAAAACACCTTATTTGCCCTACCCTTCACCTATAATTCGTGAGAACATTGACCGTTACCTCATAGTCTATGCAGAGGGGTTTGAATGGCGGGCTGGCGCCAGCCAAGGGTGGCGGTTAGACGATGACGTCACGACAAAAACACTACTGCTCCACAAAAAGGACGAAGTTAGGGTGAAATTTAAAACTAGCACAATATTGTAATGCCCAATTCGGCCATAATGTTAACTCATGTGAAACACATTTATCATCAGGGGTCAACTGCTGAACATAGGCCTCCCCTAAAAAGCGCCACTTTGAATGGCTGCTAGCCTCTTGCATCCATCAACCTGGTGTTGATGGTCGTCGGTCCATCTGGTTCCGGTTAGTGGTCGCCACTCGAGTCTTTCTTCCCCACCTGTCTATCAGTTCTCAGGTGAAACACATTACATCTTTTTAAATAAAGGGGTTAAATTAAAACGACTTCAATAACCTTCATATTTTTTCATACTGAGAAAATATAATTTATAATATTATCATTCTTCCGTTTTCCTTTTTTTATTGGACCAATCGGATAGAATATCAATTAAAATAATGAAATAATTTTCTATATGATGGAATCCAGAGGCACAAAACAGATATAGAAGCATTTAAAAAAATACAACCGAACAGAGAACCGTTTCATTTTTGGAGACGTTTTATTTAAAGTTGAAAAGAGCATTTCCTAATAAAATAACCTGTTATGATATTTATGTATAGGTATTTTCATATTTTGTAAATTTAATTCAGCATCAGCAATATGGAAAGTTACTACGAATAAATTATTGCTTTAATTGGTATTGTAATTCAAAAAATCCCTATCCCTACATATAATAAATGTGTAATTCTGGCGCGCTACGGAACACACACATAATGATGTCAAATCTAATTTATCCCATAGGTTCTATTGTTCAAAAAATATCGTAACCGCGATGCAGGACTACAAGGCTTTTTGCCCTTCTCCATACATTTTCTAATTTATCGTATCTAACGCCATCTAGGGACAATAATTTGTAGCTGTTTGTTTGTTTGTATGTTTGTTATTCCCTAGATATCAGTATCTATCTACTGATTTTCATGCGGGTTGCACTAATATGCTTAGAAATAACATAGGATATATTAAAATACAAATATCATTAAAAAATTTTGGTCAAAATTATTAAATATCATTACGAAACCGGACGGAATTTTATACAACATGGCCGCTTCATGGTGAATTTTCTTTGGCTACTGACGGTTAGTTTGTGTCACAGTAATTCCACATATGGTGTATTTAGCCAGTGTTAAGTATAGTAATTTTTCGTCGTGTTGTTATTGAATATTTCACATGTTTCACGTATAGTCCATCTGGAGGCATAGATTAAAGAAAAAAAACGTGTGTAAGGCCATGAACAAAGAGTAATAGGAGTTAATTTCGGTAGTAAATATGCATTAAACAGTGGAATGAAATTTTACAATTTATTAGATTTGATTAACCATTATTAATTTTTCTATTTAAGCCCTTGCAGGTTGTTTGGGGTTTGTTGGAGTAAAATAGATATACCATCAAATAATATGTAAGTAGTATAAATCGATTGCATTCAAGATACAAACATGTTAATTATACTTAGTGCCCGCAGATTAGAGAAATAACCGGCCAAGTGCGAGTTGGGCTCGCGCACGAAGGGTTCCGTATCATTATCTATAAAAACTAGCAAAAAAATGTTTGATGTATGAGAGAGAAAAAATACTAAAATACAGAATAAAATAAGTATTTAAGGGGTTAAATACTTATTTTATTCTGTATTTTTTGTAATAGCGGCAACAAAAATATATTTATTATCTGTGAAGATTTCAGCTGTCTAACTATCACGGTTCATGAGATACAGCTTGATGGTGACAGACAGACAGACGGACAGCGAAGCCTTAGTTCCTTTTTGTTGGTCTTAGTTAGTTTGGGTTCCGTACCCAAAACGGACTGACGACGTCTGTCAGGCTGTCTGTCCGTCTGTCACCAGGCTGTATATCATGAACCGTGATAGTTAGAGCTTTACCCTTGGGAGTATAATTTTGACCCTTGCTACGCATTGCTAAACATATTTTTGGCATTACATGACGTTTATGTTTGGCCCACAGGTCTGAGGGCCAATGCATACTATTACCACCATAGGCTAATGCAGTGGGCTAATGATACTCTTACGTTACGTATAAATTATATACTCTTTGAATGATACAGAAGTATAATAATACTCTTTGGAATGATACGAAGTAGATTTTTTCTCTAATCTGTGTACGAAACATGTTATGTAAGGGGTCTAGCAAAGATCACAATCACTAACGCTAACGCCTCACACTAACTCCAAAAATGTATCGAAATGACACTCGCTACGGAAAGTTAGCGATTTCCGAAACGTCATTTCAGTACATTTTGGAGTTAGTTGTTAGTCGTTTGTCGTTAGCGTTAGCGGTTGGTATCTTTGCTAGACCCCCAGACTTTGCCCTATTGTAAAAATGTTTTGAAAGTCTAGATTTTAATATAATATAGGTTTTTATTAATCATGAGTTCGATGATACTTATCGAAATATCATCGAAAATTTTTCTATAGTTAAGTAGCTATGAGTGGAGATTTCATCAAAATTGGTCCAGGAATATCAAGGATAATAATTAGCGTATAATAGCCATATATAATGTAGTCCACGCGTGGCAACGCCACGGGCAGTAGCTAGTAATTAATAAATAAATTCGTTACCAGAAAGTTATTTTTACTTTACTTTGGTAAACTTTATCGCTTCAAGCATTCTGACAACGACCTTTCTAAGAAATTCACTTATGCCCCATGATACGCAAAAGAAATAAAAACATGTGATGAGCTTAATGCTTTAGTATAAGGGTTCTGTACTTCGTAGTTTTATTATGGTTCTTGTTACCCGGGGGTCTTATCGTGTAAGTCTGGTGGGAATGGTGACCATGTGCTTTCTTCCTCGCACTCACGGACTTGTAAATTGGCGCGATGACTGCGAAGTCCATGTCCAGAAAAGTTACGCAAAAGGGGTGCTGATACTTATCGAAAAAGCAATAATCAAATGCACGATGTTATAAACAGAGTTTCGTAATATAACACTTTTATACTGGCAATGATTTTTGGTGCTATTTACATAGGTGATCATAAAGATGGTTTTGTGATCCAAATATAAAAAATTAAACAGTCGTTTTATACAAAATAAATTAACTGTATTGAAAGTATCTATTATCTTTCGATTATAATAAGCCAAATAAAGTAGAGTATAAATACTAAACCTGATAATTATAGGTACTGTATATAAATGTTTTTTTAGTGGCTGTACCCTAAATCCATGTGGTCCCAAATTCTTGTATATTGAACATGCCACGAGAGTTGTCTTGTCGTTCTCGAAAACCTTTTTATACGCGGGTTATAAATCATTCGCTGTCAAATAATTTTAAAGATAAAAGCCTGCTCATGTGAGAATCACACCAGAGCAAAAAGAAAAACGCTGCGATGTTTTAATGCTCTGTGGAGAATCATAGTGAAATCAGAACCACACACTTGTAAATAATAAATATACAAAAGTGTTCGAATGTCTTTGTTCTCCACAGAGCTATGAAACAAATGACACTTCGTCTATATATAGAGACGAAATAAATCATATTATTGCTGCCGAACCACGGTACGGGGACCTCTGTGTCAGTTTGACATTATGGGTAATTTCGCTAGTTTCCGACCACTTAGTGGAGTTGTCAAGTTTAGGTTGCATAATAAAATGTACCAGTATCATTTTTTGACTAGATGCTACTAAGCTACGTTTCAAATATTATACTCTATATTTTTATCAGATTATCAATCATTTTTTAAAATAACCCACCTTTTTATAAATATCTAAACCAAAGGCTAATAGTAACTATTTTGCTAGTTTTCGATCGCTAACTTATGTTTACGACCACTTTTTCGCTAGTTTCCAAATGTATTTTCAAAATGAAAATACAAGACAGAGGATCTAAAGAAGCCTTTCTGATCATTGTTTCTATCATTTATTTACCACAGGCAGTCAGGCACCTACGTCTTTCAATTTATAGTGGTAGGAAACTAGCGAAAAAGTGGTCGTAAACATAATTTAGCGATCGAAAACTAGCAAAATAGTTACTATTAGCCTTTGGTTTAGATATTTATAAAAAGGTGGGTTATTTTAAAAAATGATTGATAATCTGATAAAAATATAGAGTATAATATTTGAAACGTAGCTTAGTAGCATCAAGTCAAAAAATGATACTGGTACATTTTATTATGCAACCTAAACTTGACAACTCCACTAAGTGGTCGGAAACTAGCGAAATTACACTATAATGTCAAACTGACACAGAGGAGTACCCCGTACCGAAGTTCGGCAGCAATAATATGATTGATTTCGTCTCTATATATAGGCGAAGTGTCATTTGTTTCATAGCTCTGTGGAGAACAAAGACATTCGAACACTTTTGTATATTTATTATTTACAAGTGTGTGGTTCTGATTTCACTGTGATTCTCCACAGAGCATTAAAACATCGCAGCGTTTTTTTTTCTTGCTCTGGTGTGATTCTCCAGCTTTGAGGCACTTACTCATATAAAAAAAGCATAACCTTTTTTCTTACTGAGGCCGCCAAAAATTATTTGACGATATGGCTGAAAAATTCAGCTATAACAAAAAAAATATTTAACTTAATAAAGGCAGCCCACATTACACCCTGGGCGAGAAATATTCAATGATGGTTCGATCAGTTGGTTACGCCTATTTTGCGACCACCAGCATTAATCGTTTTTTTTTAATCGTGTCTGGTTTAATTAGTTAAACTTACAAAGTAATCGACTATTTATGTACTTTTATATGTAAATAAATACGTATTTATAATGTTTTTGATATAGTTTGCTTTTGCGGTCGAAAAGCATTTTTCTGCAGCTGGATTAGTTTTCGACCACGAGTGATTTTGGGTATCTGTAGTTTTTATACCAGATGGTGGATAAACGTGGTCGAAAACTGGCAGTTAAAATGTTTGTGCTTTTAAGCTTTAAAGCTTTAAAATAGAATTGGGGATTTCTCGTATAATATTTGTTACAAAACTGAACCTATTTGGACATAATTGTGTAGACATAATATATTTTAGAGATGTGTTCACCGCAAGCTTTTTATTTTTTGTATTTTTTCATCAAATGTACATTAAACGGTCGGATATAGGAAGTGGTCGCACAATCGGCGAACTTACCCTATGGCAGAAGTACCGATAGTGAGGTAATGCGTTGGTTAACCTTATAATTATCGATACATCGATAGTTTCTATTATGCCATCCGGAAATTGGTTACAATAAGTTTTAAATGTTTTCAATTTATTTTGTGGTTAAATTGACTTCTACTAATTAAACTTTTAATATCTTTTATGTTTATTAAGTTTCCTACAGATCCTAATATAAAAGATAAATAGATATTCGCAACTGGACAGTGCAATTGGTTTCCTCAAAAACATGATACGGTTTGCTCTCAGCATTTTGAAGCTGAATGTTTTATGAAAATGTCTAACCATATACGTCAATATTTTGACGCTATTCCCACATTGAAACTCTATCCTATTTTTAACGAGGTACTATATTTTCCCCCCACTAGGTGGACCGATGACCTGGTGAAAACCGCGGGGAGCCGGTGGATGCAGGAGGCGAGCAGCCGTTCAAAGTGGCGCTTTCTGGGGGAGGCTTATGTTCAGCTGTGGACATCTACGGGCTGATGATGATGACTATAATTTCTCTTATCCGCCCCATAAAACCTCACTTTGGACGCCTATCGGATTTGCTTCTTTATGATACCATAAACCATAAACCACCATAAACTGACGATAAACTACCTCTACACTTATTTATTTATATTTATTTATTTATTTTAGATTTATACCGGTATGTTTATCGGCTGGCCATTGTCGACCCATTGTCGATGTCTATATAGAGTATAATAGAATAAAATAACACTATTACACATAGAAATACAACAATTATCCACACATATTTATTTATTGTTATATATCTCAAAAAATGACCAAGTTACAAGCATTTTAAAAACCGGAATAAAAGAGATAGCTCAAACGGCCAGTGACGTCAGAGCAATGTCGTCATAGTACCTCATTACTAAGCTGTGGTATCTAATATTTTTGGCATGTGACTTCACAGGTGGATTTTTCATAGTAACTGTGGAGGCGCTCTGTTTCGCGAGAAAGGGACAAGAGATGCCTCAACTTTAAAAGCTTATTACTCCGTGATTTATTTATTGATTTTACTTATTTTTTCAACTATTGCATTCATTTTTAATCTTCTTTATGAAAGTAATATTTACTTGTTTATTTTTAATAGTAGTCATCATGCCTATTATGTCGGGATTTAGGTTCGAATAAGGTTTTTTTACTCATATACGTAGAAGTATCAATAAAAGCATGCAAGGGGAACGTCTTGTTTTCCGTATACATAGTAGTATCCTTAAAGTAGTGTTATTCGCGGTACCTAAATAACAGAACACGACACGGGCATTTGCGCGGATGATAATTGCGGAAGGCAACACAAGTGCTTGTGGCTAATGATATCAATCCGATCCACTTATTTACAAACCACACGTTTGCTTTACCCGCACTAATATTACTAGCTATTGTTAAAGCTACTAGCTATTGTACGAGGAAATTCGCATAAGGACTAAAGTGACCGATGTAGCTCTTAGGATTAGAAAGTTGAAATGGCAATGGGCAGGCCACATCGCTCGCAGAACTGAAAACCGATGGGAAAGAAAGGTTCTCGAGTGGCGACCATGAACCGGAAGTAGCAGAGTGAGAAGACACCCCACTAAGTGGACCGAGGACCTGGTGAAAACCACGGGGAGCCGATGGATGTCACAATGTTGAATATAAAACGACACCGAATTTCGCAAATTCACACCCACACTAATCAGGGTTTTCATAAAAAAAATTACTGACGCTCTTCTATTCTGCCTTCTACAGGGTAAGATCATAATGTCAGTAGTGTCAAGTGACTACAGCAGTGAGGAAATTATTTTTTCATTTATCTATACTTATCCTTGCTGGTAGTCGCTGCGCTGGTGTGTTGGATTATGAACACGCTACTATAGACACGAGTCGTATCGTCCTACCTAGCCGTACTATGATTGATACAGCCTTGACCGCAAGATTGTCGGGAAGTAGTCGAGTTGCTCCTTGAAGCGTTGCTAAATAGAAGCCGCGACCATGAGACGCACATCACCGCATGCGCCCGCGCATCTCGCGAGAAAAACACGTAGGCATCGCAAACTTTCTAACGTCGCACTGTCCGTGATAAAATCTAAAAAATGAATAGACACGTGTTTTCTTGATAACAATGACTGTAACAGCGCTGTCACGGTTTAAGCTAATTTATGCTAACGACATTGTCATTTCGCGTGATTGATATGCTGATATTGCTGATCCCAAAATACGCCAGCCAGATCATCTTGCTTACAAATAACACGGTTGTAGATCATTTTTATCTGTTTATTTAGCTGCCTTGTGTTTTTAACAGTAGAGTGGTGAATAAAATAGAAATGCTTTGCTTTCTACGCGTGAAAGTTATTTGTACAAGGTACCTACTCTTAAACGTAGACTTGTGATCGTGGCTGTAATCGTTTACTGCAGCAGTGTTTTGTGTTCAAGGCTTAAGCACTGATTATTCAGTCTTTTATCTTGTGGTGAAGGCCAGTTATAGATCTTTTTAGCCGACCAAAGGCTCTTGTTAAATCAATAGCCAAGACCGGCGCAGGCGGCACACCATATCTGAAGCGCGGTAACGCTGTGTAATTCTTTTTATTGCAGTCATTTCAAGGACTGAATGGTGTATAACCGTAGCGTATGAACGACATAATATGCAGGCTGTCGCTGCAGTCACTACTTAGATGGGTGGCTTAAGTAGTGACTGCAGCGACTTTTGCTGATCTGCAGTCGAGCTTCGCTATGCGTAGACTGCGTATGCCATACATACGCTACAGTAATACGCTATTCAATCCTTGAACGCTATAAATAATCACGTTTCATATAAACTTGAGATAACGATGCACGTGAGCGTATAGATTTACAACATCAACGTGGTCCCGTTGGGTATGCATTTATTTTCGTATCCTTAAACTGTACGCTGACTAATATTATAATTTATTTTTTTCTTCATGGCATCACGTTACTGCCTACTTTATTCCACTGCTTTATATTAGGCCTCCCCAAGGTGTAGTCAAAGGGAGTCAAAGACCTATCCCAAATCACACAGCTCTTCTCTTCCAGTCATTACCAGTCACTATACTTTCATACGCTATCGAACTTATCTAACACAAATAGTTCATTTGTGATTTTATGTACTTAATGAATAATTTAATTTTTAGGTAGCCTCGTGTCACCTGAAAACAAAAGCCAAAAGGCTATAATAACGGTTCACTATATATGGTCTGCTTATTCTGTCTGTCCATATGAAATTGCTCTACCACTGAAATAAGACTCCGCTTCAATATATCCTCCTTGGTAAACGTCGTAATTCTCACAATTATTATGATTACGTAGTGCTACTTGAACGTTAATAATATTCTTTCCTCCTGTGGTTGTGTATTAATTTATTTTTAGACGCACGGGTTACCTTGTTATGATTAACCTAACCTAACCCTGTCAAAAAAGGCAGAGAGATAGAAGAGGACTACTGCCTTTCTTCTTCGCTGTTCCATCTATACTTATCCTTTTCTCTCTATCTTTTTTCCTCAAACTTCTCCTGCATCCTTTTGCTGTTCGAGACTTTATCCTTTCCCCTATCTTTTTATACTTCGTAGCTTGATAACGGTTAAATGGAACGAATAACGTGTGTTCACTTTTGCCGGTATTACTAGAGCTACAGAATTCGTCCTATTTGCGTAGGCCCTAAGCACCCATCTATAAACTTTCCGTAATTTCATAGTTTGGAATGGGAAATACCAGTTGAATTAAGTAGGTAGGTAATCCTTCCGACGTAATTTCTATCATAGTTACTCTTAACATTACATTCATAAATCTATATAAGTACACTACAGCCTCGTACTTATAGAAAAACACAATGATGTTCCTTATATTTTTCCGCTACAAATTACTTCACATTAAGTGGTCAAAATCCAGTGGTCTGAACCTTAGACTATGCTATACCCAAATAACATTTGTATTTGTATTATACCAAGCTTTTTGTATCTCAATAAATAATACGTTACAGTTTTACACTTACAGTTCAAATGACGTCATAAATGTAATTTCTAAATTACATCCCGTATTAAGGAACATGACTTACAAATTCAAGTGCTATAAATAGGCGTAAACGGATTACGGAGTGAGTAAGCCAGTTAGTGTGTCTGTGTTGAACCAACCTTTGTTATGAGCCGGAAGGCGCCTACGGCCTTCCTGTAACATGCCCAGCAGTTTCAATCTGTGGGAAGCAGCGCTATTACGTACTCTGGTATTTTCCTATTATTTTCTCATATCCTACACATAGGTTATATAATATACATTATTAATTTACCAAATAACTTTTAGGGCATAACTCAGATCACTGGAACCAAACTGGAACACACCACCTTTGTACAACTTTCAACAATTAAAAAAAAAGAACCAAATTTTTTTATTATCGTCGTGCTGATAATCCTGAAACTTAATGGTATTTTTAAGATTTTTGTGAACTAAAATGTAACTCCTTCAACCATTTACAAGCCTACATTGCATTAAAGATTGTAGATAGGTACCTTATATTATGTGCTTAACTCCAAAAATCTTAAACTCCATCTCAACTTAACGGAGTTAAGTTACTTAAACTTGGACTATTTTGGGAAATAAAACCGCGAAGACTCTATCTTCCAATAGAGCCTTAGGTATAGGTTATTACCTAGAAATAATGATTGACAAATTTCCAATATAGGTATATCATAATTACAAACTGAGTTTCGCAAATGCATACTTGCAAAGTGTTACGAAAAACTACAGTAGGTTGTTATGACATGAAAATGAACCTGATAGCTTCTACATATTAGGTGTGACAGGATCTATTTCAAAGGAGACTTCTTACGTATGAAATTCTTTTATTACTAAGGATTATTTTTTCAATTCTTAGTATTCTGACGCTCCCTTTATTTGTATGTGTTGGCATTATTTTGTCACATAAAACCAGCCAACAATAGCAGTCACATTATGATTGATCGTGTCAAAATAATTAGACGCAGTAGCCCCATGGTTGTGTTACATGATTTTCGTAGTAGACACCGCTTTTCAGTCAGTTGTGTTTGTGATTATCTTCTGTATAATGTTGTTGGGCTATTTTAAAAGCATCCCACACGTCAGATCACGTGTAAATCATTCACGGCGTAGGTATAATACACACAGTTTAAATTTTTTGGCAACTTACTTGAACATATCGTTGAATCGTTTTTTCTTGAAGCCAATAAACTAATAACATAACGTTGTGTACAAACACTAAATTATATTTAGAATCCAATAACCGTCAGTGTCGTGAAGCTCAACACTTCATTGCTACATCAGCCGGAAGACGCCATCTGCTGATTGACTGCTGAATATAGATACCATAGATCTCTCACATTTATAGGGAGAGAGGAGCTTGTCATCATGACCACCCACACTTGTCAGGCGTCGTGGTGATCACAGTAAATTAAAGACTGAGAAGAATGCAGTCTTTTTATACGTACAATTTACTGATTTTTTTATTGATGACTCAGAAGATCTACGTTGTGTATCTCGCTATGTTGTGCTTCTTCAAAAGCGCGACGCAAACACCGTACGCTTAAAAAATATATTATCTGCTTGTTATCTGAAGAGCCGTGAAATAATCATTAACCAAACAGAAGCCTAAAATAAATATTTGGCGAGGACACAGTCATGTCGACTGTGTCCTCTAGATATTGCGTTTGGTAATGGCAATCTTTATTATAAAGTAAGATATTTTACCGTGTGGTTTACGAATAGGACCACTCCATCTCTTCCCGTGGGTCTTTTGGGTGCTAGGTCCAGATAAGCACTGGCTATAGTCAAAACAACTTTGGTGTTACAATCAAAATAAATTGCCAATTCTCGC
The DNA here is from genome assembly GCA_963580505.1 of Ennomos erosarius. NCBI lineage: Eukaryota > Metazoa > Arthropoda > Insecta > Lepidoptera > Geometridae > Ennomos > Ennomos erosarius. The sequence continues at coordinate 2,572,171 of OY756977.1, forward strand.
CCCATGGCCAGTGTCAGGAAATGGGTTTCGCATGAATTCATCCAAGGATTTGTACACTACTTTTTGTGTTAGAAAGAAAAACTAAAATCTGTAGTAGTTACTACTCGGTACATGGCACCTTTTTGTTGTTCCAAGCTAGGTTGTACGTAAGTTAAAATAATTATTTTAGCTTAGCGAAAATTTGCGTCAATTGTTTTGTGTTTATGATTTATTATATACATGATTTAAAACGTAACACGAAATAGAAAATAGCAATTTTATTCAGAGCTTAATTTTGTTTGTAAACATAATATTATTCGTAGTAATCTGTTATTGTGGAAATCAGCGTGATAATAACCCACTCAGGGCTGTAATAGTAGTTGAAAACTTTTTTGTAAACATGCCAAAAAAAAAAGTGAAATGCAACTAATATCTAAATACTAGTCACTGCAGTATCTACTAAGCAATACTCTTGATGAACTTGGTAAGACATGGGCTGAGAATAGAATTGCATGTAAAGAAACATGGAAGATGACAGATCCTATTCTATTTATTTTCAGCAACAGAAAGTAGCTACGTGACTAAAATGAACGTGACTTGACTGTTACCACTTTGTTGGTGAAGATCTGGCGATCGGGATAATTTTTTTTGACCTTTAGGAACAATTTTTTGTAGTTGAATAATTAATAACATAATAATTATGGTATTGAATTCATTTCTTGTAAAAACTTAAACAACATAATTTATAATATAAACGCAACAAAACTACACCTAAAACCTAACTATTGGTACCTAGAAACATTATAACTAAAAAATAAAACTTAAAATAAACATAAAATTAAACAAATTTATTACATACAAATAATCCATGAATTAAGTCATAAATGTAATAATTGCAATCATAATTTAAGCATGAGAAGTAAATAAATAAATAAATAAATAATAAATAAATATGTGTGGACATTTCACACAGCGCCATCTAGCCCCAAACTAAGCATAGCTTGTACTATGGGAACCAGATAACTGATATAATACTTAGATACTTTTTTTTTTGTTTGTAAATACATACATAGGATACAATATAACACCCAGACGCAGAACAAACATCTATGTTCATCACACAAATGTAGGAATCGAACCCACAGCCCTCAGTTCAGAAGGCAGGGATACTACCAACTGAGCTATCGGGCCCGTCAAAAATAATTAAATTACAGTTTTACAAAAGGCGCACTTTAAAAATAGATTTTGATCACCTTCCAACTCTCTTTTGTTATTATTTTCAGTGACAAGATGACGCAAATCATGACGACGCGGTTGCCGACGGGTGGAATGACAATGAATGAATGCACTAATTACTGAATTTTCAATCTAAATTATTGCCAAAACTTATGAATACCTAAACACTTATGATATTTGGAAGATTCGTTGTAAATAACATATTACTAGACTGGATAAAACCGTTTTCCCAGTTAATCAAAGCTTTTCGTGAACTTACGTGTTTTATTATTTAGGTTGCGTAAATTGCGTATTTCCTAGTATTAGCTTTAGGACCCAAGAAATTTAAGGTCAACTGACATTATCATTAACTTTGAAGATAAGCTACAGAACTCCTCAGCAAAAAGTAGCTCGTATGTTCAATTGAAGAGTAGAAAATAGTCCTTATTAATATATTCATCATCATCATCAACAACAGCCTGCAGCCCTACCGCGTAAGCATTCTGGTAATGAACATCGCCTGCCATCCTGCTTGCGCCAATGTACAAGCCCTTGAGTGCGAGCACTGAACATAGGCCTCCCCAGAGAGCGCCACCTTGAGCCGCTGCTCGCCTCATGCATCCATCGGCTCTCCGCGTCGGTCCACCTAGTGGGGGTTTGCCTATGCTGCGTCTTCCTGTTCGTGGTTACCACTCGAGAACCTTAATCCCAACTCGAGAGCATCCCATGAAGCACAATGGAACTCCTCAATGGTAAACTTGATGGAAATGTTATTTAATTTTTTTTCTTGGTGTTGTTGTTAAAATGCTCATTTTCTGTCAATGATCAGGACATTTTGGGCTTATAGATATTATTTATTTATTTACTTATTTATTTATTTATTCTACGAAAATTTTTCAGTATATTAGAGCGACAGAAGTATAGCATAATATTATATCTAAGTTTAAAAGGATATTTTAGCAAAAGCGATTGTTTTCCTATATACTACGGCCTAAGTACTCGGTACCTATACCTGGGACACCTTGCAGGCTTTTTGTGAAAGGTGCGTCTGTGTGTGTGAGTAACAACTAACAAAGCGGTGCCTGTATTGTATCGCAAGTCGACGCGACCGGCCAACCGTATTATATCCTGTATATTTCTGTTTGCCTAGTAGCCTCAGGTAAAACTAAGACGTTTGGCACTTCTTTAAGATGCACTTTGTGATGGACTCATTAGCACAACGGCAGATATTGAATTCTAGAATCTTTAGTTTGTTTCGAAAAAAATGAGGCTCGGTTTTTTTTTCGAAGAGTATTTAGCTTCTTCTCGTACAGGCAAGTGGTCAGCCCTGATGTCAGAATTTTTAGGCCGCCCAAAGGCTTCTGACTTGGTCTTAACGACTATTGTCTTACGACAACAGCCGGGACCATTAGTTTTAGCTGTAGAATATAAAACAAATGACTTTTTAAAGAAAATTTTACCAATTGATATGCTGATAGTAACATTGTGTTCCGGAGCTTTTAGCGTTTCTGGATTCCTGGTAAAGGCCAGCTTAAAACGATCCCTGCGATGGTTGCATTGCGCCGCCCAACTGCACATTTTGGAACACCTACAGCCTATGTTCTCCTGGTACTGCAAATGCTTCCCTGCAGCATGATCAATACTCTGGGAAAATGCATGACCATTCAATAAACAAACATTTTCTTTTTCCACTGAATGAAATTTTTTGAAGGAATTGAAGTTCGTAAACCAATGCGAGCTTATCCTCAAAGAGTTCATTAAAATTTGGGTAATTTCAAGTTATTAACAAAAAACGGGGTTTTTTACGGTCGTAAGTCGCTCGGACCTTCTGGAGAGATCGGAGCCTACTGCCTATGCATGCTTATAATATCATATCATATCCGTCATAGAGCTCTAGAACTAACGCTCAGCATTCCTAATTGCCTAGTAAAGACCGGTAAAAATCGATCAATACAGGTTAAGTACACGCGACAAAACAGATGCATTGCGCAGCCCTTCTGCACATTTTAGCACACCTACAGCTTATGTTCTCCTGGTACTGCTAATGCTTCCCTGCAGCATGATCAATATTTTGGTAAAATTCCGTAAGCTTTTTTCTCAATGGGCAAACCTTTCATGTACTGAAAGAAAGGTAACACTAAAATTCAAAATCCATTTCCATATCCTCTAAAGAGCTCATAACTTGTAGTTCTACGAAAAGTAGACCTGGCGAGCAGAAAGTTTTTTGCATTAATTTGGTTGAAAGTGGTTTTTAAGTACTACTACTACTAAGTAGTAACACTATCGTCTGCTTAGACGCTTGCATCTTGCATCATCGGCTCCCCGCAGTAACGTTGGTCCACCCATTGGAGGCCTACGCTACGCTGCGTCTTCCAGTTCGTGATCGCCACTTGACAAACTTTCTTACCCACTTACGTACATACTAAATATTTAGTTTCAATACACACCTCTATCACTATCAAAATTGGCCGCTAAGCGATCCAAACTCAGGCCTTGCCACCTAATATAATTATCTTGACAACCTCTTGACCCTCGTGCCCTCCGTCTGCTCTGCTCTATTTTTGCCTTCGCAGCCAATGAGGTCTCCTATCTATAGTAACGCTAGCAATGGGATCCGCGATATACCCGTACATCTGGGCCTTATCACGTCGTTGGTTTTCTGAAGAGATCGGGCCAGCCTCTGCGTGTTGGATGCGCTGGCCAGGAGCTTTCCCAATGGAAATATAGTTTATCTTCCCTGGAGAATGGTTTGGCTTCATGTTTGCCCAAGGCCAAACCTTCAAGAACTTTTATAGAATAGGTAACCTCACAGAGCAAAAAAACGCTTCCCCTCTACATGCGAAGAGTCATTTATTTCATAGTTCTGTGGGTAATCTAGTTTAAACTTGCAATCTCTGTCGAACTCTTGCAGAAGTTTTCTTGCAGGCGGAAACCCAGCCTTTATATGACGTGTTGCATTTCAGAGCTTTTCCTCAGCATTCCTGTTTCCCTGGTAAAGACTGGTCCAAAACCGATCAATACAATGGTTCCATGCGAAAACATGTGCATTGCGCAGCCCATCTGCACATTTTAGCGCACCTGCAACTTATGTTCTCTTGGTACTGGAAATGCTTCCCTGCAGCATGATCGATACTTTGGGGCAGTGCATGAGCTCAACTGCATATGGACGTATGACACATCCATGTCATTAAAGCTTCTATCTATTCGGTCCTTTTTATTACAGACTGATGTGGGTAATTATGACTGTTCGTAAGTAAGAATATACAAAACCTTTATCAAAACGAAAATACACGAGAATTTTCCAAAATTTTGTAGTATTTTGAAAAAGTTTCTGCGTAGCTACACGGGTATCATGCCAGACGAAGAGTTTGTACAAAACGTACATTTGATAAACGCACACTTGTAGACATTTCACCCGTTGCGTTTATTCATAGGAACTATGCCGATGCCAGTGGAATGAGTTGATCGGGGGACAGCATAGGGGAGAATGCTGCACACCGGCAAATCGAGTTCTAGCTCTTTCTAGTGCTCGTAGTATCAGTAGGACTGACAGCGACCGTAGATTTTCTAGATATTTTCATTGCGCATGTTACTTTTCATTTCATTCGAATGCAGGTGACTACGAGGAAACTATATTGATTTATACCATCCATTCACTTCTGCACGTTCATGTTTCCTTGGTAAAGCAAACTATCCAGAGTCCTATAGAATAATGGTGTGCATAGTTTCCTATGACTTGAAATCGATTTCAAGCGAACGTATCGACTAATTAATTACCTACCTCGTAGTAGTTATAGTGCATATGGATTAGTCATCATCATCATCATCATTAACAGCCTGAAGACGTCCACTGCTGAACATAGGCCTATGGATTAGTGCGCCCTGACAATTAGTGTGTAGTGTAATAGTGTCCACTGACAGTGTTTATGACCTGTATAGTGTATATTTAACACGTCGTGCTGTAAGTTTTAATTTGAACAAACAAATAAATTTCTTTATGTACCAGTCGTGGCGGAGCTGTTAATAAGTAGTGCAGAATCTGTTTGGTTTGTCGACGTCAGGAGGCGTGTCGCAAACAGTCGCGACGTTACGATAATAGTCTACGAAGACCTTGAGATTGATTATAATAAGTGTGATGCTCTGCTCACCATCAGACAATACGCCTTATTGTCGTCATGGGCAGTAAGTATATTACTTATTAGAGGCTCGTGACAGGCTGCACAATGCATGGGACATCCGCAATAATATCGTGGCATGGACTATAGACATTGCTTGTTTGTCACAAATATTTACTCGATCACGCGTTGGTGTGACTCGTGAACACTATCACGAATTTAGAACTGGTTTCTGTATCACAGAGGTGTGTAGGATGAAGATTAGCACCTTTATTTATTGTTGTTGCAGCACTTATAAATAAGATGTCGTTGTTATTTGGTTCAAATGATTTGACTAAATAAATATTTAAATCATCTAATTATCTGACATTTTATATTGGTATTTACTAACTAATCATCATCATCATCATCATCATTAACAGCCTGAAGACGTCCACTGCTGAACATAGGCCTCCCCCAGGGAGCGCCACTTAGAGCGGCTGCTCGCCTCCTGCATCCATCGGCTCCCCGCGGCTTTCACCAGGTCGTCGGTCCACCTAGTGGGGGGCCGGCCTACGCTGCGTCTTCCAGTTCGTGGTCGCCACTCGAGAACCTAACCTAACTAACTAATACTAATTACCAATTATAAACATACCAATGAAGCTAACGAAACAGCATGTAAGTTATTTTTGAGTAGATTGGTTTCAGTATTGAATAAAAAAACTTCAGTAAGCCCCTAATCCAGGTGCAGCAACAGCCTATATAGGTACCTATAGCCATATTGCCACTGAACAACAGGTGAAGAGTGGTGAAACGCTATCCTATCTGACATAAAGTAATGTAATCATTCAAATAAATTAGTAAGTAAGGTACCCTTACAACTAGTATTATAATAATACATAGGTTATTTTAAAAAAAACATTTATTAAAACACAATAAGCAAGATAGCAACCACAGCTCCCACGATGGGACTTATAATTCAGAGCATGCAGGATGTCAGTTCGTCGGTCGGCACCTAAATAATTTTAGAACTCGAATCGCGGCCGTTCTCAATGACGTTAGATGACGGGGCCGCGGGATAACAATCTGCTTGAGGCAATCGAGTCTAAATAGGAACCCGCTACCTCGTACCAATTGAAGGGGACAAGTCTGGGCAGGGACTCCGTAACCTTGCTCTGCTTCAATGCAATAACGCTTACAATCAAATGCCAATGAAGTTTTTGATTAGGCCAACGAGAGAACAAGTAGTGACGCAATTGGTTGCCAATAGATATTGTCAGAATATAGTGGCGACGAGTTCGTGACGCTGACTGCGAGTGTGCGAGTTCGCTGCTTTGCTGTATGCTGCCTTTTGTTGTAGGTTTACAAAACATTTAAACTAGATTCATTATCATCATCCGCACCCTGAAGACACCCACTGCTGGACATAGGCCCACATCCCACACCCCCACATAACGTCACTTTGAGCGGCTGCTTTCCAAATGCATCCGTCGGCTTCCCGCGTAGTTAGGTTATTTTATTCATAAAGCACCATATCGTCAGATGTAGTATAAAATTTACCTGACAACAACCATATAGAAAAATAACAAAAAATTGCGTCGTTTGCTTATGTAAGGCTTCTCAGGGCTTCTCATAGCATTCATCCTTCACTGACACAATGCTACCTTTTTGTGTCGAAGATCCCCCTCTGTCCCCATTCATAGAAAACCGGTTCTATCCAGTTCTAAACGATGTCTGCTTCCATCTTGTTGGTAAAGTTAGGTACTCACAGTTTTGGTAATAAACTTTTGTGGACTTTATACGTTATATCATTGACACCTTGGCTTTGACGACGGATGGAGTGACGATACCTTTAGGCCATGTGACTTCTTTAGATACTAACTAGCTATAGGTAGATAGGTACAGTTACCGACTGTGGATTTAAAATATTTTATCCATACCGAAACCACAGCCTTATAAACCGAAACGCATTATTCTGCCATATCTATACCTACATCATTAGCGAAACCATCGATGTAGAAGTAAGCTTTGCCGTCGTTCTACGTTGAAGTATTTTGCAATGTCTACACTGCGTAGTCCGAGTACTCAAAAACTATTTATAACGTCCCGATTTAGCACTCACGTGTTCGGGAGCCCCTCCTCCAGTGCCACTGCCAGGCCACGTCATATTGTGATGTCGTCACTCATGCTGAACGGGCTATCAAACGGCACACCTTCCATATGACCCTGGGAATTTCAATTTCCTGGTAGATCAATGCTTCTATGAACTATAGAATTCATATAAAAACCAGTCTGAAAATACATAGATTTAAATTAAAGCCCTGACAGGACCCAATGCGAGCACGTATATTACAGCAGACAAACATGAAACTTATTTTGTACGTCATAGGGTTGCTTTATGCATAGCAAAAATATGGCGACTACGTTGCGTTGCACTTCGACTTTTCCATTTTTCGGTACAAATAATTAGTTATAAAAGAAATGCATACTGTTATAAAAAAAATAAGCTTATAGACGGATGCATTGAAACATAGCTTATCACTATGATTTATTTCAATGGGGTGTCTTATTATAATGTAACATTTTAGGACGTTTGAATGAGAAAACTTTTCGTAAACGTGTTTCGGTTTCGGCAAATGGAAAGAAGATATGATCAGTATTAACGTGCATTTTTTTAAATCCTGTAAATGGTATACGTTTTGAGATAATCACGTTTAAAATAGTCGATTTGGGAGCATTCAGCGCCTTAAATTAGATGCAGAACCCTACACAATCAACTGCGCAAATAAAATATAGATGCTACCGCTGAATTGTTTAAAAGCGTACCTCCACCTCTCTCTTTTATATACTTCTCTACATCTATGGAGTAAAGTGTATTATTATGTAAAAATTTGTATATGATTTTGTTTCTATTGGTTTAGCAAAACTATTTTTGAATATTTTTTGTTGCTGAGCGATAGCCATAACCACAGAGCAAAAAAGATTCTAGGTGCGAAAGCGTTATATTTTTCAAATCTCTGTGGCCATAACTTTATAATCAAGTTAATTTTTCATCTCTTTTGTTTCAGAAACCCCAAATGCGGCCGATGATAGCCGAATATGACCCCAAGAAAAAAGGAGTCAAAAATGACTTGTCTGATGTCGTCATGGTCAAGTAAGTGATAAATGTTCCACTAAGTAGAGACCAGAACAACAGATACCATTCAGCTTTGACTGCCTCTATGTGTTGTCAATAATGATTTCAATTAATGGGTGCCACATTATGATTAGATTATGTTTTTATGCTTAGTAAATTAGAAAATAAAAATCAACATAAGCATGCTTCACAGCTTAACATCATTTTTATGTTCAGCGAAATGAATTTTTATATTGGAATTTTTTATGAAAAAGTGTCTTGACAATAATAATATGGACTTTTTTGTTCAACAGGAAATTGAAAAGAGCATTATGTAGTGTAATATATTAGCAAGCTTAATATGAATAGATCGGTAGAGACGGAGCTTTAGATTCCTAGTTGCTGGAGGCGCGGATCCAGCCGGTTTCGCGCCAGCTCTACTAAATGTTTAATGTCGTGGTATTTTTATATTGTATGTTGACTGTTAAGTACTTGCTCCTTATATCGAGCTAATGCTCGCCGCGACCTACGGAGACGATCCGGGAAGACGTGAGCTGCTTCCACAAGATTAAAGTCGTTCGACGACCTTGATCATCTCGCAATGGACTCATACACCGGTACATCATTTCATTTTTATGGTTTCAATTTTTATCATTTGTTTTGTTTGGTAATGGTAAAGATTCGAAAATGTAGCCCTCGCGGCAGTAATGGTAGCGGCCAGGCACCGCCAGTCTTATCTGCCGCGGGGGCCCCGTGCGCCATCTCTGTTCAGGCTCGGGATTGGCTCTCCAATTCGCTGTTTTTTGTACAAATTTGATTTAGCTTTATGACTTTTCAATCAATTTAAGAGAAATTGAAACCATTATTTCTAGTAATCCATCAACAATGCGTTAAAATTTTCATGTGACAGTACAGTCATCGCAACAACAATAAGGCCACAAGGCACTTTCAAAATTCCAGTTCAGTTCGTTTGGTCATCGCATCGTAAAGCTGTATCGAATTTAGCGTTAGAGCCACTCATTTGTAAATGCCGAGTCTTAACAGAGTGACACGCACAAATAATAAATACTTCTGCATATTGTTTTGGAGACCATAATGAATGTATCACACTTTACACAACGACACTTACACACAGTTGGAGCTAAAAATCTGTAGATCTGTAAAATTAATAATAATTATCGCGAGTAAATAACAGTAGCCACATTTGAATTGAGTGCTTAGTAATCGTAGTATCATCATTCGAGTTCGCGACACTATTCACACATCGTTTCACATTCAAGCTTGAAGATGTGGCGCTTTAGATGTTACCGCTGCCATTCTACATACCTATTTGTGCTTTGATTCGATGAATGTTTTTATACTACACTCTTTGTCACTCTCACTTCTAACCTCTTAGCATTAAGTTTTAGTATTGTGATTGCTATCAAAAATTTCTATAACAGTGCTTGGGAAATGTTTTGCAGGTACAAAGTTGACCCAAATGAGATCCCAGTGGAACAACAGGCTGGGTCCACTCTGCCCCTCATGGAGATCCCGGGGCGGGACATTGAGGCCGACGAGGACTATAATCCCTTTGAGCACAGGAAACTTGCTCACCCTACATCGTAAGTTTGGTCATTGTATCTATGAATGTAGCCCATCTGTTCTGTGCCGTAAGAGTCGGTTATAGAAATACCCAGGGAATGGGCAGCAGCTATTTCCTTGGTCTGCAAAATCCACTGCTTGCAAAGCATGCTGGTTATGGCAGCTAATTTTACCAATTTTATCGTTCATCTTACAACTTGCAGATAACTTAAATAATACGCTATTATCAAAGCAAACATTATTTTCTTTCCCGTTTACTTGCAGATTATAATTTAACAAACCTAATGTGTAAACCCATCTCATTTTCAGAGACTTGGATACGCTGATTCACTTGTTGAAGGGGTCACTCGGCAGTGGAATTCTCGCTATGCCTATGGCATTCCGTAATGCTGGGCTGTTCTTCGGTCTCGTTGCCACTTTTATTATCGGTGGCATTTGCACCTACTGCGTGCACATCTTGGTGAAGACAGCCCACGAGCTCTGCAGAAGGTTACAGAAACCTTCTTTGGGTTTCGCGGAGACTGCTGAAGCGGCCTTCCTTTCAGGGCCCCCTGCGATGCACAAGTTCTCGAGACTTGCCAAGTGAGTTGACAATATTTTGTAGTATTTTACCACTTATTATCTGATGTTAAGTGACTTGTGGCTGAAGTTCGTTTGAATTGGCGAGGTGAGAATTGAATCTCATCTCAGTTAAATGCGTATACGAACATTTATATAGGAGCATTTTTTAAACCTCTAGTATGCTTGGGAATTCGAATATGCGTTTAAGATAACACGTGTAGAGATTCGTTTTCAAAAAATGCTTGTTTAATTAGTAATTTAGGTTACCTAAATTCTCTGTAACTTTTTTCTTATACACTTCTTAGAGTTCCCAAACATTTTCGAGATCGTATCTGAACAAGGTTCTGAAGGAATCGCTTAGGTACATGCACTTGCATTGGACACTTTATTATATTGACTGGATATTGTAGGTGGTATCTTCCAAAAAGCAAATGCGATGATTATAAATACATAACTTTTAATGGTATTTCGTTACAGAGCTATGGTCAACTGGTTCCTGGTGATCGATCTCCTCGGCTGCTGTTGCGTGTATATAGTATTCGTTGCCAAGAATGTGAAACAAGTGGTGGATATCCATACGGAGGGTACCGAATGGCACGACCAGGATGTTCGCTATTACATGGCTATTTTGCTGCCCCTTCTCATCCTGATGAATCTCATAAGGAACCTCAAGTACTTGGCACCGTTTTCGATGATTGCAAACCTCTTGGTTGGCACCGGAATGGGGATCACCTTCTACTACCTTTTCCAAAATATACCTGCTGTTAGCGAAAGGCCATCGTTTGTTGGATTCGAGCGCTTACCTACCTTCTTCGGAACTGCCATCTTTGCTCTGGAAGGAATCGGTGTTGTCATGCCTCTTGAGAACAACATGAAGACCCCGACTCACTTCATTGGATGCCCTGGAGTCCTGAACTTTGGAATGTTCTTTGTGGTGTCGTTATATGCCTTTACTGGCTTCTTCGGGTTCCTTAAATACGGAGATGCGACCCAGAGCAGCATTACTCTGAGCCTTGATCCGCATGATGTGTAAGTATATATTGACTTAGTTAATCATAGATTGTTAATGGGTTAGTTTGGGAAATTAATATTTGGCGTCTCGAGGGGCGTATTTGCAAATTGTATCTAAATGTTTGCCGACTGTAATTGAAAATTTTTAAAGTTATTCATCATCAACATAAACAGCCTGAAAACGTCCACTGCTGAACAAACGTCTCAGAACGCAACTTTGAGCTGCTTGCCGCCTGCGTTCATATGCTCCCTGTCTGTGGTTTTAACGCCATTTTCAGTCTATCTAGTTGGGGCTGGCCTGCGCTACGTCTTCGTAGTCGCCACTCGAGAACCTTTCTTTCCCATCGGTTGTCTGTGGGGAAGGCCTATGTTCAGCAGGTCTTTGGGCTGTTGATGATGAAAGAACATGAGTAGACAGAAAATGAAATCAACCAAAGAAATTGCAGTTAATAAAAAAAAACTGTTTCTATTTCTATTGTTTATTTAATTTTTATGATTTTATGAAACTGAGCAGAAGTTAGAGTTAAAAACCCAGGGTTTTGTTGGTCTTTTAAAATTAATGTCTACTGCCAAAACTATATAAAAGCTTCATTATTTTCCACCACGTGGACCTAGAGCGGGTTCGTGGTTGAAACATGTCTTTGAATTATGTGATTCTTGAGCATGGCAATATTGGCAGTTTCCTCGTGATGATTTAAAAATTCTCTAAAGTGAAATAAATCTTAGTTGAACCCAATAAAACGCTAATGTATATTTTAAATACCTATTTTTGTTTCTTTTTTTCTAGATTGGCACAATCTGCGAAGCTGATGATCGCTGTCGCCATCTTCTTCACCTACAGCCTTCAATTCTACGTGCCTATGGAAATTATTTGGAAGAACGTCCGTCACATGTTCGGAGCCAAGAAGAACCTCGCCGAGTACAGCATCAGGATCGGAATTATAATGATGACACTGTGCACAGCTATCGCTATCCCCAACCTTGGCCCCTTTATTTCTCTGGTTGGCGCTGTGTGCCTCTCGTTCCTTGGACTCATATTCCCTGCGGTCATCGAGACTGTCACTTTTTGGGACAGGCCCAACGGCCTCGGTCGCTGCAATTGGATCCTGTGGAAGAACATATTCCTGGTCTGTTTCGGCATCCTTGGCTTCCTCACCGGTGCCTACGTCAGCGTTCTTGATATTGTCGCCGGTGCTGAGTAAACTGCAAACCATTTCATGTTAGTTTCTAAGGCTCAACGTACGTTCTATTAAGGGCTAAGATTTTTCTTTAATATAATTTTGCTTTTATCGTATATTTTTTATTTTTACTTATTTTAAACTATTTCAACTCTAATTTGTTGTGTTTGTAAATGCTCAAACGACATAAATATTTGTTTTAGGATCATTTGAAGTTAGTATTTTTGTGTATAACCTACTATCATTTTGAGACAAAATTTATCTGGTTGTGTTTTCTATAATTGCTAGTTTAATGACAATAGTATATAATATTCTGAGAGCCCCAAAACTCAGCCATTTTAGATTTAAGCGATTTATAGATAATTCTATACATTTATTAATTATTGTATGTGAGAATTTTTCTAGTACGTTATCGAAATGTGATACAATTTTAGGTTAAAAACAAAAACCTGAGAAAAATTATATAAGTTTTAAAAGAAATTGATGTTTATCGAAATGTTTTGGGAATAAACATTTTATTGATGTAGTTACAAGTTTGAAACCGAAGCAGAGTTCTCTTGAAAGTTATTTCTATATCTACAATTTTGGGGTTATACCCACATTATAGCAGAGAGAGCACATTGTTCGTGATAATTATAAATAATGGCATTTCCATTACCAAAAATATCTGCTTAAGTAGACTAGAAAATAGATTCATATCGAGCTTTTGGAAAGATTGTGAAAAGAAGGCATTTAATTTTGTAGTGTTTGTATGCACGTAAGATTATCGCCATGTTGATGGGAATTTCTATTAGTAACAAAATTTAATGAACTAAAACACAAAAAAACGACAAAAAAATTAGCATGCATAAATATTTAGAACTCATTTTATTAACATCCAAGATTTACCTTACCTTCCATATAAAGACTGTATTTTTTGTGTAATTTGTAATTTGAAACAAATTTTATTATATTGTATTGTCCTTAAAGTTCATCCCGTTCCACATATAAAGTTAGATAGTAGGTATCTTTGTCTAAAATCCTATCTTTCTGTAGTTTTTAGTGAAGGAATCTGACTTGCCCTGCAAACCTATGTTAAACATTTTTTCAGACCCTAATAAGCAATGTAACAGATCCTAAAACAGAAATTATCTAAGTAGCTACCTACCATAAATAGTTATAATTTATGTTCCGACTTCCTTGGAAGACAGCATTCCAGGTATTTTCTTAAAGTCAGATGTCCTTAAAAGTTCCTTTAAAGTAGTAAGAACCAGAATATTTATTGCAAACTAATCGAAAAACGTCTTATGATAGTTATGAATGACATAAGCGAGTGTTAAATGGTAAAATAATGGCAGATACAGAAAAATAATTTCCGCGGAATGGCGATGTCGACAGGGGGCAACCACAAAGTCTTATAGCATTATTACTTCAATCATACATTGACAAATGACATAAAAGTAAGAATACTGTAATGTTGCAGAACAATATTATTGTAACTTTGAAATAATAATGCCATGAAACATGATGGTTTTGTATTAGTTTGTGGTAAGCCTGCAGGCCTTTTTGCCAGGAGTTTGCTGTTTATTCTTTCGATGTAATGTACGAGTGTATAAGTTATTAGGTAGTTAGCTTGTCAGCCCAGCGGCCGGCAAGTAAAATGATCATAATGTACGTAGGCTACGTGTCCCTTGCCCCATCGGGTATAGGGTGAATTATAGTGATCTTTGTTCTGTAATGAACTAAAAAATAATATTAGTTAATCAACTAAACAATCCACTATGAGTATTTTTGTCTAATTTAACCATTTTTAGTGAAACAATGTAAATTCTCTATACTTAATATTTTTTGAAGAAATGAGGTACTGCTTTCGGTGACTGTTTTGTTGTACTGCATGATTATTATTAATTTTACTTCCAGCAGACTAGGAGGTAATCCTCAAGTACTTTTTGGTATAAATGGCTGACCTACATATATTTAAGATACTTTGTAGTGGTTGTTTTGTTACAGTATTAAATAAATCTGATAAGGAACTTGTCTTTTATTGGTCTTCTTCTTCTCGTGTAGGCAAGTGGTCAGCCCTGGTGTCAGAATTTTTAGGCCACCCAAAGGCTTCCGACTTGGCTTAACGACTGTTGTCTTACGACCGCAGCCGGGATGAGCCGGGACCGACGGCTTAACGTGCCCTCCAAAGCACGGTAGCGCTCAGTTGTAAATACCTACTTTTGCTGGAGCGGCCACTCATCATAGTAGGTAGTGACCGCAGCGAACGTTGCTTAACTAAGTTAACTAACAGTGGTATTCATAAACAAAGGTTGAACAAACCCCGAAAATCTATCATTCCACTTTTACCTAGAGATTAAATGCGTAATCATTCTTCTTTCACTTTCATAAACAATCACTGGAGAAACTCCTAACGGAACTGCATTATTTAAATTAAATACTCTACGATTTCAATCAAGTTGTCTATGAAAATTCTGCCGAGTGTCATTTTGACGCGACTTTGTAACTATTTTTATTTCTTATATTTTGGCTCCAAACATAGTGTATTTAGCCAGTGTCAAGTATTATATTTTCATCGTGTTATAAAATATTTCACGCAAAGCCATGTCCTAGTCATAGTCATAGTCCAGTATAAGTCAGGTAGTCATAGTCCAGTCTAAGTCATGCTCCAGCAAAGTGGTGGCAACTTTACTAGAAGCTTCTATGGAGTTTTGGAAGCAGCACGAAAATTCATGTTTCACGACATTATGTCACTTGCCCTCACTCATGCTCGTAATTCAGCACTTAATGCGTAAAACGCCACCAATTTTAAACAATACTACTGGAAAAAGCAAAAGTTTTGAAAAATAATACAATGCAACGACGTGAACTTTTCCGCGTTCCCGCCAAAACTCGGCCTTTGAACTATCAAAAGTCCCGCCAAAACGTCACCCGTCACGTCACTCGCAAAAAAATTAAGAGAAATATTATTTTTGTATATTTTGTGTGCCTATTTTGTGTTAAATATATTATTTTAACTGGTAAATGTTGAAGCACCCGGTACCGATATACCTTATTCGTATTTTAAATATCAAGACACTTCACAAAATAATAAAATAACACGAAATGAAAGCAAGTGGACCGATTGGTTGACGAAATTCGGACAATCAGCATTCAGCCTCGGATCATGCCAGTTTGGGGGCTGCTTTTGTTAATGAAATGCATAAAGCTAGAATTTGCCGCACAGCGCCTGAATCATCCTCTAGAGGAGGCCCCACCTTGACTATGAATTCCAGTGTTAGTTAAGCAACGTTCGCCGTTCCTAACCTATGATATTGTCTTCTTTTTGCTTCTAGCAAGAGCCTCTAACTCATGACAGTCGATAAAAACGCTTCGGAGCAAAATGATTTGTTCCTGAAAATGAACATTACGCAGAAACGCAGAATGAGCATAACACGCAAAATGTAGGTACAAAAAGCAAAATATAAATATCACGCGGTTTTAGAAATTTGTAAAACCGCCATCTAGTTGAAATTAAAAAAAACGGATGGAGAAAATAATTATCCCTTTTCCCTATCAAATAGCGGCATCTATTGAAATTTTCATGAACTACCTCTAAGTTAGGTCACGCGCCATCTCTGTCGCAATTGTAGACAAACTAGTTCCAGATGTTGGACGTTCCCACTCGACAGATGGTGCTAATAACAGAATATTATCAGCAGTTTGGATTTAACAGTAATACGTACAAACAAATATTTTGTCAACGTACTGATCCAAATTTTCAGCTATAACCAATAATTTTTTACACAATAAGCAAACAGATTTTTTGTTGCCTATTTTGAATACAGTGCAGACCAAGTTTCACATAAAATAATTATAAGCTGAGGGATAACGTTTTCAATAAGTACCTAACTTAGGTACTACCCATAAAGCCCTCTAGTCTAGAGCCCTCAAGTCGAGATAATACATAAAAGTTGTGTCTTACTTGGATAATAATATCACCACAGTTTAAACAACATGCCAGGAACTTGTTAGAAATAAAGGACCATAAAAAGAGCTTTGAAAAATAAAATTGATGCAGATATTGGAGTTTACTTGTACACGGCGGTATGAGTGATGGTCACCAATAATGACAATGTTCGCCTTTGGCCCCGCCATAACGCTCTACAGTCGGTGTCAATCAATTCGGAGCCAAGGCAAATGGCTATAGACGTGCTTGATTGATATCTGGCAGTTGCTTCCCTTTGCAAGGTCATTCGCCTAGAGTCAAGCAAGAAAAATGACTGCTTGTACAAATATAAGTTGCACGTACGTTCTTCTTCCTAATTTATTGCAACAATGCTTTAAAAAATCTGTTAAACATCAATATACAGGATGTAATTTAATTCATTAGCATAAACTGAGCCCATGATAGTACATCATTTATAGATGATTATTAAAGAGTAAAAGAGTGTAAATGAAAATATTTTTATTGAAAATTATGAAGATTGCCGCGGCGCGTCGCCTAATGCAGTTGGCATGGATGATTTTGATACATCTAAACGTTTTTATACCTTGTATGTACTAATTAAAAACAGTACTACATTATTTTAATTATATTTTGTATTGTAGCATTTGATTAAGTAAGTTATTCCATTTTTTGGAGTTATTATTATTGCTAAACAAATGTGTTAGAATTTAAAAATTTTGGTCCAGACGTAACCGGTATCAGGAGTAGGTACTTAGTTTCAAAGGATGCCAATGAATTCAATAACACCCAGTATAGGAATTTAATCTACCGATGGTTTCCCTCGGTCCTCCAAAGTAGGTAGGTAGTAGTAGGTAGGTAGTAGGTACCTATAACGCTCATAATGTCATGGTGAAATTAAAATCATATAAATACCTACTTATGTAAGCAGGTACTTCCTTAAATGATATCAAAAATAATTATACGAAGATCACGAGATCACGACACAGCGTCATCCAGTTCCAAACTAAGCATAGCTTGTACTATGGGAATCAGATAACTGATATAATACTGATGTACAGATGTTTTTTATAACTTATACATAATAAAACCCAGACACAGAACAAACATCTATGTTCATCAGAGAAATGTTTGTTCCGGGTGGAAATCGAATCCACAGCCCATTCAGAAGGCAGAGCTACTACCAACTGAGCTATCAAGCCAGTCAAATCTAGCCTAGTTACACCGATTTGGTAGTGTAACAAAGTTAAACTAACTCTGATCTACCATAGAGAAAGATACATAGAGCTAACAGTCGGCTACGCAACGCGTCCAACACAATATTTGTACACATAACACAGATCAAGCCGATCATGCTTAGTTCACCTCTCAGTGCTCGATTACCGAAATCAAAATCGACAGCTATCGATACTCTGTCGAAATCATAGTATCTTTAGCAGACGTTTAAGCTAAAATTAGATTTATATCGTTGCGGTAAGGTCGAATTTGTGCTGCAAAGGATGGCAGAGGTAGAGTGACTTGCAGAGGCGCGGTGGTCCTTATAACCGAGCCGACCATGTGCCGACCAATAGCTATGATTTCATTTCACAGAGTAGTGCGATGCCGAGAGACTAAATATAAACATAATTCAATTAAGCGTAAAATAGATGAATGATGTCAGTTCCCAGTAATACCAGCTCCTTTTTGTTTATATATTGTTTTAGTGGTATGATCATGTGCAAGGATGTTGGGTCTATTCCGGTGAATACCCCATAAGTTCCACTGGTATTGTTTTTTCTGAAGTTCCTGCTTGAGCCCCCATAATTTTCGATCCCAGTAGGATCCAACACCGTAAGTTATTAAATTGTAAGGTTTTAAAAAGAGTACCAGGAGGCAAGATATGGAACAAAGAGGAGGCGATGGAAATGTCTTCCGGTATCATAAAGATCCAGGGACAGTTTTTACAAAATCATTGAACTGTGGCCAGTCAAAACACATTTTATAATATGTAAATGTAAATTGCTACTTAATTAAGAAACCTGAGTACAACTGTAATTACAGAACAGCCCGAGTGCAGTAAAACAATTATGCAATAGAATCGGTTGACTGCAAATATAACTTACCACCAGCACGGGAAGCATGAGTTAAAAAAATATATATATCTCTTCTTCCGAGAAAATAAAATCGCAACAAAAGCATTATCACGTGATTCGCATGATCGTTGATTGTTCAAACGCTTTCTGGAGAAAAAAGATGTGTTGATTTCTTCAGCACGTGCTGCCCGTGCTGGTGAGGCAGAGGTCAAACGTAAGCCTATACAAATCGGGCAAACGACTAAAAGAGACGTCGTTTATTACCATAAAAAATATTCATGTGGCTATCTGTAACGGGGTGTTGAAATTATATTTTCATCACGGTTGCTCGTAAATTGGCTCAATGATAACCGAAGAAATTTCCAACGTGCGTGTGCAGTTTTTTGCTTTACATTACCACACTAGTAGTTTATGATGATAACCCGATTCAGTTAAAGTGCATCTCGCTTTAAGTAATACCTATACAGAAGAAGAATTTTTAATTTACCCGACTTATACAGATTCAGTATTACCCACAGACACAGATTAGAGTGAAAAAAAATATCCACAGACATGCACCCCTATTCTCAAACCATAAACAACGTTTCGATTAAAAACTAATGCTATCCGTCTCCTTCATCTACATTTAGAATGAAAGAGACGGAGAGTGTAGATTTTGAATCGAAACGTTTTCGATGCGTTCAGAATAGGGGTGCTAGAATATTTTCGTAACTGATACCTATTACCACAGACTAGAGAAAAAAATAAATCTGACAGGTACCTCCTCAGTTAACATTTAATTTTATGAATTATTCACAGTCAGCTTATATTCTGAATACATTGTTATTCGCTTTATTATATTTTTTCTAGATATTTCTTAATTTATTATGGCTGCATCGATATTGTTCATACCACTAAAACATAACGTTTTTTCTTTAATCTGTGTTCGCTTACCACAGCATAATATATAACCCTAAGTTACTATGTTCACTAGGTAATTACGGCGCGTAAGATTAAGAAACTAGACGTTTTTAGCAATACAATTCTGTTTTTCCTCACATACTGTGATGAAAAACGTCGTATGACATGCGTGTTCGTTGATCATTACACTCTCGGCTCCCTTATCGCGCTCGCCTGCGGCCTGCGCGCATAATACCGCCTCGGGTACCTTCGCATACTTAGATCATAATGTACCTACTATAATGTGGCAACAGCTAATGTATTCTCTATTCGTCCTCTAATCTACAGGCTGGTGACATGAAAGCCTTCGCCGGGAATGATATACGGCCAGGAGTGACGCACTGCTATGAAGCCTGTCAATAAATGTTACCGGCTCGAGTGGACAGCGCCAGAGGGATTCAACTATTTGTTGTTGGATGAGACAACACAATAGTTGCCGCGGCACTGATCATATCCTAAACTCCTCTACCATTACATTATAACACAGAATCAGCAGTGCAAGCACCGATCTTTCGATCGATATATTTAACGAATTTTCATGTCAAATTTGACATAAAGTTTCGATAAAACGTAATCGGTAGCACGGAATGTATTTTATCGACTTCGATATAAATTCGATAAATCTTAACGATCATGTCGTTCTATGTCGACTAAACCACGCATGGATCTAATTTTTGACATTTGTCATCGGTTTAATCGTGTCAAACTTATCGAATTTTATCGGGTTTCCATAGTTGCTCGATAACCAATTTATAATATTTTCAAACAGGATTTTGGCTATATTTTAATATTGTAAGCCGAAAAATGGAAGCGTCGAGATGTCTTGAGAATCAATAGGCGGTGCCTTAGAGATGCCAATAATTCTCTCGACCTACCTAATGAACAGTTTGAGATTCTGTTTAGAATTCATAAAGAAATTGCCCTCGCCGTTATTCAGGTTGTTCAGAGCGATCTATAAGGAGCCGATCAGATGGACTGCCCGTGAATGTTATAGTAATTAGTAAGTACTTCCCAAAGCGGAAACTATTTGCTTAAATTATATTCTAATTTTTGTTATTTTATTCTACTTATACATGGAAATTTATTGTTGTAGGTGTGTACGGATACTATAAGCAAGCTTGAGCAGGATTTATTGCAAGCAGTTATTCAAAATCTCACGAGCAGTTACATCAAGATCCCTAGCACCGCAGGGGACAGGAGAGAAGTTGCTGGTGGTCAAATCTATACAGTAGTTTTTCCATGAAGAAATGAAAAAGTATTAAACACCTATTCCAAGTTTCATGTGTCTTCAGGCTGTTAATGATGATGATGATGAATTAGGTAAAATCCTTTCGGCCAATATAGTTATTATTTCGTTCCTCTTCAATAATTAATCGGATTTCACATGAAAATAATGGTTTTCTGTAATATTTCATAAAAATGTAAAGGTACCTATTAGAATAAATTGTTCAAGTAGGTGTTTTTCACGAATGAATGTCTAACCTATTTTCTTTAACCTCCAATTTTTTGCCTAATCTGTGAAATTTTCCGTAATATAAAGTTACTCTGTGAGAATTATGAACGAATGATCGATAATATGTCGACTAAATAAAGCCTTCGAAAGACGACGACAAGAATTACCGATGTTAGATCCATGCTACGAGTTACCGATTAGATCGATAAATAAAATCTATTTATCGACTCGATATATTTGTCGAACCAAAGATCCGTGCTTGCACTGCAGGTAGGTTAGGTACCGTAAACTGTCGAACAGCTATCGCACCAGCGTGTGTTACATTAGCGTAAAACAGCGTAATGTTGCGCTACTAGATTAATGTCGCATCAGCGTGTGTCGCGTTGTCGTGATCTTGTACTAGAGTGGTGCCTCATTAGAGTAGTGCCACACTGTTGTTGCACCAGCGTGTGTTAAATAGATAAATAAATAAATAAATAAATACCTAGCTAGGTACTACCTACGATGCAAAGTAACCATATTATATAGTTTGTGCCTGTGCTTACATTAAAATGATCCTGTAATACATTATAAAAACATGGACGTATAAATGAAAACCGTTCAATTGTTCGTTTTGTCTATTATTGAAAAAACAACTGAACAAATCGGGGTGGAAAGGGTCTACTTTCACCCGAGTGGAGGTGAAAAGGTAGTCAAACATTCCACTTTGTTGACCAAACTTTACACTTACAGGTTAAATAAATAAAAGAAGTTTAATTTACCCATGACACAGGTTTTTAACGGTGATATGCAGAAAACTTTATTGTAAGTTCGGTAAAGTTTACTGTAAGACGAAATAAAGAGCGTTGTGATTTAGGTCTGCTTTATTTATTGGACCCCAGATAATATAATATACAGATTGAACCAAGAAACATTTTAACACATCGCTAATATTGTCGCTCCACTCCGACCACCATCACAGCATCACACACCACCATTTGTACTACTGTAGGCCTAGTACGAATATTACGCGCGCGTACTTGTAACGTTAACGTAAGGCAGTTGTATGGGGCTTATCATTGTAGTTTCAGGCTTAAAACTTAGCTTACCTCCATTATTTATCATGGCGTTGTGGCTCAGATTGAGGCACTGGCCAGGGCGGAGGTCAACATTCCACCGTCTTGCACTCCGCCTGTGGAGTCTCCAACTGGGACACAATAGCCGTAGGCCGAGTGTTCAAGTGTATGCTTGGAGTGCTTACGTGTTCCATTGAACCTTTTGTTTGAGAGTCCAATAACATGATCAAATAAGCACCGCAATCAAAAATATGCCAAAGGTCATTTTGACCATTCTACAAATAAGTAGACGTAAAGGTCTACAATATTTATAAATATACTTAGTAATTAAGAGGAATTCTGTGCTTTTATAATATTTACCTATTTAGGCGACCTTCTCAAAGGCATTGGAATAACTTATTAGGTACAATCGCTAATTGAAGTCGGGAATAATTGGTCGTTTTGAAAACTTCACAGTTTTAGCATTACATAAAATAACTGTAATTTTTAATTAAAAAAAATATGCTGTGTGTAGCAAAGAAGTTGAATGTACAGCCCATTCACCGTAACTTTTCCTCTGATGTATAATATTATTTATATTATTTAAAAATATACTTACAAGTAAAACGACAAAGAGGGGAAGAAAAGAGATGCTATATAGGTGCTGACAGTCAGTGCTGCCAAATTCGATAGTTTAGTCATAGTCATTTATTGGCAATAATTTAGTTTATTTCTATTTATAACGAACTTTCGATATTAGTTTATCTAATCGCAACATCACAAAACAAAGCTTAGAAAAGGTACCCAACTATAGAACCCCAGTACATTCACGAAAGAGACATTTAATTGACAGCCTCCGTGGTGTTGTGGTTGAGCAAGTCGGCTCATAACCCGGAGGTGGCGGGTTCGATTCCCGCAACTGGACAAGTATTTGTGCCCGAAAAAAAAAAAGCGCAAATACTTGTTCTGTGTCTGGGTGTTGTGGGACCATGGTCCTCGTAGTTCCTGGGTCTCTAGATACAGGGAATCCTAGTTAGGGTCCAAGATCTATGTATGTGATCGTTGGGCGTTATTTATTTATTATTGCCATGGCACCGTACAGAAGTTCGTGTGGTCATATCTGTGTGAAGAGCTCCCAGAAAATTATTATGAATGACAATTGGGCGGTGAGATCGTACCATAAACGATCAGAAAAGCAGCATTATTATGTTCTGGTGTGATTTTCTACTGGTAAGCTATTAATTTTCTCGCTTAAAACATCTAAAATACCAAAAATAGTAGCCTGCCTTTTGAAAAGGCGTTGTTTGGATACATACCTTCTATAAATACTTATTCTAAGAAACGAAGATATTAATATTAACACGTGGAAATCTCATACGACGCGATTCTTGCGCTCGTTTCTTCCACGAACCTGCAAGATGCGGAATTATCTTCCTCCTGAGGTTATTCCGCATGGGGACTATACTACAGTATGGGGAGCTTCAAGATAAGTGTTAAAAGAGTCCACTCTAAGAGTAGGCAACGCACCGGCAATGCCCTTGGTGTTGCAGATGTCCATAGGCGGCGATGACCACTTACCATCAGGTGGGCCGTCTGCTTGTTTGTCACTCATTACATAAAAAAAGTGAAATAAAATTGTATATCCTATTCACCTATTCTCTGTGGTTGTTTCAAATTCAATATTCCCACGCAACTAACATTTTAGTTGGGATCAAAAGATTCATCATCCATCATCAAAAGGAATTGTCAAAACAGTGATAATGTTCAGTGAATATGACTTTTCTGTAAATGTGAGCTGATTAGTTATCAATTAATGAGTGGAGACATTGTGTGAAGCGTGCGTCGCCGCGTGCCGCTCTCAGGCTTATTGCTGGCACGCGACCACGCGTCACGACACGCGTATACGCGTCACGCCAATCCGCGTGCACACCACAATGCCGATAGCAAGCCGATAGGTTCCTTCCTATATTTATCGAATTATCATCCATGCCTCGGCGGCTTGAGGGCGGCTGTTATGACAATTTGGGGCGTTTTGTCATCTATTCATGAATCAATTATTTTAATTCGTGTAACAAGTTCACCGGAAGGCGGGACAGGGGGAATAAAGCTACTGTACGCAGCTTTTTCATGCCTACTGTATTCTATCATCAGTCTACGTTTAATTGCAGTTATTCTAAGAGGAAGATGATGGTTACAGAAAACATGCCTTATTATATAAAAAATGCTCAAGATTTCTAAAATAACAATGTTGAAGTAAATGCTACGTTTGACTTACAAACAAAAAAGTATATAAGAATTGTATCAGTTATCTGGTTCCCATAGTACAAGCTATGCTTAGTTTGGGGCTAGATGGCGCTGTCTGAAATGTCCACACATACTATTATCATTATTATTATTAATAACTTTAATGTTCGCATTGGTATACGACATTGCATTGATGTACACTGTTAATGGTTCTTTTTTTCCCTCTTATATTTTGGCCCCACACATAGTGTATTTAGCCAGTGTCAAGCATTGTAATTTTTCATCGTTATAGAATATTTCACTTTCACGTAAAGTCAAGTTTTAGTCATAGTCATAGTCCAGTCTAAGTCAGGTAGTCAAAGTCCAGTCTAAGTCATACTCTAGTAAAGTGGTGGTAACTTTACTAGAAGCTTCTATGGAATTTTGGAAGCAACACAAAATACCACGTTTTACCGCATTATATCACTTGCCCATACTTATTTTCGTAAATTCGCCACCAAGTTTACACAAAAAGGCACAACTTTTAAGAAATAATACAATCCAATGACGCGAACTTTTCCGCGTTGCCGCCAATAACTCTTGATGGTTCTTTTCTTCTATCTTTGGCAGATTTAGTGTAGTTCCACATTAAATTTCCCGTTACATAATACGTACTGAGACATGGTATTTTACTGTTGGCCTCATTAGTAAGCTCAAAGTCGCGCAACGAGCTATGGAGAGAGCTATGCTTGGTGTTTCCCTGCGAGATAAGATCCGCAATGAGGAGATCCGCAGGAGAACTAAAGTGACCGATATAGCTCTCAGAGTTAGCAAGTTGAAATGGCAATGGGCAGGCCACATCGCTCGTAGAACTGACAACCGATGGGGAAGAAAGGTACTCGAGTGGTGACCACGCACTGGAAGACAGCGTAGGCTCGGTGGACCGACGATCTGGTAAAAACCGCGGGGAGCCGATGGATGCAGGAGGCGAGTGGCCGCTCAAGGTGGCGCTCTTTGGGGGAGGCCTATGTGCAGCAGTGGACGTTTTTGGACTGCTAATGGTGATGGTGATAATACGTTTATGCAATGTCCATGTAAAAAAATATCCTTTTGTTTTAATTAAGTATAATTTTTTTCGCGTATTTAAGGTCCTGACAGGACGCAATGCGAGCACGTTTATTACAACAGACAAACTTGAAACTTATTTTGTACCTTATAGGGTCGCTTTATGCATAGCAAAAATATGGCGATTACTTTTCCATTTTTCGGTACAGATAATTAGTTATAAAAGAAATACGTATTGTTATAAAAAAATAAGCTTATAGACGGATGCATTGAAACATAACTTATCACCATGATTTATTTCGATGGGGTGCCTTATTATAATGTAACAGTTTAGGACGTTTGAATGATTTTTTAGAGGTCACTTCACGATTTTTTTTTCTTTTGAGAAAACTTTTCGTAATCGTGTTTCGGTTTCGGCAGATGGAAAAAAGACATGGCCAGTATTAACGTGCGTTTTGAAATTATCACGTTCAAAATAGTCGTTTTGGAAGCATTCAGCGCCTTAATGTAAATAGGGAGAATTTAGACCTAAGTAAGATGTACAACGAAAATATTCGAGGTCTGTGGATTTAAGTAAGTATAAAATATCATCCTGAGATCCCTTTAAAAGTGAATGGGTGTGACCTAATTGATGAATTCATAAAACTATGTTATGTACCTACTTAGTTAACGCGGTAGTTCAAATTCAAAATTATCCTAAATTTAAACAAATTTATTCAAATACACCTTATTCCAACTTCAAAGATTTTCAACGAAATCTACATAGCCAAAATAGAATTTCGTTTTTTATGCGTCGCACCCGCATGGCGCTGTTTGCTCGAAATGTTGTTACATCGGGCTCCGGGTTGGGGTGGGCGCACCCCTCGCTAGGGATTACCTCTAATGAAGACCTTACAAGACGACAATCAGGGACGGCTCTTGTGTTTATCGCAGACATTGGGATCGTACCTGCCACTTGTCCATCCCACTATCACGTCACCGGGACGTCACCCGAGAACGAGATGATGGCTATGCCAATGTAGCATTGCATTACATATATGAACCCGCTACCTTGGTTATGAGCCGACCTGCTCAACCATCACTCCATACCGCACCACAAAGCCTGTCAAAATTATTATTGTCAGAATTATAGTTTTTCCTAAAGCGAATGGCTTCGGAAGCTTCCTACTATAGATAGGTTTACTATATACCTAAGACACATGTATTCCGTTTACGTGTATCTTCAGAAGTCGCCCAGAGATAGCTATCAACTTATATTTAAAGTAAATACTTCGCAAATATTTGTGTGGGAGTCAGCATGTGACAGTTACTTTTTGCACCTTCATTTAAATCATGAACCCAGACTCTAAGGAATTTATATACTCTTTGAGCCGGTCGGTTGCCTCTCGCCACACGTGCCGCCGCGCTAAGTATGATTTAGCTGATTTAGCTCAACTCACTTATTATCAATTTGATCGCAAACCGCCGCGATTTATTCGTTTATCGCCATTCTGATCAGCTTTGGCATAATACTTGTCTGGATTTACAACCGCGCGCGCCGATGAGAAAGTTTGCACATGAGCTTTTTAAAAGACGCGTGGAAATGGCCCTTCGAACTGGCTTGGCTGTAATTGCTAACATTATAATGCATTGATTACGACGTTTCGTGCCGGTGGTAATTTGAAAAATAATAATTTTCTGTTGGTTCTGCGTCTGCGTGTTATATTGTATTCTATGTATGTATTTACAAACAAAAAAAGTATCTAAGTATTATATCAGTTATCTGGTTCCCATAGTACAAGCTATGCTTAGTTTGGGGCTAGATGGCGCTGTGTGAAATATCCACACATATTTATTTATTTATTTATTTAATATTTATTGCATAGGTTTAACAAAACACTTGACGGAAATAGATTACTCATTTTCCTATCAGGGGAAATTGTTTCATTGGTCCACTGGATTCAATCAATCGATGACTGAGCATAGTTCGGTAATACCGATCTTAAACCCTGGTAAGTAATATTGTATATTTATCATCATCACAACAACCTGAAGGCGGTCTATCTGCTGAAAATAGACCTCCTTAATAGAGCGCCACTCGGATTGCAGCAGCTGCTCGCCTCCTGCATCCATCGACTCCCCACGGTTTTCACCAGGTCGTCGGTCCACCTAGTGGGGGCCCGCTGCGTCTTCCAGTTCGTGCATCTGGAGAACCTAATATTGTATATTATTGTATGAATATCTATAACTTTATGGTAGTGTTTAGCTTGTCGTATCGCACTATTCAGTGCCTGCTTTGTTTCAATTCAATTCTATTGTTTATTTTTTATTAGTGTATTAGTTGTACTGACGAAATCGACGATAGCCGCACCCGTCCCGTTTCATTACCTTTGGAGTTTTAATAACTCGGTCGGCAGTAAATCAAATTCGTATTATGAGGATAAAAAGCGCAGGCCGTTCGCCATAACCGAGTCGGGCGGCGGTTGATAACAGCAGCATAAAATGTAGTCAGCTGATGAAAAACCTTGCTTCTTTGCGAACGCTGTAATTTATTGTTATATTACTACTAAATACCTAAGTATTACAATGAAGTGGTTTAATGCGGGTCGATGACGCACGGTGAAAAAACACTCTCATTCAGAAACGGTGGGTGTTGGGCTCTATACCGACAGTAACAAAGTGTTATGAAAATACTTTTAATAAATTATGTATTTATTTATTAAATAAAATACATTAAGTAAATAAGTAGGCATGTTAAATTCACAAAATTTAATAGATATGAACTTTATTAATGGTATTAAGATTGAAGTTTAAGTTTTAAGTTTTTTTTTGATATTTAATAAAAAGCAACCTTAGTTTATTCTTTGTGACCTTTGGTTGGAGTTGGTTTGAGATTATTTTTTATTATATAAAGGCAATAAAGATAACAAATAACAAATTTAAAACAGAATGGAGATTTTTTAAATTAGGAGAAAAATAGATAGGTATTAAAATTACTCTATTACTCTTTGTAAATGACTTTAGGATGAGCCAGTTAGCTGCTCTGACCGTACGACCACGAACAAATAGCAATAAATATGAGGTTCCATATATCTGTCGGCGCGGACGCAGTAATTTACGACGAGTGGATAAATCTCGCAAAGTGTAAACACCCGCCCGCACTCCGCCTTGCCTGCTCTGCCTCTAGGCTAAAAAGCTTCTGCTTGTTGTAGCTATCTGGCTATAATACTTGATCTTGTTTCAGTAGGAGTAATAAAACAGAATGTTTAATGGTCAACTTTTGTGCCCCTATAGCGCTTCACAATTGTAACTGGGGATGAAAATTATATATTTTATACGGCTACCTAGTTTTGCACCGGCAGATTTTTTTAAACGTCAGTGTATTCGTCAAACCTCAGGTTACTAGAAAGTAACCTGAGGTTTAACGAATACTACTAGAAAGTAGCTTTGCTGACCTCGCCAGCCAGTTTTTGCTTTTTTCACGTTTTCACACCCGCATGGCTGCGTTCCGTTTAGAATCATATTATAAAAGTGAATCTGATAGTCATAAAAAAACATTTAATTATCGAATTGTCCCAAAAGTTTTGACGAGAATCGGTTGAAAAATGAGACCTGTAGAGGAGAACCATCAGACATCTACCGTACATCATATTTGCACAAACTGAAACAGAGAAGCTTCACTCACGTTCTTGCTACTTCGTCAAAAATTATATATTAGTAGCAGTAATAGCAACTTTTCTAGCTAAATAAGTGCGTCCAAAATTATAAGCGTTAAGCTGAGCATTTCAAAGGGAAATTATTCAAAGGGCAGATTGACTGTGAGCTCGGTAAATGACAATTGTTTAGGCAGAGCGCCGCCGGTTTGATCCGCGTTCATCAGCGGCCCGCGCCGTCGGGGCTTCATTAGCTCAAGTTATTCAAATTTATTCAGTTTAACCACAAAATGTTATTACAGTAACAAAGGTCATGACTTATCAACCGATTTCAAAGAAATAATTGGCATGCTAGAACTCCTATTCTAATCATAAATTTTGAGTTACTAGAATCGAAACCACATCACTTGTAACCCTGCAGTTTTGCCGCTTGAAATTACAAGCGAATTACCTGGGGGGCAGATAAGCATAGTAATAATTTGGTATAACACATATTTAGAGGTGGTGGCAGACCATAGTTGTTACCGACAACCACTATCACAGGTCTAGGCACACTACGGTGGCAAAGAATAATGTGTAAAAATTGTCATCTGAAACAATAAATTCGCCTATGGAAAATTTAAATTCGCGGCCGATCGTTTGGGATTCATTTCTCAAAACAGTAGAGAAAATTAATTACCATGGTTCGATCTTGCCAAGGCGGGTTGGTCATCATTGTATGTGTAGAAACACGCACACATTGGTTTTTTGGTCGCAAAAGTTTGGGAGCGCTCAGCATCGTCCGAACACACACACAATACAAGTATGGTTGGAAGGTACAAAGTCCCATCACTGAAATACCAAACATTAAGCCTGGATTGCCGGTCACCAAGGCTTTCCCTACGTCCAAAGCGCCAGAAGGATTATTATATATTCTTGAAGTTTATGTACTGCCGGTGAGTTTCAACAGCCTGGAGCAATCTTCGCGCCAGATACACTTTAGGTAGTATGTATGTTGATTTGTACTACGCATATTGATGTTATGGATTTATGGAACCTTATCTATTATTAGTATCCTCATTATGGATTCGTTATTTAGGTATATGACTTAAATAAATAAATAAATATGTGTGGACACTTCACACAGCGCCATCTAGCCCCAAACTAAGCATAGCTTGTACTATGGGAACCAGATAACTGATACAATACTTATATACTTTTTGTTTGTAAATACATACATAGAATACAATATAACACCCAGACGCAGAACAAACATCTATGTTCATCACACAAATGTTTGTCCTGGGTAGGAATCGAACCCACAGCCCACAGTTCAGAAGGCAGGGATACTACCAACTGACTGTATACAGTAGGTATGTTAAATGCTACGTTTTCTAAAATAAACTCGCAACAAATTGTTCGCAGCAATTTGTTTTGAAAATAGATAAATTATTTGAAGAATAATCTTTTTTTTTGTATCGGCTGTATTGGTTTTGGTTTTTTTTATATCTGTTAGTCTCTTACAAGATTTACAGAGTCATCAAGAATGTTGGAACCGATTTCATTCATATTAAATTGCTATTTTTAGGGTCCCTATTACCACTACTATTATAATATCTGTGCTATTACTAAGGCTCTGCTCTCTGTCCGTCTGTCTATCCGTCTATTCCCAGGCTGTATTTTATGAACCGTGATAGTTAGACAGTTATTATTTTCCTTGATATTTGCGTTGCGAAATGGAAAAGCCTAAATTAGTCTAATAAGAACAAGATTGAGCTCTAGAATGGAATACTCTATGAATAAGTCAGATATTGGGATTTAAAGCATTCTCCATTTTCAGAATTTCCCCCTGAAAGAAGAAAAGCTTACTTCAGAATTTTCACGATTCCATTCCCTAAAAAATTATAACTTGTCTTGAAACTTTCATCGTGTTCCATCAAAAGAAATTGGGAATTTCAGGGTCGAAAAAATATAAGAGGAAGAATTACTGATTTCGTTTTCCATGAGAGTGGGTGAGCACCGGAATAATTAATTCAATTTGACGTTTCGTTAGGTGCTATGCAGGTGCTGAAATTAGGTAGGTACGTCGAAATTAAGCTCATCTGAAATAGGTAAAGTAAGTCAG
Source organism: Ennomos erosarius (assembly GCA_963580505.1). Classification (NCBI taxonomy): domain Eukaryota; kingdom Metazoa; phylum Arthropoda; class Insecta; order Lepidoptera; family Geometridae; genus Ennomos; species Ennomos erosarius. The sequence continues at coordinate 2,603,358 of OY756977.1, forward strand.
AAAACTGTGATATACACCCAGTTGCAGAAACGATCATTAACTTTTAAAATCAACTTTAACCCTTAATCTTCCATTAAACTGTTGTCGTCCCTACACTTTAAGGACTCCATTATCGTTAATACCGCCATTAAGATTAATGATAGTTTCTGCAACTGGGTGTTACTCTCATAATCTGTAGGAGCCGAAGTTTAATAGATAATTCTGGAGATAATCCTAAAACCCCTGTATTTGTGGAATCCAGCTAACTATATTCCAGCAATGCCTAGTCAGACAGATAATGTGTACGCCACAGAACAAAAAAAACGCTTTCTAAGTGCGAAACGTCATTTGTTTCATAGCTCTGTGGTGTACGCCATGCTACAAAGCGTCACTTCATTTAGTTCTTGTTTTATAAGCTACTTTAGAACAAAATTTCAAATTATTTTCATTAAAAAATAAAACAAGCGTATATTAAACTGATTTGCTTGTAAAATTTTAAGCTTATTACCTATAGCTAAAAAATAAGGTAACAATTAATAGTTATTTGTTATACAAGGGTGCAAAGTTCGTTTTTGGCGCGAGTACTTGAATTGAAACCTGAACAAGTGAAGGATTCTAGGATTGAACCGCGAGCGTAGCGTGCAGTTCAAGCGAAGAATCCTGAACGCAGCGAAGGTTTCAAAGGTACGAGACGCAAAAAACTTTGAAGCCGAGTGATACACACACTTTTCAGCTCACTACAGCGAGGACTGTAGCTTAAAAAGCTAAGAAAATCTTTGCTTATTCATAGTTATGGGTGGCCGTAACGCTTAACATCAGGTAAAAAACTAGCTCGTCCCGTCATTCATTGAACATTAAAGAAAAGGCGTTATAAATCCATTTTCATGCCATTGCCATGCTTGATAGCATATTATAAATACTAATTGATACTGGACATGCGATCATTCTAAAAATGAGGTTGGCGAATGAGAAAACGAAGAAGTATTAATGAATTTTCAGTGGCATGGCAATGGCAGTATCAACAAGGGTAAATGAATACTTGACACTGGCTAAATACACTGTGTGTGTGGTGGCCATTATATAACAAAAAAAAAAAAGAAAAATGTTAATTTCAAATAGATCTGTGGCCAATCACAGTCTGTGGTTAAATTCTTAATTATTATTGGCGAAATAACGAATTCTTGCTCTGTGATTGGCGAGAATATTATTAAATAGAAATGTTCGAATTTTAAAAACAGTTTGCTCGCTAGCGATTAAAATGGGTTTTTGCGCCCAGATTTCGAATGCCAAAGAGAATCTTTCCGAGCCAGTGAGGTGAAAATGTTATTTCTATATTGAGAATTTGGTGAACATGATAAAAATAATCTTGGTTATTCTGAAGATAGTGATAGGTAGTAATAATTGTTGTATTATGTTTCCTCATCGTAGTAGATATCTAATAAGAAATTCGTGTTGTATACGGGCAACTTTTGGAGAGTTCGTTACGAGAGCTGCCGTAACGAAGTGTTTGCAGCCCACAGGGGCAGGTAATTCAATCCCACCCACCCCCACCCTTCCACCCGTAGCCGTGTCGATTTTACCGATGTTTATTTCGGTATCAAAGTCGAAAGTACGTGACGAGGTTCGTAATGCAATCATAAAATACAATGACAATGGATAGCTACTACTCCGTTATTTCAATATTACATCGAGCGAGAGGCAGATAGACTTAATAATTGCATAAAATCACAATGTGCTGTGGGAAATGTTTATGAAATCTTTGTACCCTGATCAACGTTATCTTATATATCGATCTATGGATAATGAAAAACCAGTGGTTGATTCACAGAGCATAAAAAAACGCTTCCTCTCTGCGTCATTTGTTTCATAGCTATGTGGGTTGAATCGTTCTGTAAAATTGACTATCTTCTTTGTCTCCTTATATCGCACATCATAATAATATTGTCAATAAGAAAGTAATTGTTTTCCCAGATTGATTTTCCCTAATCAGAATGTAAAAGCGGACACTGTTTATTGGATTACCATTGTAGTTTTAGCGTCAATTTTGTACAAAATTCTAAACTTAATTTGATGGTCCTATGGTTTTTCTGTTGTTTTGATACTATTTCGATCCTTGTCATTGTGACCTAATAAGAAAGGGACCGCATCGTTTTCAAGACTATCAAATCAGATGTAGGTAGTTTAGAATTTGATAGTCAGAATCAACTCCCCTGGCAATAAAGGACCTACCCAGATCTTCTTTTTTCATATGCACAAATCAATTTAAATTTACAGGTAATTTTATTTTATTTTATGAGGTTTTAAATTTATTCTTTTTGTGTAGGCAAGTAGTCAGCGCTGGTGTCCAAATTTGTAGGCTGCCTAAAGGTTTCTGATTTGGCTAGACTCTCCAGCACATCCGCCTAACGTCTTAACATGCGATCTGAAACACGGCAGCATTTGTAAATAGCACTTTTTGTAGCGGTCATCCATCCATTATTATCTTATTGCAAGATTAAAGTATTTTTTTGTTTGTATCATTTAGAAAAGAAAAGACTTAAACGCGCGCTACGTACCTCCGTAGCCATTCGTAGCAACTTAGCGTCTCAGGGGAGTGAATTAATTTATTGTATTTGGACACAATAATACAATCTATCGTTACAAACTACCAGTTACACACTAACAAGTCCCTGGAGAAAATTTTACTGTATCCATAATGATACTTAGCGCTAGAGAATATTGTTTAAATATTGTCGTGCTTTGCAAGGGAATTTGGTTTTTGATTGCTGAGTAATAGAGTCGAAAATCGAAAGAAAGAAATGCGGGTTTGGCGATGAATGCCTAAAATGTTTTTTAATACAATTTAACTATTTATAATTTAAAAAAATATGAAAATTTCTGTGAATAACAAAGTAAATGTTATTCACAAAATAAATGAAAAAAGGTGGGAATGATCATAAACATTAAATGTAACTGTAACATAATACATATTCTGTACTTACCTTTTTTACGAACAGAGTAATTCTTAATGTAAATGAACCCGAAATATCATTCCTAAATAACACACAGAGTTAGTCATAGATTTAGTAATAGTTTTTTGTATAATTATGAGATTTTTCAAAGGAATATGAATGTATCGTACAAAGGCATTTTAGCGCTCCACAATCGTCGAAATTTAATTACAAGTCAAAAAATGGGGGTTGGTGGCTGGGGTCAGCGCAATCCCCGTCTCGAGCGGGCGATCCCTGAGCATTGCTGTGTGCACTGACTTTAACTCAAATAGACCGACATTTTTTCTCATTCTTTGCCGCCAAAAACACGCTAGAAGTAGCGTGTTTAATGTTCTATCGTCTTTGTATTCTTGGTTTTATTCGTTTATATCATTTTACATGTATCCAGTTTAAAAATCCTCACCATGGCGTTAAAATATCATCTAAAGTCACGTTAGTCTGCTTTATTCAAAATCATACCCGATAATGTAAAAACCATACCCCTGATAAAGTAGGTATTTTTTTTATGAGAATAAATGACGTGACGAGCTGGTCGTTCACCTGATGTTAAGCAATACAGCCGCCCATAACAGTTGCAGTGTCACTCGGATCTCTAAAATAATAAAGAAATAATTGAAATAAAATCTAATAGAATTGTAGAATATTTACGATCTTGAGGTTTGAAAAAATTTGAACACTTATTAATATCACCACCAATAATGGATACATTTCTATAAATATATGTGTTTGATTTGTCACTGAATATTTTATCTAAAAAGAAATTAATTAAAAATCAATATCACAACCGTAGAGGAGATGACGACGTTGAGTGTGAATGAAACTCAATGGGGTCCCTGCATACATCGCTTACCTCTTCCCACGCACATGACTTTATGCTCCTGCGCAGCGTTTCGCGCCGGAGTCACAGTTGCTATTGAGTTTAAATCGCACTGTAGTATACTCTAAAATCTCCTCCACAAGTTACATGCTCCACGGTCATGCGCGGAGCACGCGGGGTGGGCGGGTGTAATCGCATCGTGCGATTCGTGCGGTCGGGTGCGCGCGCGCCTACCGTATAATCCCGTTGTACTAATGGTCTTATCCGCACAAAAGACTGATCAAACGTTGCAATTTGACGCGCCAAATGTCGACGCTGTCATTTCGTAAGCGATTGTAATTCGGTGGTCTCCACAAGCTTCTTACTAATTTTCTGAGGGTGCAGTGAAGGTATTTTAGAAGTAAACTTAGAACATGTTTGTTGTCTGGTCTGTCGATAGATTGTTATATTTAATATTTGTATAATAAGAAATAATGATTAAAATTATAAGTCGTAATGTAGACTTACCTAATAATTCAATTGGATTCCTCGCTAATCGCAGTATGTTTATTATGTTTCACAAAACTATAAATGGTGGGTTAGGCTTTTCTCTGTATTACCTTCTGTAATTAATTACAAAACTAAAAACTTAAACTTAAGTTGGATAATAGTTGTTTTGCTGTAAAATCTGATCTGTAATGGACCGAACGATCTGTGTGAGCAATGTGTCTGCTTCACTCGCGTTTCTGTCTAATGGTTGGGTACTGTAATACAATTTCATAGTTTTTTCTTGTTGTTGGCAATTTCTGATTAAATATTTCTTGCGTAAAAGGGGAGATTTGCTGAAGCACTATTTACCAGCAACTTTGATAATATATTTTGGCAGGAATATTCAGTATTCGAATCTTAGGTATACTTGAGCTAGATCTACTTAAATGATATGTGTCGCGTGTGATATTCCCTCAGTTGCAATAATTTGTAGCAAACCCCCTGATCTGTGATAGTGATACAAAGTAAATAGCGCTCACAGACCCACAGCCGCCCGCGGGTCCACCCGCGCCCCACCTCACTTCCTCTGCATTGATCAGCAAGACTAACACCCAGCTTTGCAATGCTCAGATTAAAAGAAGTCAGATAGAACGCGTGTGAACCATAAGTAAATTGATGAACACTTGAACAGAGCTGTGTGTGTGTGTATGTGTGTGTTGAAGCTGAAGACCACAACAGCACTTGCACTGCTCTATCAAATAGACTCTTAGAGAGAATTAGTATTATTTTACTATTGAATAAAATTTTAGGCTGTGCGAGCTATAATTATTACACTTTATTCCTTTTATCTATTGTTAATTAATTAATCTATTTCTATTAAGTTAACACCTTGCATACGTCGTCGCTTGAAGGTATTTTATAGATGAAAATATAGACACCATCAGTACCTACTGCTGCTGCGAGGAATCGGCTACGAACTTGTTTCTTTGCGTAGTGTGTCGACCACAGAGCATTGAAACAAATGATTTGCTCTGTGGCGACGACACAGTTTAGAGCATGCTACTTATTATAATATTTTCAGTAGCGTCACTTGCTAGTTCTATGCGCGCCATCTAGTTTATTCATCTGCGGCCCTACATCTAACAATCAACAACGCGCTGCATCCACCGTGTTTATTGTTATTTACCCGCTACCCTCGCGCTGGCGCTGTTCGTTTGTTTGTTTCTCTTTAGATTTCCTAACAGATTGTGTAAATAGAAAGAAAACTGTAACTACAAGCAATTACTTTCGATTGAATGTTTTGTTGTTAATATTATAATGTCACAACCATAGGGATTACATAATATCTCTCTTTGCTTTCAGAGATCTGTGGTCACAACCTTTTGTCACACGACACGAGCCTTTTTCACATGGAGAGTGTAGGCCATCAACACCACGGTGGCTTGTGCAGGTCGGTGTATGAAAAAAAAAATTGCACGGGCTATTTTAGAGCCACATTGGCTTTTGCTGAGCTACATTGGCTTTTACTGAGCCATGCTGGCGTATACTGAGTTACATTGGCTTTATTGGCTTTTTTATATTCAAGGATCCTAGTCTGGGTGTATGTTTTTTTAATGAGAATGAATGACGTGACGAGCTGCTCGTTAATCAATACGGTCGCCCATAACAGTCAAAATGTCTTATACTTGCAGCATCAGTGCGTAAAATACAGTAAAACAATTTATGGGCTCATAGAATGTATTTACCATGAAACAGCAGCGTGTTATAAAATCGCGCTCCTTATAATCCAATTATTGAACTTGCCGAATAAGAAAAATGCTTCGTTGAAAAATCCCTAATAAAATAAAGCACCCCTCGGGCAGCGTTAAACGCCGGCTATGGGCGAACTGCTTCGGTAGTCAACTCAATGTGACAATGTGACACTGTATTTAATTTATTTGGGTGCGGCTTATTGCTATTTTTGCTGGGTATCCAATATAGACCTATTCACAATTATTATTGTGTGAATTACAATAATTTTGGTGTGGATAGATAGTTTTGGCAAAAATGTTAGACAGTTTTACCTCATTGTAGTTGACAAGTTTTTTGTTCTTAGGTGTTATGTTGTAAAATGTTAATATAACGTGGTGCAGTGCAAACAAGTGCTACCTAAAATACAAGAACCATGTCTTCGTCTTAATAGAACCAATAGGAAACGTGTAAAGATAATTTGATTATAGAGGTAAACAAAATGCCTAACGAGGCGTTCTAGGAATACCAAAAATAAAAAATTGAATAAAGGATTCAGTTGGCATTGGAATATAGGGTCAAAGGAAGTTGGTTTCTTCGACGTGTACATCTTTTATATAAAGAAAAATAAGTAGCTCCGTTTCCGGGGACCACACTAGCAAATTTTATTAAAAAGAACTCTGTCATAGGTATAATATGTTACGATCTCTGTGGTACTGTCGTACTAATCACTTATACCAGGACACAATAATGCCATACACAGAACAAACACCTACGTGCATCACACGTGTGTGCCCTGGGTGGTTATTCTCTATCGATTCCTTACTTCGAAACCGCGCGAATTCCTTGTCTTACATAAGAAATCTGAAAAAGTCTATTCTCTATGAAACGAAAACAAAACCGCGCAAAGTGAATTTGGAATTGGCGCGATTAGAACTGTCAAAAATCATGTTTTACCGAGACGCGTTCCGAAACATCAACACCTCAAAAGATATGACCACTTATGTCAATATATTTTATTCAAAATAAAGATAACTTTAATTTAAAGTGAAGGTACATCTAAAGCTGTGACACGATTTGAACAGGACACGATAACGACGTGGTTTCGTATCGTGTGGAATCTGTGTTTCCATAGAGAATAATCGCCCTGGATAGAAATCGAACCCACGACCTATAGTTCAGAAGGAAGAGCTACTACCAACTGAAGTATCTGGCCAGTTATATTAGCAGTTTGTTTTAGATTTTCACGTATCAGACATTCTTAAATCAATTATGAAGTATCCTCCCTAACTGCAAATAACATCTAGTGCAGAATTAGTCTCTTTCATCCATATCGGTTGATGAAGCATCCATGTCACGCGCGGTCAGCCTCCGATCCAAAAGGCTGATTTGCCAACACTCAGAGATTATAGCCAGTAAGGGTGGTTGTAAAAACTACATTGGTTTTGTAGTGCTTGTATGTACAGGTCCACTATGCGTAGTAGCTAATAAAGGTGCAAGCTTGCGTGGTCTGCGATGAAACTGATCTCCTTACTTTTTAAGGTTCCGCACCCAAAGGGTAAAACGGACCCTATTACCTTATGCTCCGCTGTCCTTCCATCCGTCTGATTCTAGGCTGTATCTTATGAACCGTGATAGTTAGACAGTTGGAATTTTCACAGATTATGTATTTTTGGTTGCCGCTATATCAACTAATACTAAAAAAACTGAATAAAATTATAATGGAGGGGGCACCCATCAACAAACGAAATTTTTATGCTTTGTTTTTTAGATAATGGTGCGGAGCCCTTCGTGCTCGAGGCCGACTAGCACTTGGCCGATTTTTTACACAATGCTTTTCATGATGTTAAATATTTTTACTACAAGGACCATTTCCGGAGCATCATTAAAAATAGAAACGTCTTTTAACGGATGAATATATTTTTGAGTTGTTATGTTTCTTATAAAACCACACACACATACAGAAAAAAAGCTTTTGGGTGCAGCTGTATTTAGTTGACATTTTTAGTACCTTCTTAACTATTGTTTTCGTTTGCAACTATTTATCTATAGATATATTACTGTTTGTATAAAATCAACCAGTTTTATGCAATAGACGGATGTTTTTCGAACGGTGAACAACGCTAATCAAATTGGCCAGTGTTTGGACAAACGTTGAATGTAGAAGTACTTAGGTATTTGTACACCGTATGTATTAGGGTTATAATATATGGGATTACTACGAGACAACACCGATAGCTTTCTGATACAAGCATAATGTGTAATAAGTACTAACATAGTGTAACAAAGAGTATGGATGGTGTATAATTATGTACCAATAGCAACGATTGGATTTGATACATTTACGTATGTAAACAAAAATGTATAACTTTCAGATCAATCTAGTTATAAAAATATCCATGTGTTTTTGTTGTGTATTTATTTTTAGTAATAAATACTTTTGTTCACTCTAACTAAATGATGTAGTACCCAAACGTTATACCTACGTAACTATACAACTGAATACATTTGTTAACATTATAAGTACTTGTTCGCCTAAGGATCCATAATAATGCATTGAAAAAAAAATGACATTGAAATATTAAGAACTGAAAGTAATTGCTAAAAACACAATACAATTACTATGTGTATGAAAATATGATAGATATCAACCCTTCCAATCTTGTAATATTGGACATAATAATAACCACCATGGGTGACATCATTACCCCATAGCAGGTGATCTGCCATTGCAATTACGCAAACTCCCTGCTGAATGCTTTCCAGCGAAACCAATTAAAAAAATGCAGATAAGATAAACAAACACGGTAACAAACTTAACCATCCGAAAACAGAATAAATGCGAAGACCGATTTTTAATTCATTATAATCAAAACATTTGAAATTATTAACGTTTAATTCAACAGAGAACCTTTTTACGTTTGCAAATTAGAATTGCAAATGTGCGAGCGCGGGCGACGATGGGTCGAATCGATCCTTCCGGCGGTATTTCCGCTCATATCTGAATTTGCAAAAGCCTTTTGAAGAGCGAAATTAAGAGTGCGGCGCCGGAAGTGAGTTTTGAATATTGGCAGCGTTGGTGCCATTGATTGCGAGTATTTGAATGCAAGAAGATTGCTAGCCAGATTTTTTCCTATCTCTACAATAGGCATGATGAAAATTTTTTTTTTGATAATTTAATTATATTCCTCAAAAGATTAACATTCGCGATAACAAAAATTAATTATCTCAAAAAATGACCAAGTTACAAGCATTTTAAAAACCGGAATAGAAAGATATAGCTCAAACGGCCAGTGACGTCAGAGGAAGGTCGTTATAGTACCTCATTACTAAGCTGTGGTAGCTTTTCATACAATCTCTTTGGCATGACGTCACGAGTAGATTTTTCCTAGTAACTGTGGGGCGCTATGTTTCGCGAGAAAGGGACAGAAGATGCCTCCTGTAGAAACTTTAAAAGGTTATTACTCCGTGATTTATTTACCGATTTTACTTATTTTTTCAATTATTGCATTCATTTTTGATCTTCTTTTTGAAAATAATATTTACTTGTTTATTTTTAATAGTCATCATGCCTATTAGAATCATTAAATCAATGTTGCGCAAGTGCCTGCTATATAGCTTTTCTGTTCACGCAAGTTTCACGAACCTCTAGTTTCATACGCATCATGCGTATGAAATCAGAGGAACAGTTACGGTGAAAGAAAAATTCTCCGTAATTTGATACCAGGTATTATGTTATCAGGGCTATAATAAAGTTACTGTCAAATACACAGATTAGAGAAAAAATAATCGCCTATACCAACGATTACGTTTTATTCTTATAATACCGAATTTTAATTCGTAACTAGTTTTTATTGGATAACAAAGGTATTTAGTAATAACATAGCAAACCCATACCAATGCTTTTCTGAGGAAAGAAACAATGGTCGACAATGGTTTAGTAAAAACATATAACTGAAATAAAACTGCCTGAATAATGTATCTTTTAGCTGAGCACCGCGAGAGGGCGGCAGGTTGTCTGGACAAAGAGGATCGATGAGCGACGCTGCGTCGGCATAATGATTGAATTGTCCTGGACGATAGCTGGCTGACCGGACATACGAATTCAGACACCGTTTATTTCACCCTCGTTTCGGCGGTAGGATCGATATATAAAAGGTCGTAGTGATGAATTTGTGTTTTATATAAAGAATTAGGTTTAGGTACGTTCAATATGAATTACCACCGACAGCAGGGAAAAATTAAGCTCGAAATTTTTTACTACTCTGTGCCTTTGAGCTGTAGTTATCTTTTCTTAGATAACAACAACTAACTAAGAAAGATCTAACAAAAATACCATCCTATTGATAACAAAAATGTATTGATATGACATTTCGGAAATCATTTAGGTACTTTTCCGCAGCTAATGTCATTCCAATAAATACACTTTGGAGCCAATGTTTGGCGTTAACGCTAATGGCCAGGGGGCTTTGCTAGACCCCAAGGTAGGCGTGAGGCGTATTTATCGTCACAGATAAAAGTCACTGATAAAAGAAAGTCACAGTCAGTCACAGCGACAAATTACCTCCGGGAGCAGCGACACTGTGACTTGTGCGCGAGTCTATGAGAGCGTGCTAAAGTAATAGGTGCATCCTTTTCTCACAAAGGCGTCTGTAGCGTGCCAGAGAGGGACAAACCTAGTATTTTTTTCACAGGAGCTGTGACAGCGACATGTTTTGCCAGCCGTCAATTCAAAAGTAATAGGTGCATCCTTTTTCCACATAGGCGTTAGAGAAAGATACACCTATTATATATCTACGTCCTGTAAACGTGACTTGTGCCGCGAGTAAAAAATACTCGCTAGTATTTATTCACAGGTATTTGTCATAGGTATGGCCGAGACACAGTCACAGAGTCACCTAGTATCTCGATTTACTTAGTACGACCCACCTCCACCCCAAGGCCTTACAACCCACGTTCCCATCCGCTGAAAAACTCGGTAGACCCCACAAAGAACGATAAAAATACGCATTATCTCTAGGCCAGATGCAAAGCGTTATTTATGTTTGATACTCTATGTTAGAACCTTAAAATATTATACCGTCACAGCACTAAAGTTGGACAGCTCTTATTTGCACTTGTCCTTCCGTGCACGCTGCAACCCATTTGGACGTTCATCAACTGCCAGAAGGCGTCCATCCTCTGATGGAGGATCCCATCGATTGGGACTGGCCATAATCGCCACAGGCGGCTTGGTGATCACAGAAGATGTTGTTGTAGGTACTAACCGAGGAGAACGCTGATCCTGCCCATTCTCTGAATATTTTATTAACCTGTTAATAGATGGGGGTACCCACAAAAAGAAATGGGGTGGCCCTACTCTCACACCGCCGGGACCACACGGTTTGTAGGTACTATAGAATAGTCACACACAGTACAACCTGACCATTTATCTCTGCAGGTACAGTCAAGATGTCAAGTAGTAATTTCGTCACTAATCCTCCCTGGGTAGAGCATTAAGCACTTGTTTTGTCGACTAGTCGTTCGCCAACCGCGGTGCCCCCAACGCTTCGAGTGCCATTGAAGACAATCGCAATGATTGCGGCTGTCGCTTGTAAGTACACTCGTTTTGTACTTAACCTACTTGTAGAATGCACATGTTACTACGTTGAGGATTTAGGGTGCCTTGCATCTTTCATAATTATCTCGGATTTAACTTAAGTCAAAATTAATGTGTTGAATTTCAATCTTATTTAAATTGATGATAACTTGCTGTTGACAATCTGTTTCTAGACGAGTTTTAGCAAAGACTGTTTATGCTATACCCCACTTCTAGAAAACAGGTAATTACATTCGAAAAATAAAAAAGTTCTACATCTTGAGTTCATTTTTGCTTTTTATATAGGCATTGGCGTATCTAGGGATATTGGAGTTTAGGAGTACTGAAAGTTTGTGGCCGATGGTGCTGAAGCATAGGCTATAATTAATAGTAATTTATAATTATTCATATATCCATCCACACGTGCTGTACCAAGTTTTGCTAGCAAGCCTCCAATAGCCCCGTGTTGGGGTTGTGTGCAGTCAGAATGGGTGTGACAATACTATATGGGCAATGTGTCAATATTGTGTGTGTCCTCTTTGATCTGATAATAAACACCTAACCTATTGTAGAACGAGATTTTAAAAAGAATACGCGAGTGTAGCGTACAAAAAAATCACCCGATTAGCGCTATCATAAATCATGATAACGCTGATCGGGTGATATTTTGGTGAGGTCACTTCGCTGGCACTGTATCATGACTCATAATACAGCGCGAGCGAAGCGAGCTTAAATATTTTTCAATTGTAGGTAGGTATGGATGGCATAATGACCGATTTTGGCAAAATTGTTTTAGTAAGAACTCAGATGCTTTTGGGTCGAGCTTGAGGCCCTAAGCCCCCTGAATCCGCTAGTGCTCAGAAACTGTTTGAAATAATTTGTTCATTCTCCCGTAGCGCTTATCAAAATCGAAACTTACACATTCGTTTTAATCTAATTTTCTCTTTGATCTCATTCTATTGGAAACACAAAAAAAGGTTTTAAAAAAATGCGCGAGTGCAGTTACCATGAAAATTCACCTGATCAGCATTATTGGACTATAATACGTAGATATTAAGGCCATTGCAACACAAGGCAGTAGGCACAGATCAATTCAAATAGCGTGAGTAGAAGCAAGCGCGATAATTTTGCAATGGTACCTTCGGGTGTCTTCGGGTCTCTGTGCGAAAGTTTATATACAGATTTGGCAAAATAATTTAGGAAGGATAGTGTTTGAATCAATTTATTTGTTTTCCCTTAATTTTTATCAAACTCGAAACTTAATACGCTTACATTAATAGCCTTGGAGCCATTGAGCTTTTATGAAGTCATTTATTCTTTTTGAAACTATAGATAGGCGTTTCATTCTCCAATTACAATTAAAAAAGTGTGGTATGTGGTAAGTGATACGTATATACACATAAGTAATTAGGTATTAATACGTTCCATTAGTAAAGTCACATTAGAAGTACCTTGCATAAGAACATGTAAGTACTCGTCACACACTAAATGAACTAATTTGGACGAAATCTAAACTGTAACTACTTAAATATTATTGTAATTTGACTTATTGGTCTATCCGTTAACAACAAAAGGTTTTAATTTATTTGATTGCATGTAAAATTATATATTAAGACAAATAATCGCCCATTTCTCTTAACTCAATCACATTAGTGGAGTCGACGGTCAATATTAACTTACGTATCAATCATAAAATATGAGCTAACGAATTTGTAATCCATACGTACTATGCTACAATTTGACTAAAAATTAAATATTTTATGGATCAATTTACTGATATAGGATCGTAAAGTTATATTACGATGATTGAATAAAGTTATCAAATCAATTTTTGATTCAAGGACTTCACGTATCAATCTGGACAATTAACAGCATTTCGTGCAATTTACTTGTGTAATGCGAAGCTTTGGGCGTGTTTACATCCTAGGTACCTATATTGGAGAAGCGCTAAAAACCAACGTGTTGGTGGTCATACTTTTCAATCAGCAATTCATATGTAATCGGAATACGATACGTCACGCGAAAAACCGGTTTAAAATTATTGTTAAACGTACACGTACATAAATTCGAACGCAATGGTGGTTATTGCCGTGTTGAAACTTGAACCACCTTTACATGTGGAAGCAGCCCCTGCTGAATGATGGTGGTCGGGGCGAGAGACAGGCCCCGCCCCGGTGGCTAGCGAGAGCCCAATGAGAGAGGGGCTCCAGCGAGGGCCCCAGGCCTGGCGCCGCCCACCTTTCGGTAAAAACTTAGTTGGAATTTATCAGCGGAGAAGTGCGGTCGCGCTCGGAGCTTGTGCCTGCATCAGGCCAGCACAGAGCCTCATCAGCCAGTGCCGGGTCCCGCGAGCCTGATATGTCCGTTTGAATGCGCTCGCTGGACACTGTTCGTGTTTTGTTTGTTTGTTTCTGTGACATTTTAAAACAAAAGCTGTCAAAGTGTTGGGCGTAAAGCTGGAGATGAAGGTGAGTCTACCTCTTAGAATTAGCCTAATTTCAATTTCTTCGCCTGGGAGACTTTTCACCGTAAACTATAGCCTTAAGTGTAGGTACATACCTACTTGTATTTTTATTATGATTGTTGCTTACCAGAATGTAGTCCACTATTGACATTGAATATTCCTAATGGTGGTCATACTAAACCTAATCGATGCTACGAATCGGAGTTTATAATTTATACATTGTGCCGGATTGATTGCACCTGTAGTGGGAAAGAGTTTTTTTTTTCCAAAATAATATTGTAGTAGGTTTGCTATTGCTATATAATAATTATTTTGACATTAAGCACTTTGTAAGGTTGCCTATTATTATTATGCTTAGTAAGTATGTAATTTCATAAATATAATTAGTTTTAAATAACTAATCTACTTAGATTATTATTTGAATTATGAATTATGGTTTCATATTTGTTAAAATATAAATATTTATATCACAAACTTAACTAAGCCCTTAACAATTTTTTTTTTCTAAATTTGGTGACGCATAGGCCTAATAATTATAATTTTAACATACCGACCGAGCCACATCTACGTCGCTGGTGCCAACAATTCTAATCAAAATGAAAGTATGTGTGAGTACTTAGAATAATGACAGGTAGGCTGAACTTTTGGGCACATTTTCAAAATTGGTTTTACACTTCATAGCCATCGATCAGATCATAATAGGTTTGTTTATTTAAAGCCAGAAACCAAAGTTATATCCATATTCACCCGATTTCGATTCGCACTTTTCTTGCGGGAAAATACTTATTTGTATGGTGTTGAAATCGATTGTTTAGTAATATCTGTAGGTATTATATTATCTGGGGTAACTAATATTGTATGAGAATATTTTACTTTTCTTTGTATTATTTATTCTATTGGCTTCGGTATTTATGTCTGTGATTTTTGGTAACAATTTAATACGAGGGTTTTTTACTTATTCATACTTTGTTGTGTCATTGTTGTATCTTCTCTCTCTCTTTGTACCATCAAAAGTAATGTATTATGCACAAGACAATATTTTAAAATCAATTGTTTCAGCTGATAAAACACGAATACCACGTTAAATAGGATATAAAATATTTAAGACCTGTAAAAGCCAAACAAATCAACCAATACGTAAACGCGTCTAATTTCTCTTAAATAATTGATTATTAAAGATTTAAGAAAAAATATTACACCCCCCTTTTTGTCCATACAAAAAGCACCAACGCTTTTCAACCCCTTAACGTTATCTGATTATTTTGATTGTCTTATTTGTTGTAGTAATGCTCATACGCCTTCTTTTTTATGTTTTCGCAATTTACTATTCGTAGTTGTAATAGTTAAGTGCACCAAACATTCTTAATATTTAGGCGGCTCTATTCTAACTAAATTTATGAATTCCCGGCGTCAAAATTATAGCGAAGGAAAGTAGTTGTAAACAGAACACGAAATATATTTAAAGAATCATGATGTGCAAGTTTAGATTATACCTAATCTATCCAAACGATTGGCACCAAAATCATAAATTCAAAATTCAAATTCAAATATTTTATTTCAGTCTATAACACATTACTAAAATTATATTATAGTCCATATACTCCTATTATTACATTAAAATACAATTATTATTAAATTAAATTATTACTAATTATTAAATAACATTATTACACAAAATCACACATAGCCAGACATCCATTATAAAAAGCTTATTATTAAAATCACATAAATATCAAATCAAGCGCTATATTACATTAATAGTTTCAATTACACAAATTCAAGGTGTATAGGATTAGATGATCATAAGATATAGATGGTAAAAACCGTTGAAACGTGAATTTAATGTGAATTAGTTCACAGCCTCGTCTTACCGTAGGTACGTACGGACTGCGGATACCAGAGCGACGGCAATAATATTTTGAAATAGAGGAAAGCTGAATATTCTTAAAAATATACTGCCTAAGGTTATTCTTAAAGGCCTACCCTTTTACTAAACGCATGAAATTTTTACACCCCATACGTGGTGAGTAGGTAACCTAACCTCGCCATCAGAGTATTTTATTCTGATACTTAGTTTAATATCTGATTTTGGCGTTAAATTGTGCTGAAAATAGCCTATAAATTATAATACCTACATAAATTCTATGTAAATAGGACGAATTTTGTGTCTATATAATTATCATAATTATGAGTTATTGATTTCGATCCAGTTTTTAAATTTTAATAGGACTTCCTTTAAAAACTTAAACCGGAGTTGTACAAAATTTTATTTTTATGGCCTAATAGCCCAATAAAGATATTTAGGCATTTTATGCTTACCTACTCTGCGTTTTATGAGGGTAGTATAGTATTAAATGTCTGTGGGTAGGTCTTTGTTCAGCTGTGGATGTGTTCCAGCTGTTGGTGTGATGATTATGCACAGACTGATCAAAATTATTGTTTTAATGTTGGTTCTTGTGAGTCTACCCTACTCTACTATCCACGGTTAGGAATAAAAACCGACAAATGGCGAGTCGCACTCATGCACGAAGGATTCCGTACAATTATCTATGAAAACAAGCCAAAAATTACGTTCGTTCTATGAGAGCCTACGAGAGCCCCTTAGGTATTTATTTTAAATTCTGTTTGTAGTGTTTGTTGTTATAGCGGCAACTGAAATACATTCATCAGTGAAAATTTCAAGTGTCTAATATGATTATTACGATTTATGAGATACAGCCTGGTGACAGACAGATGGACGGACGGACAGCGGAATCTTAGTAATAGGGTCCGTTTTACCCTTTGGGTACGGAACCCTACAAATCAACATGCTTCTGTCATTACACTGAGTGTAATGCTTTTGAATGAGCCCCTTGACCTGTTTACGAAGCGAAGTTATAGAATCAGGCCATATTTAAAAGAAAGCTTGCGGATCTAGCAGGGTCGCTTATACTGTCGAAGTAGTTATGTTGATGCTGTTGTTGGCCCGCGTCTGCTAGCTAAAACCCAAACACTAGTACAGCGAGTTCAGAACGCCCGTGCTCGTTTCTGCTTCGACATTCCGTTGAGGGCCCATGTGACACCGTACTTGAACAAGCATGCCTTATTAAAAATTAAACATCGTCGTAAGCTTCATTTAACTTGCCTTTTTTTGGTGTTATTAAATATAAAAAACCACAATATCTATTCGACAAAATGTCTTCGATGTCCAGTCGAAGGTCACAAGGGTTCCAGCAGTGTGCGGCACAACTCATGACGCAACATCATAGGTCGGTGGCGTTTAGAGGGAGCTTCCGCTACTCGGCTTCAAAGTGTTGGAATAATATTCCACCGCCCAGGTTCCTTACCTGCAAAGTATTACAAGATTAGATACAAATTAAAAAAGTTTCTTTTTGAGCACAACATACAAACCCCACCTTCTCATACACGAGAATATCCGCACGTTTTCCCACTCATACTCTTCTTCTTAGAAAATGATTCATTGTTTTGATAGCTACTGCTTATATGATTTTTAACATACTTGTTTATTATGTTTAAAAATATCATTGAAATAATTATTGTATAATATAATAATATAACTCATATTGTGCCTATAAATTCAAATAATAGTTATGGTAGCAAACGCTACTTACCCATTTTTGTTTTTTACGTTGGTTACATTACTACTGTATGGAATGTATTGCTGTTTCTTTTTCTTTAGCATTTATTTTTGTGTACTTAGTTACCTGTCTATTATGTCCTTATATTATTTTTTCATTTATTTTAGTACTTATTTGTGTGTTGTTGTAAGCTGAGCCGTGACGATACCGAAACGGCCCCAACGGAAGTCCAGCGTTGGTCGTACGACGTACGACCAACAGTATGCTGAGTTGGGACCGAAACTGTCGTATATTTGTTACTTACTTTAAAAATATTCTACCAATTTATCTGCTGTTGTCATGAATAAAATATTTTTCTTTGTTTGTTTCTTTCTTCATAGTTTTGGAAAGGAAGGTCAATAATAAAAACTCATGAATTTTGACTTCTACTCTAGGTACCTACGCCGAATCTTTAAAATATTAATTTATGGCTATAGTTATCATGTTAAATACTGTAATGTTATAATTTAATTATTGTATCAATTATACATTATAATCAATACAAGACCATTATTATTGTAGGTATGCCTTCTCAGGGTAGAAGAAAGATTATTTATGACACCTATACGATTCAAGTTTTAACGATTTAAATATTTGTTTTATTTCAACAGCTAAAAAAGCACCTCTCACTGTGTTCGCGATGCATTTTCCTTAATCAAGGCGCGATGAAGGATCGCCAGTTAAACAGGTCGCCATGTATCACATGTTAACACAAAACAGAGGCAGTCGGCTGTAATCCTGCTCGGTCGGTGACGGTCGCGGGTGCATTACATGAAATCGGATTACCGAGGCGCGGCAACGTCGTCGGGTGCTCGCGATAAATCTCCAATGTCGTCGGCGACGATTCGATACGTCCCGGTTTACCGGAGTTATAGCGCGCACGGAGAAATATGGCGGCGGCCGCTTTGGTACTAATGTGTTATTTAAGCGAGTGCGGAGCCCCGCGGTGCTGCCACCGGCTCAATGCCGATATTAATGATTGGAATGTATCAGTTCCCTTCAGAACGATGCAAATGTCTCCTTCGTGCCGTAAGTATCGATCATCAGAGGGTTAACAGCCGGAGAGGCGATTAGCGCACTCCAATATTGCCTTTGACGTATCACTTTCGTTCAAACTTTTGATTTTTCTCTTTAAATAGCTCTGTCTTGAATGGAAGTAGGAAAATAGATCAAGCCAGTTAATATTGGCATTAGTCACCGCACTTTACATATGCGACGACTACGCCATCTTGCACAAATGTATCGTAATAATATAGGTCAGACAGAACAATAATTTAGGATCGCATTTCTGGTTCGTTTTTACAAAAGTAATTTGCAACATTGTATTTGACGGAATCGTGAGAACATTCCAATGAATGCTCTCCGCGCATGGTGATTACTAAACAGACAAATCAATAGATTCGCTAAATTACCAGAAAATGATTGATTCACAATAAGAATTACAAACTAAAATCTCAAAGAGCTAGAATCATATATGATGTGTTTAAGTAATGACGAATAATAACTAAAGTAATGTTCACCGATACTCTGGCAGCCTGTCACCTCATGGCCTAGCCTACCCACTACGAAAAAACTTACTGTTCTCTAACAGCAAGTTTTCTAACAGCAACTTTTCTCGTCGTCGGAGTGTCGTCGCTGTTAGAGTGAGACAGACTTAGGCGCTATCATAATCTTGATACGGTCACTCACGAGATAGTGTCGACAAAATTTGGTCGCGGTGCGCATGCAAGGCGTGGGGCACTTCAAGAGCGCGGCTGATGGACGAAATTTGAATCTCTCGGCGAGGTATAAATTCTTCTTTCATTTAGGGTAGAAACTATGGTAACGTATTCAGCTATGCCAAAGACCCACTAACAGTGGTATTCATAAACAAAGGTTGAACAAACCCTCAAAATCTATCATTCCACTTTTATCTAGAGGTGAAATGCTGAATCATTCTTCTTTCACTTTCATAAACAAACGCTGGAGAAACCCCTAACGGAAAAGCATATTAATTAAATACTCTACGATTTCAATCAAGTTATCTTTGAAAATTCTGTCGAGTGTCATTTTGACGCGACTTTTGAACTATAAAAAGTCGTGCCAAAATGTGGGTGACATTTTGGCGCGACTTTGTCACTCACACACAAAAAAGTTAAAAGAAATTTTATTTTTGTATATTTTGTGTGCCTATTTTGTGTCAAATATATTATTTTAACTGGTAAATGTTGAAGAAACGGCACCGATATACCTTATTCGTATTTTAAATATCACGACACTTCATAAAATAATAAAATAACACGTTTTGAAAGCAAGGAGACCGCTTGGTTGACGAAATTCTGACGATCAGCGTCCAGCCTCTGATCATGCTAGATTGGAGGCTGCTTTTATTTATGAAATGCATAAAGCTAGAATTTGCCGCACAGCGCCTGATTCATCTTCTAGAGAAGCCCCCGCCTTGACTATGAATTCCAGTGTAAGTGTGTAAGTGAGCCCATTCAAGGAGATAATTTCGTTAAACTAAGCTTTTTGGACAGACAGCGGCTTAAACTTAAATTTACATATTGTATATTTAAATAGTTTTACATTTAAATAATTTTATTTTTTTAATAGGGTTACGTACCCTATAGGGTAAAGCAAACCCTATTACAAAGGCTTCGTTGTCCGTCTGTCTATCCTATCCAGCCTATTACCAGGCTGTATCTCACGAAACGTGATACTTAGATTAAGTAGGTAACTAAGTAGGACTAGGTACTAAAATTAGGTATTTTTGTTGCCGCTATAACAACAAATTCTAAAAAATAGAATAAAATAAAAATTTAAGGGGGTTCTCATTATAACGTTGTAATCTTTTTCGAAACATAAATCGCACTTGGATTGTAATTTGTTAGCTTACTTTGTAAATAAAACTGCATAAAAAAAACAAAAACTTTTATTCTTGAATCTATGCATTATAAAGAGAATTTAGATATATATCTGTGGTGCTACCGTTGTGTCATCATCGCCGGGAAAGGGTGTAAGGCACGGCGATGGACAGGCGTAAGTGACGGCTGTGAGACGGGGCGGAGCAGTATTTGTTGAACAAACAGAGCGAGAGCAGTCTAGCACAGCTTTGTGTCGCGATGACGTGTGCATTTCAAACCACCTGGGTTCCGTATACAGGGCTTCAAAACGTTACAGTTAAAGTTCCAAATCGATTCCACTCAAATGTATTTCAAAAACGGAACGGAACACAACGACAGAGCGTAGGCCAGCCGCCCACTAGGTGGACCGGGCCTTTATTCCGTATCGATTCCTTACTTGAAACCACGCGAATTCCTTGTCTTACATAAGAAATCTGCAAAAGTCTATTCTTTATGAAACGAAAACATAACCGCGCGAAATGAATTTGGAATTGGCGCGATTTGAACTGTTAAAAATTCACATGTTTTACCGAGATGCGTTCCGAAACATCAACACATCAAATGATAATAACCACTTATGTCAATATATTTTATTCAAAATAAAGATAACTTTAATAAAAAGTGAAGATATATCTAACGCTGTGACACGATTTGAACAAGACACGATAACGACGTGGTTTCGTATCGTGTGGAATCTGTGTTTCCATAGAGAATAACCACCCTGGTGAAAACCGCGGGCAGTGGATTGACGCAGGAGGCCAGCAGCTGCTCAAGGAGGTGCTCTGTGGGAGAAGCCTATTTCAGCAGTGAACTTCAGGCCGTGTATGAACGTTATCTAAAATGATGAATGATATAATAATGGTAATCATAAATAAACAAATAAACATTATAATTTAAAACCCAAACCTTTTTGGAGGCTTGAAACTATTGTTTATCCAATGAGCCGTTTTATTTAATAAAAAACTAGTTCCGCTACTGTTACTAGATGACGTAGTAACGACGTATTTCAAACCTTTCAAACCAGAGAGTACAAGGAAATGGCAAATTCAGTTGAGTTGATTGTCACAGAGTAGATTGTCGGTTTTTCGATGGAAAGCCATTAGAGTATATGCCTAACATAAAATAAGGAAAGGATACAAAACCTGGGAGTCTAGCAAACATCCCTAACGCTAACGCTAACGCCAAAAACGCTAACTACAAAATGTACTAAAATAACATTTCAGCTTATGTCATTTCGATACATTTTTGGAGTTAGCGTTTGGCGTTAGCGTTAACGTTTGGATCTTTGCTAGACCCCCCGATACATAATTATCTTGACAAATGACGGAACGTAAAACCCTCATTTTAACGCCATCGATCGGGTCTTTATAAAATTAAAGCTTTTTTTAATAAAAAATAATTGATGATAAGTATTATAATCATACAATATACAGAACCCAAGCGTGGTCTGGGCGACTCGCGTTGACGTAGAGTAGGTACGTTTAATAAGCCCGCCTGTCGGACTCAAGCACTGATGCGAACCTCACTAATCAATTGTCCTCTCAGAGGTCGTCAAAGAGTATCACAATAAAAAAATACAAAGTATTATTGTAACAGCAAAAAGTAGCCGTGAACTTCATACTTTAAATTAATATTTTTTGTGGAATGCCCTTATAGATCCCGTTGAAGTCTTTTGTAGCGGTGGAGCAGATTGGTCACCGTGAATTTAATTTATCGAGTTATAATTCTTTTTTCAATTAGGAAACGTTTAGTAACAATAAAATTCTTCAAAATGGAATTTGGATATGCAATTTGTTTTGTGAATATTTTAATTTTGGAGCCGATAGAGCTAATCCGTTTAAGGAAATCCAGTTTCGAATTATATGATATTTGTTTTTTTTTTAAATATCTGATGATTAACATGGTATTTTATATCAATTATCTATTACTATACAAAGCTAGTATAACATATATTTGTGATATAAGGTGTCCGTCCCTCTGAAAATGTTTTAAAATAGTTTTACAAGTAATTACTTAATATTACAGTTTTTTTTTGTTATTTTGTTATCTGCGATCTGCGACATCACTTTTAGCAGATTCGGTGGGATGCTGTTTTCTTTTAATTTGATAACGTTTCTATATTTAAATAAAATAAGTTCAATAGGTTTTTTTTAATAGTATTAATAATGCAATCGTCGCGCGATGCGTCGCATCGTCTTTACATAGGTATAATAATATCACATGATACAAAAGGGGTAAAATGGTGACTTTTACTTCTCTTCTCTAAAACAATTCAAATTTTGGCATAGTACATTGAGGGGCAATGCTGCCAGTATTATGGGTACGTTGCCAGATTTTAAGGATTGCTTGAACTAAGAACCTATTGAATTTATAATATTAATAATCGTTAGAATTCCGTGTTTAATAAAGTGCAAGGTGATTCCCTTAACATCAAACGGTTTTACGTTTATTTTTGAAATGACAAAAACAGTTGTATACACGAAGGGACTTAACAACTATATTCATAGAGCTGAAACAATAGTAGCGCGTCGGTGTCGTAAGATGGATGCAAACAAAAAGACGCGTTTTGTTTAGTGTCCGTGAGCGGTGTTTGGACAGTGACAGATAGCGGCACCTCTAGCCTTGTAAACATTTAACACCTCGGGTAATAATCGCAGTCGGGTGAGGCATTACTCACAGCGCAGGCGCAGCGTTCGATACAACAATACACTCGCGTGATTAATAGAGCCGGGCCTGGGTCGGCTGCGTGCTCTATGGCCTTCTCGACCAGGCGCGGGCCTCCACCACCGCGGGCCTACTCTAGGAATCCAACCCTATTAATATTACATCGAACAGATGTGTTGTAGTATATTAATGCGCCCTCCATCTGTATCGATGTCCGACACATCAACTATCCAAAAAAGGTGTTTTGATTGTTGTGGCTTTAGTTTAAAACATAATATTTCAAGTGTCGGACGAACGAAACCCTCAATCATCGATTTAAAATTGACAGGCGCACGTTTTGTATAAAACTTTGCTCAAAAGTATTACTTTTATGAGGATTTGACTACGTTTGGATGATCTATTGATGAGTACAGTGTCAAGAGGTTCAGCTGTTAGGAAGGCGCGAGCAGTGCGCGTCTGAGCAAGACTCGATCGAAGCGTCCGTTCCAGAACATGAATCATCTTTACAAACACGTCGATAACGTTTATAGTGAGCCTTCTATGAGAACTAAATTGTAAAGGTGAGCACCTCTCGACGACGACGCCGCAATGGTACTCTGTACAAATAAATAAAAGTAATCGTTTCGATGCTCGCATGTGAGTTTATAAAAAGCGAACGAGTCCGACGCGGGGATTATTTCCAGTTAACGTGGTCAGAGTTTTATACGCTATGATAAATACGGCCAAGTTCCCAGTATTTAAGCAACAATAACGCGAGGGCCTTTTGTGTGGGATGATTTAGCGCCCATCGACTCGACGGACGGGTCCTTAAAAGTTGAGCACGCGCCCGCCCGCGCCTGGCTGTTTTTACTCTGATTTTTTTAGTTATTTGGAGCTTTTAACACCACATCGGCTGCAATTTACATTTCGTGTTTCAGCGCCGAAGGTACCTATAGGAGCCGGCGGCGGCACGGCACAGCCTTGGTTGGCGACGGCGCAGCGTTTCGTAGTTAACGTGGGATTTCACGGGCCATCATCGGCTGCGTATCATTCGATAATTGTGGCGCTTGTTTTTTCCAGAAAGCGCAGTAATAGAGGCGGCTCCAGTCGGCCGCGAGAGCCGGCAAGCGGCATTCAGCGCTTGCTTACAAATCAATAATAAACTTCAGCCGCAGTTTTATTACTCTACCAATATGCATAATTTGTATTTGGTGGGTATAAAACCGAGGTCTATGGCCGATCGATTATTTGAACTCTTCGATTGAGTGCCTTATTTATGGCGACCGAGCTTGTTTTAAATGATTAAAAATTTTACGATGTTCTCATGGTTGTCGAGAACGGTGAAATATAGAGAAAGCGGACAAAATACTTTATGAGTTTCAATCGGTGAGCGGCCATTATAAAAGTTTGGGTGAGTTTTTTTGTTTTAAATAAGTGCTAAATTACTATAGAAGGTTTATGTGTTTTAATGGTTTTTTTTGAACATTCTTTCCTGATATGAACATAAACTGTTCCTAGTTGGACCTTTCAGATGCAAGCAGTGCTGGGGCTGACTTTAGCACGCGAGTGACCCGAGTATGTAAATTAGTCACTCCGGCTTCGGAGGGGGCATGCTATAGCACAGCCCTTATTTTACTTCATTAGCGAGCTTAAGCGTCATAATCAGTTGATAATTGGATGTTAAAGAACACGCAGTGGCACACACGCCGCACCCTATAAGTAAGTACGAAATTCGGAATTCATTCTTTTTTGAGGACTATAATATCTCTAAGTACGAAATTATCCAAATGTGCATTACATAACATACACTACACTCAAGTACCTACAGTAAGATTAATTAAAAAATACAAATACTTAGATACTATAAAGGTTATATACTATAAACCACTGCAAGGTTTAACACGCGAGGCTAATTTTAAAGCCTTTAGTTGACACATCTAAAAATCCTCCTCCTCCATCACTTATTCATCCTCCTTGCTGGCGTAGCATATATACGTGTGATCCACAGATATATACGCTCAAGCCGGGATATGCTTTACTTAGGCTACCGTGACAAGTGGTCTCATGTCCAAATTTTTCCTTTAAAAATTAATCTGTAGATTACGCTGAGCAGGCGATACTGCTATAAAAATCATAAATATATAATCTAATCTAATCCATATGCTTTAATACATAGTCTAAGTAAAAATCTATTTTAAAGGGTTGACAGAACTTGTTATTGTCAATAGACAGCAAAGTATAAGACGGCTATATTCTTAGCACTGACCTCCACATCAGTGATGTTTAGTATCTTAAAGAATGCCAACTAAAGCCTTCGGAAGGGCAAATGGATCGTTATAAACTTGCTTTAAAAAGTACGAAACAAATAAAGATTTTTGATAATACCACAGATAATACTTATTTATAATATTATGCAAGGATGCAAAGTTTGGTTTTAGGTACCTACTTGGATTGAAACCTGAGCAAACGAAGCACACTGGTTGAAATCCTGAAAAATCCAAAGCGTAATGAAGGTTTCAAAGCTACGAGGTTCAGAATAACTTAGCTGCCTAGCGAAACTCACAACTTTTAAGCTCACTACAGCGAGGAAAATGCAAGAAAAACAATATAAGTAAAAGCTAAAAGAAAAAAGATTAGCTTTTGGCTTATTAACTTAGTTAGGAGTGGCCGTAACGCTTCACATCAGGTAAACGACTAGCTCATCACGTCATTCATTGAACATTAAAGAAAATGTGTTTTCATCAATCTTTATGCAGTTGCCGTGCTGGATTGGATAGCGTATTGGTTATTTATACTTTTAAGGCAGCAGGACAGTGCGGTTATTCTAAAAATGAAGTTGACGAACAAAAAAAATAAAAAGTTAATAATTTTAACTTTTTTTAAGTTGTCTGTGGTATTGACTGACTGATGGACTGGTGGTGGTATCAAGAAGGTTACATTTGGAGAGATCTGTAGTTTGGGGCCAAAATTTGATAGACAAAAACTGACGAGAATGAGGGTTGAGCGGATGGATAGCTTATTTGTTACGGATCAAAACAAGATACTTTTTAACCTGGAAAATGGAAATGGGAATAGTTTATAAGTTGTGGATGAACCCACCGTTATATTGGGTAAATTAGAATTATCTTTCCATAATTTTTCATTAAATATATTCTAGTGTCGCATTAATAACCATATCAACAAAATAACGATTTTTCATTATAAGAGTCGTTATTACATGATACTCGTATATTTAGGGTCGGTTTCTATTGCCTCCGGGCACAATGAAATCTATAGATCATACGCTCAGCGGCTGGTCAATGGCGCGCCGCTGCCGCATCCTCGCGGCTCATCAACAAATAAACCTTAGTAACCTTTAACAAAACGCAATAAGGTTGAAATCATAGGTGAGACGTAGTAAGGCAATGTGTGGTTAAACCGAAGGCATTGGCAAGCTGGTAATGCCATTGGCGCGAGTGGCATCACTGTGTAATCCCGTGGTAAGAGCTCATTCCGTGAGGATTACCCGATAGCCTTGTCGCGAGTAATTTATCAATTTGTGACCGTCGCAAGCCCAAGCTCCTTTTAACTTTCGATCTATTTATTCACATTTATCTGGATAATTTGGTTCTAGCTGTGGTAAAGCGATATCTTAGATATTTTACATCGTCGCTTCAGTAATAAGACGTATTTATCGTGCTACGAATAAAAGGCAAAAACCGTTTGCAAATAACGTAGATATCAGTATTTTATGTTTAATAACGACCGCACGCTACATTATAAATTGAGCCAAAAAAATTAATTTCTATTTTTAAGGAATCAATCGACATCATAAAATTGACGGTAAAAATATGCGAAGAGCGGCTGTTTTACTGCTCCGCGATTTATTGTTAATGTAAAGTTTAATGTTTTTTGTGAACAAACCCACTTCTCGGTGAGCGGGTATTTACGATCTAACATCTCGGTTAGAACGGACGTTGTCATTTTCTATTGATTTATTTAATTATTCAGCGTGGAAAAAGAGATATTGTCCAATTTAGTGCCCAAAAGCGTATTAGCGTTGTAAATGAGCAAGCTCGTAACTTTGGACGACTCTATTCCAGTTTTTCCATTTCATAAACAAATTGGCATCATTAAAGTTAATCGATTCTGATGACATATTGACACTAGCCGCCGACGGCATATCACAAGATATTATTTTGAATAGATAGCTTGTAAACCTGCCATGCTGCATTAGAACATTGATATTTAGAGGCTTGCTTATTAAATTTTGTCGCTTTTTTACGCTCCTTTATTGTGCTTATTGGTTTATTTCAGAGGGACTAAACTAAGAATAAGACTCGAATAAAAGTAGCGAATCAACTAAAGGAGCCAATTAGAGAAAGTGTTGAACTGTTACATAACCCATATTTTTCTCTTCTGCGTTTTCACGGCAAGAGGGTGAACCAATTTGAACGAATTTTTGCAAACTTATTGCTTAGGTATATTATCGGCGCAATAGATGCTTAAACATAGTACTTCAGTCATAATTGTGTACTTGTAT
Source organism: Ennomos erosarius (assembly GCA_963580505.1). Classification (NCBI taxonomy): domain Eukaryota; kingdom Metazoa; phylum Arthropoda; class Insecta; order Lepidoptera; family Geometridae; genus Ennomos; species Ennomos erosarius. Next base: position 2,631,046 of record OY756977.1, read on the forward strand.
TAACGGGATCTACAAAGGTTCCTTTTTATTCCGGAAAACTAATGATTTTATTATAAATTAGATATTTAATCGTGGGTTACTTCTAATCGTTTAATCGTTTATTTTGTATACCTTACTGGTGGTGCAAACCGGAATACAAGTTAATTATTGAAAATACTTTTGATATCTCGAGGGATCGTTTAAGGTATAGACCATTTTATTCGGCACCTAGTAAAAACAAAAGATATAGCCAATAATAAAATTGGTTGAGGAAAGTTCGAGATTTAGGTCGTAGCACACTGAAGCCCGTGTGAAACGCAAACTTATTCTTCTATCAGACCGTCATTAACGTTGACGTCTTTATTACGGTTTGTGATAGTGAAACAACTATTCAAAAAGATACCATATCTGTCACATATTAAGCGCTTATATTCAGTATTTTAACTATCTGCGCGGGCGCAGAAGTTGTTTGCTCACTTGTGTAAATTGTTTCAGCGGCTGGAAGGTATCCCGCGTGACTGCGAGCGGCTATGCCATGATCAAACATTGTGCACAAACACCATGCAAGATAATGATATTTAGAGAAAATGTGTCTTGATCGGTGTTCTCTGAACTATTTTATTTCGTTTGATTCATTCCTTGAACAGTCAGATAGGTTTGTTCAGTTCTAGATTATTCTAATCATGACGATGTTCATATTTCTTTATATTTGCTGAGTAATTGATCCTTTAATTTATCTAATGCGCAGATATACCTACTTTGTTAATTATTACTCTATTGTACTTTAAAATCAGTTTGTGTTTTTTATAGCTCTTGGAATTAGCAAGTTATCGATGGGGAGAAAAGGTTCTCGAGTGGTGACCCAAACCGGAAAACGAAGTGTAGGCAGGCCCCCACTAGGTGGATCAAAGATCTGGTGAAAGTTACGGGAAGCCGATGGGTGCAGGAGGCAATAATCCACTCAAAGTGGCACTCTGTGTGGGAGGCCAATGATCGGCAGTGGACGTCTTAAGGCTGTTGATGATGATTATGATAAGTATTATCAATTCCCTGTAATCGACATTCAATATACACTTACTGTATAGAATGAAATGTCTGTAAATATACACCGTTACGCAATTAAGGTACCCATTTTGTTTTGTAGCTTTTATTATCTACATAACCAGTCTAAAACATATGTATACCTATAATATAAGCAAACAGAATGTTTATAGAGGTGCACAAAACAAAAAAGAACAAAAGGTTCGCGAGTATTTCTTCGTAGATAACAATAGTGATAGACAATGGTTCGTAGGCCGTAGGTATAAGGCTTTCAAGAACCATTTCACGGTCAGAAAGCTGTTTCTACTTTTAAGAACTTGTAAGAGAAAACGTGTGCTTTAATATGACAAAGTTGTAATGTGGGAGGCTGTGGTTTCAGTAGGCAGGTGTGCGGGCTAGCACGAGCGACGCGGTGGCATCCTGCTGAGATTGACGCCGGACTGGCGCAGTGATGTCGACGTATCGATGAAGCTGTCGGCAGATAGAATGTCACGTTATATCCGTAACCTAAGCAAATGCACATATTGTAGACCATGCCTGGAGGTTTTGAAAGGGCTGAGTTCACGAGCGATATACTGAAATTGTTTATATTATATCTTTTGATTGTTTGATGGTGACTGGTACAACAGTATATAGGTAGATACCAACAGCGAGATCATTAATGAAATGTAAAGATCACCTTTTGTATACTTAATCAATTGTTTTAAATTATGTCTTTGACTGTAGAGTGTGACACATTCAATGGCGGCTGTGAAGTGCGCTACAAGCCCTCCGCACGCTGCGCATACCGCATACCTCTTCCCGCGCACATCTAACTTTTGCTAAGTAAGTACTACACAGCGCTCCGATTTATTTTCATGCCAAATATCTAAGAATTTGCATAAAACTGCAAATAATTACAACGTATGGAGGTACGTTACCAAAATGCTTTATTTCAGTAAAGGTAATGAATGATTGCTAATATCGAGCATGTTATGCATTAAAAATAGCACATCACTAAGCGACACCCGCAGCGCTGACACTCCGACCCAGACGTTCTTGCTTGACTTTCTCAACTAGCTTTGTAGCTTGTTGACTCTATAATATTACTCATGTTATAATTATTTATTTCAAGTTTCGTCTATTGAAAAAGAACCCGAATACCTAGGTTGTAAATATTTTATTGCTCAAGAGTAAATCAAGTACATAGGCAAACTTAAAGCTATATAAGTAGCATAATTTCTTCCAGTTGCAGTCAACAAATTATTAGCTACCTATTATACTTTAACGGTGTAAATAACAGATCCACAGATTATTAAATATTATACTAATATCAAGGAAGTGAAACAGTATCTAACTTGTGGTATATGGATAGGTATGATAGGTACTAGGTGTTATAATATAATGTGGAGTGTGATGCTGCGCATAAAAGAATAGGATGTGAACTGTAGATAGTAAATATTTATAATAATCTTTTTAAATGTTGTAAGCTCCTGACTATTATGAATTTAATAATAATAATAATAATAATAAAACGCAGGGGCGGCTTTGTGGAAACGCAGGGGCGGCTTTGTGGCGAGCCGTCGGTGAGTGGCGACACCGCGTACCCTGATTCCAAGGGGCTAAGTGAGACCCCTAACCCCTGGCTTGCCTTAACTGGCTGTCTAGGGGTGGAAGTCGCAAGAGCTAAGAACCTAACCTCCAGGGTGGAAGTGTTAAAGGGCATAACGCCGCGAGTAGCGTTCAGTGAAAGTGCAGCACACCTCTCGACACCCTAAGCCACCCACACCAATGTTGCTTCCTCGGCACCAATATGCGGTAGCCACTACAGGAGGCCCATTTAGTGGGTGGCAAGTCATCACCTGCCTCAAACATTTTGATATGAGACAAAATTGGCAGGTGCCGTTCTCTCATTCCATAACCCAATGTCACCATCCATCCAAAAGTTCACCATAATAGCCCAGATATTTTTACCTCAATATTATACAAAATAATAATAATAACAATAGTAATTAGATTTGACGTAAATAATACAATTAGAATTAAATAGGAATAGTATTGACATGTAACAACATAATTTTTATTATTTTTAGAAACCACTCAAAATGTACTTACTTAAATGTGCAGCGGCCTTACAGGGCACATATATTGATCCTTAAGACAAGCTACTGTTAAATATATGTATATGTGAGCACAATAAATGAATATGAATATGAATCTTATACTAATACTCGGGAATTTTACGAATTAGGTGTTATATTTCTAAGCAAGATTAGCAAGGTATTGCGTATTGCAATAACTAGTAACGCTCTCGGCACAATCACTACGTTTTATACGTCAGGGTAGATTTAATTATGAAATAACACCTCTTTTAATATTGTGCTAAATACTAATTGTCATCACCATTTTTAGAAAGTTTAAAAATATATTACACCAGGGCTATAATATTATCTAAGCACCAGGGTAAATATTTGTAAGTTTAGATTTTGCTAATTTATAGGGTGTATTCACAGAGCAAAAAAAAAAAAAACGCTTCCCCGAGGCGAAGCGTCATTTGTTTCATAGCTCTGTGGGTGTATTATAATGTATTAAACCAGGGTAAATATTTTCATGTTTCGATTTTTAGAAAGCTGCAGTTGTTATTGAGCGAATTTTTGAAACTTTCTTGCTATATAAATTAATATACTAAAACTTAGGATTTTTGATTAGGAATGCACCTTATTATAAAGAGGCGACGCCGTCGTTAACCGGACCGCGAGCCATTTCCTGTCGCGCTCAACAAACGCAAACATATCGGCGCCCGCGTCGCCTCGGGCGCTCTATCGTATCATAACCGAAGAATTATTGAAACAACTTTTAATTAGTTTAAAATTTTGTTTGATAACGCTATGAATATTTAAAAGGGTCTCGCCGACCGTTTAATTTACTACTCTCCATGCGTGAGCCGAGCGGGAATCGAATCGCCGCGCGCGGTAATTAAACCCGAAAACAGAACTAGCATGGCATTATCAATACTAAGGAACAACTGGCGCCTTCGGCCGTTTCGGTAACTAAAAAAGCTCGGAATTTATACGTCAATAAGAGTTTGTTGGGCATCGGGCATTATCGTAAAATGTGAATAGTATTTAATAGTTGGCACAAGGAGAGCCGCTCCTATTAACGCGTGAGTTATTTGACAGTTATGCCGGCGCACTCGCTCGCCGACGCCCGGCCGCCTAGCGCCGCGCCGCCACCTCGCACTCAAATTACTAAACTCATATTAAATGCCTAAATATGTATATTAGAACACAGGCCTACTTAATAACACGAAGCGGCGATTGCTTGAAGCTTATTTAATTAGCATTGGCGTTAGACTCAAATGCAGCGGAAGGTATTGAAGTGAAAATTGCTCACGCATCAGCTTGGTTTTAGTGCGGAAAAGGGCCGAGATCTCTGTTATAATTGCAATGATTTAACCAATCTATTCCGTTGAACTTTCTTATACTTAATTGTTTTAATTGCCTGGGAACTTTCCGAGCATTCGGCTGTTAGCTCGAAGAAGTTGTACTAACGTTGTAAAGTTTTGTATGTTTTAGAGGAAGTTATCAAAGTTCCTTAAGGTCTTAAGCAACGTACGTAATTAATATATAATACTTATTGATTTTACATTGAAGTTGTTCAATAAATTAACCATCTCATCAGCTTGCACTGCTTTGTAACTATTAATAACTGTTACGAATAAGACAGATCTAAGCGAGAACGCCGGCAAATTAATAAGTTTTAGGAGAAAGATAATATTTCGGACAGTATTAAAGGTTATTAAAATGTTTTATGCTTGATGTTCGATACCCATTTCTAATTTCGGAAACACCTCATCAAACCATCTTTGGCTTGATCCTAAACGAGGCTCGAAAATTGAGTCGAGAGTCCAAAAACTATAAAAGCCGTTTCGGAGAGGTGTTTTTGTTTCCAATATGCAATAAATAGGATATTAACTAGCGGCGCGCGCCGGCGCGGGGGGAGGGAAGAGCGGTATTGGCGGCGGGGGGCAATATGGCGGCTAATTGTTTGTAATTAGCGCTCGCCCGCGGCTCTGCTTCGTGTTTATAGACTGTTTATTACTTAATATGTTGTGATAGGCCGCTCTATTGAGAGCTCTCCAAATAATAAGCCGCCATAGCATAGATTGCGTAGCTTAATTGAAGATTGTGGGAATTTTCCAAATCAGTTCGTTGCATATGAATTTGAGGCCGGCGCCGCCGTGCCGCCGCTGCTGCACTCTCGTGGTTTTTTTTAAATGGTTTGCTTCAATTTCTCCCGCAAATGTAGGTAGTAGGTATAAGATAATAAACAATTTAAGAGAGCAAGTGCATGTTGGACAGTACCTAGTACCTACTCGTTTTTAGACCAAGAAATACTTATAAGAACGAGTAAATGTATCCCACTGAAAATGTTTGGGTACAGTACCGGAATTAAATGGTTAGTTAGTTTAAAATTGATACGATTTTTAATTCGTCGTTGACAGTCGCGGTTTTATAAATATGTTACCTTCTTTTTTTAAGTATAAAAAAATTAAATTAAAACCGATTGTTTATATTATACTATCGATTTATTGCAAACTGACAATTTTGTCTTTCAATAAAACGGTTGATTTTTCGTTTATTTATAATTAATCGGGGTCCAGCGGTAAGTTTAGGAAAAACAGTTTTTAGTTGTGTTTAATAGTGAACAAACCCGTATTAATGCATCAATTTTTGCTGTAATTTATTGTTTTTTTAGAGTCACTAGTAGCTAACCAGTAGGTTACGACGACGAGCGAAGCGCGGTGGTTTGTTAGGTTAGTTTTGACCCAGAGACGTAGTATTAGAGGATTTAGAGGTCTGTGTTTTGACCACACTAAGTAGATGGACAATGACAATAAAATGAAGCGATGCCGATTAATTATAAATAACCGAAAGCGACCGTTTTATTGTGAGACACATTGTCCGTTTGCAATAAATCGTCAGTTTATAAATAACCACGCTTTTTTTATAAACAATCGGTTTTTACAAAGAGACGGTGACATTATAGCATTGATTATGGTGTGATTTTAATTCGGAAATAATAGGTATTGTAAATAAAATATTATTATAGGCACTTATTACATCATTTCAATATGAAAATAACAGATTTTTAAAATAATTAATTTTAATTATTTTAATACTTAGAATGTTTGTGTTTTATAGAGTTAAATCAGGCAGAATCTTTTTAACATAGATTATACATAAAAATACGCTTATGTAAATGTTCTAAGCTCTATAATCACTTTTCCATTATATTTATATAATTACAGCAAAATCAAATTCTTTGCCACTATTTTTGAATAAGATCTTTGGGAGATTGACACGTTGCCACATAAATGTAGGGGTTTGTTGCTAGACATCATTGACGTGATGCAGTCAGTAAAACCCCAGATATTATAATACCTACAGTAAAAACATACTTTTATGGACAGTAAGCATAACAACGAACGAATAAAATATAGAATATTTAAAAAAGAGGGCAAAAATCTTAGAGCATTTATAAAAGGAGTGCCTTGCCTCCTTTTAGGCGTTCCCCTCTGCCGGTCATATGGCGTTATTTGGTCATCTATAATATCATAGTAGGCCTAATTTTGAAGGCTTTAGTTGACAGTTTTAAAAATACTAAAAATATATCCGTCTTTAACATTGCCGTCTATTTGACAAGGACAGCAACAGTTTTAGGAGCTTTAGATCTGTCAACTAAAGCCTTTAAAATTGGCCTAATTGTGCGTGTAGACACTGCCTAACTACGCAAGATTGTAAAACGGTGTTCGTGTTTTAAAATGTGTGCGGCGTGCGTTTATACGCGCCGTTTGCGCGTATGCTATGCGTGTCTACCTCGTCCCTCGTAGAAATTGCTTGCGGATTAAAACGTTAACATCTCCATTTATAGATGCTCTAAGGCAAAAATTGACACTTTGTATGATGGTCGAATAAAGGACAAAATCAGAAAGAAGCAAACCACGAACATAGGTACCAACTAAAGTCAAGAAAAGTCGAAAGTCAGAGTTTTATTGCAAAACTAAATTCATAGCAATAAATAAATATAATAAATATGTGTAGACATTTCACACAGCGCCATCTAGCCCCAAAATAAGCAAAGCTTGTACTACGGGAACCAGATAAATGATACAATACTTAGATTTTTTTGGTAAATACCTAGGTACCTACTTATGTCTATTAATACCATATAACGTCCAGACCACAGAATAGGTAATTAAATAGTACAGACAAAGAACAAACATCGATCACACAAAATGTTTGTCCTGGGTGAGATCAAACCCAGAGCCTATAGCAGAAGGCAGAGTTACTACCAACTGAGCTATAAGGCCAGTCAATCGGTACCTACTGTTTCATGCATATGTGCAAGCAAAAGCGGTCTTACGACTTTGAATCTTTCTATTCCCCGAGCCGATGAATACCCGAGCCGATGGATGCAAGAGGCAAGCAGCCGCTCAAAGTGGCGCTCTTTGGGGGAGGCTTATGTTCAGCAGTGGACGTCTTCAGGCTGATGATGATGATGATTCCCCGAGTTTGTTGTATCCTGATAAGTTGATGAGGTATGTGTACTTCCTTTTTAACTAGCTCTTGTCAACTTGTCTAAAACTTTAAAATGAGAGAGACAACAATTTTAGGCTTTTGATAAAACTCTGGAAAAATTATAAAATTTACTTTAAGCCACCGTCTGTCGACATACTTTCCAATCAAAGTTTGTCTGCAAGAGATTGGTGTCACCAATAAGACCGCCCATCTTCAAACTGCTACGTGACATAAATAAATAAATTTGTGTGGACTTTTCACACAGCGCTATCTAGCCCCAAACTGATATAATACTTAGATACTTTATTGTTCGTACATACATAAAATACAATACAACACCTAGACGCAGGACAAACATTTATGTTCATCACACAAATGTTTGTCCTGGGTAGGAATCGAACCTACAGCCCTCGGTTCAGAAAGCAGGGCTACTTACCAACTGAGCTATGGAGCCCAACCGCGATTCATTTTATTCCTGATTAATGTGTACGATAAAGAGACAATGAAGAGTATCCTATCTATCTACCTATCTATCTACTTATCTATCTACCTTTATGTGCCTATTGATGTTCACTTTCCAAAATATGTATCCTCTCGAGTTTTTGGCGGGGACGCGGAGAAGTTCACGTAGTTGCATTGTATTATTTCTCAAATCTTGTGATTTTTCCAATGTTAATGTTTAAAATCCGTGGCGTTTTACGCATTAAGTGCTGAATTATGAGCATGAGTGTGGGCAAATGATATAAACTGGTGAAACGTGGTTTTTCGTGTTGCTTCCAAAATTCCATAGAAGCTTCTAGTAAAGTTGCCACCACTTTACTAGAGCATGAATTAGACTGGACTTTGACTACCTGGCTTAGACTGGACTATGACTATGACTAAGACTTGACTTTAATAAAGGTGAAAAATTACAATACTTGACACTGGCTAAATACACTATGTGTGGGGCCAAAATCTAAGAAGAAGAAGTATCCGCTCTTAACATTAAGCAATTGTCATAGACAATTTAATATATCATCAGTACCTATAAATTTTTAATTAGTAACTTACTGGCTTTTGAAGAAAATCCGACAATGGCGGTTGTGAATTTTGTATTTATTTTTCAAAACTAGTGTATCTTGAAATTTAATGTGTAATAAGGGTGAATTATTATCCGTTAAGTGTTCATGAACGTGCACAAGAGTTTGCAAATGGTTTCAAGATCATAAAACCATGCATTTTCGTTTTTGCTTTAAGCGTTTTTAGAGCCTTTAGTAAAATATCCACCATCTTACTGTTGGCGTTTTGACTGACAAAATATGACTTTGACTTGACATAACCGTACCAATTTTACTGACTTGACATTGGCAGAATTATTGCAAAAAAGCGATAGAAGGCCATTAAAGAAGAAGAAGAAGAAGAAGAAGAACTTACTTTGATGAGGGACTTACTACCCTCATCAGAGAAAACGTGTAGATGTTATAAAAAAACAAGAAAGGGGTAAACCTCTTAATAGGGTACGAGAGTTCACTATTTTCAAATGACTTTCAAAATGGCGGAGTTGATAAATTTAATTTTGTATCACCTCATACATACTATTATCTCAGCCGTGTGTGATCCGATTTCGAAAATTCTTTTTTTATTTAAAAGGATATACCATCATATGGCTTCCATTGAAGTTATATCAAACCACAGTATCAAACAGAATCGATTGGTTTGGTTTTAAAAAATTAAAATAACTGTAGTTATCAATTATTTATAATACTAAAAACTAAATTAAATCTAAACTAAGTACTTAAAACGAAAACTATCTAAATTTATAATATACACTTATAAATTAAAAACCGCATTTAAGTCGTTGTTTAAAAACCAATATAACTGGAAAATGTTTTTATTATAATGTCATCGAAGTATGTTGCCAGTATGAAATTAAAGTCGACTCACTTTTTATAACGGATTTTTTTTTATATTGTGTAGGGATATTGAAATAAATTTATCTATCTAAAAAAGCAGTAAATGTATAGTTTAGACGCAAAGTAAGTGTGCCTACGGTCCTGCGTAGCTCTATGCTACGAGATTTGCGGGAAGAACTTTTTCCTATTTTTACAAGAGCCATTTTTTTTGTAATGAGTGGCAAACAAGAAGGCGGCCTACCTGATGGTAAGCGGTCACCGCCGCCTATGGATATCTCCAACACCAAGGGCCTACCCTTACAGAGGACTCTTTTAACACTTTTCACTTTTTTCATAGAAAAATCTATTAGTAATTATAGTCTATATAGTAAAAAGCCTAGATTTTTGATTAAAATAATGTTTTACTAAAGGATGATAGAATAAAGCTCGCAGATTAAATTATTATAAAACACTATGAAACAATGGTGGTGATGATGTCAAAATTTCACACGTGTAAATATACACACACTCACGCATTCTATGACGTCATGCTATGAATATACCGCGTGCTCACCACGCCCAGTCACGCCCCGCTGTCGGCGCACGCTACCATCTCTCACTACCGTCATTCCAATATCAACTCTACTTCAAACGCACAAAACACATAATCAATACGTACTGATGCAGGCTCTAGTGGCTTTCATGTCTTCTGTATCTATTTGCCTTAGAGATTCCAACCGTTTTGTTGGATTAGGGTCATACGTTCAAGAATTGTTGAGGATTACAAGCTTTGTGATTACAAGTTTGCGTCAGTCAATGTTTTGGACAGTTGGACAATCGTGGCTAGATCTCAAATGTCGGACACTGACACAAAAGTAGTCCTGAGTTGTGTGAGTTTTAGGGTTCCGTACCAATAGGGGTAAAACGGACCCAATTAATGAGGCTTCGCTGTCCGTTCGTTTGTCTGCCTGTCTGTCTGTCCGTCTGTCACCAGGATGTACTTCATAAACTGCGATAGTTAGTTGAAATTTTCAGAGATGATGTATTTCTGTTGCCGCTATAACAACAAACGACTAGCTCGTCACGTCATTCATTATGATAAAAAAATATTAGAAAACAGAATAAATAAGTAATTTAAGTGGGCTCCCATACAACAATAGTGATTTTTTTGCTTGTTTTTATAGATAATGGTGCGGAACCCTTTGTGTCCGACTCGCACTTGACCGGTTCTCTAGATAGGCTTGCGTTTGACTACATTTACTCTGATGTTTAGTGAAAATGTGGTCACGATGTAGCAAGCACACCTAAGAAATCTGTCAACTCCTTTAAAAAATCCAGATTATAGCGAGGAGTGACTCACTTGACTGGTTGGTACAGAGAAAGTTAGTACCTACGTAAGTCTGGCTTAGTTCAATTAAGTGTTGCTAAGCTAAGTTATATTTCAATAGACTTTAGTAGACACGGAATTACAATCTGTAAATAGAGTGAATTCTGTGACCTACCCACAGAGCAAAGAAAAACGCCTCGCCTGTAGCGAAGTCATTGAAACACAATGCTCAGTGGACGTACCCATACCCATAGGTACTATTATTATGATTCAGATTCTAGAAAGTCCAACTCACTTATGTGGAAAAGTTAGATATATATATACCTACGATAATTCAATATTAGTTTAGGTCTTATGCCTCATAAGTTCGAGGTAACTTCATTGCAATACGTTAAGGGCTCAATTGAGCATATCACCAACTGCGCTGTGCATATCGCAAACTATTACGAGTTCCCAGAATCCCTACGATTATGAGACGATAAGGATACATTTACATTTGCATGCGTATAGTTTTGTTGTCAGAGCTTGGGGTGTCTGCGCTCCATGACGGATGGTACCCGCGTCGTCTATGGTGTGAATGCTGCGGCCGCGCCCCGCTGCGCCATTCTCCGCGGCTTTGTCCACAGCCCAGCTCGCACCTCGCTCGCATCGCCTCCGCGTCGCTGACGTACACACATCATTTATTTCACACGATTTTTTGTCAGACAGTTGGTTTTGAACGTTTGACTCTTGATCGTTGAAAAAAGATCAAAGTATTGAGACCCCTCACGAATAAATAAGACTATCAAAACTCCACGAGTCTTTCCGAAATCCGAATTATGTTCAACGAGTTGTTGGGACAAATATTTTGAATAAATCTCGCCCGTTTTCCGCGTGATCTCTTCCGGGTCTGAAATTGTTTCGCTTTTGAATTCAGAACGAAGCGACGGTACTACCTCCGATTTATCCATAATATTCTTGAAGAAAGGTTGTTATGTAAATTACTACGCCGCGAAACTACCCACCTTATTTACGTGTATTGTGAAGCTTTGTGTGAAAAAAGATAATCCTATTTAGAGAAACAAAATTGTAGCTACTTTAAGTAGAGTTCAATGATTCACATCATCATCAACAATCTAAAGACATCCACTGCTGAATGGCCACCACTTTAGGCAGATCCCATTAGACCGTCAGTCCACCAATAGTGGATTAATTAATTCGCATGGGTTTATAAGTAAAACTCTCTGTAAATCAATATGTAAATTTTAGATCACACATACATACTGGTATTAACGTGGTTAATTAGTTAGAAATTAGAAACGCACGTAGTAGAAATACAACTAACACGAGCCACAACGAATTCTCGCTCCGAAGATCATCTAAAATCGTTGAATAGCTGAGCGCGCCTCGAAGACGTCCGACGCGCACCCACCCACAAAAGTTAATCTCCCAAATACATTTATCATGTTGAGTCGATAAAAATGCCATTGAGATCAGCCGTACACAATGAGATACAAGCTCACGGTACCTGATACGAGGCCGAAAGTCAATTATATTCAAATATAAATCGGATTTGCAAACGTAAGCCCGTGACAATGGCGTAGGCAGGCGCCCGATGCCACCGTCACTCGTTCCTGGGTAATTGTCGGAAGCCTCGACAATGCACCGGTTTGGCGACACAATGCTACCAGTGTCTATGTCACGCCCGTCACGCCGCACTCTACCAGCCGCAGTCTGCCAGCCGTATGTGCCCATCGTGATTTATTATGGAATCCTGGAGTTTTTATGCTATGGTTACTGTCCTGGTTTGAACACGATTTATTTTATTTTTAGTCATTAAGAAGTTAGTTCTAAGAGGTTTATTATACACGTTAAAATAATCTTTCATGTAGATAGGAATAGGTAATCTCAGACTTGTTCAGTTGGAGTAAATACCGGCTAATAGGTGCGAGGCGGACTCGAGCATGGAGGGTTCCGTACCATTATCTATAAACACTACCAAAAAATTACGTTGGTTGTATGGGAGCCCTCTTAAATATTTATTTTATTCTGGTTTTTAGTAATTGTTGTTGTAGCGGCAATAGAAATACATCATCTGTGACCATTTCAGCTGTCTAACTATCACGTTTCATGAGATACAGCCTGCTGACAGACGGATAGACAGCCAGATAGACAGACAGCCAGCTTTCGCTTTACCCTTTGGGTACGAACCTTAAAAATCAACTAACATGAATTAGGTACCAACTACTTACTACAAATAACCAAAGTGTGAGATCAATTGTAACAGCTTATGAAGTGAAGCTTACCATGGTTTATTTCGGATACACAGAGGAACAGTTGCAATACATCCCCGTGAGAGACCGTAACGTCACCCGTCACGCCCGCCAAATCAGCGCACAATGTACATTTCGAAACGTATTTCATATTGTCACATGCTACTCTATTAATATTTTATTCAGCCGTACCTTTATTGGATATCGATGACTTTCAAAATAGTCATGTCTCTTCATAAAACATATAACACCCAAGAGCTAAAGTCTTAAGAGAATCGTATATCCTCTTGTCCTTACAAAAAGTGCATACCGACTTTTTTTACCTTTAAATGTTATCTTTTTTAACGATTTTTAATGTGTGGTCTTTCCATTAAAAAACTCTCTTCCTTGTTCTCGCTTCTAAATATAAGAATTTTTGGCGTCATATTTATCACGAAGAAAAGTTGATGCAACGAAACATATTTTTAATAAAATCAAGACGTACAAGCATAGATTATGATCTGTCCAAACAATCGATACCAAAATCAAAAATTTGAGGGTGCAAACCGTTGGCGCCCGTAACGTTAAAATATAGGTAAATTCACTCAGAGTCTATTGTCTCATCGTACGTGTGGAGAGCAGAGCGACGGCAAAAACATTTCAAACGTTAGGATGTCCCTCTTAACAGTTAACAGCCTCTAAATAGATCCTCTCATTTACATAATTTCAACCGGAAAAACTGAACAAACAAACCCTTCTAAATGACGCGTTAAATGTAATCAAACAACGTCATTATACACGAGTAGCTCGGTCTAGGTTTGCAACAAAAAGTCACATAAAAACGGGTATCAGTCAGAAAAGTCGACAATGAGGCCACCGGGGATCTATTATACGCCGTTGTCAATGGTCCCCTTAAGAAATTTGTTACAAACGCTTTGATAGACGTCCGGCATTGTTCCGGGAGACACGCTGTCGGGAAGGCTGTGGTTACGGCGCCCGCGGTACGGGTGCTGCAGCATATTTATTGGCGAGAATTTGTTTTGGGGTGGCGAACCGTCGCTAAACGTTAATGTTCTCTGCATTGTAGCTATTATTTGATATAGTCAGCCAGGGCCCGGTGCGCCGGAGTCAATAACGGCAGTTTTATGTCTATCACAACTACAGGGGTGTAGACGACTCGAGGGCTTGAGTTATGGACTCTGGAAACATTTACTTTAGCATGATACTGCGATATGGTAATTGGCTTGGATTGCAACCGACGGCAACCAGATAATCGGCTTGGTAGAGCGTTGTCTCTGTCACACATAAGTAGACTTTGTAGACCGTTGTTTCCTAACTCAATATGCAGTAATAAAATCAGTACCTTTAGGTACACGCGACCTTACAGTATTAGAAAACTTATGATATTTACGGCGATAAAGAAACCATACTAATATAAAATACTTAGAATAACATAGAACATACTTAAATCTAAATACTATAAGCTTAAATAACGGTAATAATAATATAAAATGTAGATCCTGGATACATTTTAGGATTCTTCAAGGAACTACTAAGGAAGTTTGCCTGGAAGAGGTCACTTTTAACGATAAGGTCGTCCATTGTAACACGTTTTTGTAAAATTTGTTATCCTTCTTAATTGTATCATTATTTGATGTGTGTGCAATAAAGTGTTTATCTATCTATCTATCTATCTACGAGTACCATAGCCTCAACACATAACACCCATTTACAAAACAAGTATTTGCTCTTTTTTTAATTGCATATACATAATTGTTCTGTTGCTGGAATCGAAACCGCAGCGTCCGAGTTATAAGCCAACCTGCTCCCACTGCACCTCAAAGGTTGTCAATTGAAAAAAGCTCAAGCTGTTTGTGTTCATCTACCTATTTAATAATATAATCTGGTATCCTGCTGAGTAATCAGAGTCACTGCAATAGCGTCCTCGCGGAAGCTGTAATTTGCGTGACATGTGTAATTTCGTTCATCCCTCCATTGCAATTACAGTAGTGGGTGACTGTGTATTGAATTAGAATACGCTATGATTACAGCTTGAATGGGCGGGCGGTGTAGGGCGGGCGGTCGGCGCGGGCGGCTCTTGTTACGCCGATTGCCGACGCGTGCCGGATGCATAATTAGATACGATACGACTCAATGTGACACGTGAAGCGGTTGAAATAAAAAGAGTCATATATTTTTTTATAAAAAATGTATTTGCTAGTTACTCACGAATAGTCGGATACAGTGTGGGTAGGTTTAGCTAATTTTGCAGAACAAGATTTAGGACCCTTTTTGTTTTCTAAAACGGCCAAGTACGGGTTGCACGAAGTAATAAGGATGTAATTTTTAATCAAGAATTATTTGTTCGCATATTATATATTTATGTACACCTCTATATTTTTAATCATCCTGTCGAAAGGAAAGGGAAAAAGATAAGGGAAAAGGATGAATGGTGATAGAACAAATAAAATTCAAAATTTTCAAAAATCGTTTACTGTATCTTCACCTAAAGTCCTATTAGTTATTTGATAGGCTAAATTATACTAATAAAGTCGTAGAAGAACCTTACCTAGGTTTAAGGCATACTATACCAAACAGTTGTATTTCTTTATGTGTTAAATAAATAAATAAATAATAACAAACATTGTCTGTCACTGGGGGTGTAGATTTACCCCATTTTGATATGGGATAATACCAATTCAAAATCAGGTAGTATAGTGAATGGTATTTTTAAGTTATTGTAAGAAAAGCCAACACTAGCATTTGATTGGTATCCCCTCAGCAACAGGGTAGTTATTCGCGTCACGTTTGAAACGTTTTCCCCGCGAATGTCCGCCTGATTACAGAGAATCAAAGCAAATGCAAGGGTGCTATGTTTATGCAACAATTGTATTAGATTACCCTCCCCCGCCTCCGCGACAATCGAATCACCATCGCTGACGTATTCTTTGTACACTGCACATGTTGCGACATCGGCCGTCTGTTAATAAATACAATTTAAAAATTTGTTGTATCTTCGACAAGAATTTCGCTTTTTTCATAACTCGCTTAAATGTAGCACAATTCACATTCTGTTCATAAATTTAATTTAATTACGAAAGAATTACTAATAATAATATCTAGCTTCAACGCTTACGTCACTGCATTTTGTTCTTTTTTTAAATGTAAATGAGCGTAACCACATGCATGTAGTTTTATGCAACTGATTACTATTATAGTTTATAAGTATAGTAGTGTATAGTAGTAATTTTATATAATATAAGATGAATAATTCATCTTTTAAAAAATGCTAATTGAAAAACTGATTGCCTTATGAAAAAGTTTTTAGAGATAAGTACAAAATTATATTCCACTGCGGAGCTAGCTTTGCCAGACTGTATTATTTTTCCATTTATAATTATACTTAGGTACTTACTTTGTAGTCTATTATTCGCCAAATCTATTTGTCAATCCATAATATGTAACTACAGAACAATTTCAAATATAACTTTTAAAACTTTCTGAAAGTAAAAAAAAAAACAAATTACAAAAATATAGCAAACTTAACAAAAGACTACAAAATACAACCATTGATAACCTCCTATCACGGAAGTCGCATTAAAATACTAATTAATAAATTAATTAATATTACCACAGACCTAGAATTTTTTCGCTACACTCATGCTAATACTTACATTAGTCGCATGTAAATTTTATATTTGTTCCAGACGGAGCACCGCACTTGCTGCGCGTGCGGGGAGGCCATCGCAGATCGGTTCCTTCTGGAAGTGGGGGGCGGCGCGTGGCACACGACCTGCCTGCGCTGCTGCGTGTGCGCCGTGCAGCTTGACCGCCACCCCTCCTGCTTCCTGCGCGACCGGCAAGTCTACTGCAAGCAGGACTACGCCAAGTGAGTGCTGCCTTGTCACAAATGCTTGCGAAATACCAGTCGTCAAGTATGATTCTACTACTGAGTGTCGGTAGAGAAGAAATCGCTGCTCTACGAGGGTCTAGTGTGATGCTACTGCTTCAGAATATCAGGTGACAATAGCTTGCGACCGGTATATTCAATCAGGACTGTGCTAACTGCTAAGTGAGTGCTACCTCGAACTACGTCAAAAATGCTCACAAAATACTGGTCCGCAACTTACGGTTCTACTGAGTTTCCCTAGAGAAGAAATCGCTGCTCTAAGCAGGTATAGTATAGATGTAATGCTACTGCTTCGGAATGTTAGGTGACAATAGCTCGAGACCAGCATACTGATAGTAGCCGTTGTCTCCAGATAGACAAGTCACAAGACAAGTGGCTAAGTCCACATGTCAGCTAATAATAACAAAGTTGGACACCATGCCTAAATTTAGGATGCAAAGTATATAGCCATTTTACTAAAATATTGCATCAGAATTGTAGATTAATTTAAACTTACAACATTTATCGGGCATTTTAATATAGATTCATAGATTGATAGATAACCTCAATATTGAACAATTATTGGTAACACGAAAAGTAAAATTTAGGTTCTTAATTTTCCTAAAAATTGTAATGACGAAACCGAAAAAAGAGAAATCTATTAATTGTGGGTGGACACGGAGTCACGGACACATACTTCGGCCGGGCCGAGTTAATTCTTGTACAATACACTGCCTACGTCCAATTAACCTTCGAGGTATTAGAAATATCCATAGTCATCGTTATCAGAGTGTTCTGCAAGGGCGATATGCAGTCGTGGCGAGTGGACGATCCGCCAGAAGACGGCCCGCCACGGGGTGGGTAGCGCGGCATGCGCTCGGAATGCTGCGCGGGAGGCGGTCCGCGGCGACCTGTGACCCTCGCGCTGTGTGGCACCGCCGTGGCCTCGGTGATGCGGCACTCTCAGCTGCCTCGGCCTCTCGCCGACCTGCCCGATGCTATTGATACACGAGCCGATCCTTTTGTTTTTGCTTCTTTGTAATCGATACCGAAAATGTATATTGTTATCGACGTGATTTATTGTTTACCATTCGACCATCCCAATCACGTAACATTCAAATATAAAATTTAAAGATTTAGTTGAGAATAAACGAACAGGCTTAGAAATCGTACCAGGCTTTGCAAGACAATATCGATGCTCCAGTAAAAAGCCATTAAATTAACATAATACAAGCCACCTTAAGGGAAAGGCGGCCGCGACAGGTGCGTGAGAACTTACTCCCCGGACTTCAAATACAAAAAAGACGGCCAATGTCCCTACGAGTGGTTTTATTGAAAATCTGTCGGCCGAGTGTGGCCCAACAAAGCAGCGCAAGGAATGTTGCCAGAGAAAAAATACACTGGCTGGCCGTGACTTGCATTATTGGGGATTTCATTTGTCATTTATTTTGATTGTGATAACTGGATGCGACTTGGAACCATATATTTTAATCGGCGGTCTGTGAGCCGTCTCCTAGACGTGATGACTCCGGAACGGGCAACCGATTGTCGTCGTGTATGAAAAATGCCAGGGTGGTCTTTGATAAGCACATGAAGATGCCATTTACCTATATTCAAGATGTTATAATGCAAATCCCAAGTTCTAGATCTTGACACACAGGTATAACTACTTTACTTATCAATAAGATAAGACTCTTGGGTAGGGACTCATTATCATCATCATCATCATTAACAGCCTGAAGACGTCCACTGCTGAACATAGGCCTCCCCCCGGGAGCGCCACTTAGAGCGGCTGCTCGCCTCCTGCATACATCGGCTCCCCGCGGCTTTCACCAGGTCGTCGGTCTACCTAGTGGGGGGTCGGCCTACGCTGCGTCTTCCAGTTCGTGGTCGCCACTCGAGAACCTTTCTTCCCCATCGGTTGTCAGTTCTACGAGCGATGTGACCTGCCCATTGCCATTTCAACTTGCTAATCCTAAGAGCTACATCGGTCACTTTAGTTCTCCTGCGGATTTCCTCATTTCGGATCTTATCTCGCAGGGAAACACCGAGCATTGCTCTCTCCATAGCTCGTTGCGCGACTCTGAGCTTAGTAATGAGGCCAACAGTTAGAAACCACGTTTCAGTTCCATAAGTCATCACTGGCAACACACATTGATTGAAAACTTTTGTTTTCAGGCTTTGTGGTATTTTGGACGGGTAGGGACTAGCGGTGGAAATTAATGCGATTTTGCGTAAATTTCATAAACATGCTAATTTACGAGTCTTAGCATGCTAATTGCAATTGCTATTCTATTTGCTAAAATGAAATGAAATGGAAATGAAAAATGAAATGAAAAATTGTATTTAAAATAAAATGAAAAATGAAACGAAACATGAAATGAAACTTTATATTAAAAATTTAATTCAAAACGAACTAAATTAATTGAAATGAAATTTCATATTTCACAGAATTTCACAACTACATTTAATTTGCGAAATGTAATTGAGTTTTAACATGCTAAAAATGAATACGAATGCTAATTAATCCATTACTAGTAAGAACCACGTAGTGAGAAAAATAATTCATGGTTTGCGACCACGGACTGGAAGATTCAGCGTAGGTAGGCCGGCCCCCGCTAGCTAGACCGACGACCTGATGATCAAAACTGCGGGTAGCTTTGGGATACAAGAGGCAACGAGCCGCTCTCTGTGGGAGAGGCCGTTTTTCAGCAGTGTACGTCTTCAGACTAATGATGATCAACTAAGAACTAAGAATCTTAGCAAAGGTTCAAAATAAACAATTGATTCTTATTTTCAATCTCGAAGGCCTTATGTCTTACGATATGAAATATTGATTTTTGGGATTTACATAGAAATAGCCACATTATAAATATGAAATTATAAATACTTACTAAGTAGGTAGCAGGCTCTGGTGCTAATCTAAGCATTTGAAGGGAAAAATCTGACTATTTAGAACAATGTGAAATGATTATTTATAAATTCTATTATTTAAACACTAGCTGAACCGGCTCGGCTTCGCACGGGTTAATTAGTTTTAAGTCTTAACTCTGTTTATGGGTAAGAGAGAAGAAAAAGGTAAAAAATTGGGGAAAAAAGGCAATAGAAGTCACCGTCCCATCCATTCATCCATTTCCCCTATTTTTTTACCTTTCTCTTCTATCTTCCCTTCGAAACCCCTGTCGAATTTATTTACTTATACATTACATTATAATTTTTTTTAATTGTTTTTAATTATATTTTCTTGAAATTAAAATTGATAAACAAATATAATTATAATAAATAAAAATTACATCCTTATTGCTTCGGCAACCCGCACTTGGCCGTTTTAGAAAACGAAAAGTAAACTAAATATTATTCTGCATAATCAGCTATAACCATACCAAATTTTAGCCAAATCCGTTCAGTAGTTGCAGCGTGTTGCGTGTTCAAAGGGACAGACAGACAAAAATTCAAAAAAATGTTTTAATTTTTATATCGACTTAATAGTGTAAAGCAGTCAAAATTTTTAAAAATATTCAATTCTCAGATTTAGCCCAGCTACAGTTTAATTATATTTAAATAAATATAAGTAATTTAGGCCTAGCACGAATATTTACGCGCGCGTAAGTGTAACGTTAACGTAAGGCCCCCCTATTACAATCGCGTCTGCCGCACAACTGCTGTCAAAGTTCATACAATTTAGTTGAGCGGCAGACGCGCGTCAGCAGTGCTGCTAGCTCAATCGTAGGGGGGCAGATCAAATGCCATACAACTGCCTTACGTTAACGTTACACTTACGCGAGCGTAAATCTTCGTGCTAGGCCTACTGAAAGAAATAAATTAATAAAAACAATAAAAAATAAGTTAATACTCTACACGTATAAAAATTACCTATACATATATCTAAAATGCGTCAATATTGAATGCAAACAAACCACAGGCAAATTCCATTTTCCATTAGCAGCCGGTATCCGTGCAGCCACTAAGCAAACGCAAGGCGGTCAGTGCTTACGGGCTTGTTAAATTGTGGGCATGTCACAGCTATAATATTTGTGTTTGAAATCATAACGAGTGGCTTGGCAGCAGGCTGAATCGGCATTTGCCGGAGGCTTCTCGGATAATTGCTTTCTTGATATATGTTCTATTGTTTATTTAACAGGGTGTTTGTCCCACGCCGCCGCCGTGTCGTCTTCGGCGCCGCTGGTAGCCGCCCAGCCAACTTAATGACAGGATGCAGAGCTGGTAGTCGGAAGTAGGCACAAGTGTTTCTACATGATAGATCTTTATACTCGGTACACTTGTATTTGTTTTACAGGAGCACAGGTAGATGTGCTTACAATCAAATCATTATATTTAAAGTATCACATAAGAACCACATTGGAAATTTGAGAATTTGTGAAGATTTATAAAGGGTCACTCGAATTACAAAAGCTGTATAAATGAAAACATGTACCGATTTATTGCCTTTATCTGTACAATTACATTATTATGCTTAACCAGCACAGTCACAGCACTGTAACGCTACTGGCGTTACAGTGCTGTGCAGTGTATCCTGTAGAGGTTTTCATCATTTTGTGTACAACCAAGTAGCCAGACTATAAAAAATAACAGGCCATGTGCCAGTCGGACTCGCGCACGAAGGGTTCCGTACAATTATTTATAAAAACGAGCAAAACATCATCTAGTCTAGCTAGAGCCTTAGTAATAGGGTCCGTTTTACCAGTTGGGTACGGAACCCTAAAAATATGAGGATACCGCGTTGGTTATTGTTTTTTATATTTTGGTTATATTTTGTTATTACCCATTCTTAAGGAAAACTTTAGCGAGAGCTTCCAGCTCACAATACCAACACGAAGTGCAAATGCGTGAACTGTGTAGGTATCTCTTTCGCGCGCTCTGTGTTCTCTTAATTGAAATCTCATTCATTCGTTATCTATTCCCCATTCACATAATGATCTCAAAGTCATATCCGAAAGTCGCAAATCATGGATCGATGCGTCCGTCCGAGTGCGGCAAGCTCGAGCACGCGATCTGCGCCCACGCCGCCCGCCGCAAATGCGCACACCATGTCGTATGTAAATGCACCATGTCCACTCTCGGTTTAATTAATCTCTAGAACATAAATAAACCTAAGACAATCCTCTCTGTATAATAGCAACAATAGCATCTGAACAGAATAGCGTCTATACTTATTATAATGAGACGAGAAGCGTTACATGTAGGTATACATGCACTTTGATACATTTATAATTATAAGAGAGACCTCTCTCGGGACAAAAGTTTTAAAAGTATTAGCTGTTTAAGTAACATTGTTTCACCATTTAAATCTTCTCCATAGGTCGCACTCTTAACTCTAATTAGCAATTCTCTGTAAGTTGTTCTCTCGGGAAATAATGTTTGCATATTGAAATGCACTCGAGCTCGAAGAACCTACCTACTTACTACCTAGTAAAACACGATTCAAACAAAGCCTGACTACAAATACGTAATTAAGAGAGGTGGAGTAATTAAAAATTATGTATGTGCTTAATCAGTCATTGATATTCACAAGAATTATTACGTTATTAGTGAGGCATTGTGCCGGCGCGTCGGCGTCGCAGGCGCGCGCGTCGCCCGCGGCGTCGCGCACCCTGCGCGTCCATCGCATCGTTAAACAAACTCTCGTTACCGTTCGAAGGCCGGCACCGACTCGTATCTAAAACAAATAACTTAAATCATGTCACTGAGTAGTGGACCGTTCAGAGAATTAAAATGTGGGGATGGGGGCCGCGGAAAGCAATCAACGGGAGTAGATTTATGGTGCGCCTCGGGCTTGTGTCGCGCTCGCCGCTCGCTGCACGCGCAACCGTAGCGGCGGGCTCAGCTCCCGAACTCATCCTCCCCGAATCGCTAGTTCCCTAATCACAAAGGTTTAGAGAAAGTGCATTGCCACGAAAGCGAGCGCGGCGGACCACCCGACCCGGCCGGCCGATAATAGGTACCTACGCGACATCTTCATTACCGCCAAGTGTTAAAACTTGTTAAACTGTCATTAGGTTAATTATTATGCGAGAGCCGCAATTAATTGATTCTGCTGGCGACAAAATGTTAATAAGATGTGATAACGGAGGGCGCTGCGCTCGCGCCGGTCCGAGGCCGGCCGAGATGCAAATTATGCGTTTGGAATATTGTATGGATAGTCGATAAGAGATGAGTGCCGCCTGAATTAATATTCGTGTAACACGCGAGTTTGCACTTTGACTACAGCGACGCTATCACACGCGGCACTATAGTGGCGTGGAAAAGATTATTGATCGTCATTCCAATGCTTTATAATTCAAATTATGTAAATAAGCAATGTTTTGTAAGTCTTTGTAAGAAAGTCTTTTAATTATAGAATTTTTATAATTGTACGGTCTGAGCAAACTGCACAATAAAGCTTTCAAATACACGTTCCCGCGGGTCAGCAGTTTTACTTCACATCAGCAATGATTTATTATATTTTTTTCGCTAGTACACACATCGCCTCCGAACCATTGAACACTAATTTAACTTAACTAAAGTATAGGTAACTATTTAGTACAAACCTAAATAAACAAAAACAAGAACTTGTTAAATTTTCAAATTCCAAGAGGATTTTTTCTTAGGTACCTACTTATAAACCACCGAATTAAGATTCCTTAATTTTTTATCCATCAAAAGAAGGATCCTTACCGTCACGGTTCAATAAAATACCTAAAGTGAATAGCTGCATAAAATTTAACTGTAGCGATTTATAGCTTCATCGATGATAAAGTCTAAAGCCAAAAGTCATGATTTAGTAAAGTCTGCAAGGTCCGTGCTGACATGATACGTGAAAAGGGGTAAGCGCGTATTCTTAATTAATTACTAAAATTAACTGTGGCTGACGGAATGGTAACGAGGCGCTGTCTCGTAGCTTTATTGTTTGTAGGTACTAATTACCCACCTTTAGAGAAAAAGACTTATCTTAATATTTTTTCTGATATAACTAAGAAGCAGCAAATAATTCATGCTTTGAGTAGAGTCTGGTAGATACAGCACTGCAAATATTAGAATCGCAGTTTGGTGACTATAATTGATGAATATAAATATGCTATATTTATAAAATTAGAGAAAGAATTTTCTTTGTATAATATATAGGTACACCTCATCATGATAAGACTTCGAATAAGCAGTACCTACCTAAGTATTTTGCAGACTTACTTTTTTAATATTTTTAGGTGGGTACCTACGTACTTCTTTTTTAAACAATAAAAAATAGTAGGTAAGTTCTTTGGAGCGCCTATAACTTGCCAACGGCTACACATTATCTCGTCATCATCAATCAATTGTAAAAAAATATATTTACAAATTCATACTGCCATAAAATTGCAGGCAAGGTAGTGCGTGTAGTGTTGAACTATACAAAACATGCACTATAAAACAGTATTTTTAATGTAACAGTGTTATCCGATAACTGGTCACAATAAAATGTCAGGAGAATCGTTAAAGTAATGAAACGGGACAGGCAATAATCCTTACTACTTGAATGGCTCATTTAGATTCGCCGTGATCGTTTAACAGCAATGATATTTAATTTACCACCGCCTTCAAATTAGCCAGCAATTACGGCCTCCAGCCGACCACCAGCACTTTCCTGCTTATGGCAGAGATACACGGACTGTATTACGAGAAAAGGTACCCAAATGTGAAAATCCACGACCCACAACTCTCACTTGTATAAAGCTTGGCTTTTACATAAACACACATTATTATGTAAAATGTATCTGATTGGATCTAAAATAAATAAAAATACCTACTTTATAAATAAGTAATCTGAAGCACAAAAGTGATAATGGTTCTGTTTCTTGCCATAATTATCTTCTTCGTTCCGCAAAAACCTTAATCGGACGATGATGAACATTTTAAGAACCTTTGCTTCAGTACCTATGGTCTAAGTTTAAGCACATTTCGCGTCCACAAGTGATGAGCTTCCAATGCATAATTTTTTGACTCTTGTTCAGACTCAAATAGAAATATAGCAATTTAAAAATTTAAAAGTAGCGTGCCTTAGTATATTATACTGAGATATGACGTCAGTGCCATCAAAAGGCAGTTGCGGTCGGAACGCCCGTTTGTCGAGTCTTTAATGTTGACGTGCACATTATTGTTTCACGCCTTTTGTTTTTACTTGTTGTTCAAAGGCCGAGCGAAAACACTTATTTGCTGCGCGAGTAAACTTCTGTGTTGCATGATATCTCTACATTAGTTGCTGTTGCGAAATTGACTTATTTATCGCTTTTATGGTTTTATCATTTAATAACTATGTTTCCGTCAAGGTTCCGTATAAATGTATGATTGAAAAGGTCGGTAACAGTTAAATTAATAACATGGCATTATACACTACATATCGCTATTGGGACTAATACATACCTTATTTATATCGCATGTATTTTAATTAAATTGACTTTAAAGAAAGTAAATTATACTGCTCCATTACAAAATTAAATGCAATTTGTATAATTGACACCACCTCAATTTTGCTAAAAGTTTACCTTTATCAAACCTCATAGTGATATTGTATCATATACCTATAATAACTTTTTTATAGGTACCTATATACCTACTGGCGTATACAAAACAACAATAATCTGTGGGATTGGCCGATTTATAAACTTGATACTGCACTTCTTCCCCTTTTTATCTAAACAGCAATGCTGTTTGTTTGCAGGAGCTTTGGCGCGAAGTGCTCGAAGTGCTGTCGAGGCATCTCGTCGTCGGACTGGGTGCGAAAGGCGCGCGAGCAGGTGTACCACCTGGCGTGCTTTGCGTGCGATGCGTGCGGCCGCCAGCTCTCTACCGGCGAGCAGTTCGCGCTGCACGAAGACCGCGTGCTCTGCAAGCCGCATTACCTCGAAACGCTGGACGGTGGCTCCATATCCTCCGATGGTAAATATTCATTTCTTCCTATATGTAACTTGTAACTTAACGGTAGTATTGAACTTTCTTAAATTTCTTAATCAAGATAGAAGTTTAACTTAATTAGGTAGTCAAATAATTAGAAGAAATTTGTGTAATGCTCCGTGTTTTAGAGTTATGATAGCCAATCAGAAGCTATCTTCACAAAGTTGTACAATGTGAACTCTAGACGGCTGCGACTCCGAAGGCTATCACAAGAGCAAGGCGAAGCGGGTGCGGACGACTTTCACCGAGGAGCAGCTGCAAGTCCTACAGGCCAACTTCCAGCTGGACTCGAACCCCGACGGGCAAGACTTGGAGCGCATCGCGCAGGTCACCGGGCTCAGCAAGCGCGTCACGCAGGTCTGGTTCCAGAACAGCCGCGCCAGGCAGAAGAAGCACCAGCACACAGGGAAAGGAAAGCAGAATCAATGTTAGTATCGCGTTCCATTGATCTTTTGAACTGCTGGTATTTTTTCCGCCTGTAAACTCTTGCCAATGTTGATTATAGAATGCTTTGGTTAAGGATTTTATCTCTTTTATTTTTTTATGATTGTTTGCGGAAATGACTGAGCGAATGTCTTATTCACGCTTTGCGATTTTTTTCGTTTCTAAGCTATATTTCCACACATATGAAGCGATTTTAACGTGTGCAGGTTTTTAAACTATACATTTACGTGGTCCGTCTGTTGTCGGCAGTGATGTCGAGAGATGCGGATCCGGTGGGGTTCGGTCGGCCCATTAATCTACACCTCACTTACTCCTTCCAGAATAAGCCTCCCTTTGTGCCCATAGGTGAGTTGGTCAAGGTTTAAATCTACTAACCTGTGCTAATGATACTTTACTACTTTTGTGGCTTTAAGAGCGGTACCATACGGTGGCAACGTTTAGGTACATATTTCACATCAAAAGCAGAAAAACATCAACTGCTGAACATAAGCCTCCCCTACAGAATGCCACTTTAAACATTTATCATCAACATATCAAACGTTAGTATATTGGTTTGGCATAATCACCAAGCTTCGCAGGCAGCTTATTAAAGATTTAAATCTAGATACCGAGGAAATGGCGCTGCTCATGTCCAGGATACCCTTATAGCCGGCTCTTCCGTCACCTTTGGGAAAAGATGTGGTTAGCCACCAGCTGGTGATAGAGATGAAGATTTATTTGATAAAATTATAATGTCAATGTCGTGTGATTTCAGATGGCACTTCTTACACAGATTCCTCAATGGACGAGCTCTCCGAAGACTCCTCCATCCACTGCATGCAGAGCGAGGTTTGAACGCGACGGCTACAAACCACTACTACTTCTTTGATGTGTAATATTACCTATTTTAATAGTTCTCTTGCCATTTCTAATGTAGAGCATTAGAGCACATTGTCAGTAGACATAGAGGAAAGAACACGGTTAAAAATTCAATATTTTATCTGATAAATCGGTCAATTAAGCTTATTATAAACTAATATTTTATAATAAGCAAATCGACATATCTCACTAAATGCACTATAATTTATAATGCTATAAAAATGGATCTATTGGCAACGGAAACCATTTTGTGTGCTAGGTTTTTAAAAATAGATCCAATTAGAAAATAAAATCTCACTAGATCCATCGTGGATCTGACCTATGGATCTACTGAGATTTAACCTTTATATTGTTTTGCTAAGTTAAAGTATGTAGATCTAGAAGTCTCGTCGTTACATCATTATATTTATTGTAAAAAGCCATATTTATTTATTTATGAATTCTGTGATACGTTTGCTATCTCGTTCGCTTTTGTTATATCGAAAAGTTTAATTTATAGGCCATTGCAATGAAGCGAGAGTACAACCCTACAAGGTGCGTCAGTTCGCCTCTAACCACAGTAACCACATGGGAACATAACATTAATTTGAGCTGTTCAGGCAACATTTTAGGCGAAACTGTTGCTCTATAACCTGTTATTTATTTAAAAGATATTTCAAGCAAATAAAATCGACAAATGATTATAATTTTGAAGTTCGGTGTGAAGACTTACAAATTCCCAGCGGTCTACTACTTATTAACTACTTGACGTAGGTAGGTACCTACCTATATCGCTATCACTTCTATGCGTTTTTACAACTGGAACATGCCAACTGAAGGACAATTCCTGATGATAAGATCACTTGGATTAATTTTAATATAAATTATCAAACCATAATACTTACCATTTTTTTCTTTCTTTAGTGAAATCACGTCTATCATCCTTACATATTTGAAATTAGATTTTAACATTGAATTTGAACGTTTTCAATTATGAGAACAAATGATCTGCAGATTTATAATGTACTTAGCGATGCCTATTAGAATCTTATTAGCTGAGCTGGTACCACGAACTAATTAATTCGCTACTTTACCTACATAAAATACTCTCTAGCAAAGATATCATTGGATCTATTTTATTATAAGCAGGTACACTGGAAACCCATACAACAAAAGTTACTTTTTATGTCGATTTGAAGCTCTACCATATAACTAATAATAGAGCCACTTCTATTGTAAATAGACACTGAGATCTATATTTATTAGTTCCTCTTGGTCTTGGTCTTGGTTTTGGTGGATTGTACCACCAAAATGGAAAAAAATTGTAATACACTATACCAGACTACCAGCAGAGTACAATTCAAATTCAGTGGCGGCTGTGAAACGATGTGCAGTATCAAAAATTAGATATGCGCGGGCAGAGGTAAGTGGAGTGCGCAGCGCACTTCGTAGCCGCCATTGAGTTTGTTTCACACTCTGCCAGCTATGGTACTATACCTAGTTGTACTTATTGTGTTTATAAGATCAATGGAAAATATGTAGCTCTGTGGTAACTGGTGCCAGCTCTATAGATAAAGTTCGAAGTATTTGTAATCAAGGTTATGTACTGACTTTCTAACGGTTTATTTAAAATCAAGCAGCGTTTTATATAATGTTGTGTAAATAATAACTTATTCATTCTTAGAAATTGATATTTATAATACAAATAATTACTAATAGTTTCGGTCAAAATGAACTTTTCTCGCAATTGGAATAATTTATATTCTAAAACTGTTAATACATAGTCAAATGTAAACTTGTAGGCGATTTTATGTATAAGCAATAAACATAATATCTTTATAATCATTATAGCAATGATTGTAAATTAATAAATTCGTTGTGAATTTCTCATTCTTGTGTCAATGTTTTTCGCTAATAAAATAATAGTCTGTAAAATTCATTTTGTAAATATAATTCACGTAGAAAAACGTTATAATTATTGTAAATTCATAGTTATTCTATTTATGACTTAGATATGTAATTTTGTAGTTAATCTTGTCACTTAGACCTTGTAATACTTATTGTAAGTTTGAGTACTAGGTACTTAAGTTAAATATGTACAAATTTTTAAATACATTACGTTGGTTAAATTATTGTTTTAATCTGATCCATAAATAGGAATAAAAAACTATGCCTCATAATATATAATTAGAGATGTTCTTTTTTGCAATAAAATAATAATTGTTTATTATAGAAATATATATATACAAAGTGTAGGAATAATAATCATAATTAAATTATAGTATATTATTTTATATTTATTTTATTACACATTAATCTACTAAACTGTATACAAATACACATACACATTGGATAGGTAAAAAGAACATAACTACTTATACAAAATTATAGTAAATATGTATGTAACTAGTAAGTACTAAGTATTATTGACTTAAATTTGTATATTGATAAACAATTTCATATTGAAGCGCAGTAGAACAATTTCAACTATAAACACGCCAAACATAATAAAATCGATATAAAATAAGACATCTACTAATAATATAACATAATTATTATTATAATATACAACATAATATTATAACATACTAATAATTATTTCATTTAAATGTTATATCTCAGTTTCATTAACTGTTTTTCTAAGGAGGTAGCGTCTTTTGCTGGTATTAGGTAATCATGATTGGTTCAATTCCTTAATTTTCCTAGCAACTGTCTCTACAATATTTATTTTAATCTTTACATTATCCATGACTAAGTAGGTACTTATAATATTTGCTATTGTATATAATCACTAGCTGAACCACTTCACACGGGTTGATAAGTTTTACGCTGGAACCCTGTTCCTACGTACCAGGGGCCGTACTGTGAGCTCTAAGTGCGATTCAAAAGAGAGCCTATTTTGGGTCGCGTGTCAAAATATTCATATAAAAAAAACATCGCGATCCAATATACGCTTTGATTTAAATCGCGCTAAGAGCTCACAGTACGGCCCCTGGTCTACATCAGCAAAAACTACGTTGATTACTTGTATGTTTTTATAATCTACAAACAATCTTAATGTACATTATTATTATCAGAAAAGATCGCAAATTACACAATACGACCCGCAATCTTACCGCTGAAATTATATTACTAAATATTAATTATCACATTTTTACTATAAACTTAAAATTAGTTGAAAGTATATCTATTTTTAGTTAAAATGAAGTGGATGGTAACTATGACAATAATTTCCAACCAAAATTAATAAGTATTAAGTATTAAATAAAAATAAAATAAATATTTGTGAACATTTCACACAGCGCCATCTAGTCCCAAACTAAGGAAAGCTCGTACTATGGCAACCGGGGGCCAACCACAACCTCTTATCCAGCATCATTACTTCAATTATTATACTTTGAAAAATGACATAAAAGTATGAATACTGTAATTTTGTTGACGCAGAGCAGTTTTGATGACGTCACGTTAAATCGTTCACTCAAATACATCAAGTTGACACCGACATGCGACAGTGACAATGCTATATAAAAATATCTCGTTCTCACGCAGGAATACTTTATAAGTTCATGGGACGAATTCGAATAATATTATTGTAACCTTGAAGCATTACTATCACGAACCATGATGGTTTTGTATTAGTTTGTGGTAAGACCCCAGATATCTAATAAAGAGTACCTCGGTACTTAGATCCATTTTCTTTTGTCAATAGGTACATGAAATACAATATGATATATAGACAGTTAGACACAGAACAAACACTTTTATGTTCACCACACAAATGTTTGTCTTGGTGGGGGGAATAAAACTACAGTTCAGAAGGCAGGGCTAGCAACTGAGCTATCAGTAGTTTCCACTACTGATAGCTCAGTTAATAATATAGTTAATAGTAAATAATGATGATTATCCGCTCAGGCGCTTCTGCCACATTTGTACCTGCTTCGCGGAACCTCACGTGCTAGTGGCCACAGTAGTGGCTCACAGCTGATTGCACTACTAGGGATGGCAAAATATCGACTATTAAATTTTTAGAGGTGTCACTCGTTATAAATCGACTAAAATCGAAACTAGTTGAACATCACTATCGAATAAAGTAAAAGTCTCTATGGTTCAGGAGGAAAGAAAATGCCTCAGTGGAAATTGCATCTCAACCGTATATGCAAAACCATGCCGCGCTATTTAAGTTTAGTAAATTCTTATTTACTTTGGATCGCTTTGGGACCGTAGGTAGGTCCCAAAGCGCCGCGCCTTAGTGGCTAAAATGACTAAAGGTTATATGAGTTTTATACACTGACCTCCTTTATATAGTACGCTGGACTACATAACCACTATTGATTTGTTTTTCGCCTTTTTGGCGCTGATTGCTAAGAGTAACATCGCGAAAGTCTTTGGAACTAATTCAACCAACCAATCACAGAATTCACACTTTCAAAGCAACCAATCAACGTGATATATTTTCACATTATAGTTCTCCGGACACTCGAGAGTGGCGTTTCAAATAATTTTAAAAGATATTCTCAAAATTTTTACGACATCGTCTATCCAGCGTACTTGAATAATCGAGTTCAGTGGTTTTAAGGTGGTGATAAGCCGGTAGATTAGATACCTTACTCTTGGAAAACTTAATTACCATGCAACAAGATCAAACTGTATTGTAATAAAGTTTATATAGGACCTACAAGAAAAATGGTTCAGATACTGAACTAAGAACGGGTTTAAATCGATATATTGTCAGGTACAACCAATCCAGTCCTTTCCACTATAACTTATCCATGGCTCCCAGGAGCAGTTCCACTTCCTGATGGACTCCGCGGAGCAAATCGCGCATCTGCCGCGCTGAGTCCAGGATGTCGATGCTCTGGGTGTAGGGGTTGTACCGCACTGCAAAGTCACGTGGGATTGTCTGCGCGAATTTACTAGAAATGAGAAAAAACATACCTATTTTAAGCATGGCGTGTTTTTTAGACAGTCTTATGTTTAAAATTGTAGGCTACCATGATAGTCCGCATAGCACTTGTTTAGGAAATAATGCTATAGCTAAAGATAGTTTTCCAAAGATTTGCCCAGACTCTATGTCCAATGGTATTTTTTACATCGTCTAGATGAAAATCGATTGGACACAAATGTTTTGAACTGTAATTTCAAGTAAAGAATAGAAACAGTCGATATATATACGTACATCATCTTCTCCTTAGCGTCCTCAAAACTGTTAGCTACAAAGTAGATGGGTTGGTAGGTGGTGATGGGGTACTTGGTGTCGCCGGTGGTCTCCGGCTCGAAATCTCGTAGTTCGGGCTCCTTTGTGAGGCAGTACTGCAGCTCTCCGAATGAGGACAGCAACCCAGCACCAAACGCTTTTAACTTGCCTTCTTGTCGGCAGAGCCCAAACTCAACCGTGAACCAAAAGCACTGGAAACATTACGATTACATGTTCAATCAACCTTTATTTTCATATTCGTTTAAAATTATTTTGCTAGTTATAATTGTACTATAACCAAAGAGCGTAATAAAAAATTACGCATTAGCTATAGGTATACGAGAGAGAAGTGGCGAAACTTCTGTAGAATTTCGTGCTGAGAAAATAGGTAGGGCGCTGAGCGAATACATTAATATTAAGACAATAAGTACACGTTACGCTTTGAATTATATGAAAAGTTTTAAGCAAAATCCCTCTATCGTAATTCGTTTATTTGCTCCGTAACCTTACATTAAAAAAGTAGCACAATGTCTAACCGTGGCAAGTTTCTCGATATAGTCGTCAGGCGCTCCGAGTGAAGCGAGACCGATTTCCTGTGAGAACTGTGCGAAGGCCGGATCAGCGAAGAGTGGAGCGTGGCCCAGCAGTTCATGGCATACGTCGGGCTCCGGCGTGTAAAGCGGCTTCGAGTGGTGTCGGATGTACTGAGTGCTGTGGAACACGCGGAACGCCAGACCAGCTAGGAAGTCACGGGATGACAGCAGCCCGGCGACTGGTCGCAGCGTGAACCCAGTGCAATCTGCACACACAACATATTTGTTCAAAGTTCAAACATACCAAAAATATAATTATGAAAAACGGATTAAACTGACTTTAATCGACTAAATTTCATACGAGAAGTACTTGGGTACTTGGGTGTAACTCACCTTTAAGGAAGTTGGAAACATCCTCCAACTGTGGTATGTTATCTTCCCTGTACCCGCAGTTCTCGATGAGCAGCGGGAACACGTGGTTATGCTCCTTACAGGCGTGTGTAGGATACAGTTCAGTCAACTTTCGAAAGACTGCGCCCCACGTGGCGACTTCTTCTGGCGTATAGTCTACAAACGGCAGCGGCTCGCCATGCTTGTAGTTGAAAGCGATGTCAGCGAAGTACTTTCGGCGTGCGCGGTACGTGGGGTCCGTGAAGCCAGGGTGGTCGGAGTCCAGCTCCGCACCGTATGACAAGATCTGGTTGGCGAAGCGATCCAAGTCACGGATGCGTCGTGGGAACCACGGGACAGCGGCTGCAGATGTTAAATTGTTAAATCTCTTTAGCCATATTATACGCAAAAAGGAATAAATATTTAAATAAATCAACAGTCAAACTTAGCCTGAAGACGTCTACTGCTGAACATAGGCCTTCCCCATAGAATGCCACTTTGAGAGGATGCTGGCCACCTGCATTCATCGGCTCCTCGCGGCCCCTTAAAGTATCTAAGCAGTGGCCTTTTTATAGTCCTAATACATTTGACTATTGTAGACAAAGCTAAACAGATCTTTTATAGAAATAACATTGGCATTACCTAGTAATCGCAAAAAAGTGTTCATACTTACATCTGTTATCCTTGTAGTTTCTGGAAATAATATTCAGGTATCCAACGCTTTTTTTTAACTCAGCAAGAGCAGCTCCAAAGTCTCCTACTCCATGCTCGCATTCAACCATGAACTCATAGCCTGGCCTCCTAGCGGAGGAGCGAGA
This sequence comes from Ennomos erosarius, assembly GCA_963580505.1. Classification (NCBI taxonomy): domain Eukaryota; kingdom Metazoa; phylum Arthropoda; class Insecta; order Lepidoptera; family Geometridae; genus Ennomos; species Ennomos erosarius. The sequence continues at coordinate 2,665,085 of OY756977.1, forward strand.
CTCAATGTGAATGAGATTCACCCCGTGTGAAGAGAATATGCTTAAAAACTTCGCCAGGGCTCCAGCTTGGTCGGGCGTTTCCGGGGAGAACAGCAGCCATGTAGACTTGTTGGAATCCCGCCCTTCTTTGATGTAGTTTCCGTCCATCAGTTTGGGCTGGAACATAATAGAAATGACCGATTGAAACACTTTCGAAACGATTGTATCAGAAAGAAATCAGATTTTTAGTCAGAACCCAACATCATGACATGCATTTTAAGACCACTTAGATCAGCACACCCTGCAAAAATGTACCGAGGTACTAGAAATATCCAGTTTAGGAGGTCATCAATATCTGCGGTAAAGTTATCAGCCATGAAATTGCGCTCGTCAACAGGTCACCGCGGATCACAGCTATCTTTCCGACAACTCATCGATCACGTCTTGCATCACAAAATACAGATAAAATGTGCCTGGAACATGAAGATATTCAGGTTATAAGGGAAATTAGCTGATAACCTTAGACCCCGCGCGATCACTGCGTCCGAGTGTTGACGTCTGTCGTCCGTATATCCTATACATTTGTTTTTCAAAATATTGATATCAGCGAGTGTAACAAACTAATAAAAATTAGGTACATTATATAAGAGTATTTCAACATGAAATATTAGGACCAGAATTCGTATTGGCCACCAATATTGTCATTATCCCGTGTGGTCCCGCGCAATTGTATTACGTAAAAATTGCAACAGCAGTAGCAATACGACACCAAACACCTAGCAATCGGTCGCAAGATGTCCGCCGTTTGCACACCTGTCGCTGAATGCACTTTGGCTTTAGACACTAGCGCCACTAGCAACAGTACAGCAATAAATGGAAATAAAATAATGTGAGTTTTAGTTCATCGATGGCCGGAAATATAGCGCTTGAACTCTTTCTGCTCTGTCAAAGTGACGTTTGACAGCAGTAATTGCGCAATTAACGCCTGTTGCAAACTGATTGCGAGTTACGTAATAACCTCGCCGGTTTGTGAATATAGGATCCTCTCTTCTCGTGAACGCCGTCAGAACCTAATGGAATATCCAGGGAACTTCTAATCGGTACATTGAAATCTTTTCCAATTACTATGCCGACTGCCAAGTGGCCAAGCGTATGGTGATTATGGAAAGCTTTCCTATTATAAGCGCCCAATGTAGCGTTTTATGGGGGAAGCCTGTGTCCAGCAGTGGACGTCTTCATGTTATCATTTGATGGGCCCGATAGCTCAGTTGGTAATATCCCTGCCTTCTGAAATGAGGGCTGTGGGTTCGATTCCTACCCAGGACAAACATTTGTGTGATGAACATAGATGTTTGTTCTGCGTCTGGGTGTTATATTGTATTCTATGTATGTATTTACAAACAAAAAAGTATCTAAGTATTATATCAGTTATCTGGTTCCCATAGTACAAGCTATGCTTAGTTTGGGGCTAGATGGCGCTGTGTGAAATGTCCACACATATTATTATTTATTATTATTATCAGCAAGCATTTGGACTGTTGTGGTTTTAAAAATGTAAATGTAAAAAACATAATTAGATACGTAAGTGAAGAAGTCTGAACAAGCTTTTAAGCTTTGATCTCATTTCTTTGCCTGATTGAAGTGAACACCCGAGGAATTAAGACCTATTAGTGTTAACATTTATTGGACATGCGTGCGAGTACCAACCTTTTCAAGGTGAAAGACGTCACATAAGACTTTTTACTATTACTTATACTGTAAAAAACACCCCATTGCAAAAAATTATGTCTAACTGGTAGAATATAGGTAGAATGCTGCTTTAGACAACAACGTTCTAATTTACTTGGACACTCGGACAAACGTAGTTTGACTTTTAGTCATCTCAAAGGTGATTATTATATTATATATTATTATTGTAATTGTTGATTTCCATAATTGCACAGCTACAGCTTTAACTCTAGAACGATTTGAGTAGGTCATTGTCAGTTGGTAACATTGACACAACGTTGTTTCACATCACAGTTCATGAACCTACCTATTTGGGTCTTAGATGAAGGGGGCACACCACAACCTCTTAAAGCATTATATATATATATATATAGGGTGTTATATTGTATTCTATGTATGTATTTACAAACAAAAAAGTATATAAGTATTGTATCAGTCATCTGGTTCCCATAGTACAAGCTATGCTTAGTTTAGGGCTAGATGGCGCTGTGTGAAATGTCCACACCTATTTATTTATTTTTTATTTATTATTAATTCAAGCATACTTCGAAAAATGATATGAAAGTAAGAATACTTTAATGTTGCGGAGGCAGAGAAGTTTTGATGACGTCACGTTAAATCGTTCACTCAAATACATCACGTTGACACCGACGTGCGACAGTGATAACGCTATATATACAGGGTTACAGGAAAAATCGTGCTAGATCCGTTAAGGGCGTGGAGTACCCATCATTTCTGACTTATTTCACTATGAAACACCCTAGCCTAAACTTAACCCTTTTCGAAATATTCGACTTTTAATTTTTTTTTTAAATATTTTGTGCGTCTTATTATTATTATTATTATTGCATTTTTACATGTGTAATAAGATGCTTTGGGACGTCAATCAATAAAATAGTACATAATATAATATATAATAGACTATAGTAGACAAGTGAAAGTTAAGAAATAAAAAAATATTTGAATCTGTATTTTTTTCTAACGGATATCTAAAAATAATATTATAAGTTTAGGCTAGGGTGTTTCATAGTGAAATAAATTAGAAATGGTGGGAACTCCACGCCCTTAGCGGATCTAGCACAATTTTTCCTGTAACCCTGTATATATATATATATATATATATGTGTGTGTCACCGTATTATTGTAAAAACCGTTAGTTTATAAAAAAACGCGGTTATTTATAAACTGTCGATTTATTGCAAAAGGGCATTGCGTCTCACAATAAAACCTTCGATATTTCGGTTGTTTATAATTAATCGGCAAAACTAACCTAATACTCCTCCTCGCTTCGCCCGTCGTCATAACTTATTAGTTAGCCACTAGTGACTCTAAAAAAACAATAAACTACAGCATAAATAATTACGGGACTGTTCACAATTAACCGCTACTAAAACCCGTTTTTTTATAAACTCACCGCTAGGCACCGACTGTTTATAAATAATCGAAATATTATCCGTGTTATTGTAAGACAATTTGTCAGTTTGCAATAAATCGACAGTTTATAAATTTTCGGTTTTATCCTTATCCTTTAACCGGGTTTATTTTCGTTTTTATAAACAAACGGTTTTTACAATAAGCCGGTGACATATATAAAAAAGTAGACGTCCATTTCTTATGCAGGAATACTTTATAAGTTCATGGTACGAATTCGAACAATGTTATTGTAACCTAGAAACATTACTGTCATGAAACATGACAGTAATGTTTCATGACAGTAATGCTAGTTCTTGCGTCTGGAACCCCCACGAGAAAACATATGCACTTATGCTCGAGAAGGTCCAAAAGCGGTTCTTACGTTATCTTAAAAGAACATACCAGTACTATCCGTTCATGTACCCTACCAAATACCTACAAGGCATGTAAGGCATAAATTCATTAGAATCGCGTAGATTAAACGATCAGCTAGGGATAATATTCCGCGTGCTACATGGGATTTTGGACAGCCCATCCTTGGTCGCAGAAGCTACTCGCCTCTGCGTTCCAGAGCAGCGAGCCAAATTCCGCAAAGGACGCGTTTCACTTTTTGCACCAACTCCAGCGCGTACTGTGGCGCGCCAAGAGTCCCCCATCTACCGCGCTCAGCGCCATCTCAACGCAACGCAATTTATTTAAATTTATTTAATGGTTGTTCTGTATCCGGAGGTGGACGTATTTACGGACTCCTTTGGTAAATTATTTAAGTACAGCATGCTCTACTCTGAGCAACACACTTTATAATGATTTAACTTAACTGATTGTGTACAACTTATAATGTAATTATTTTTTCTGTTTTCATATTGTTTTATTCTGTGTTTTTATTGATTGTCTTTAGCTCTTAAGAATGTAACGATTTGGACCCTGTTATGTTGCATTTCTTTTAATAAACTGAATTGAATTGAATTGAATTGAATTGAATCGAATCGAATCGAATCGAATCGAATCGAATCGAATCGAATCGAATCGAATCGAATCGAATCGAATCGAATTGAATCGAATCGAATCGAATCGAATCGAATCGAATCGAATCGAATCGAATCGAATCGAATCGAATTGAATTGAATTGAATGATGGTTTTGTATTAGTTTTTGGTACCCCTCTTGATTAGTACGTTCATGTCACAGTTTTATTATATCATTAACTAACGGCCAATCTTACACCAATTACAGAGCAACTGTTGAATAGCTATTTTAATAACATCTTAAAACTCTATAAATACTATCCTTATAAAAAGAACAAATATAATAATTATCTGCCTATTGAAACATTGACCCTAATAGCAACCTATAGTTAATACTACCTACCTATACTAAATGTACAAAATAAAATTCCGTAAACATACTTTGTATCAAAAATACCCGTTTCTTATGTACATAGTTCAACAATGATTCGTTATTTGTTTTTAATTGCGTTCATGTTTTGTATTGCACGCATTGTGCTTCTTGTTGATTTCTCTCATTATGTTACCACAGACTTAAAACATTTTATATTTAAACTAAGGCAGTGTTAGGTGTACAGGGCTCGTATTCTAGAGTCATGTGAATCGGAACTCAAGCTGATAGCAGCTTTGTACACCCCGACCTATCTTCCGAGTCACGTCACAGGTGTAGAGGTGAAGATTTCAATTAAGTACCATGAGGAGAATAGTACCTACTCAATTGCATTTCCTCTAACCCAGCCGTTTTGCATGCGAACAGCTGTCCGTCTGTCTGTCTAACCGGCTGTCTGTCTATCTGTCTGTCCGTGTGTGGTAGACAATAAAACTTTTCATGTTATGATAGATAGATAGATAGATAAACTCTTTATTGAAAACACCATTTTACAGTAAATACAGAGATAAATCTTATAACTAGTGGGTGTAGGATATTTGCTTCTCAAATTTTTGCTACAGGTATAATTAGTGTACCTCTTCGTCTCTTTCTAGAACATTAATAAAAATAAAAATAAATTAATAATATATATGCTAAACTGCCCCGCCCCAAAGCTCCAATTCTCATATTATGTGTACCTTTTGTTAGTTTAAATGGTGTCTAATAAAAAATATTTTATATATTTTTTTACTAAGTGTCACAATGAGCGGTCTTATCGCTTAAAGCAACCTCTGATGTATTTGTGTTGCCACTATAATAAAAACAACTAAAACACAGAATAAATTAATTAAATATACATAATGTTACGGAACCTTCCGTACTCGCGCTTGACCGGTTATTTAATATGCAGGAACATCTGTATCTTTATAGCTGCAGAATCTGTTTGTGTAAGTACGCTAAATTGACAAAGCTTGTTTGAACGAACGTTTGGCACTCAGATTTCTTATTATAAGTATAAGACACTATACTTACTTATATAGGTAGATATAAACAGGTCTCCTTTTACCGCGGTGGCTTTGTAATACACAGGGGCTTTGTAATAGAAAATGTAGGTGGAAGCGTTGCCAGGCGCCTTTTGTTTATATTATTAGTAATTATAACCTTTACGTTTTACTAACCTAACCTCATAGAAATGCCCACCGAAACATAATTAGGTCTATGTGTAAATTATATACCGCGTCGCGAACATAAAAGTACCTACCTTATATAAACCGGTTGCGGGATAAGTACGTATAATTTATACTGGCTGAGAGTGAACTGAGTGTGACTGTTGATCTATGTCAATTAATAAAGTGGATTTGTGCCATTTATAATTATTATTAAACTAGCTTTTCAATGTTATTGTAGTAAGTTCCCACTTCGTACCTTCGTAAGAATATGGAGGTATAATTTAGGTACGTAGGTACTTCGTATTATATTTATAGCGCGTTTGCTTTATAAAATGACTTAAAGAAATAAAAAATTTAAGTCACAGATACCTAAGTTTTAAATAAATTGTTTTTTTTTCTTGCTCGTAACCTTATAACGGATTTGCAAAGTTTTAGCAACCGATAGGTAACCTATAATTAGCGATATAGACTTTTTATTAGGTTTTTCGTTTTTAGTTAGGTGTACATATTTATTGAATTAGTTTTAAAAGTTATTTAAGTTTAGTTTAGTATATATATTATGTTATTTAAGTTTTAATACAAAATAAATATAAATAAAAATCTGCGGCTATAAACACCTATAATATACATTACTCATGTTAAAACATGCGCACCGCGAGAAAATTTGATTTCTCGTTGCTGCTAGAGTGAGACACACTTAGGCGCTACCATAGCCTTGTCACGGTCCCTCACTTAATAGAGACAATAAGAAACGTGTTATTGGACACATTCTTAGACAATTATTATATTAGAAGTTCAGGTTAAATTAAAATTACTCATTAGCCAAATAGATGGCTAGATTGTAATATGATTAGAATGCTTAATTTTAATTGGGTGTTCTGGCAATAGGAAAAAAAACGGTCCCTCACGAGATAGTGTCGAGAAAATTTTGTGGCGGTGCGCATGCTAGCCCTGCAGGGTTAGGTAAGTTACATCAACAGAAATGTTGTAAAGATAGCCTATGTAATAATTATGTTAATTATGTTAAAGACAGATGAATGCGGATTGAAATCTCAATAATAATTTAAAATTTTCATTTATATTAAAATTAGTGTGTTGATAACGCTAAGCAGACGGTTTCGATGCTTTCGTACGTATAGTATAACTGTGATTACTACGAGGTAAGTACGAAATAAGGTCTGGTATTTTACGAAGGTAGATATAACTTTCGTAAAGTACCAATAATTCAAAACAATTATACAAAATTAGTATAAATATTACTTGTTCAAATTCGCAGAATGAGTGCAACTTCAGTGTTATGGAGAACAAAGCCTTATAATACGTTTCGGTGTGAATAAATGAATAAATAAAATGAACTGCATCGTAATTAGAACATAATTAATACCTCTATTACAAATCCTATTGCTAATAATTATGCTCCTCTCTAAGCCGGGAAATTCAAATTTTGCAGTTTTTTTCACTATCCTATCATGATCCTATCTAATAAAGGTAATAATAATAACAAGTTTAATAATATTGTAATAATAAAAATCGCGGAAAGCGGCGCCATTTCATTACTTAGGTAAATAATGACATGAAAACATTTTGCAATAATGCTCCGCTAATATTTACTGGGACCCAAGAAAAATATAAAAAAGGTTTAGGAACCGTTAATATAATTCATTTTTATTTAGTATTTTTAACATTTACTTATTATGTAAAAAATAATGTTCTATGATAAAGAAAGAAAAGCTGTTATTTAACTAATAAGCACTTCATAACAGTGGAATAGCTACTCAGTGCTTTCTCTTGTTTTATCTTAGCGCATTTGAAAGTCAATAGAGAGAAACAAAACACTTAATAACTATCCCTCTATGTTTATTATTTTTCAGTGGAAGAACGGCCTTAAACACTCACCTTATCCGGTGGTGATGACGAAAGCAGCGTTGTTTGCTGTGGAATTTCCATCTTCTAGCAAAGTTGTGTGCGCGACCGAAACAAACGTGTGCCTGTCGTGCCAGTTGCTGGTGTAAACGTAAGCGGCCGGCGCGCGCGCAGCTTTTATCCGGCTACGACGACGCGCGTGGTTTTTCTGATGTGATGATAGTTGATATGGATGCGGTATTGATAAAGAGAGAAAAGGGAGAAAAATTATGTTTTGCCCGCCGAGTATGGGGGTAGAGATTCCTCGTTTTATGTCACTTGCTTCATACATTTTTGTTAAGTAGAGTAAAACAGTGGAAAGGTAATTTTGTCTATCGTCTGTGCTAGACGGGCAAGTACGTAATTTTTTGCCTGCTCTATGGGTAAATGAAAATAACTTAGTTCCTTTTTACCAAAAAGTAAAACTATAATAGATATTATCTGAAGTTACATTTGTTGCACTCAAAGTTACGCGATTACTTACCCCCCCGTCTCCAAGAAATGTTTAAATTAGTTAGTTAACTACCTACCTAATTTTTATCCTTTTTATATTAAGTAAGCCCTCTGTGTTTATTATTTTTAGTTTAAATTACACCATGTCTTAGAATTAATCTACTCTTATTCATAAGTTTTTGTATGTATTGGGAGAGACTGAATCCCACGACACTATCCTAGTGTGGGATCCAGGGATCAACCCACAAGTTATCTTCATCATTAACAGCCTAAAGACGTCCACTGCTGAACATAGGCCTCCCCCCGGGAGCGCCACTTAGAGCGGCCGCTCGCCTCCTGCATCCATCGGCTCCCCGCGGCTTTCACCAGGTCGTCGGTCCACCTAGTGGGGGGCCGGCCTACGCTGCGTCTTCCAGTTCGTGGTCGTGGGTTGGTGGTCGTGGTGCATATTATCTTATATTGTGCAAATCTTCGATGTACTCGCTATCTTTTGTTAAGCTCATTTATTGTCCAAAATAAACAAATTTAATTTATTAAGTGAAACTAAGAAATCATAATTTAAAATTATTTTTTTCAAATTAAATTAATTTTTATAATTTGTTGAGTTTTATAAATATAAATAAATATTAATATTAATTAAACATTCAATCTGAATCTGGGTGTTATATTGTGTTCTATGTATGTATTTACAAACAAAAAAGTATATAAGTATTGTATCAGTTATCTGGTTCCCATAGTACAAGCTATGCTTAGTTTGGGGCTAGATGGCGTTGTGTGAAATGTCTACACATATTTATTTATTTATTATTTATTATAATCTTAAGAAGACCTCTTTTGTGTTGGCCATTAGACAGAACAACACACTCGCGCCCTTTTCTGCCCTGCGATTGAATTCACAACAAATCTGACTCGCGTCGTGACCAGTGATATGTATTCTCCAAGGGCCATTGACTCCATCTTCTTTGTATAATTCTAGGGTTATACTGTGAAGCCTTGACAGTGCCTCCTATACTCATTTATTCTATAAAATGCATCTATAATTTTTTCAGTTCATTAATGTCAATTTTCCTTGGAGTTTATGTGTATAAATTTACTCAACCAGCTTAATGTATTTTCCTGCCCTGTGATTGAATTCTTAGTAATCGACCAATCGGTCCCATAATTATTGGCCACTCAGTAGGTACTGTACTATATAACAAAAAAATAAATAAGGATGAATTTCAGCACATAGCTCGTTATCAATTGTTGTTAATTGTTGACAGCCTCCTTAGTGTGGTGGTTGAGCAGGTCGGCTCATAACACGAAGGCGTTGGGATCGATTCCAGCGACAGGAAAAGTATTTGTGAATAGACAAAAGATAGCGCAAATACTTGTTCTTCTGGGGCACAACCCACCACCACCACCACCATGGTCCTCGCAGTTCATAGTTCCCTAGATACAGATAATCCTAGTTAGGGTCCAGGATCTATGTATGTTGGGCGTTGTTTATTTATCAATACCATTATTATGAGCTCACGTTGCTTCTCACGTTCATGTTGTTGTTTGAAAATAGTGCAATCTAGTGGCGATGTTGCTTTGCGTTAATGCCTATAACGGCGAAACAACTGAACACTGGTGACTGATTATCAGGGAAAATGTTGAACGATGTCGATACAAAATTGTAGTTTGTCATCATTGATGAAATAAAAAAAAGGATTGAGTTTTGTTTGACATCGAACTGAAGCTCAAAATAGCGGACATATTACATATGTGTGTCAGATGAATGTATGGCAACCGGCTGCCTATGATGTGAGTGTGTGCGTGCCCCGCTCGTACGTACGAAGCGTTCCGGCTTCCTAAGGGTGCTTCAGTTTCGGATCAGACGGGATTCCCTCCATCTTTTATTATTAGCTCCATGTTTGTCATCATCAAAGTTATCTGTGGTCATCATTATCTACAGCCTGATGACGTCTACTGTTGAACATAGGCCTCCACCACAGAGCTCCACTTTGAGGGGTTGACCTTTTCACGTCAGATAGCTAGAGAGAGGTAGAGGTTGTAGGTATTCGATATTAATCTAGAGCATGAAAAAAAAAACATGCTCGTGTCGTGTCTCGTTAGAGACGCCTTTCTCAACACTTTTCAGACAGATGAAGCGTGTTACGTGTTAGAATAAAACCTTATATGCTTTACCTGCACAATGACTTAAAATGAATCCATTTACTATCAGTGGTGTGTGCACTCGGCGCCTATTGCTTGATATGAATATTGTAATAACCAGACATCTGACTATACAGTGTCTGTGTAGTAACTTTCGCCTTTATCAGGGCACGAGCATAATAATTAGTTTTCCAGCTCTGTGAGATTGCACTGCCTTCCAAGAATCGACCACTGGCCGTTGGTCTGGAGACGTGAAGGTCAGACCAGTTTTTGCAGCGGACTTATTACCAATAAAAATCAATCAAAATAAGATCAAGTTATTGTTTCATTTATAAAGTTATGTAGAGACTACGTATATGTAGGTATATGTCTATAAATGAAACTACGTATGAACACGAACGCAACGTATGTCAAGCTGTGCTATCTGTACCATCTGTACTTACTAGATAAGTTAGGTATTCTGAGGCAGAAAAGAAATGTGAACTTTTAGAACCATGTAAAACCTTATACTTACTAAATAACTACAGTTTTTTTGGTTTTCGTTGCTTCTAAGGAATTTTGGAAGCAACACGAAAAACCACGTTTCACCACATTACATCACTTGCCTACACTCATGCTCGTAATTCAGCACTTAATGCGTTTTAAACATTAACACTGGAAAAAGCACAACTTTTGAGAAATAATACAATGAAACGACGACGTGAACTTTTCCGCGTTCCCGCCAAAACTCAAATCACTTATTTTTTTTTTTTTTTTTTATATATGTTGGCTCCACACATAGTGTATTTAGCCAGTGTCAAGTATTGTATATTTTCATCGAGTTTTAGAATATTTTACGTAGTCAAGTCTTAGTCATAGTCATAGTCCAGTCTAAGTCGGGTCATAGTCCAGTCTAAGTCATGCTCAAGTAAAGTGGTGGCAACTTTACAAGAAGCTTCTATGGAATTTTGGAAGCAACACGAAAAACCACGTTACACCACATTATATCACTTGACCACACCCATGCTCGTAATTCAGCACTTAATGCGTAAAACGCCACCAATTTTAAACATTAACACTGAAAAAAGCACACGTTTTGAGAAATAATACAATGCAACGACGTGAACTTTTTCACGTTCCCGCCAAAACTCCAAATCACTTATTTATAGGGCTGGATCTTTACCTAACCACAGATTAGAGAAAAAAAAATTTACTAGTACCTAACTTTGTGTCTATGTAAGTGCATAGAGTTTTGAATATATAATTCATACTTCTTTGGGTATTCTCTTTCCGTTATAAAAGGGTGAGTACCCTGCACAGAGTACATTGGTAAAGACGTGTTGGTGATTTATTGTCATGAATCTGTGTTTTCAACTGTCAAATAAAATACATAATTTCACAATTTCAATTTTTTCAGCAGTTTTGATTCGGTTTTGGGTAGTTTTTCAGTTGGATTTCAATGTTTGGTTCATTTGTGAAATTAAATTAAATAATGGTGCAATTAAAACAGGTCTCTCTTCGTTTGAAATCCATCAAAAATATTCAAAAAATCACCAAAACCATGAAGATGGTCTCCGCAAGCAAGTAAAGTTTACAGTTATCAACATTACACACAATATTTACTACATATAAATAAATAAAAAATATTGATAAAATTCAATAATCAATCAAAGTAAGATTATGTCTCATTTATGGAAGTTATAGACCTATGTAATAGGGCGAATTCTGTGGTTATATTGTATTTTCTTTTTTTTTACATCATCTATGTAGGTTGTAGGTACTACGCAGTATTCTTAATATAGGCATCTGTAATGGGGACCTCCTGTATTCAGAGATCCACCACTGTTTGTTATGTTGTTATTTATGTTATGAAGCTACGTTATAGTTAATGTTATGTTATGGAAGAGTGAAACGATGTTGTTGTAGCGACGGTTTATTGTCAACTGAAAAACTTATAAAATAATACATGTTATATGGAGGCGCTCGGGCGCCCGATACCGCCTATTCAGCTAAAGGTTATATGTACGTAGCCCGTACATGCTCCCGACTTAAGAAAAGAAAACAAGAAACTAAAATTAAACGCTACGGGCCGGTATTGGTGAGCTAGCCGTGTCCACCGTGTTGCGGTACGAGCAGAGTTCGACGCTGTCGGTGTCCGCTGCCGCCGTGTTGTCCGTGTTCGCTGTTCGTTTCTTCATCTCCTTGGACTCCGACTTCACCCGGCTCCTGTTCCCAAGACCTCGTTTGATTTTGATAACGCCAAAGGCTCCAATAACACCACCAACCAGTATGAGAAGTCCATACATGGTGTAGTGGTGACCATCATGACTGTTGGCTCGCATGTTCAAGGTCTCTAGTTCTGTTTTTACTCGATTTATGTGTTGTTTGATGATCTTCAACTGTTTCATGTGATCTACAGGTTCGAAGTTAAAATCGCTGCCAGTGCCCTTAATGATGCTGTTAATCCCTGACTCCAGTATGTATTCGTCGTCTGGATTAATTTTCAGGGTGCTCCGGAACCTCTTCGTACTCTGTGAATGGAGAACTACGTTTTCTCCCTTTAGTACACAGCCTTCTGCTAATGTGATTATCCCGGTGTGACGTAGTACTTGAGGCGCTATCCCAGCTGGGCAAAATATGCGCACCGAGCATTCCTCGCAACACGAGAATAGCCACGCGCCGCGGTGTAACATGATCCACTCGCTCGTGCAATCAGTAGCGGCTGCCGTCTTGCAACTGGATATGTTACCATTGTTTATAATTTGCGCCTCACAAATCGACGATGTCTTTATGTTGTGTACCGGAAGGTTGAGACTGCATGATAGTTGATGTTCCTTGAAATGTTGGCATGATGTTATATCGTTATCGGTTAGCGATAGTAATAAATCCTTTCTTAGGTTCACCGCCACATATTTAGATGATGGGACGATTCTTATTGTTTCACGTTCTTGTAGTTTGGGTATTGGTATCACGTGATTTAATTCGTATTGTTCATTGGATATCAGCGGAAGTTTGACTTCAAATATAAGAAAATCTTCGATAGGCCTGACGTGAACACGTGCTCGTTTGTACATTTGTTGTATGCAGTCATCATTGTTTATGCACGGTAATGAGAGATCGTTAGGTATCTGTCTGGATATGATATTCAATTGTTGTTGGAATTCATCAGGCTTCAATAGGTGCGTGTCCAAATGTCCATTGCGTACATCTGTTACTAGGTCCATCATAGCTTGTTGTACTCGATGCAGGTTTGAAATTATCAGGCTGGCGGCTAGTGCTGTTGACGTGATGTAGATAGCGTTCTCGCGATCTAGTTTCACCTTTTGTTCCTGTTCCTTGAGATGTTGATCGATTATGGAAAATTGTTTGTTCATCACTTCTTCGTTGCGTTTGAGCATATTGTACTCGCCTTCAATAATAGATGTGTGTTGTTTGTAGATGTTTTGCAAGTGTTTTTCGTTTTCATGGATCAGCTCTATGTCCTTGTGGTACTCAGTAGCGAATCTTTCGTCCAGAACGCCAAACAAGGAGTTAGCTATGTATCCAACCCCGTCGATTAGTCCTCGTTTTGATCGTTTGCCATGCTCCGAACGCAGTATGTAGTTGTTAATTTTGAGCTCATTTACTTCGTGTTGAAACTGAATAGCGATGGAGAGATACGCTGGTTCTTCTATACACATGTTGGTCAAGTGGTTCACGTACTGTTCTATGTTTTCAAGGCTTCGCCAGTATGTTGACATGTTGTAGTACACCACCATCTTCCATTGATCTTGGATTATGTGCATGTCTGCGACCTTGTCGAAGTAAACCAGTTTCGATGCATCTAATTCCGTGACGTTGCAGAATTGTGGAATGTGCGACGCGGTACATGTAGTAATTAGGGCGAACCACATGCACAGGTATGTCAGGAGCGACGGCCTTTTTCTTGTTCGTTTTCGTGTAGGGTTGTCAGCAGATGCTTGTTGTGTTTGTTGGTTGGAAGTTTCTTCGTCTGCGTTCTTGTTGTTCTCTGTTGGTAGAAGCGATAGCTTGGTCACAGGACGCTTCAATTTGTTGTTTTTTGTTTTTAATGTAACAACGCGGACTCTTCCATCTGGTCCCGGGTGAGTTTCTGTCACTCGCCCCATCAACCAGCGTGCTGGTGGCAAGTTGTCCTCCTTCACCAAGACAACGTCATCCACCTCAATGTTCTTCGTGGCGTGATGCCATTTTCCACGCGTTTGGAGTGTTTGAAGATATTCTGAAGACCATCTTTTCCAGAAATCTTTGTTCATCTTCTTTGTTAGCTGCCATCTTTTGTTCAGGCTAATATTGTCGTCATCTGAAGTCAGTGGAGGGGCTAGGAGTGGGCCACCGATTAAGAAATGACCCGGGGTGAGGCAGTCAATGTCTTCTACGTTTTCTGTTAAGGCGACTAGAGGCCTAGAGTTTAGACAAGCTTCAATTTGAGTTAGCAATGTCAAAAACTCTTCGTATGTCAGCTTTTGCTCCCCGAGGACCCTTTTCAAGTGATGTTTCATGCTTTTTACTGCAGCTTCCCAAAGGCCACCCGCAGAAGGCCACGATGGAGCATTAAAGTGCCAAGTTATGCCCAGTTCTGATATGTTGTTGATGACCTCGGTGTTTATATAATGTTGTAGGGCTTCTCTGCGTTCTTTGAGTAAAATCTTGGCCGATTTTGTAAAGTTTGTGCCATTATCACTGTACATGTGGAGTGGTGTTCCTCTTCTGGCACAAAAGCGTCTCAAAGCTGCGAGGAATGTGGTTGCGCTTAGGTCAGAGACCAACTCTAAGTGGATTGCCTTTGTGGAGAGGCAAACGAAGATGGCAATATATCCAGCTGTTGTTTTGATTCCCCTTCCTTTGTTGGCCTTTACTTCGACTTGACCTGTGAAGTCGACCCCCGTGTGAGTGAACGGGCGTGACGCAGTAACTCGAGGTCGTGGCAGGTCTGCCATTTGTTGGTTGTTCTTGGTTGATTTGTAGCGATGGCATCTGACACACTGTAATAGCTGTTTCTTGACTGTTCTCAACCCTCCAATGATCCAATATTTGTTTCGAAGGTGCGCGAGTGTAAGGCGAGCACCCCCATGTAACGTTTGTTGATGAGCTTGGCTTATCAGTAGTTCTGTTAATCGATTATTATTCGGCAATATAATCGGGTGTTTCTGGCTACTATTCAGGTCCGATTGAGTCAATCTTCCCCCTACTCTTAGGATGTTGTGTTCATCCAAGAAAGGATTCAGTGCCAGGATGTTACTTGTTGAGCGTAGCTTCTTGTTGTTTCGTAATCGGCGGTTGTCATCCAAAAACGTGTTGTTTTGTACGGCTCTGACTATGATGTTATGAGTGGTGTCCAATTCAGCGGATGACAAATGCGAGGTATGCAGTGCATTGTTCTGATTAAGTGCATTGTTAATGAAGCGCATAATCCAAGTTATTATTCGGATTACACGTGCCATAGAGCTATGTTTCTCTAGAAGTTCCTCGATGAGTGGAGCTTGTTTTTGCATGGCACATACTTTCTTCTGTTTTTTCTCTTCTTCTTCGGTCATGAAATTGTTTGGTTCTGTTGTAATGATCTTGTTCTTCAGCCATGTTGGGCCATCCCACCACAATGAGTGTGTGAGTAGTTGCGTGGCCGATAATCCTCTGCTTGCACAATCAGCTGCGTTGTCCTCGGATTTGACATGGTTCCAGCATGAAAATGGAATGTTCTCCTGTATCGACCGTACTCGATTGGCGACGAATGACTTCCAGCGGGAGGCATCTCCATTAAGCCATCCAAGTACCACCATCGAGTCAGTCCATGCGCGTACTGTGACTGTCTGTACGTTTATTGACTCTGTGACTTTTTTCATAAGTCTCGATAATAGAAGTGCTGCACAGAGCTCGAGTCTAGGTAGCGACATAGGCTTCTTCAACGGGACCAGCTTTGTTTTTCCCGCCAAAAGCTTCACAACTTGTTGATTGTTGATATCGATAGACTTGCAATAAATCACACACCCGTATGCCTTTTCTGAGGCGTCGCTAAAACCGTGGAGTTCAATGGCCGTATGTGTGTAGCCTATCCCTCTCGGTATTGTTATGTTTTGGATGCATTGCAAATCTCGACGAAATTGTTTCCATTCTTTAGCGATGTTCTCTGGTAAAGGTTCATCCCAGTCGCTTCCTGTCGCCCACGCTTGTTGAAATATGATCTTCGCCTTGATAGTGGTCGGAGAGATCCAGCCTAAGGGATCATATGTCTTAGATAAATCCGACAATAGTGACCGCTTCGTGATGACGTCATTTTCATTGACGGTGTTAAGTACTTGTTTGAATGTAAACATATCGGTACACGGATTCCAGGTAATCCCGAGTGTTTTGTTCGTTTCCGCGTTCCTGAAGTCCAACATGTTTTGACTGATTATGTTTGGAGGTAGGGTTTCAAGTAGTCTCGCATCATTGCTAGCCCATTTTCGTAGGTTGAATCCTCCTCCTTGAAGAATTTTAATCAGTTCTTGTTGTGCTGACTGAGCTTCGAGGAGATTGTTGCTGCCTCCAAGAAGATCATCGACGTACAGCTGGTTACTCAGAATGTTGGCAGCAAGGGGGAAGCGCTGACCATCATCTTCCACCAGTTGTTTAACGGTACGCATGGCGAGGAAAGATGCGGGCTTTGTCCCGTACGTGATGGTACAGAGTTGGTACTCTTGAAGATCTTTGTTGCTGTTGTCACGCCACACGATCTTTTGCAAATGTTGGTGGTCTTCGTGCACCCGGATTTGTCTGTAGAATTTCTCAATATCCGCCGTGTAAACATATTGGTACATTCTCCATCGTAAGATTACGAGCTGTAGATCTTGTTGTAGTTTTGGTCCGCATTCTAGTAGGTCATTTAGACTGCGGCCTGATTTTGTTGTTGCTGACGCGTTGAATACTACACGTAGCTTTGTTGTTGTGGAGTCTAATTTCATAACTCCATGGTGAGGCAAGAAGCAGCTTGGTTGACGTGGTTGGGCACATCGCTTCATGTGGCCGAGCTCCAAATATTCATCCATGAAGCTAGTGTAGGCTTGCCTCAATGTTGCGTTTTTAGCTAGGCGTTTCTCCAATTGACAGAACTGTGCAACTGCCTGTGGCTTGGATGCGCCTAGGTCTTGTTCGTAATGTTTCTTCAGGGGAAGGTGAACTTCATATCTGCCATCTGCTAATCTTCTTGTTGTTGATTGGAACAGAGTTTCGCAGTACTCTTCTTCCACGGTCATGTTGTTTGAGTTCTCGGTGACCTCTTCCGATTCCCAGAATTGAGCGACTTCGTCTAAGTTGTTAAGTACGGCGTGGCAGTTAAATGTTGTAACGTTGCCGAGTAGCACCCAGCCCAACGTAGTTTGCTGAGCTATAGGAGCCTGTGCAGGACCCCGAAGAATGCCATCTAGTACTATCTCAGCGTAGACGCTGGCGTCCAGAAGAATGTCAACTGGTCGAGAGATGTTGTAGTCTGGATCGGCTAAGTTGATGTTATGTAGATGAGACCATTGTTGTTTATCGAACGAATAGTTAGGCAGATTGTTAAGCATCTTCTTCATGACCAAAGCTTCTGTTGAGAAGTTGTAGTCGCCGTTGAGTGACTCACACTCTAAATGTACCATTCCGTTGCTTTGTTTGGCAGTTATTCCAACCCCGGAGACTTTCGCGTGTTGCTTTCGCCTCTGTAATCCTAGTAGTTGGGCAGCTGATTCGGTTATCAAATTGATTTGAGATCCTTGGTCTAGCAGGCATCTCATCTCTATGAATGTTCCGTCTCTAGCTCTAACTTTTAGTATTACTGTAGCCAGTAACACTTCATTCAAATTGCCAGTGGCGTGATTGACTCTTCGCTGAGTCGTTATTTCCCCGGCATTCTTGTTAAGCGGCTTCTTGTTACTTTGTGTCGGAATGTTATTTGATAGCCTTTGTTCATCCACACCGACCAGCTCATGTAATGTGGTATGATGTTGGTCGTTGCAGATTTTGCAGGTTTTATTTGATATGCATGCTTTTCCTTTGTGGGAAAACATGCAATTCTGGCATATGTGCAATTGTTTCAGCGTATTCATTTTTGTATCCGGTGGCATGTTGAGAAATGTTTTGCAGTGAATTAGAATATGTCCCAATTTGCATAAGGGACAATTCCTCTCCGATTGCGCAAAGTATGTTTTCGGTGTTGATCTGTATCTCCAGTTTTCGATAGGTTTAGGATGCGGCTCATTTGTTGGTGCAGTTGGTCGTCTGGGGATACTTGTCGTCTTGTTTTTCTTGTTGACAGGCTCCAATGCAGTAAACTTGCTATCCAGGAACCCGATGAGCTCGTCGAATGACGGTAATTCTCGAGGAGCCTTCCGCACATCCATGTATGCGGCATATGTTTCCGAATCCAACTTTCCTGTTAGGATGTGGACTAAGATGGGATCCCAGCTTGATGTATCGATGCCAAGGTTGTGGATGGCATGAATTGTTTCCAGACTGGTATCATGCAGCCGCTTCACTTCAAAAGCTGTTTGTTGTTGTATAGCTGGTTGGCCCATAAATACTTGAATTTGTTTCGTGAAGAGTAGTTGGATGTTGTTATATCTATGAGTCAGTATCTCCCAGCAGGTGTCATAGTTTTCAGCCAAAATGGTTAAATGCTGGACGAGCCGTTCAGCTTCGCCCCGCAGTTTTCCCTTGAGATGTTGCATTTTCTGTGTTTTTGTCAACAGGGCATTATTGTGGATCGTTTCTGAATACAAATCCATGAATGTTGGCCACTGTGTATAGCTTCCAGAAAATGTAGGTATTTCTATTTGAGGAACTGCCTGGTACCGGTGCGTGGTAGAACCCAATTTGGAGTTGAGCTCCCGTTTCATGGTTTCGAAAATAGACTCGTGGTTCGAGTACTCATCTTCATAGGCCAAGTTGGTGCCGATGAGTAAATTGTCGATTTGCCAATGTAAATCATCGATGGCCCTCCAGCGTGACTGCAACGCTTGAAGCTTGTCTTCGATTTCCCACTTCTCCTTGACTTCGGCAATCTTGATGTTTCTGACAATTCTCATGAAGGCTCTGAAGTTGGTACCTTGTTGGCTGATGAGTTCATCAGTTTTGGATGTTGATCCTCGCTCTACGGTGCTCGTAGTAGCACAGCTATGAAGCAGCTCCCGTGTTGTCTCTACTTCTTTTTTGACGTGGTCGTAGGCTTCAGTAGTAAAATAATCGTTTGTTTGGTTTTCAGATGCTGACAGAATAATGTTGTTGTGGTCGAATTCCGCCCAAAGATCTTCAAGCGCTTCCAACCGCTTAGCAACGTAGTCACTAGTCTTGCGACTTGCAGCATCCTTCTTGAAGTTGGTTAAAATCTTCCGAATGGCCTCGGAGATTAATTGTTGGCTTTTCAGCATTGCTTCCATGGTGAGTATTGATTGTCACTTAGCACTCACGCTGTTCTGTTAGTTCTGTGCGTCGGTGATCGTAGCTAGCAACTTTGGTATATGCGCCTTCTCAATTGTACTGGTGAGACCCGCTTGTGGGAAGCCAGACAACCGATTCGCTACCTCCGTCACGTACCACGAAACACAACACACGGAAAATGTTTTCTTCAAATTGTTCTGGTGTGGACTGTAAATCTGTTGTTGTCCTTCTTGATCCTTAAGGCACAAGTTCGATGCTCGAAGGAATGTAATGGGGACCTCCTGTATTCAGAGATCCACCACTGTTTGTTATGTTGTTATTTATGTTATGAAGCTACGTTATAGTTAATGTTATGTTATGGAAGAGTGAAACGATGTTGTTGTAGCGACGGTTTATTGTCAACTGAAAAACTTATAAAATAATACATGTTATATGGAGGCGCTCGGGCGCCCGATACCGCCTATTCAGCTAAAGGTTATATGTACGTAGCCCGTACAGCATCCATGTGGTCTCGTGCTGTAGAATAGGACCACCCCATTTCTTCCCATAGGAGCAGCAGAAATCGACTAAGGAATTATCTATGGGAATGGGCTGCAGTGCAGCGTTCTCCTTGGTATTTATAATTATAATCTACTGCGATTACGAAGCCGTCTGCCAGGCGTTGTGATTATGGCAAACCCCATGAGAGACAAAATATACAAACAGCCCCCAGTACCCGGTAGTAGAGTGTGCAAAGAATCACCGGACGGGATACGGCTGCCAACCCCAACTGTCTACATGCAGCGTAGGCCAGCTCCTATATACCGACGACCTCTGATCGACCACACCTCCTAAGGTGGACGGACGACCTGCCCCCCTATTACGAAGGAGCTAGCAGCGCTGCTGACGCGCGTCTGCCGCTTAATTGCTGTCAATTTTCATACAATTTTGACACCAGTTGAGCGGCCGACGCGCATCAGCAGCGGGCCGCTCACTAGGTGGACCGACGATCTGATGGTGAAAGCCACGGGGAGCCAATGGATGCAGGAGGCGAGCAGCCGCTCAAAGTGGTGCTACCTGGGGGAGGCCTATGTTTAGCAGTGGACGTTTTCAGGCTGTTAATGATGATGATGATGATGATGATGAAGTAAACTCCAGTTCCTTGCCCCTCATATCTCGTATAGCCATCGGCGCAGCTGCGCTGACCGGGCCAAAACTATTGTTATAGTATATTGGTTCCTGTAAGGTTGCATATACTTTTACGTTCATTGGTTAGACTATCTACCTACTTTATTTGTTCATGAAGAGCCTGCCTGCAGATTTACGAGGGCAGAGCGAGAGCTGGCTGCAGCGCGACCATTTGGTTACGGGCCGCGTAAGTTCTACGAATCGTCGCGACTAGTGGCAGGAGCAGTAGATGTTTCCAAGGATGAAAAAAAACAGTCCACAACGTCACCTCCTCCTAAACCTGCGGCAACACCTGCTCCTGATGAAAAGGAAGCGGCTAAAGCTATTAAAAGGATTTATATAGCAGTGACTTCTGACAGAGGTAGGTCAATTATGTTTGAAAATTCATCATATCAATAACATTATACATAAGCCAAAAAACGTCCACTACTAAACAATAAAGCTCCTCCATAAAATGCTACTACTTAGGGCAGTTATCATTGATCATTGGTGTTAAGCGTTTTGCTATGCACTTCATAATACGAACAGCCAATGAATGGAACACTTTTCCGGTCTCCTTGTTTCCAGCTAACTACGATCTGGGAGATTTCAAGTCTAGAGTGAACAGGTATCTTCTAGGCAAGCATGCACCATCGTAGACTGCGTTATCGCTTTCCATCAGGGGCCGTACTGTGAGCTCTTAGCGCGATTTAAATCAGAGCGTATATTGAATCGCAGTGTTTTTTTGTATGAATATTTTGACACGCGACCCAAAATAGGCTCTCTTTTGAATCGCACTTAGAGCTCACAGTACGGCCCTAGGTGAGACAGTAGTCAAGTGCTTCCCTATAAAAAAAACCATTTTCAAAAATGAGATGTGCCTCGCTGACGACCCGCGCACATCTCATTGTTGCTATTGCGCACGCAGTGTTTTGCGCCGACTTCACAGCCGTCATCAAGTTTGAATCGCTCTCTGCTTATAAGTATGTAAGGCGAACCCTGCTTATGCGCGATAGCCTTTGTATAGCAAGTTATTTATGTCCGGTTTTGTGTCATATAAGGTTTGATAGTATTTATTCTTGGGCATAAAGTGTCAATGCCGTTCAAACTGGAGCATCGTCATCGTCAGTAATACAATTTGAGATAATTAGCAACGTGCGCGCGCACGATGCCTGAGCTGAGGGCGCGGGTTATCGCAGCTTCACTCGCGCCAGCAACGCCTTCGCCATTCTTGCATTATCATTGTACTGTCTGAGCAAAAATCTGCATAAATTGTGGTCAATAAACCAAGGGCACCTGTTACACTTCTGTTTATTCTTCATTATTCTTATATACTACAGCTTTTCGTTAGCTTTTCTCTATGATTTAAACATCCCAACGAAATTATCTATCTCAAAGAAAGTTGTTACCGTTTGTTCAGATTTATAAGTAGGTAGGTACTTATTTGACGGATTTTCAAGTATTTGTGAAAAGCTTTTTTATATAATGCCTAGGTATATTCATCTACCATCAGTTTAGATAATAATTGTATAAGCAGAAGGATGCGGCGTATAACTATTTTCATCATAAAATATCATGAACCTATAGTTAATAAATAATTATTATCTAATTATTCGTTTACACGAATGACATAAACTCATGCAAAATCAAAACTATGTAATCTTGTTCTTTGTTTGTATATGATTTATTGTTATGCTCTGACAAGGTTTATCGTTATGATTTTATTAACCCCCGATAAACAGGGTTGTGTTATAAGTACTTATCTATGTCGGCCTATGCCATAGACTCTATGGCATCACTAGCTATCAGTCAAACAGAATCAGTTTTTTTTTTGTAACTGTTGGTTTGGTTTGACATATTGAGCGTGTTCTTATGATTCAATAAAAGGTACTTATTTATTATTTTATAGTTGAGGATGTTAACGTGGGATTTTTTGTACACAATATAAATAATAATAGTAATAAAGTAGTATAGTCGACATAGTAATAAATAATAAATATGTGTAGACATTTCACACAGCGCCATCTAGCCCCAAACTAGGCATAGCTTGTACTATGGGAACCAGATAACTGATAAAATACTTAGATACTTTTTGTTTTGTAAATACATACATAGAATACAATATAACACCCAGACACAGAACAAACATCTATCTTCATCACACAAATGTTTGTCCTGGGTAGGAATCGAACCCACAGCCTTCAGTTCAGAAGGCAGGGTTACTACCATCTGAGCGTCAATATAATACTTATGTTTTGTTTCTTATAGGTACTTAGGTATCTACATCTCTCCTAATTAAAAATTACTGTCTTGTGTCTGTTATTATTATGTTTGACAAGCATCTACCTAAATATTAAGAACTGGTATGATTTAATAAATACTAATAAAACTATAATTGATTTTCCACATTATTCGGTTTTGCCTTTTCGTTCCAAAATTAACATATGTGCTTAGGTGCTGTCCTCTATGGGAACAGAGCGATCTAATAACTTTGGACGAAACCATTAGAAATATCTTAACTCAAATTCTAAATTGTTCTCTTTCGGACCAATCTTGGTGCCAAGCCTCTCTTCCGATCCGTTTTGGAGGCATCGGTATCCGCAAAATTTCTAGAGTAGCTTTACCAGCGTTCTTGTCCTCCGTACATAGTACTGCTGCGCTTTTTGCCACAATAGTTGAGCCTTCCATAGGCGGAGTGCCGGTGCTATGCCTTGATGAGGCTAGTAACGCTTGGAAAATGGCCTGTCCAGGTGAGGAATCTCCCAAAAGCCCCCGTTCGCAGAGACAATGGTACGAGCCCTTATGTAAGATTATACAAGAGCCGCTATTACGTAACAGTAACATCCCTGATAGGGCTCGCCTCCTTGCCACTAGCGAACGTGAGTCAGGTTACTGGCTACATGCTGTTCCTTCGCCCAATATTGGAACCCTCCTAGATAATTCAAGCTTTTCAATTGCAGTGGCCCTACGTCTGGGCATCTCCAGGACAGAACCGCATCTCTGTCACTGCGGGGGCGAGGTAGACCGATTGGGCCACCATGGCTTATCTTGCCGCCGCAGCGCCGGACGTCTGTCGCGCCATGCCGCCTTAAATGACGTCATCCGTCGAGCCCTTGCCACCGTTAATGTGCCGGCTATCTTAGAGCCGAACGGTATTTCACGTGACGATGGTAAGAGGCCTGATGGTATGACGTTAATTCCGTGGAGCCGTGGAAGGCCGCTGGTGTGGGATGCTACCTGTGTCGACACGCTAGCGCCTTCACACGTCAACAACTCAGCTCGGGCGGCATGTGCAGCGGCTGAAGCTGCAGAAGGCCTCAAACGGAAGAAATATGAATGCTTAGGCGATGGTTACATATTTGCTCCGTTTGGGGTTGAAACAATAGGTCCCTGGGGCCCGCAGGCGCGGCTCCTTGTCAGGGAGCTGTCTACGGCTGGTCGAGGTGACGCGTGACCAAAGGACTGGCGCATACCTCGGCCAACGTATCAGCTTCGCAATTTAACGAGGGAATGTCGCCAGCTTTTTGGGTACGCTCCCCGCAGAAAGCAATCTAAATTCTGTGTTTTATTTATAGCAATTTAGACTTTTTTATTAGGTTTTTAGTTTTTAATTAGGTGTACATATTTATTGAATTAGTTTTAAAGTTATTTAAGTTTCGTTTAGTATATTTATTATGTTATTTAAGTTTTATTATTTAATTCCGGAAATAAATTTTGGAGGAACTAAGATACTTGCAAATCACAGAGCAAAGCAAAAAACGCTTCCTCTATAGGCGAAGCATCATTTGTTTCATAGCTCTGTGTTACAAATAATACGAGTGGAAAGAATTGCTACTGCATTAAATATGCTCTTAATAATATATTATCTAAGAACACGTATAGGTATTTGCATTTATCATTATACACCAGTGTTATATTTACACTATTTATTTATATTAACATTAGTCAGCAAAATACAATACTGAGTTTAACAAGACAATTGCTTTATTAACAACAATTTTATTATTATATATACGTACGTTTCATGGCATTCATTTATTGTTGCAATCACCGTTCATTTTTCATCATTTAAGACCCTCAGGGCTAAGACAAATATTGCGCATGTAAATACGTATTTTACGCGCAATCTTTTGCTGATAAAACTAAAACATAACAAATTCTATTGAAAAATAAAACAAAGTTGCTTTAAATTATTAAATTTAATTTTGATGTTTGTATTTGAGAAGTTTGCCTATGTTGTTTAAGAAAAAGTAATATCGTTATCATTAACCCAACAGAGCTTCACAGAGCTTTGAAAAAATGAAGCCTCGCACCTTTTTTTCTTGCTCCTTCCGACCGTTATCAATTAAAAGACGTGTATTTTTTCACCCATTTCTTAGGTTCGATTCTCGGTAAAGACTGACAATTGCTTAAAAACTTTTATCTCAGTTCTTAGATATTTATTTGTATCGGAGTCTTACGGAGATCCCACTTTGCATTCATGTACAATCTTGGCACGCTAACTTTACACTGATAATTTACCACGTGTCCGTGCACGAGGCTAATAATCTATACGTTGGCAATTCATAAAAAAAAATTTACGCAATTGCCTTAAAACAAGATCAAGTAGGTTACCTATATAGTGACCTACATTTGACACAAGTTGCTGAGCAAAATCCAAATTCCCATAACTTGGATTTTGCTCAGCAACCGTCATCACCATTGCCGCGATTATCATCAACTCTGAATATTATTGTAACATTAATTTAAAAATAATGTTTGTCCTTACAGAAAAGGTGAATACCTTTGAATTGAATTCGGATATCATACAGTGTCCTTACGCTTACATCGAAAATATGGAAAGTGTAGGTACACACTTGGACATTTTCATCATCAACTAAAAAAATTGCTGATTTTCTTGAACAAAAGTCATGAAAATCTAAGTAGGTATTGTACACACAGCACAATGACTCTCAGTCTCGTCACCATTCAATTAAAAAAACCTACGTTGGTTCATCCATTTGGGAGCTACGACCACAGACACAGAATTACATAGAAATCACAGCTCAACGGTATTTTTATGTCCTCTGTGATCGATACTCGCGTATACTAGCGTGAAATTACTGGGCAAATGAGACTTGGTGACCTGCTAGGTGATTATGTAACTTGATTGCAACCAATAGAAACACAAAAATGTATGGATTTGACAGTTACAATACGCAGTTTATGTGCATAGTTACTATGAAAATCTTCATATTCGGAATGAAATTTCTCCTGTTGCATTGCTGTCAAAGTTACGTAATCACCCCGCTGATTACACAGCGTAGTAATCTGATTACTAGACTGTGTGATGTCTCAGGATGACGTGCGCAGTGCAGTGTCACGCGAAACTTTATTATTTTAAAGTTCCTAGTGACACTGCAACTGATATGGGTGGCCGTGTCGCTTAACATCAGGTGAACGACTAGCTCGCCACGTCATTCATTCTCATAAAAAAGTATGTAAGTATGAACGGGAATAGAAAATAGCTGGAGGTCTTATGTTCAAGGGCTATGCGGTGGCGTTCACAGCGGCGTGTCAAGACGCATCAGGCGCGAGATGACGTCACGCCGAGCTGAGGGTCCCACGCACAAGTTAGTGTGCATCGGTGACAAATCCCGCGCGATGCTACGCCGCCAGTATGCGAATAACATGCTCATTAGCGTCAAAGATGTGAGAATACTTCCTTTGCTACGAGCTGCGTTCTGACTGGGGCAAAAGCTCGGTCGGTCAGTGTTACTGTAATCAACGCAACTGCAACGGATCGGATGAGACACGTACTGACTGACCGAGCATTGGCTCATGAGGCATGAGTGCAGCCTCGCGAGGCTGCTCAGTCAGTCAGGTGGGCTAGGTTTTTTTCTGATAATTGAAAAACTATACCTGAGTTATACCCAATTAGGTATAGAGTGCGTATAGTTTACTTTCAACTGAATTTATAGTGAGAAAAAGCTGATTGAATCGATCAGTTAACGTTTTTGTGAAACGCCTAGCGAAGTACTCATAGTTCTGTTGCTGCCAATTATCTATAGGTAGGTACTTGATACATAGGTAGGCTTCCGTGTACCTTTATACTGTTTACTTTATTCCAAGTAAAGCGCAAGGCTATGTTCAGGGATCAATTATTTTTTATCTGAAAATCTAATATTCGGCCATTTAAACATCATCAAACAGCTCTTTAGGTAACTATTTTGATAGATAGATGTGAGATACCTCTACAAAATCTTTTAGATTTTCGCGATCTTTCACAGTTTATTTGTTTCGAAAGTAGTAGTAGTAACCTTCAACTGATACTGTAGCCTTACCAAATTTCTCACCAACTTCCAGGAGCAGAAGTAATAATTTAGGCTCATTGACATAAATAAATAAATAAAATAAATAACACTGGTGGGGCATTGTTTTTAATTTAAAACACTTGCTTCTACAATAAAAAGTCTGTTATTTTTATTGATTGTGGAATTGTCCCTTTAGATCGGTCGCATTGCTCCGGTGTTCAGTGATGCGTCCACTATGGCTGCGGCCATCTCCGGCTCAGCCTACGCGTTTGACATTGGTGAGATTTACTACAACAAATATTTTTCGGCGGTCAAATACGAGCTTAGCGTCCTGCCCATATTCAACAAAATCAGGATCGAGGTAAGTCCAAATGTTCTTGTGAAAATTTATTAAATAATAATAAAGAGTTTTTTTTTTAAGAAGTTCTTCAAAATATAATTAGACAAGCATGTAGATAAGTATAAGTACCTTTTTACACCGCAACGTTACTTTCCATCGGGTGAGATTGCGGTCAAATGCGGGACTATATATTTATAAAAAAATATATAACAAGACTATGCGGACGCAAGGAAGTTCCTTTTTCTATATTTCCGTTGAAAAGCTATCCGCCACAAAATCAAACACTGTAAATGTAATCAGTTCTAAGATTTCAATAAAGCTTTGCAAAAAGATTGGTCGAATAGTAATATTTGAATTTGAGTAATACTAAAAGATCTTTTAACTGAAATATTTAAAACATCAATTTGTGACAATTACAAGTCCACCAGGCAGCACCAAACATGAACGCGTTCGATGACGTCGAGGAAGATCAGCTAGAAAGCTACGCGGAGTGGACGCTGGCAGCGCTTTTGTACTACGCACTGAAGGAGAGTGCTGCATCAGAGCAGTCAGCACGAATGGCTGCCATGGACAACGCTACCAAGAATGCAGCTGAAATGATCCGCAAACTGACGTTGCTATTCAACCGGACACGGCAGGCTGTCATCACTCGCGAGCTCATAGAGATCATATCTGGTGCGGCAGCGCTCAAGTAACCGCCAGCGCCACGCTACTTGCAATGTTGGTATTACACAATTTTAGTATTACTAAAATGAAAGAGTTGAGACTCATGTAGTGGTAACTGAAGTTTTTCGATAAAAGAAATCCGAAAAGGATTTTCGGAATTAGCCTGACATTAAGCAAGCGCCTGTTATTTCCATCATGTTTTACTAGTTAAACGTTTGTGTTTGCGAATACCTACTTTTTTATGTCACATCTGAGGAGGAAGCGTTTTGTTGATTTATAATTAATGATTGGTACTTATTAAAATATTTTCATATCAAGGATTTACTAATTTTATAATACAAAGACATCACATTTAATTTACCTATATTTTATTATTTATACATCATTCGAATACAGTCAAGTACAAATACACAAATATAAACTAATAAATATTTATATTAAGTATGTAACAAAATAACACAACAAATATTAGGAATAAATAAAAAATCAAAATACAGTTACTACCAACTAAATGTAAATAAATACATAAAATTCCTTTTGCAATCCTACGATGGATAACAACATTATTAAATAACGCAAATTTTATTTGGAAAACTTCTCAAAGTATTCAGCTAAGTATTTACAGGAACTTGTATGTCTAAATCAAATACCCTCCAAGACATGATTGCTGGTACAAAAAGTGTCAGTGGGAATCCTCAAGATATCTGTCGTATGTGGCTTGGTCCATAAGCTGATGCAACTCCTCGGGGCTGGCGAGCTTCACTTTGAACAGCCAGCCTTCTTCGTAACATGATTTGTTTATGAGGGAAGGTGTTGATTCCACTGAGTTATTTTTTTCTGTTACCTGAAATCAATCATATTGATTGGTTTAAATAAACACAATTAAAAAACTTGGAAACTTGGAATGATGCTGCCCGTTCTCTGGATTATTCCCTCAGCCCGCTACTAAGCAACGCGTGCACTGGGTCGGAATCGGCGCGTATGGAGCGTACGGAGCGTCGGCATTTACTAAATGAAGGCGAAAAATGCCGATCCAGTGCACGCAGTACCATACAAATCAATACAAAGCAAACAAATCCGTACGCTCCGATTCTGACTCAGTGGACGCACGGCTTTCGGTACCCACGGAAAGAGATGAGATGGTCCTATTCGGATAACGGGACCACACGGTAAATAAGATCATTCAAGTTGACACATTCTGTGTGGTTATGAAGTGATTGTATGTCGTGCTCATTTTGCGGTTTGCGCACTTCTACGTTTTAGACATTTTGCGTGTTCATTTTGAGTGTCGTGCTCATTATGCGTATCGTGCACTATACTCCGGAAAGCGGAAAAGTCTCCCAGACACGTACCGTGCCAGATACGGGTGTATACACTTCACCAGCAGCCTTCACGCTCTCAAGCGCTCCGCATTCGTCCCCAGCAGCCAAAGTTATTCCCACGTCTGGGAGTTGGGCAAACACTATTTCTCCTAATGAGTCCTGAAATTATGACATGGTACTGGATTAGGTACATGGTAACTAATCGTAAATTAGTTACCATGCAAAGGAACAAGTTAGCAAATATATCTATACGACAGTTGGCATCCCACCTGTATTAGGAGACGGTAACCGTAGCATATTCTAGACGTGTTACTCCTAATATGAACTAATGTGTTGCCTTACATCAACAGCGGGAAGAACACAGAACATGGCCTCCCCCTTAAAATCCAGCTTGGACGCTTCATATCTTGGCAGACGGCTAGTGATCGCAGAAAATTTTGATGTATAGGGGAATACTCTCCCATTCTTTGGATACTCCCTTAGCCGGCCGGCACCCATGGAAAGAAATGAATGGGGTGATACTTTGTCTCACACCACCGGGAACACAAGGCAAAGGGCATGGTGCATGCTTACACTAGTACCCCTAGTACGAATTTCGATAGGTTAATAAAACTTGACTCGTTTACGTTTTCTCCCTTTTCTCCCATACATTTCTCTGCAGTGCCCCTAGCGGACACGTTGATGAACTAAAAATGGCAGTACAAATTTTAAATTGATTCGCGCGTATTCACGAATTGGAAAACGTACCCTTCGAACCGAAACCGACAGTAAGTACCTACGTTGATCCGTGGTCCAATTATTGAACTCTTTATTAATAGGTAGGTACATACCATAAATATAGGCAACACTAATATCTGCTTAGTGATACGGGCAAACTGTAGTATAATTTTGATAGAGTCAATGAACGGCTTGCAAATCGGCTGATAGTGCGCGACCCCAGAGCAGCTGTTGGTTGGTTTTGGCTGATCTTTTACACCAGTTTACATTGCGCAGAGTGAAGTAAATAAACCATGTCGTTTTATATAAAAAAACATGGCGTTTTAGCTACTTTCTTCACATACCATACTATTTGAAGAAACTAATAGACTAATTACATAAAAACGACATAACAACAATGTGTCTTGCCCGGCTAGCATGCGCACCGCGACAAAATTTTCTCGACACTTTTCCTCGTGAGAGACCGTGACAAGGCTATGGTAGCGCCGGAGTGCGTCTCACTATAATAGCGACGACAAGTTTTCTCGCGGTGCGCATGCTAGACCATTTCGTCTTAATAGAGACAACACGAAAAGTGTTGCTTAAGTATAGGATAGTTATGAGAGATATTCTTATAATTATACAATTATTGTATTAGAATTTGAGGATAAATTAAAATTACTCATTACCCAAATAGATGGCTAGTTTGGTATAACAATAGAATGCATAGATCATTGTAATTGGGCACTCTAGAAACAGTAGAATAAAAATTTAAGGTATGGCCCGGGTCCATTATAAACGTTGAGTTCCTATGTGCTAATCATTTATGTACTCTTTTTACCAATGGAATCGTTATCGTCACTAACCTGTGCAAAACTTGAAATGCCAATGGTGCCTATGTTATTGTTGACTGACACCCATTCATGTTTTTTTGTGTAAAATCGATCTGTAAATAAAACAAAAAGAATATTAAATGGAATTCAATTAAACTTACAAAACGCTTGGCACGAATGAAAAATTTGATGAATCAATAATTTGATCAAAAACTAATTTGTCGTATGTCGTGGCTGCCGAAAAAAGCCCCCACTGCTTCATGGAACTAATGGGAAAAAGCCAATCCATACATGGATTCTTAATACCACTCTAAATCATTATTAAATCTGTTTGACCACTTTATTAGATATATTTTTGGTTTATAAATATAGCATTTTGTAGACTGTGGTATTTTTTGTGGAAAACTGTGCTCTACATTTTATGGTGGTAGCTAAAATAAGTAAGTGTATTTTAAAGCTGTTATTTATACAAGGTGACCTTGAATTGGTATGTTATCCCGAAATGGGGGGACTGGGACCATGATACCCTACAAGTTGTGAGAGCCTTACTTGAAACTGGGTCTTTTCAAACCTCCATGGTAAAAAATAAATCCACTCGCAAAACTGCACGTGCGATCGCTACGAGAGTTAACAAGATACTATAAATTCATTTCCAAACACAGGTCGTTAGACTCATTTATGTGCACTCAGTCAAGGACGAAGTTCATTCACCCAGCTGGCTAAGGTTATTTTCGAATATAAACTTTACATGGCATTTCTTCAATGAAAAACTATTAGTTTAGTAAAGTCTTAGAAGAAACATTGTCTACCTTGGGGTGTAGATTTACCCCCTTTCGGGATAACATATCAATTCAAGGTCACCTTGTATGCTCCAAATATTCGCTCTGAAGAAATCAAAAGCATTTGCATTTGCATCAAATGTACACAAAAATTATAAAAAATGTATTAAGGATATGATGAAAGCGTAGTGAGACTGTGGGTACCTAATAAATCAAAAACAACAACGTATTGAATAATACACACTACACATACACACTATACACTAGTACACTATAATTGATTCATCATCATCATCATCATCATCATCATCATCATCATTAGCAGCCTGAAGACGTCCACTGCTGAACATAGGCCTCCCCCAGTGAGCGCCATTTAGGGCGACTGCTCGCCTCCTGCATACATCAGCTCCCCGCGGCTTTCACCAGGTCGTCGGTCCACCTAGTGGGGGGCCGGCCTACGCTGCGTCTTCCAGTTCGTGGTCGCCACTCGAGAACCTTTCTTCCCCATCGGTTGTCAGTTCTACGAGCGATGTGGCCTGCCCATTGCCATTTCAACTTTTACAATTGATTGGCTAATTATTATTATTTAATCAATGCAGAGGATTTGTAACATCATTCACTGTCATAGTAAAATAATTATACATAAGCTAATATAGGTAATAATAATATAAATATTTATGCTCAAACACGAAGATAACATTGATTTGAAATGTTGCGTAAGGCAGCGGTCAACTCGCAGTTAATCGTAGCGTCGATAAACATGCGCTTAATAAAATTGTGATCTACTGATACCAAAGAATGGGCCAAAACTCAGTATTCATTGACATCCGTTTTTAAGTTTTATTTTTTAGACCAAAAATATTTTCAAAACTGGAAATGAAAAAATGTCCTCGCAGTTTTAAAATAAATTACTTTTTTGGGGGGGTTTTTCTCCAATAGTTAAGGTAACCAATAGTTAATTTAACCGGCCAAGTGCGAGTCAAACTCGCAATCTTGTTGCGTTTGAATAGATAAGTAGACATAATTTCTGTCATAAACCTATCTCAGGTACCTATGCTTAGTAGTGAGGTGATGATGAAAATAGCTCAAAATATGAGTATAACATCTACGATTTTCTTTTTAAATAATAAAATTGTATGTAACTTATAGACTGTTTAAACAATATACAATTAAAGGACTTTTTAGTTTATATGACCATTTCGTGACCATAACAAATATTATGGCTCAAGGTGACCCGCCAGCAGAAGACAGATAAATTAATTATTATTGATCAATTTTAGTATAATTTCTGTCGTGTAAAAATACAGCTTTTGCGCTAAGAATAGCCATTAAGTTATTCTTACTTGTGTGCTCTGTACTATACATAACTCTGCTGCAGCAGTGCGGTTTGAGTGCGTCCTTGGTGACCCTGGCGGAGACTCGAAGAATACTGCTTAAAGCCATGCCTAGATCGGATCTGTAACCACATTTACAAGAAAGCTTTGAGACTGGCCATGCCACATTTTTCTACATTGTACTAAAGAAAAATGTTCCAGTTGCATGTTGAAATTGAAGAGTAAGTAGTAGGTATACTTACTCTTCAATTTTAATACCTAAAGTATGACTCGTATCTGCGACTGATTTTATCAACGGTACATATGTTTTATTTATAACATAAAACATCCGAATTGCTAGTTGTATTAAACGCTTACCTTATAATATAGTTTGCACGGTAAACGCAGAGCTGGGAACCACGATACGTTTTTCTCACGCAAGCTGTTGTGATGAACTGCGTCGCATTTTAGAAGCGAGCGATCTTACTTGATAGTTGGGATAATTTTGTGAAGACATAATGTACATCATGCTTAGCTCTTAATACTCTCATTCCTGCTATTATTGTCAGTTTGTGCGTCTGCGATTTCAAAACGGCTGAAACTTTACGACAGGATTTAAAGTTGTGATGAATGTCCCCCAGGATAATCTACTGTAATAAAAATAAGTTTGAACTCTATCTGGCATACCATAGAAAAGATAACTAGGATCGGAAACTTTGATTACATTAAAAAAGCAATAAGGAACTCTACACTCACGTCATTGCAAACAAACAAAATAAGTATGTAAGTATTATAGGTATCCGTTATCTGGTTCCCATAGTACAAGCTATGCTTAGTTTGGGGCTAGACAGCGATGTGTAAATTGTGCACACATATTTATTATTATTATTTATTTTTATTATTTATTGCTCTTTTTTGAGTAATTTTTTAATCATTACGTTTTTTATAAGAAATTATGGTCAAGTACCAATACATTTAAAAGTAGGTACTTGCACACAAATAACAGGTACTTACGTACTTAGGTAATTATTAAAATTAATACAAGAACTAAAATTATACTTAAAGCAAAATGGACGGAGAGAACATTGAGGTATTATACCTATGGGCATTTAGGCTGAGGTTTTTTGTCAGACATATTTTCATCAGATTTTTCATGATCAACGATATGAATTAACACATTGACAAAATTCTCGATACAATACCGTCAGCCAACTTTTTATAAAAACGTACCTAAATATACAGTTTCCCATGAGTAAACCGTAACTTTCTGCAGTCTGACTCTGACCCTCATATTCTTAGTCGTCGTCGTTATGATTTTACACACAGCATAAGTAGCAAATCTAAATATACTGCAACGGTTGATATGCGAGGACTCTATTGTAGGTAATGAGTCTAACTAAATATATACTACTTAGTTATGCCCCAGATAATATAATACCTACAGTACAGATGCCTCATCCCATACAACGGAATAGCTCGGGCTATTTTACGAATTATTTTATTTCTGCATAACGCAAGATTATCAAGCGACATTTATTGCGTGTTGGCGAAGTATTGGGTCAAATGAATACACTGGACACTAACTAGTAACTCTCTAGACACGATTACTACATTTTTTTCAAGTTCGGGCTATTTTTCGTTTGTTCCTGATCGGACCCCGTGGTTATGCCAAGAAACTTGGTGGATATTAGGGTACTTCATCATTAACAGCCTGAAGACGTCCACTGCTTAACTTACTCTACTACTACCTAGGGTACTTAGTTAATCTGATTCCTAAAACTATTATTCTAATCGACATAAAGTATCTAAGTATCATCTTCATGCAGTCCAACTATATTGTTATCACTTACCAATAATTTAACATTTTCATCTCATTAAAGTACTAATGTGGGTGATTATAAATTGATAGTTTATCAGGTCATGATGATCGTTCACTGGGGGGTCGTGCACACATGCACACTTGCGCACGCACACACCCAGCTCGTCTACGTACGTTAACTATAGGGTTGATAACCATAATGTTGGACACAATAACAAGTATTATCGTTAGATGTTAGGGCTGAGTTAATTATTTGTTACCTTACGAAATACTCACTTGTTTACCCACTGGATACGCGACAATACAATTATTTAGATACGTACACAAATATTGGAATTTATATCGGCATTGCACCATATTCTGTGTCAGTGTAAAGTTCAGTTCACTTAAACTTGAAATAGTTAATCTAATAAAGTTATTATAGTCCTCAAAACTTTAGCAACCAGCGGGATTTGATTTTTAAAGTGTGGTTTACACTTTAAAATCATTCCTATGAGTTAATCGATGGGCCCGATAGCTCAGTTGGTAGTATCCCTGCCTTCTGAACTTAGGGCTGTGGGTTCGATTCCTACCCAGGACAAACATTTGTGTGATGGACATAGATGTTTGTTCTGTGTCTGGGTGTTATATTGTATTCTAAGTATGTATTTACAAACAAAAATGTATATAAGTATTGTATCAGTTATCTGGTTCCCATAGTACAAGCTTTGCTTAGTTTGGGGCTTGATGGCGCTGTGTGAAATGTCCACACATATTTATTATTTTTAATCTTTTATATCTTTAGACTCTCGTAGACATTTGGAAGGCATTGGTGGGACCGAAGCTAACACCAAGAGGCCCTTTTAAATACATGATTAATTATTACAACAGAAAAATAGTCTATAATAATGCCAAACCATGCCTTGTATGGTTTGGCATTATTATAGACTATTTTTCGTATGGGTATAAAATAAATCTGGGCTATTATGGTGAACTTTTGGATGGATCTTGACATTGGGTTATGGAATGATTATTATTATATAATCTAATGCTTGAAATTGGCCTCTCCTAAGATACGCCGCTAAATCTGTTCGGTTCTTCTCACGCAATTACTTTTTTTAATCTTTATTTTTTAACCGAAGTTTATTTTTTTCATTAATTTTAACTTAGATAGTGAGTTTACTCTAATGCTTGCCATTAGCCTCTTCCAAGGTACGCCACTGATACCGGTCTTTTTATTTAATCTTTTTTTTAAGGCATGGTTTCACTGCCTTTCTGTGGCTATACAATTACTGCAAACCACTGTGCAGTCATCGCCCCACTTGTTGATCTGATTCAAACAGCAGATGAGTACTGCTCTAGTCAGGGGGTAGCATCCTGCAGTGAGCTTGACCAAGTGATGATACATCAACATTTTGGTTCAGACATGAAATCCTTGGTCCATTGCGTTTGCGCTTGTGGTAAAAGGTAATACATAGGCTAGCTAATACAGTCAATGAAGTTAAACTTAGAGAACGAACAAGGAAGAAAACATTCACTGAAGCTGCCAATTATTTCATCAATAAATAAAACAACATCATTATTAATTAAATGTAATCTATTAAAAAATCGCAAAACAAATTACTCTAAAGTTTCTATCGTTAATATTGAAACACTACATGAGACATTATAGCATGTTAAAACAATATAAAATATAAAACAGCGAAAATATAAAACTATTACTAGGTACTACATTTTAATGAATGCTTTTACCCTGTTTATTTTATTTGTAGGTATAGGCCTGTGCAGGTAGGTAAAACGTTCCTAGTTTCTAGTTAGACATAAGGTACTACTGTTTCATTCTTTTTAACTGCTCGAGTCATTATAGACCCTTTCGAATGGCACAGATAGCTCATACTTTAATGGCAAGATTTACTTTCTCTCTATTACAATAACGAGTCCTAGCTATTAAAAAACGATTATAAGGTTATAAATCATAATTAAAAATTTAAAACCTATCAGTAATTTTGAACTGCTGTGTTAACTACGTAATTAGTTTTAGTTATACCAGTCACAGGCAAGCCACAATTCACTAAACGCTATTAGGCCAATTACTATTGTTAATTGAAAAGGGTTCGATTCCTTACACAAAACAACGTCCTATTGGAATGGCGCATAGATAAATTGTCCGTTTCGAGAATCACGCCCGCTTTTTAAACAAAATATCTTGTCCTTTTCGTTCATGTCTGTTTTGTAATGTGGAAAAAACGGATCAAACGAGAAGTGAAACGTAATATGGAAAGCGGAGCCCTGTTGAACGCTGGAATTGTGAATCCGTTTGGAAGATGCGTTGTCTTTGGGAGTTTCTTGTGCTGTGACTGGTTGTAGGGTGTTGTTTTTATCGCAGGTAGCAAGGGGTTGCTTGCGCTGTGCTGAAGATGGCACTGATGGCCGCGTATGTAGCAGCCACGGCAGCAGCAGTTCCCAGCGCGATCACCTCCCAGCATACCATCTTCATCCAGCCGGGGGTCTCGCTGGAACAAATGAATTTGAAAATGATAAAAAAACGAATAATTATAATTGAGATGCTGCATGACTTAACTATAAAATACAACGCATCATTAATATAGAATCGAGTAAAATATCATAATTTGAATAATTCTTCCCACTCATAACATTGGTCGTTCAACGCCGTTCAATGGTTATTTCATTTAATTTTTAAAAGTTGATGGAAATTGTATACACAACGTCGTCGGGCATTTTATTGTAAAATTAGACCCCACCAGGTGCCCATTTCGGATTTTGTAATAAATAAAAGAACACGTAATCATTATGCAGTTCAAAATATGAATAATAAAGCACCTATTTCGCCTCACAGTTTTCAAGGCTAGAGTGAATAAGCTTTTTCTAGATTTACGTGTTTCATCTTCGGCTACACCGTCGCTTACCTTGAGGCGAATGATCAAACGTCCTCGGCTCGTCTCGGTCGGACGAAAAACACACACACTTGAGACCACGAAAGTATTACGTCCATGCTTGAGATAAAAGATGCGTAAAGACTTTAAGACCACTTATTTCCACTAATGGAACCCTTTTTTTCTAGAGTAACGAAGGAATGCTACTTATTGGAGATGAGGAAGAAAGGTTCTCGAGTGGAGACCACAAACTGGAAGACGCAGCGTAGAACAGCCCCCCATAAGGTGGACCGACGATACGGTGAAAGCCGCGGGGAGCCGGATGCAGGAGGCGAGAAGTCACTCAACTAGCGCTCTTTGGAGGAGGCCTATGTTCAGCAGTGGACGTCTACAGGCTGTTGTTCATGATGATGATGATGACAAGACTTCGAAGGAAAGTGTAGCCATGTTTTGTTTTACACACTTTAGTAGGTACAGATCGGTATAAGTTTAGTAATTTTCAGTAATAATAATGGAAGAAAACGAAGATAAAGAAATTAAGGCCACAAAGAGAGCGTTTACTTTTAGCTTTTTTTGTACCCGAGAATAATTGTCACTCACATAGGAGTCTGTCCTTCCCTTGGAGTCTGGCTGATGAGGCTCAGGTAGCAGTAGGAAGGCAGGATGTAAGTGAGCAGGGCCACGCTGGTGCCACCGACCAGCGCCAGGATGGTGTAGAACCGAGGCACGCTCTCTCCGATGAACATGATACCGGCCATGATGGACAAGCGGACCACTATGCGCCAGCCGATTGAGTCTGCATAGGTATAATCATTGTAGTGAGGCATATTAGTGAGCGGGTAAATGAGGAATTTATTGGACCGCGTAGCTCCATGATTTATTTTGGTTAAATGAAACCTAAATAATTGTTTAGTGGGACTTTAGCACCCACTAAACAATAGAATAGAAGAATGCCTATTTGCACACCAAATATACACAAAGATACATAACAACACTTTGACAAAAAGGTAGTACAATGGGCGGTCTTATCACTCAAAGCGATCGCTTCCAGACAACCTTTGAACGGATAGAAACTCTGACGATGTCATCCTTCTTCATCATCACTTTGGCTATTCACCTGCTTTCTTAGTTTTCGCATCAAATATTGACCACTCATAATCTAGATTTAAATTGTAAATTAGAACATTAGTCGCATTCTTTTCATTTTCCATACATTTTCGTCATTCTTCAACATATAGCAAACTTCTCTGTGTTCTTCGTTTAACCGCCGAGGCGGACAGTCCTCGTTTGTGCTTAACCAATTTTTATAAGATATCTGTTACTAACAGTTTTAAGTGCTAATTGTACCTCAAGTTATATTCACTACTAGTTGTTCCGTAAAAGTTCAATTGGGAACAAGTTGTGATCTTATTTTTCAGCATTTTGGACCATAACCATCTTAAATTATTGATACACGATACAATAAACCTAGTTCACCGAGATCTACAGTTTCATTTCAATAGTTCCGGATTTCCCACTAGTATCTACGTGTTCCCGTGATTGTCCTCCCCTTTCTAAGCTACCGGGAAGAAGCTTTGGGGGACCTCCGGGAAAAAACAGACACGTGACTTGTTTTTCACAGCTGGGCAAAGGGCTTTTCTGTTACCTTTCATGCGTCTCTGTTTTGGGTTCAAATGTAACCGTCTAAGGTCGTAATATTTTATTAAACAAGTGGATGTATGTTTTATAAACTACCTAAATACGACAATCACCAACTAGGTACCTAATGATTAAATGCATTTATCTAACTCCGCACTGGCACTGCCCAATACAAAAATAATTGCGCCTGACAGCTCTAGCTCAGCTGTTTGTAGGTATGTTTTTGTGCAGGCTTTTACGTTTCTACGCCAAAACAGCAGAATTATTAATAGTAGATAACCTATCTATATGTCCCAGAACACAAAAAAAATGTACGAAAAACGGGTAAATCACTATAATATGTTTAAAATAAATCCTATTCCTTTGAAGAGTCGTGTTATTTTTTAACGATAATATTTACCACGAGGTACGTTGTAGAGCTCTTCCATCTCCTGGCAGACGGGGTTGATGAGGATGATGAAGGCGAACACCAGGTGGATGGCCATGAGAATGTTGGCGACCAAGGTGAGAGGCGTGGCAGAGAGCGAGGCAGCCAAGTTGGGCGCCACTGCGTCTCCGTACACTGCATACCCGCCGATAGCGATTGGCAGGTACAGAAGCAGAATAGCTGGCAACAACAAACACATATTAAGTATTTCCTTTGTAAACGCAGTGTCATGTAAGTTTGCTCTGTTATAATAAATAGACTTTTTGGAACTGTTTGTAAAGTGCGGAAAGAAGCACTAGAAAGCAGCAAAAATTAAATGTGTGCGGGAACAGGTAAGTAGTGTGTGGTGTGCAGCGCACTTCACACCTGCCATTGATTTGTTTCATACTCTGTTCTTCAGTCGATTAAGCAGTTTCTAGGCTTGCAAGTTTCACGCATTGGTGCACTTATTTATAACTTAAAGGCATAGCATTTGACCACTGTCTCACCTAATGGTAAGTGATGACGCGGCCTACGGTGGTGCATGCTTGCCTAGAAGATACCTATTCACTCTTGACTTAGACACCCAATTTTAATTATCTTTATGTAGGTACCTAGGTAAGCCAAAATATTATGATTAGTAAAGCGTTCACGCCTACTCTACGATAGTTGCTACCCGTTCACATACCTAATAAAAACCATGTAGGTTTATTATTATTAGTTTTTATTCTGTTCATATAATCGAACCATTCCCAAAATACATAACCGGTTTCAATGAAAACATAAAAACTTAATTTACTATAAGTAGTATAAACTGATCAACTAAGCAATTACCAGTTGAACAGTCAGTATTACCCACTGCTCAACTTGATGCAGTTCAGCAATTTAGTTGAGCAGCGGGGAAGTAGTGATAAAATTCTCACCAAAGAAGCTGTAGTGCAGACTCGTGCTGAACTTGCTCTTGTCAGCCATGTCGTTCTGGATAGTGGGGAATGTGGATGCGCCCCCAAAAGCAAACATGATAGTGCCGAGAGCCAAGAAGAAGTCCTAGAAACAAAATAATAAACATGAATATGTCCCTTCCCAGCCTTACGCGGGGTATTTTATTAGTTTTACGCCCTATCATCGTCAAAGGGAAAAGAGAAAAGGGAGAAAATTATTCACTCTTCCATCTTTCTCTTTTCCCTTCGACGGGATAAGCGGTGGCTTCACTTCGTTGCCGATTGTATTATTATACTATAGAACAGTTTTTTTTTATCAAAGAATCATCATGAAAAGTATAGTAACATTCTTATAAATAACTCCACTGTTTTGTAAATCATAACAATTATGACAATGCAAATAAAATATTTAATGACTTCAATGTAGATGTTTCAGTTTCATTATAAGTACTTACCTACATGTTATTATGTATTATAGATGCCCTGCACCACAGACCTAGGATTTTCTCGTTATACTGTGAAACCTGCACATACCTGGAAACCGTGCACTCCCCAGCGGAACACGAAGGGGCGGAGTTCGTTCATCATTTCAATGAAGTACAGGATACATGCGATCAGCGTAGAGCCAAAGGCAATGATGCCGGTGAATCTGTAGGCAAATTTTTCTCATTAACAATGTTTTCAACTAGTTCTATCGTTTATCATAATATAATGTTACTTAAGACTTTAGCGTCGGTCACCATAACAATAGATTATCGACCTATGTAATAGGGGGAATTCTGTGCGTTTTCATTCAGCCAGCAGATAAGTAAGGGACACATTTCGGTGAGTGTGCTGTGGAACTACACAATCTAATTCAACCTTCTTCATTTCGCCATCGGACGACAAGATGTACAGCTGCACGCCATCCATTTATGGTTGGTATTCCTTCGATTCGTACAAAGCGGTTCGACTCGACATTTATAATCCGGGCAGCGAAAGAATGGAACACATTACCAGCGTCTTTGTTTCCCGATAAGTACAATCTGGAGCTCTTCAAGTCACGAGTGAATAGGTATCTTCTAAACGAGCATGTACCATCATAGACCGCATCGTCACTTTCCATCAGGTGAGATTGCGGTCAAATGCGGGCCTATTCAGTTACAAAAAACCTTTTCATGGCATAAAAACACGCTGCAATATTTCGTGTAGTTACTTGACGATCTTGGATGATCTTCGTGATTTATAGCAGGTGACGATGGATCAAAAGTATGTCTATTTTAAATATACCTACCCCCTTTCGAATGGAGGATTCTGGCTGTACTATTCAAAACTGCATATAATACTTACTGGAAGTCCTTCGGGGTACCAAAGAACATGAGCGGTGTCATGGCACCAGCGACTACCAGGTACCAGGTGCAGATGGTCAGGGTCGGTACCAGCGTCAGGAACACCTGTCCGATGATCTGCGCCGCCAGTAACAAGTACACCACGGAGGCACCGAACAGAGTCACGATTATGGCCATTGATACCACAACACTGAAAGAAAACCAAATAGATGTCACATGATAAAAATTTCAAAGAATAATACGTGCTTCCATGGATTTTGTTAATGTTTGCCTTCGGTCACCAAGCAGTAGATTGCAAGTATTATTGTAGGTCAAGAGCCCGCGAGGATCAAACCTACGTTATGGTATAAAAGCTGAAAATTTCTCTATGTACCTAATATACACAAGCCCCTAATATAAAGTTAGGATCATGGTTTCTTTGGAAGATTACAGATAGTAAAGGTGTACAAAATTGCGACTCAAATAGCTAGGTTATAGTATAAAAGCACAGCTTTTATACTATAACGTAGGTTTGATCGCCGTGAGCTCTTGGTCTATTCTTTTCCAGTTTGAAGAGCTTTTTCTGGTAATCATTTACAAACAAAGTCTACATCGTGGAATGACTAACTCTATAGTAATGAATCTACCTATATTTTAATAACTAACCTCCAAGTTTTCCCCAGTGTCTGATCAGCAATGATGGCGTAAGGGTTTCGCTTGCGGCTGCGCATCTCAGGGTCACGATCCTCCAGGATGGACCAGCAGTCCCCAAGCCGCTTGCCGCTGAAGGCCGCCACCAAGCACATTAAGATGATCAGAGGGACCCCGATCCAACCTAGAACAGAAAGCCAAAGGATAGGATCATCAGCTGTTCGTTATAATTTCACTGCTATTTTTTTTTAGGCTTGCGTTTGAAAAATAGTAATCGCACTTTATTTCTTAAGCACTGCTGGGCCAAGGTCTCCCCCATATCCTTCCAGATATCTCGGTCGAATATTTCATATTCGTACATTACCTAATAATTTGATTTTCATTAAATATCAATTAAATTAGGTATTAACAGTGGCATCAAATCATACCACTGGTGGTAGGATGATGGGGTACACGGCTTCTAAACGTTAAAAATATGGTCATCTAGTGCAATCGTAAATATTTTCATTCGCAATTCGCAATGATAAGAAAGATTTCACATAATAATTAAACTGAGTCTCAATAAATCGAATTCGCATAATAAATGTTAGATTTTTATTAAATAAGGGCCTTACTTATAAACGCTGCTTAAAGTTAGCCCATGCTTAAAATCTTCTGTCAACTTTAGACTGGTTTGAAATGGCACAGTCACAGACTCATTATTTTAATGTCGTTAATGCTTAAATTAGGTAACTGTCACATTAAACGTGAAGCTCACACAGAACACAGCATTCCTTGCACCATAATTTTTCATAGTTATAAATAGCTTAGTAAAATGCTTCACATTTTCTTTAATATGTGACAGCTTCACTTTACAGCTAAGGTTTACAATTTTACACCTTTTCGCGGTGTTTTAACTTTTAACTGCAGATAACTTAAAGTTGTTGTAACCATGGTGTAAGCACAGTCTTTTCTCGTCGAGGTTTGATTCACGGTTTTCTAATTATGTATCCAGTAAATGTACTGATAAGTATTCATAATAAGTTTGATTTCTTATCGATTTTGAGAACCCTGATCTCCAAATTGTGGAAGTTTTCTTATAATACAAGGAAACTTCCACAATGTGGTACCCATCATCATCATCATTACCCGAAAGACTAATATTACTGAAAGTGATTTTAAACTAACTTTGCTTGAAATCGAACGATACCATCAGAGCATAAATTCAAGTTAGTGACTCATTAATTACAATATACTTAATTACAATACCATTTAGTCCGTCAAAACATTAATAAGTACATGTCTATCACGTGGCTTACCGTCGCGTCACTTTGAAAAGTTTTCGAAATTTTTCAATCTTATTATTTGATAACTTATAGTTTTTTATAATTAATAATTCTTTTTTCGGCACCAAAGTTATGCGAGGTATTAAGTAATACGTGATGCTCATGTAGGTAGTAGGCACTTCATTTATTTATCTCTGTAGACATTACATTTCGCAATACGAATACAATGAAATCGAGCACAGCATATCAAATATTTAAACGCATAGCGGGGCTAGAGCTGCTTTATAGATAGTCAGATACCAGATAACTCTAAGGCATGAACAGCAGTTTAGTGTTCTTATAAACCTAGGTATATTGTAGCACTCATAGCAAAGAACGATTAGATGTTTCTAACGAAAGATTACTAGGTTATACTATCCAAAGAGTAAAGCTAAGCAA
This sequence comes from Ennomos erosarius, assembly GCA_963580505.1. NCBI lineage: Eukaryota > Metazoa > Arthropoda > Insecta > Lepidoptera > Geometridae > Ennomos > Ennomos erosarius. The sequence continues at coordinate 2,709,357 of OY756977.1, forward strand.
CGTTCGCTGCGGTGACCGCTATAGCAAAACGTGGTATTTACAACAGAGCGCTACCGTGCTTCCGGAGGCACGTAAAGCCGGCGATCCCAAGCCTAAAAGCAAAATAAACGATCGGGACCAACCACCGACTAACACATTTGTCTCACCTTGGTCGGATTGGTGTAAAATCCGACCGTGTGAATGGTGGTTGGTGTCTTCATTCGGTCGCCAACCACCATCCACACGGTCGGATATTACTTCAACCCGACCAAGATGAGACAAATGTGACCTTGGTCGGTGGTTGGTCCCGATCGTGTAATTTGCTCATTTTAAGTCAAGTGTTGGTAGACACTCGGCTGTTGTCGTAGGTAAGCGTAAGACAATAGTCGTTTAAGCCAAAAGCCTTTGGATGGCTTACAAATTCTGATGACTTCGTACTAGTCAACCATATAGCCAGCCAGTGGACAAAGACGTGATCATCACCACAACAACTGAAGCAGCCAAAGACTTGAGGGAGAAGCTAGCGCACCGCATAGGTGACTTGGTGAAAACCAAAGTGCGCACCATGGCTTCTGTACTCGTAAATGGCATCCGAAGAGGTCAGAGCAACGTTCGCCTTATGGTAGACGAAGCTCTTATGAACCACTTTGGGGCCATTGTAATGGCTGCACGGCTGGCTGGTGCTCGCGAGGTAGTCCTTATCGGAGACGTCAACCAGTTACCTTATATCGACAGAGAGAACCTCTTCGAGCTAAGATACAATCGCCCAAACCTGGTGGCCACCATCAACCAGGAGTTGTTATGCACACATAGGAATCCCATGGATGTCGCTTACGCGCTGAGAGAAATATACTCTGGTATATATTCCTCGGCCCCACGTGTCAAGTCCCTGGAGCAGAGAAGGTACACAGGTGCGCAAATATCCAGCACCCTCCCCAACACCCTATTCCTAGTACACACTCAGGAAGAAAAGGAGACCCTATCCAACAAGGGTTATGGCGGAGGCACGGGGTCGCGCATCCTCACCATCCATGAAGCACAGGGACTGACATACGAGTCGGTCATCGTCATCAAGACTAAGGGCAAGATGAGACTGCACGAGAGCGTTCCGCACGCGGTGGTTGCAGTCTCGCGGCACACCGGGACTTTCGTTTACTATGCCGACGATGAGGAAGACGCCATCAGCCGTTTCGTGCAGCGTGCGATGGCTGCATCACCGAGGGCCATCCGCGAGTACAACTTGCAGATGGCCATCAAAGATCGAAACGTGGCGGTAACAGAAGTCCTGGTCCGGGAGGAGAAGGCGGATTAACAACATGTACGAGCGGGATCATTGACGGACTCAAAAGAGCCTGTCAATTATCCCGCTCGTATGAAGAAAATAGTACTAGAATGTAAATGATTATTGTGTGTACACCGGGAGCACTCACGCTCACTAAAAAGTTTCTTCTTGCGGCGGCGTCGTGCGTCGGGTCGTCCTCTTCCCTCAAAAATGGTTGAGGAGGGCGATGGCTGGCGCATGCGTCAAGCTCGTGAACGGGCGCTGCTTGCGGGAGCTGGTCTGCTCGCGGTGTATGCACAAATCGGAAAAAAAAAAAACAAAACGAAAAAAAAAAAACATAAAAAAAAAAAAAAAAAAAAAAATAGGTTAAGTACTTAATTGTCCTCTCTAGTATAATATTTTGTTCAATAAAATAAAATAAAAATATAACAATAAGTGATAAGCTAACAAAGAGCACGGACCCAGGTGTCTGTAGTAAAGCAAATTTAAAAAAAAAAAAAAAAAAAAAACCGTATAGCCATATAACCATATTACAGGGTATACCTGATTGAATGCAGTAACTCTTAAAGATTTTATTACCTCCTTCATTAGGGGGAGAAACTGCGTTACTTATACGCGGGCGCCCGGGTAACGCAGTTTGCAGTTACGGTATGACATTTATAATTAAAAGGAATGCATTACATTTATTACATATACATCATGGAATTTATATTCTCTAATATTACAGTGCTTTTTTATCTTATGCGGTTGAAATTAATTATCATTATTATTAATCTCTAGAGACATTAACATATAGGTATAATATGAACGGGTTTTGCGTCAACTTGTCGAGAAATGCCTCGTTCAGTTTTATTCACAAATACGATGTTTTAAACCGATCTCTTGGATGAAACTCGTATCAACCTGATGAATTAAACATTGGAATGTATAATAGGTACCTACCTAGTATGGTCTCAAGTGAAATTAATAACACACTGATTTTGTGTGGCCGTGGGCGTGACTCGTCAACCAACATATGTAACATGACATGCAGCTTCTTTAAATGATTTTCCACAAAATTTTGATTTTTCAGCATGTACAATAAAGAGCAAACCTTCATCGATTTCCAGTTTAGATATAAAATCCTTATATTTTATAGTTTATTTCCATCATTTATGTAATTTTGAATAAATATTTTATTTATTTATTTTATTTACCTATTCGACAAACAGCATACGATTTTAGTGGTAAATAAAACGAATATGCTCATAACTGAGAAAACCATAGGTACCCAAAATGTAGTTGGAATGTTCTAAAAATATTCGAGGAAATTATTATTATTATGTATATTATTATTCTTAAATACTGAGCTTAAAACCAACAACTTTTTCAACGAGCTATTAAAATAAAGGTTATTAATCTAGGTACCTAATATTTTAGCGTCTGTGCAGAGATAGAGAGGTACCTACGTAAGAGTGAAGAGTAGATCTATATATTATTTTATCTAAACGGATCAGTAGGTTTAAGGTATAATTTATGCAGGTATTTCTTTTTTATATACTCGATTTTACATAGTTTCTTTCGTAATGTTCCAGATAATGATCTTAAAATGATCTGAGCTGAGCGATAACTCTGTTTAACGTGTGGACTTCGGAGACTGGTTTGAAAGGTCACAACTATACGTATTTCTAACGATTACCTACTACTACTTAGTATATTATAATCAAGTCAGGCAGGCTATAATCAAGTCATTTTCGTGGAGATGACTGGTGACCAGAAGGCTGGCTCGTATATTGCCCAAAAAATCAGCATTGCCATACAGCGTGGCAATGCAACCAGCGTTCTGGGCACTTTTCCCTCCACCAAAGGTCTTTTTGATACGTGATTTACAACTGTATATAATTAAAAAATTGAATCTATTTTCAATTTGTTTCCTTCATAGACATAATAATATTTACCATAGAACTACAATAATTTATGTTGAGTTTAAGAACTAATTGTAGAAGTAATTGTAAAATTGGCACTCACTCGATGTAAAAGATAGCGAGTAAACGAGTATGTTCATAAGATCACAACAATCGAAAACGTAATGTCATTCATTTACAAACTCGCATTCATCAGCGTTCTCTACACTTGCTAAAGTGTGCAAATCTACTTTAACAGAGCAAACCTATCATCCTATTTGAATAAATAACCATCGCAATATCATTGAATAATAGAGGTCCTATTATTAGACGCTAGGTGCAATTGCAGCCCGACAGAATTGGGTCAGCGCTTGCGCACTTCATTGGTAGCTTTTGATCTGGAATTGCAAAGGAGTAGTCTCATCCTGCGATTATAGGTCAACTGTGGGTGAAGGCTGCAGGATCTAGATCCTTTTGGTACAATAGTTGGGTTAGGTTAGTTTACACTCAATAAAGAATAAGACTTTGATAGGCATTTGAACTAGGTACCTACGACCTACGTACTTCTTTATCATTGCTACTTATTTGAAACTAGCTACTGCCCGCGGCGTTGCCACGCGTGGACTACATTACTTTTCAGGTTTCGGTTTGGGTAATGGCTTTATTTTTAAAAACTGATTTTCTATCAGCCACACTGAGTTTTCTGCTCGTATAATCACTTCCACGAAGTAAAAATGACATGTCTTAATAATGGATGAAATAATTAATTATAATATTTCCCAAAACAGCGTAGGTACGCTAATTATTATCCTTGATATTCCTGGACCAATTTTGATGAAATCTCCATTCATGGCTACTTAACTATAGAAAAATTCATAATACAATATAAAAAAATTACTGTGACACAAACTAACCGTCAGTAGCCAAAAAAAATTCACCATGAAGCGGCCATGTTGTATAAAATTCCGTCCGGTTTCGTAATGATATTTAATAATTTTGACCAAAAATTTTTAATGATATTTGTATTTTAATATATCTTATGTTGTGCGCTGGTTATTTCTAAGCATATTAGTGCAACCCGCATGGAAATCAGTTCAGTATCTAGGGATTTGTTCAATAACAAACAAACAAACAAACAAGCAGCTACAAATTATTGTCCCTAGATGGCGTTAGATACGATAAATTAGAAAATGTATGGAGACGGGCAAAAAGCCTTGTAGTCCTGCATCGCGGTTACGATATTTTTTGAACAATAGAACCTATGGGATAAATTAGATTTGACATTATTATGTGTGTGTTCCGTAGCGCATCAGAATTACACATTTATTATATGTAGGGATAGGGATAGGGATAGGGATAGGGAGGATATTGAAAATAATACAATAACAATGAGCGCGATTTACGTGCCTTAACTAATTTCCAGTACCTATGGATCATACTGATAGTTTGCAAACTAACGTTTTGAAATTTTGTTAGGTTAATGTTTCGAATCTGATGACTATTCGTCACATTAGCTATCTCATCGCTAACGTCGACGAGTGCGTTTCGTTTGCACAATTTATCATTCCACGGAGCCCTACTACGTAGGTACTCATTTTGAAACCAAGGAACCCTTGCAGGAAGGAATGCCTTGTTTTTTACAATATCTATAATTCAAGGCCCTCTTAGGAATGGCTGAAGGTGTTTATGTAGTTGAATTGAGATTGAAGATACGAAGGGCCAAGTAAAAATTATGATTAAGTACCTACATTATTCATTATCATCTTAGCTTTTTGAGCCACTTTGTTAAAGTCATACACGTCATCAAAAACTTAATGGGTACCTCCTTTCTGTTGACCTAAAACCTTGAATTTCAAAGGTTTATACAGCAAAACTAAAGAAAAAAATTAATTTCTTATAACTAAACACAAATCGTTAATGATTATGTGTATTGACTTATAATCTTTGATTGTGTGTGATGGCGAGGATATGGTCGCAAGCTAATATTGATTGATTTAATTTCAATGATCTAAAGAAACAGAGAGTAGGTACATATAAATTGACAACTCCCGGGTAGGCTCTAAAATAAACCAAACACTTTGGCGTGAAGAAAAGTGAAATTGTTATACAAAAATTTCGCAATGACCACAAGGTAATAAACATCGCTAATGCAATTTTAAATACACTTCTGTTAAAAATAGTTTAGTCATATAAAATTTCTTATACCTACCTGCTCATCATTATCATCATCATAATCATCATTAACAACCTGAAGAGGCCCTCTGCTGCATATAGGCCTCCGCCATCCTCCTGCGTCCATCGTAGCTACCTATTCTACTATGATGATTCCTCATGCTACGCAGTCATGTTTTGAAATATTTACAAGGCCATTTCAGATGCTTTAGTTATTAGTAAAATCAGATTATATAACACTGGTTATACCTGATCGAAGGTAACATATTATAAAACTAAAATGTTATGTCTGACTGTCGGTATTTATAATATGGTACTTCAAATTTTTGGTTTAACTCTAATTGTCATAATCTGACCTCGCGATGAGATAAATATAATTGTGTGTGTGTGTGTGTGTGTGTGTGTGTGTGTGTGTGTGTGTGTGTGTGTGTGTGTGTGTGTGTGTGTGTGTGTGTGTGTGTGTGTGTGTGTGTGTGTGTGTGTGTGTGTGTGTGTGTATAATTCTGTTTAGTCTGTGGTAACGATGATAGAGCATCGATCGTTCTGTAGGTACCTACGGGTTTCAGGTATGGGTTTCATACCTACATTCACCCTTTTTGAATATTTATTAAACAGCAGTCACCTTGAATAGCTATAAGAAAATATCTAGATATTTAAGTTCCTCTACTGTACTTTTTCATTTATTTTCATGTTATTATAAAATGTAGCGTTCGAACACATTATGTCTGATATTAATTAATGACGATGCGGTCAATAATGTGTCTCACTTGTAGAAAAACATGTTTACTCTACTCTTTTATGATTTTTTTTTAAGTTACCATTAGAGGGTTGGTAGAAAAGAGTTGTCGAACCTAGAGCCAATTACTACCAATGGCTCCTGATAATGTCCTCATTTTTTATCGTCGTTAATTCATCTGTTTTATTATTGTTTATCGTTAGTTTTTATATCCAATAAATTATTTGAATTTAGTTATAAAAAACTTGCCTATAACACCTATAAAACCATATAAGAAGTGTCTTTATTCTTTTAAATATCTAAGTACTATAATAATAAATACTAAATGCTACGCGCTACTATACAAATATGGACTATATACTAGCCACTATGACCTATAGATAGTCCACATGCTCTGATTTAGGGGGTGAAAACTTTGCTCCAAACGCCAAAATGTGGGCTTTACTTACGGGTACGGACTTTATAGTGCCAAAACAATAAAATTTTCAACGACTATAGCGTGCAAACCGGGAGGAACCTTTTCGTCGCTGTTAGAGTGAGAGGCTAGGCGCTACATAGTCTTGTCACGGTCTCTCACAAGAAAAGTGACGTTAATTTTTTTTCACGGTGCTCTTGCAGGCTGGGCTATAGTACCAAAGCGACGTTTGTCCTTCATCCTTAATCCATAACTCCGAGGTTTGTTAATTCATGATTGGAACCCAATACCTTTATTCGCAGTAGGTAATATAATATGTTATTGTAATTGATATTTTCTGTTTCCAAGTAGGTATTAGGTAAAACTTTCTTACCAGTCTTCACGAGAGCCCGAGGCAAAGCCAGCACTCCGCTGCCAGCCATCTCTCCGGCGACCAGCAAGGCCGCCGCATTTACCGACAGCCCTCCATTCACGCCACCGTTCTTGTCTACATCCTGGGGAAACATGTTAAAATAAACATTTTGTACTTATGTAAGTTTGAATTCAATGCAATACAAAGACTGCGTATCGAAACTTTCATATACATTTTTGTGTACCGGTTGCAATCACAGACTAAGGTGGCAATCAAGTAACAAGTTTAGTCACATGATCGCCTAGCAGGACATGTTTTCGATACAGGAAACCAACATCTGTTTATACTATTAAACTACGATTATTCTTTTGTTTATACATGTAACATATAAATAAAATAAGAGAATATAATTGAGTGGTCGGATGGCCATGGCCTTATCGCTTTTTAGACAGAAATTATCCTGAAACCAGTAGCTTTATATTGCGCATCGAGCTAAAACGTAATCGACTAGTTTTGAGATCGTAGAGCTTTTCGTAGAGCGTACCTACTATTAACAATTCTGTGGTTAAGCATCAACTTTTACACACAGAACACTAGAGCAGCGAGTAAATTAAGTTTTTATTCGGTTATTTATCATTAATCGGCATCACTTTATTTTCTTGTTTTGTCTACTTCTAGTGTAGTCAAAACTGATCTAACACTCCTCCTCGCTTCGCTCATCGTCGTAACCTATTTATTAGCCACTATTGACTATAAAAAACAATCTTAAATTAATACGGGTTTATGCACAATTAAATACTACTAAAAATCGTTTGTTTACAATCTCACCAATGAGCAACGACTATATAAATAATCGAAAAATCGCCCTTTTTATTGCAAGACAAATTGACCGCTTACAATAATTTGACGGTTTATAAATAACCGCGTTTTTTATAAACAGTCGGTTCCTACAAAAATACGGTGACAGGTATATTGCACAGTCATCATAGTGAGCCGCCGTGCCGACCTTGGTCAGCAGGTCAGTGGCCAGTGCAATTAAGTAAAGCATCGAGGTTAGAAGTCTCAAACATACGCAGGGGACGTACTCCGGCTTACATTTACGTAAATACGAATAACTCGACCGGTGTTCGGGCAATAAAGATGCCCATCCTCAAGGATATGCGCGGCACCGATGACGGCTCTGCGATGACACCGGTCGAGTTATTCGACGTGATTTTTACGTAAATGTAAGCCGGAGCACGTTCTAAGCATTATGAGTTCTACTTGCGTTACCTTGTATAATATTATACGCAGGGAAGTTCGTAAATACATATTACACAGACTACCTACATAGAGTATTCTGTGACTACGTAGTTACAGTCGTGAGACTTGCCGGTTAATTTTACGCTCTATGCACGCTAGAAGAATCACACTTATATAATTTCTATGATATGAATGAAACCCCGGAAGTATCATACGCAGTGACATCGCGACTATAACTGAACAAGTGGTCTAGCAAAGACACCTTTCCAATAACGCAAAATGTATGGAAATTCAAACGCTAGGATCTTGGCTAAAATTCATAGCACTTTTACAAGTCAAAGGTCGGAAGGTACATAAATTAAATTATTATAATTACTGAGCACAAAGTGCACAATGTCAAATATCATAAATATTTATAGCAAGCCTGTTACAATTAGTGTTTGAAAAAGAAAAAAAAAGAAAGAAGTTCTCTCTTCCACTACAAGTGCAAGCAATACGGCACAACGCAGAATAGACAACTCCGATCCGTAGCTTCGATTACACCCCCTAGAACCCCCTGAACCGTGCACAGAGCGTTGGTACGTAACTGAGTGCGATCTTCTCGTAATATACCTAAACATGACAGAATTTAAATCAGGGAACGTAGTTTGTGAGGTTTTATTTATGAATATATAATCACTCGCCTCCGCTTCCTAATGTTTTTTTAATACCAAACCAAGGCTTGAATCACATTATATTAAATGCCCATGCACGGAATGTACTTGCCATGGTCAAAATTAAACGTACCTAGTATCAATATGTTCGTAAACTAATCAACTACCTACATAGATAATATTGTGGTAGGTATATTTATTAATTTATTTATTTATGATTTGGAAAACCAACAGCTTTTTCTTACATAATAGAAATTTGAAGTAAGCACTAAGGAAGCCAATTACAGGTCCCGTCTAGTCTAGTCTATATATAAATAATAGTAAGTAGGTATCGCAAGTTCAAACGGTCTTCAACGTGTTTTAGAGTGTGATAGATAAATACTTATTCATTCACATGTTTTTTCTCTATCACACGTGCAAAAAGCAGAGAGACGCAGCAAGTTCATTTTTAAATACAATGGCGGTTCTATGAAGTAGGTCTGGTAGTTGCATAGATACAAATAGTTTTAATTAGCTACACTCCGGATAATATAATATCTACAGGCTACGCTTAATTTCATCGTCGACCACACCGAAACATTAGTAATAGAAAAATCGTAAGTAGGCCTTATTAGGAATTTTATACACAGGTGGCTTAAGCTTCCAAAATTAATATTATTATGACTACGGAACCCAGAACCCGGAAAAGGGTTTCTACTACGGGAAAATGAAATGATTGCACTATGCAATATAAGCTATTGTGCATATAAAGTTAGTAAGTAAATATAATTACTTACTATAAGAAAAAATAAGAAAGAAACGCTAAGAAACCTTCACATGCCCACGTGTTCATGGTGCTTTCACTGCTATAATATAAATAGGTACGAATTCGAGAGCTTTCCTTTATGTATTCTTACAATAATAAATATTATAGGTAAACGTATTTACTTAATTAGGTAGGCGGTAGTACTCAAGTAACTATTCATAGACTTATTTTGGTAGAGACCATTAAGTGTTTAGGTAGGTAGAGATATCTCTAGACAAGCAGTATCTAATTAACAAAGTAGATTGGCACCTACCTAATAATAAAAACACTTTATAAAAATCGTGGACAAACAAGCATAGAGCCAGAATAAATATCACTTACACCTTTTTGTACAAGGGGGGTAGTTTCCGTTGCATCAGGAGTACTACTCGACTGCGCTACTGGACTCTGCTTAGACATTTTGCTGCTAGAATGAAACACAAAATTTTATTATTAGTAACTAAAATTGAAACGCCGACGATCGACGCCTACAGTATCTCGACCAAAACCACGTCTAATGTAACAAAAAGAGGTTTAATAAACCGGAATCGTTAAAACTGGTTTTGTTATAGGGTCTCATGCAAGGTTCTCGAGCGTGTCGATCTAAATAGATCGCGCCCTAAAAGATCAGTACTTATGGTAGTTAGATAATCGAATTTCCTGCCGGTCAATGGACTAAATTGGTAACGTGCTAACGTATGGCTTCGGCTTACCTATTGGCGTGCGGCGATGCGTATAGAAGACTAATGTTGCACGACCTCTCACGGTGGGCTTCGAAGCTGAACTGGCGGCTGGCGCAACCTAATCAGGTAGATTCTGGCGGAGACGGCCCGCTGGTGCCGGCAATGTTATGCGAAGAATGCGACCAGTCCATTGCTCGCTGCAGAACTCGGAAACCTCTAACGATGCATTAGGAAAGTCAGTGTATGCTGAACTGTTTCGATCCCATTACTTAATGCATGCAGTGACAGTATATCATTGGCTCATAACACGCTCTTATAATTATTGCTTAAGGGCTTAGGACCTTATTATGAAATATCCAACGATATCTTCTTGTAGATTTTACCCTTTGCCTAAACTCAAATTACCTAAGGAATCGAACCCGTAAGTAGGTAGGTAAGGTACCTACCACTACCTCACGCAGGAAAGTTGGTCCCAGATTTTTCTGTACCTAGTATTCTAGGTAGGTACCTTTCTATGCTTAACATCTCATTTAATCGTTCAAAACCTTTGGCTTCTTTAAATTCTTCATCTAAGTAAGTAGGTATCTGTAATCTTTAAGATGCGCGGGGTTTTTAAAATCGGATTGGTCAGATCCAGAACTGCGAACAGCTGATAGATGCAGGAGGCAAGCAGCCGCTCAAAGTAGGGGAGGACTATATTCAGCAGTGGACGTCTTCAGGCTGATGATCATGATGATGTACTTTCAAAAAGCATGAATGGATTTTCCATAGCCTAAATCAAAAGCTCTTTATAGTTGGTATGTACTTAATACGTAATGTAAGTCGTTCCACTGCGACCCACCTAAGCTTCGATTTTGATAATTATATAGGAAAACGTACTTAAATTGTTTTAAACACTAATATTTCTAAGCAGTGGCGGATTCAGGACGCTAAGGGGCTCAAGCCAAACCCAAAATTATCTATATATTTGAGTTCTAAATGATGTTGCTAAAATCTGTCATGGTTGTAGACTACTACAAACCTACAAACCCACTGTTACCTGATGTCACATGCTCACCACGAGAAAACTCGATTCTGTTCTTCTATCAAAGATACTACTGTAGGCTGTAGGTAGTATACTTAGTATTAAAATGTCAGTCAAATGATCGAAGATTCTGTTAGAGTGAGACCAGCGTTGCCAGAAGGTTACTTTTGTAACCTTTTAGGTTACTTTTAGCATCTTCAGGTTACCTCCAGGTTACAAAATTCAAAAGGTTACTTTAGGTGATTTTTTGGAATTAGGTAAATTAATTTTTATTTATTAATTGAAACTAATTTCAAACAGAAAAAGATCTAGAAAAATAGTGTTCATATCAATGGCAAGCACTTACTCCTATTATTTTACGAGGAAGTCAACAAACGCGAAGTGAATAGATCAGTTTATTTATACCTTAGGTATACAAGTTATAACCATTTTGCTGTTTGCTAGTAAAAAGTATATCCACGGGCTTCAAACAAGGCAATAGCATGTATCTTAGGTACCCTAGATAATATATTACCAGATTTATTAGCACATAATCCGTTCATAATTGACGCATAAATAATAAATACTATCTAACGATCACATACGAAGATCCTGGACCCTAACTGTATCTATAGAAGAGCCTCCCAAGAACTACGAACCACGAAACTTCACAAAAGTCAAAACCACAGACCTAGAACAAGTATTTGTGCTTTTTTGTGATCATAATAATAATAAAACTGTAACTGGGGTAAAGGATATTATTAATCCTGCATAATTAATCTTTCATTTGATATTAATTTTATATTGATTAGAATAAACACCCAAGTTCCATACAAAAAAAAAGTCCTGTCCTTTGGTATGGTAATAGATAACAGGCATGATAACTACTATTAAAAATGAACAAGTAATAATATTACTTTCATAAAGAAGATTAAAAATGAATGCAATAATTGAAAAAATAAACGAAATCGGTAAATAAATCCAGGAGTAATAAGCTTTTAAAATTTCTACAGAAGGCATCTCCTGTCCCTTTCTCGCAAAACTGAGCGCCCCCACATTTACTATGAAAAATCTACTCGTGACGTCACATGCCAAAGAGATTGTATGAAAAGCTACCACAGCTTAGTAATGAGGTACTATAATGACTTCCTCTGACGTCACTGGCCGTTTCAGCTATTTCTTTCTATTCCGGTTTTTAAAATGCTTTTAACTTGGTCATTTAATTTTTGAGATATTTAATTTTTGTTTTCACAAATGTTTATCTTTTGAAGAATATAAATAATTTATCCAAAAACAAATTAATTTAGTCATCATGCCTATTATACAGAATAAGATTTAAGTATACTATTTGTTTTCTAAAACGGCAAAGTGTGGGTTGCCCAAGCAATAAGAATGTAATTTTTATTTAACATTTTTTGTTGGTATATTATAATTATTATATTTGTTGATAAATTTTAATTTAAATACAAAATCGAAAAAATTAAAAAAAAATCATCAATAACGATACCCTGTCGAAGAGAAGATAGAAGAGAAAGGTAAAAAATAGGGGAAAGGGCTGCGCCTGCCTCCCTTCTATTGCCGTCCCATCCATTCACCCTTTTTACCTTTCTCTCTTACCCATAAACAGAGTTAAGACTTAAAACTAATTACGCGTGCGAAGCCGGGGCAGGTCAGCTAGCTAGTAATAAAATAAAATGAAGCTGTCAAGTGAAGAATAAATATGCATGAATAAGAGTATGGCATAAATATTATCTTCCCATTGACAGGGCTAGAAACCCATGTGAAGCCAGGGTAGAGCTAGAGTTATACGTTGTTATGTGACTTATGTGAGAATAATGTGAGAATAATACAACAATTCAAATAGAAAAGATTGTTACTGGCTAAATGCGTTCAGCGCTTGAAGCCACACAAATTCCGTACTGCGTAGAATGAAGCGTAAACCGGATTATAATGATGCCAGGTAAAGTAGGCCAAAGAAAGGCAGCGTTGTATAATACAACGTGATATCTATTAACTTAAGTAGCATAGCCAAGTAGAGTGACTTTTGTGAATAGGGATGTCCGATACTACCAAAGTAGGTACCGATACCTACCCATATGAGTTGTACTCAAATCATGATTCTATACTACACACATGAATACAACAATGTATCGATACCTACCGACATCAATACATTTATTTATTAAAACCGAACAAAATGAACAAATCTTACTGTATTGTAGCAAAGTATTGTTGACTTCCTTGACTGAACTACATTCCCAAGTGTTTTGGCGCGAAGAATCAGACATTCGAGTGCGACCCTAAGAATGCGTTTAGGATATTTTACTTTCTTTCCGATACTGAGTGAGAAATTGAGCTGCTTGGCATTGAAGTTTTAGCGATTCTATCCTGTCTTGACTTAGTAGCATTGATTCGACTCGATGCCTGTACTTTCTTTCCGATACCAATTTAAGTAGTATCGAAAGCACAGTTCGATGCTAAAATAAAAAGTAGTTGGTATTGACAGAAAAGTATCGAGTCGAGTACCTACTTACTCATATTGAATTATTTACCACTTACCAGTATCGGACATCCCTATTAGTGAAGTGTCAAAAATTTATTTGCGACTAGAATGCGAGTTGTTAAAAAAATTTTTGGATATTGTTTTTGTCAGTGTTTCATGTTTGATAGTGTTATTCTCGACAAGTTTTAGTAACTACGATAATACGTGTTTTGTTGTACGATTGCATAAGAATTTTTAATATTGTTAGGTCATAGGCGTAAAGGTAAAAAATTGATTGCATGTACCGTTCGTTGGTTACTCACATACCTACATAGATTATTACTATATACTTACTGGCTCAGCTGAGCAATGGTCATGAAGCTTTTGAATAGTTTGAACAAGTTTGAATGATGATGCAGAAAATAGGAGCACAGGATTCTCAATTTCAGTGACATTCCTGATGATAAAGTAGATTCTTTTCCACAAATTGTTTTTATGTATTTGTGTGCAATTTGGTTATAAATTTTAGCATCATTTATGCTTTGCTGTTAGTATTGTTTTTAATCGCTGAATGTCTTAGAAAACAATGTAATTAAATTTCATTTCTCTCTGCTTTTAGTTTGTGTATATAGTTATGTACTTAGCCTACATTATGTAGAATTGAGGGTTGAAAGTGGAACACGATTGACGTTGTTAAATAGGAAATATCAAAGTTAATACCAGATACATAATATAAAAATTTAGTATAATCAGTGAGGTCAACATAGAAAGGTATTATTCTAATTACTTAGATCTACTTATTTAAAAAAAAATGGTTACACCCTAGTTAATTTTTTTTTTTTAATTTTAGTAACTCATTCTTTTTTGTTGTTGTTGTGCTAACATTTGACCACGGTCTTCCTGATAGTAAGTGATGATGCCGTCAACAATGAAGTATGCTTGCCTAGAGGATAAAAAAGTGAAGCATTCATTCTTTCTAATCGATTTTCAACTAAGTGTTATTTTTATTCTGCTACCACGCATGAAAAGCTACAGGCAATATACTAGCCACTGATACAATGTATTTAGAGCACACTCTCAAACAATAGCAGTTACTAAATTGATAACAATAACACTCACATCACATTTCCATCATGTGTTCTCATTGTTAGAATGATGTTTTGGTCATCTACAGGAAAATACAAAGAAAGTTAGGCAAGGTTAATATAAATGGGATTCATTTATTGAAACATTGAATAAACTCTACGATACTGTTCTAAAATTTGAAATGACCATACCAACTAACACTACTAAAATATTGTTTATGTGTAAATATCCCGTTTATTAACGATATTTTAGTAATTAAAAATAAGGAACATGCGAATATGTTTGTATTGCTGCGATGGAATCTGTTTTGTTGTCATAAATATTTTTTGTTGCGTGTATTGAATAAATAAGAAGATAAAAAGACAGTAAAAATTTCTCCCTGAGGGTATGGGTATGCCTGTAACACCTAGGTGTAACTTTCAACAGGGGGTCTAGCAGAGATTCCTAACCATTAGCGTTAATGCCAAGCAATAGCCCCAAAATGTATGGAGAATGTCATTAGATTTGACATAAGCTGCAGGAAACTTTTCCACCGGGGCTGTCATTCCGATAGATTTTGAGTTATTGTTTGGCGTTAACACTAATGGAAAGGGATCTTTGCTAGACCCCCTGGTACCTTTAGGCCATTTTCACATGGTTACAACACAGTCACTATGCCGTGTAAAATAAAAATTTATGAGCTACTATGACAGCTCATACATTATAAGGCATAGTATAACAGCTCATACATTTTTACTTTACAAGGCCATGGTGTGATCATATGCAAAGGGCTGTAAAGTGGAGAGATTTCTATAATAAAATCTAGACAGCTTTATTCCTACAAAGTGTTTGAAAAATACAAGGTATTGCTGTAATCATCATCAACAGCCTGAAGATATCCACTGCTGAACATGGACTCCACCAAAGAGTATCTTTGTAAAAAAAAATGATAATTATAATATAATAATAATTAAATATAATATACAGTTTAATCCTAAACCTGGATTTTAAGTATGTAGATTTTTCCTTTATCGATGTTGTACAATTTTCATTTATGCCTTTCAAGGGTCTGAGGTTTGGATGATGGATGGTATATGAATGATCTGGAATGATTTTTAGATTTATAATATTGTATTGTAGAACTTTAAGCTGTAATTTTAGCAGTGTAGGCCAGCGCCCTACTAGGTGGACCAACAATCTGGTGAAAGCCACAGGGAGCGAAGGATGCAGGAGGCAGGCAACCTCTCAAAGTGGAGCTCCTTGGGGAGGCCTATGTTCAGCAGTGGATGTAGGCTGTATGTGATGGTGATGATGATGAAGCTTTAATTTTAACATGATGCCTAATGATTTGATTTGAATTTAGCTTGATATTATGTTCAGCTATTTCTGAGAAAAGAGTCTTGACAGACAGCTGATTGATAGATCTGGTTAATATAGATACAGAACAATAAGTAATGTGAAAGAGACCTATGATTGTTTTTTTTTTCAATGACTATGCTAGCGTTTTGACCATATATCTCACTCTATGGGAAGCCACAAGTCAAAGGTGTAGCAAGCTTGTTTAGTAAATAATTATGTATTCACTTTAGACTTGAAAGACTCAGGGTGGTATTTTTTTAGAAACACCAAATATACTGAACATCAGTGTTTGTTCTGTGTCTGGGTGTTATATTATATTCTATGTATCTAACAAAGTATCTAAGTATTGTGTTATCTGGTTCCCATAGTACATGCTTTATTTAGTTTGGTGCTAGATGGCGCTGTGTAAAATATCCACACATATTTATTTATACTTTTACTCCGATCTGTAGAATTCTACAGTTTTAGGTACTTACTTTGGGGAATTCATTGAAAATCAAAGACTATCAAAACATATCAGAATACAACCATTTTTTAAACATTAGTTTGTGTGTTACCTGTATACTTTATTTATTGCATCATGTAATATGGTGATTGGTGGTGGTGATTTATATGATGTATATAAATTACACAACTTTGAATTGAAATGCATTATGTTGCGCTTGCGATGATTAAAATTTCATTGTTTTACCTACACCTTATGCTATGATTATCTGTTGTTTTTCATTTTTTTCATCAACATTTATGCTTTTGATGTTGCCAGCGAATAAAAAAAGCTTTTGATGTTGTTCTGTTTATTTGCTTAATGAAATTGCATAAAACAAAATGTAAGAAGTTGCAGTGTTCTGTTTTAGGTGTTTGTGACAATGGATTTTGCTTCATAAATGACCACAAGAAAGGTAATTAGCATTCTTGCCCACATTCTTTTTGATTTATTTGACTTAAATTTTCTTAATAACTTAAGTTTATTCAACATTTAATTTTACATAGAGTAAATAAAATTAAAAAAATATATATGTTTTTATAATATGCGACATTGATAGTAAAAAACTGGGTATATTATTAAGATTCAAATGAAGTTTCCTTGGTCCACAGTATAAGATACGAAAATGATGAACTCTGAGGAGTCAGATACCCTAAGCACCATACCCTCGGACACACATCCTGAGGATGTTTCAGGTAAAATAGCATATATTATGAAATATGCTTAAACAGTTTTCCTTCTATTACAGCACAGTTAGATCAACAGCGTAATGTATTAAAAAATACTTGTTTTATCGTTTTTGCTATTCCATTTTCAAAGTATGGAATTAAGAAGTTTTCGTTTGGTTTTAGCGTCAGGTACTGAAGAGGCTCCATCATCTATGGTATCTAGCGAAGCTGAGTCAGAAGGCAGCGTACTTTCCGAAGTGACGCGGCACGACGCTGGCGATGCTCACTCCGTTTTCAATCAGGAAATAGGCAATGACTATTCCCACATACTCAATGACAAGCCTTTGACACCGGTGCTGAATGACTGGAAGCTTTCGGGCAGCAGTATGTCCTCTTACATATCCACACGAGGTAAAAAATGTTTTCCGTTTCAATATTTATATGACGGATCCTATAAGTATAACCTAATAGGGATGTCTGTCATACAAAATATATGTTATCCTCAAACATAAACATAGTAATTTATTGTCAGTAGTATCTGTTTGTTGCCGGGTCAAAAGTTTCCTGATATTTATTATTTTATTATCAATTTATTTATGTGTCGTTCACATAAATTGAAACTATTAAAATTTAAAGTCAGAATATAATTTACGATTTCAACGTCAAGTTAGCGTTCATCGTGCGATGACCTGGATAGCAACCCAGGTATACCTAACATAGAAATGTGTTTGTATCCAGGGTCGATGCTGCCATGGGGTCCACACAAGGGCCCCGTTGTGCCGCCACCGGACTGCGATCTTCGGCCCGGAGAATACGTTATGCGGCTGCTATTTACAGAGTTCACTGTGCAAGCTGAACGTAAAATGGAAGCGGTCATGGCTGAGCCTCAGGTGAGCTTAGTTGCACAAGTTGACCAGCCTCTTCATAATCACGATGCGATATTACTTATGAAATTGTGCCTGCCATTAGGAAAAACCATTGAACAAGACACTGCAGCGCGGCGAAGATCCTCAACTAGACCAAATCCTGTCAGCATTCGGCACAGTAGCGGAACATTGCTTGCCGTCTCTCCTACGAGCCTTATTCGGCTGGCTGGAACGACAGATGGCGGAATCGCCGCAGCTCAATGAACAAGCCAAAAAACCACATCAGGACTTGAGGAACAAAAGGTAGTAAACATTGGTTGGTCACAGCCAAGAAAATAATTTGCATGCCCTTTATTTTGATGTCTCTTTCCTGCTCATAACAATAAAGAAGTGGTTTGTAAAGGTGTGAACACAATGATGAACCACACTCCTTTGTTTTCCTTGTATTGCATAATATTATGGAACTCGATGAATTATTTATTTGTACAATTATACATCAAATAAGCCCGTAGTTGTTACTGTCAGAACCAAATGTTAATTAAACTAAGTATTTAATAAAAAAAACCCCAAACATTCGAATTCACTGCTATCAGTGCACAATCACTGACCACTGACTAACCCCTGTATTCTAAAACATTTCACCATAAATCCTTCACTCGACTTCCACTTAACTTTGAGGGAAACTCAAAGTACATCGCGACGTACCTTGAGTTGACAGTTGTTTCGCTTCTCTCGTTTAAGAAAAATTAACGCAGAAATGTCAAGTTGATTATATATTGTCAATTAAAAATACCAAACACACAAAAATGAGGCTAAGTCGAGATTGAGTTGAGTGGAGTAAACTCGTGGTAACAACATAGAATATGGGGGTAAGTGATTTTGAACAAACAATGAACAAAATTAAATGGAAAAAAGCCCAAATGTCTAATTCTAATTTGAGGGTGGTAAGGCCTGCTCTGACGTACCGCTTGGGGTGTAGGTATAGTAAATTTCCCTAGCCGGCATCTATCCAAGCTAACCCGGTACTTTAAAATAACGGTGCGCGGCTTTGAGGACAAATGTAAAAATGTCTAATAAATAATAGCACCTACTGTATAATATGTAATTTGTTGCAGCATCATCTACATAGTATCAGGTTCGGGTGCTGGCCCGGAGACAGTGGAACGTAGTTGTGAGGAGTTGCAGGCTGAACGGAGAGACCTTGCCGTGGAGTTTCTCTTCTGCTTAGCGCTAATAGAGGTGCTGAAGCAGCTACCTTTCCACCCTGGGCATGAGGATCTCGTGCAGTACATCGAGAATGTAGCCTTCAAGCGCTTTAATTATAAGGAAGGGTAAGAACCTTTTTGTAAATAGCTTGTGATGTTAAATTATTCTTATATTTTATCAGTTATCTGGTTACCATAATATAAGTCGAGTTGTGCTTAGGCCTGTGTGAAATGTCCACACATATTATTTTTATTTTATTCTCGTTAAAACTAGAGTGAATAGGCTCCTAATGGGCCAACGTGCTACACCTTCGACTGCATCGTCGCTTATCATCAGGTGAGTTGCAGTCAAATGTTGGCCTATTATACATAAAAAAAAAATTAAATTCTTGGTGTTTGCTTATAGCGTCATTGATATGCAATTTCGTTACAGCCTGCAATCGAACCCCAATGCAGCCAATGTGCACATTATTGCGGATCTGTACGCAGAAGTGATTGGGGTGCTCGCGCAATCTAGATTTGCATCTGTTCGGAAACGTTTTACAGCTGAACTCAAAGTAAGTAATGTGAACAATACCGTGGACAAACTACTTGCGATTGTTGATTTTTTTATCACACACAAATCGTAAAAGAAAAACGTGACCTCAATTTTTTTTAACTTGTAAAAGTTGAATTATGACTGTTTTGAAGTTCTGGATTAATAGGCTCGGCCTTCGACAGCTAGACTTCCGTAAATACTTCCGCTGGTTTACACCCGTGTAAGAACCTAACTAAAGTATACAAGTTTTGCAGCGGCTTCATCTGTAAAAAACCGGATTTTACGCACATAGGCTGATTTAACATAATTATATAGACCTCTCAGTATAGGTTTTTTCCAAAGCGCGTTTAACAAACATTTGTCAATTGCTGTAACTAATTGCTGTAAGTTGCAATATTAACGTACGTTTTATTGTTACCCACAGGACCTGAAAAGTCGTGAGCCATCTCCACACACGACACAAAGCATCATCTCTCTACTGATGGGCATGAAGTTCTTTCGAGTGAAGATGGTTCCGATTGAGGAGTTTGAAGCCTCATTTCAGTTCTTGCAAGAGTGTGCACAGTACTTCCTTGAGGTTAAGGATAAGGATATCCGGCATGCCTTGGCCGGACTCTTTGTTGAGATATTGGTCCCGGTCGCAGCGGTTAGTATCACTCATACAAGTGTCAGTATGTTAGGCATTCTGAGAGTTGGATACTGAATTGAATACTAAAATGTTGTCACAAGTTGAATCTTCTAAAATGTCCACAGACTGTGAAGAACGAAGTGAACGTGCCTTGTCTGAAGAATTTTGTTGAGATGCTATACAGCCACACCTTAGATGCCAGCACAAAATCCAAGCACCGGTTGGCTTTATTCCCGCTGGTCACTTGCCTTCTTTGCGTTTCGCAGAAGCAGTTTTTTCTGGCTAACTGGCACTGTTTTCTAGCCATGTGCCTATCCCATCTCAAGAATAGAGACCCTAAGATGTGCCGGGTTGCTTTAGGTTGGTGACTTTTCATTACTTTATTGTATTTTTATGCTGATGAAGTGTGTCCTATATCACAGTCCTACTCTGATGATTCTATACAGTTTTTATTTTGGTAATAGATACCGTGCCTGTTATAACTTAGTAAATTAGAGAAGTATATGTTAACAGCATTAAGTATACAGCATTATACTGTTCTCATTTTTGTTTTCCGTTTCCCAGAATCACTATATCGCCTCCTTTGGGTGTACATGATCAGGATCAAATGCGAAAGCAATTCCGCAACACAATCGCGCTTACAAAGTATCGTCAACTCACTCTTCCCTAAAGGGTCTAAAGGCGTTGTGCCGCGAGATACGCCCCTAAACATCTTCGTCAAAATAATCCAGTTCATAGCTCAAGAGAGGCTGGACTTTGCAATGAGAGAAATCGTTTTCGACTTACTTATGGTGGGCAGAACGATAAAGATTATTCTCACTCCTGAAAGGATGTCGATTGGCCTCAGAGCGTTTTTAGTAGTAGCAGACAGTCTACAGCAAAAAGAGGGGGAACCTCCCATGCCGAGGACATCCGGAACCCTTCCTTCTGGTAACACCTTGCGAGTCAAGAAGACGTTCCTTAACAAAATGCTTACGGATGAAACAGCAAGGTCTATTGGGATGAGTGCGTACTTTCCCTTCGTGAGACGAGTTTTGGTCGAGATCTTGAGGGCTTTGGATGCACACTACGGCAGACCGCTGATGCTAACCAATACGCAGAACGTTACAAAAGAACAGGAGATCAATACGGGGGAGAGAAAACCGAGAATCGACCTTTTTAGAACTTGCGTTGCAGCTATACCCAGGTTTGTATAAAAGATAGCAGAACGGTTCGTAAGTAGTATAGGCTATTTAAGTTTCTGGTGTTTTACCCTTTGTTAATTCCAGGTTAATCCCAGAAGGTATGAGCTCCAGTGAGTTAGTGGACCTTCTGTGCCGGTTGACGGTACATATGGACGAAGAACTGCGTGGCCTCTCCTTCCAAAGCTTGCAGACTCTTATCGTGGACTTTCCTGAGTGGCGCCAGGATGTTCTCGCCGGTTTTACACAGTTCCTGGCTAAGGAAGTCCAGGTAGCTCATAACGATTAAATTTTGTAGGTACTTACAGTGCAGTTTTTGCAGATGGTGGCTGTGCATTTTTCAGTGTTTCACCTAGTAGAATAGAGCAATACTGGACTTTACACTGAGTGTTTTGACCTTAAACGTTATGAGGAATGTGAATCCATAGAAAGTACTGAGAAATTGCTGTCAACCGTGAAATAATCATTTTTGGCACTCTTACATTGTTGGTCAAGAGCATAATATTTTGTTTCTGTTTCAACTCAGTTTCTCTTTAATTTCATTGATTTGGATGACAAAACTATTGGCCATCAATAATTGAACTGTGATTTATCCCCTTTAGGACACATCGCCCCAGCTAGTAGAGAACGGTCTTCGAATGCTGCTGCAGTTGTTGACCAGCTGGAAGAATGGTGAGCCCGCCGCTACGGCTCCGCCTGTTAAAAGCGAGCCGTTAGCGGCGGTGATACGAGGTGCAGAGGCGTTAGGACTGGTCATGCTATGCCAGTGCAAGGCTTATCCGAGACGATTAGCTGTGCACATCCTCAGGTTAGTCCTCGCTAAGAAACAACTGGCCTACTTCATAGCTTATTCGCTCTTATGACCGCGCTGTACCCGTTGCTCTTTTTGGTGGAGTTGATACTAAAATTATGAAAATAGAAGTAAAATACGCCATAAAATAATAGTTCCTAGTTATAAAAGGTTCCATAACCTCATCACCATCCGCCTCCCCTCATCCTAAAACGTGGAATCTACACTGATAAGTCTAAACTGCAGAAAATGCGTGGCTAAGCCAAAAACTGCATGGACAAGCCAGAGAATGCATGGTGGCCAAGTCATGAAATGCATAGCCAAGCCAAAAACTGCATGGCCAGGCCAGAAAATACATGGCCAAGCAAGAAAATGCAGAGCTAAGCCTGAATCTTTCCAGCCAAGTTTCTATACCTTCATCATCAGCCTGAAGACGATTGCTGCTGAACATAGGTCTCCACCACTCAGCGCCACTTTAAGTATCTCTAGCATCAAGCATCCATCGCCTTCCCGCGACCAGCTAGGATATTTATTGCAACCGATTGAAACATAAAGTATAGAAGTTGACAGTTTCAATAACAAGTTACTATGGAAATTTCTAAATTATGAATGAATTTTTACTGCTGCATTGCAATCATAGTTCCGTGATGAGCCCGCAGATCTTCGGTCCATCTAGTGAACCGGCCTCGGTCATGGCTTTTGGTAGGACCACTCGTATAGCTAAACACAAAATAAGTGTTATTTTACCTGACAGGGAATCAAAGCTGTTGTTAGAGAAGCTGCAGTTGAGTCGTGACGAGCCAGCGCTGATAGATGCGGCAGACGCCCACGTGCCACATTTCGCTGAGCGTTGCGCGCCATTGTTGCCGCCGACTGAGAAGCAAGCCGTGCTGGCCGCTGGCACGCCTGATCTCGTTTGGATAGCCGAGCGCAGTCACGCGATATGGACTGCTGGTAAGTGGACTATCAGCTGACCTCACTGACCTCTATTATACTAGTGCGCTGGTTTTCATATAGATTAACTGAAGGCATTTAATTTTTGCCATTTTGGCGCTGATTGCTAAGACTGACATCGACAGAGTCCTTGGAACTAATTCAACCAACCAATCACAGAATTCATACTTTCAAAGCAACCAATCAACGCGATGGATTTTTAAACTATAGTTCTCCGGACACTTGGAGTGGCGCTTCAAATCTGCACAAGGAATTCTCAAATTTTGTACGATATCGTCTATGCAGCGTACTTGTATAATAGAGATCAGCACCCCTATTCCCAACTTATCGGAAACCTTTCGATTCGAAATCTACACTCTCCATCTTCTTTTCCATCTACATTTAGAATGAAAGAGACGGAGAGTGTAGATTTCGAATCGAAACGTTTCCGATAGGTTGGGAATAGGGGTGCAGTGGTTGACTCACATCTCTTAACAGGGAATCATTTATGTTTTTTAAACATGGAACATGGCATCCGCATATGGTAGGAATTCCTCGAATACATACAAAGCCTTTTGATTTGTTGCTTGTAATTCAGGCAGCAAACGAACTGAACACCTTACTAGCGTCATTGCTTCCTGACAAATATAATCTGGGAGTTTATAAACCTAGAAGGTCCTGTGTGAGATGTCCATCCAGCAGGCGTCTTCTGCTGAACATAGGATAAAGCGCCACTTTGGACGCTTGTCATGGGAGTGATTCCCATAATCGATGCGCTTGGCAAGCATCTTTGGGGTCGCAGAAGATTTTAAAGTACCGAGGAGAATGTGCTTGCCCATTTTCTCTATGGCCTCTAGGAAAAGCTATACAGCAAGGATTCAATCAAAACCGTTATTTTTATTCCAGGAGTGCAACATGACGAAGCTTCGACGAAGAATAGTTGGAGTGGAAGCGCTTCAAACGGTGCAGACCCTTGGGAGGTAATAATTAGTCAATATTGTTATGTTACTGGTGCTAAAAGATTGTTTTCTACTGAAAGTCTGACAAAAAAAAGACATCTACTCCTGAACGCGGGCCTTGCACCAGTTTTGGCTAAAAGCCAGAATTTTATTAACAAAAATATACAACCATTGACACAAAGTATAAAATAATAATAATAAATAATGCCCAACAATCACATACATAGATCCTAGATCCTAACTAGGATTCCCTGTATCTAGGGACTCGGAAAATATGAGGACCATGCTCCCACAACACCCAGACACAGAACAAGTATATGCGCTTTTTTTTCGTGCACAAATACTTTTCTGTCGCGGGAATCGAACCCACCACCTCCGGGTTATGAGCCGGCCTGCTCAACCACCACACCACGGAGACTGTCTGCTTCATACATCGACCATCATTTAACCTCACTTTGTTTTTTTAGTAATAACCCGTGAAATACTGAATACAAAAGTTTGATATTTTTTATATGAACTACTTAGGATAATCTCGAAATAGTTTTCGAATTACAGTACGCTCGTAAATATGAAACGTTCTCCATTGCGATTTAGCGTCTGTGTTGGCGTGATTAAGCTGTACATGTAGTTATAAAAAATCCTAACAAATATAATCTGGAAATAAGGCTAGAGTGAACCGGTATCTTCTAGGCAAGCATGTTCCATCGTCGACCGCTTCTTCACTTCGTCAAATGTTAGCCTATCGTTGAAAAAAAAACGCTAACGTGCCTGATATAAAAAAAATATTCTAGTTATTGTTTTTTCTTATAGGTGGTATTGTTCGGTCTATTGGAACGCAATCGCGTACCGGCGCGATGTCCTGCGACCATCCAACAAGCTTGGCCAATACTACACGCGCGGATTCACGCGCTCTTCACCATTATAGAACCAGCGTAAGTTGGCCCTAAAAATCTATAATTATATTTATTATTAAACTGTAACAGGTCCAATACATCAAACATATTTTGAACTGTGTTATCTATGCTGAAGCCAAAACTATACTTATTGGCATTTTGTCTGTCTGTCTGTATCTTTGGCGAGCGTCACGCCGAAACTACTGAATGGAAGACAATAAAATATAAACTAAATATATAGTGCAATCTGTTTATTGCATTAAATTGTGTGATTTAAACAATGTTTTTGTTCTTTGCAGCCCTGTGAACGATAATCGTGCTTCACTACTCTCGCGTAGTCCGGCGCTCCCGAGAAAACCCGAGAAAGAAAGAGATAGCTACATGCAAGTGAGTGTGCACAATATTCTTCGTTCAAAACGTAAATGACCTAAGAGTATAATTATATTATTTACTACGTAAGATATATGACGATGTTTACGTGGAATAGCTTGAATAAAAGTCTTACCTTATTTTAATCGCATGTGAATTAGAATTTGTTAGATTTTTTTTCCTCATTTACGTCTTTATAGTATGCATATTATTATGTAGTCATCGTTTTTGATGACTTCATTTGTTGTGACTAATATCTATGAAATATTGCCCAGTATTTTTCATAAACTCTTCTTACCACAGAGCTTTGAAACAAAAGACGCATCGCACCTAGA
This sequence comes from Ennomos erosarius, assembly GCA_963580505.1. Classification (NCBI taxonomy): domain Eukaryota; kingdom Metazoa; phylum Arthropoda; class Insecta; order Lepidoptera; family Geometridae; genus Ennomos; species Ennomos erosarius. Next base: position 2,735,296 of record OY756977.1, read on the forward strand.
ACCGAAGCTTTTTTTTTGCTCTGTGCGTCTTACCCGTCATTTTGCGTGTCCAGCTTCTTAATACTGGGGTATGGGTCTTCTACATAACCTGTAATCCACTTCGCTGGCTAAGTAGTAGCCTTGGATATTGAAATAATTATTAGGCCAAAAACCAGTTTTAAAACGCGTCGTGGTTTCCAGGTTTGGAAGTATTACATGATGATGGCCTACCTCGTAGTACCAGCTGTGCCAAGTCCCGTCATCCGCTGCGCCAGCCCTGACCTTAGCCTCAGGTACGCACACAAACATACACACAAACATATACACAACTTGACTTTTTATGGATGAACGTAACAGACACTGTGGAGATAGAACTAAACGCTGCGACCTTTACGACTCTCACAATAAGGTTTATTTCAGAGGACATGTCCTTCGTTACTTCATCGGCCCAAGCCAAGGCACCCAATGCACGCATCTAAGGATGTCCTTGTCTAAGTAATATCCGATTTATGCATTGTGACCTACAGTTCGTTAAACGACTAGCTCTACACGTCATTCATTCAGCCTAATAAACTAAAGAAACTTTTTACAGTTTTGTTCCATCTCCACATTTGTGTCTATCTGCCTCAATCCCCTAAAAACCCCTAAAACGTAGTGAATTTGCTTGATACATAATTATTACTCAAAATTTTCTTTAATATTCATCTTTATTGGTAGTAAATTTCAGTATTTGTGTAAACTATTTATTAAATATTATTATTGTATGCGCTAATTTACTGATACGTTATAGCAGCTTTGTTCTGCTGAATATACGACGGTATTGTGTTTAAAAACGTTACAATATTGTGTGAAGCGAAACTCGTGCAAAATAACTCAGCATGGTACAGTTTTAATGTATTTTCTTTTTCATGTTAGCAGATATGTGGGTGTTAGTAAGTTAGCTTGTGCTCCTTTATGGCCTTAATCAATAAAGTTGATTTTCATATGACATTTTTAATTTATCAACTGTTTTTTACCGTCTAAATGTGTTTTAACTTTACAGAAAAGGTAAAATTGGATAGGCGATACACGACACAAAGCTAATTTAGTGCGTACGTATACGTAGATTAGTTGGTCTCGTCTTGAACGGCTAATTTATGCTTTAGCCGAAATGGCGTGTCTTTGTGGGCGGCAAATACGATGTGGTAGTTGCATTATAGGTAGTTAGCTAGTTTAATATTGTTGTCAGAGATTATCCATGCGTGCGAGTTGTATAATTGATCTGGCTGTCAGTCAATTTTTCTAGGGTTTGAATAGCAGCGCTGCTGACGCATTTATGATGATCAAGTGCTCTCAAAGCTTTTGGCAGTAGTTGAGCAACAGACGCGCGTGAACAGCGTGGCTAGATTCATTGTAATAAAGCCACACACAGTTCAAGCCAACGTTTATAAACACAAAACATTTGATGTGTGAGACAATTACATTTTGATCTGATTTGCGTGTTTACCATCGTAACACATCCTGCACTGTGGCTCCTTGAACATATGTTTTATCCCTTTATTTACCGACTTCGTGCGGTCAGTTACAGTTGGTTTATTTTTGTGTTCAATGAGCTACTAGTACGAAAGCCTTTTACTTTAAAAAAGTGAGTTGGTCTTAACGTGGCATGCTTTTTATCATGTTTACTTACAAGTTGCTAACACAAACTTAGTTCAAGCCAACACATTATAACAATCAATATTTATTTTTGTGGTTTCCATTGACAGTTACACAATAAAGCAATTCTTCACACACAGAAGATGCATCATTGATTTTGCGATTGTGTTTTATAGATCTCTTTTGGTTTTTCAGTGTTATGTACGGTATTAAGTATGTACGTATAGTGATTAATTTATACATGATCATTGTTGTAGATGGTATAACGTATTTTAGTGTAATTCACTTTCATAAAGATCGACAGCATCCGAATACGGGTGTTGCAAATAAGGCAACGGAACGTAAAAAAGGCGTAGCAAGTCGATAGTGAGGAATATTCAAGATACGTACAAACATGTGGACGTCGATGCGGGGATATCGTTCGGGCAGTTTCGCTAAGATTGATGATGTGAGTTGGTGTGGAACAGCGGGTGAACGCGGTGCAATCTGTCCCGTAGCGCGGAGACGGAGGGGTGGACAGGGCCGGCGGCGCTCAGCTCGTCCTCCGAGAGCCTGAACGCGCCCTCCGGAGGATTCTTCACCCTGCCGCTGAGCTATGCGCGTGCGCACAGGCACCACAAGCGGACGAGGTTGCCATCTGATCCGCTCGATCGTGCACGCATCACTCATCGCATCTCACCGGCTCGGGTCCATCGCGCTAACTCCTCGAGTGACGGCCTCACTTAGCTCGCCCCATCGCTCACCATCACGCACAGAGCCGCACCGACACCGCCTCCGATCCGACCTAGTGCGCGCCCATCGGGATAACCCTAACCTTCGGTGACGAGACTCGCAGATTACACTCTCATATACATCTCGCCCATACATACATACTACATACATAGTTTGTGTATTGTATTTAACATAGACGCTTTATGTTTTATATTTGTGTTTTTGTTTGTATTATACAATACATACATGTCAGATACACATTTGACCGGTATTTTAGATTTCTTCCCACCTTCGTACGTATCTATAAAATGCATGCTGTTAACTTGTTACACGTTTGGTAGATATGACGATAATTATAAATTGCGATTGCAGACGCCACGATATTCTTATTTTTTGTGCTTCTTATATACTAGCGGTTAAAACTGCTTTATAGATACGTAGGTTTCAGCTCGGATTTATTTTTTAAATTTCTCTAAGGCGCAGTGAAAGATATCTTATTAAATTGTTGTAATTATGTAGCTTTTATACCTATCTAAAAATTAATTACTTGTAATCATCAACTATTAATTTAAACAATCTAGACTGTCATGAAATAATCAAAACTTTATGAGTTTGTAAATGCATAAATAATATCCTACATGATTTCCCCCCATAAAACGACATTTTCACGCAGAGAATTTTCCATATCACCATGGTTGGCAGGCGGCTTGGTCAACCAGATTTTAATGTACCAGGGAGAATGCAAACTACCACTACTCATTCTCTGGATTCACGCTTATGTTCAGTTGTGTACAATATAGTACATACGTTTTGTTTTGCCCGGATAGTGCGCTCTTCCTTTCTGCGTGTCCGGAGCCTCTATGGGGGTATGCTTAGCTCTCCTTGTGTGTGTGTGTGTTAATTACATGTGTGTTGAATTTATGTGGTGTCCGGTAGCGTTAGTGGTAGTCAGGTCATTTGTGAACGTCATAGGATCATACATATATGTGCTGATCTGTGTCTAAGTTGAGATAACTACTGTCAAATTCTGTATGCACAATCACACCGTCGGCTTTGATAAAATATTATGTGATATAATTATCACCTTAGATCGAATCCATTCTACAATTTAATGTTTTCATGTTTAGACGACTATACAAGGTGAATTTTGAAGTGTTTCTAATGTAGTTCCTGGATATAATAAGAAATATTTTGGTTTTAAATGAGCCCTTTCCTTAAGCTTTCCATGTGTCATTCATTACTTCCTATAATTTGATCCTTTTTAGATCAAATGGTGTAATAAATAATACAGTATTTTTTCAAAATCAACGGGTTTGATTGCTGGCTTGGAAAATAATTTTTCTATGAAGTTTCAGTATTTAACGAAATCGGGCCTTACACGTCATTGTATATGTATACTCATCGTAGTTTCGGATTTACATTATATTTAGCATTTAGCTACAATTTGACAAGGAAATAAATTGTTGACATGTTAATCAAAAATTGGATTCATTTTTGTTAAGATACTAATTTTTTGTGTTTCCCACAATATCTAAAACCACAAATTTCCAAGCCCATAGACAAAAATGTTGTAGAATTTAAGCATGTTGTAGTCTTTTAGTTACTCCTATAGTATATTTTGTCAGCCACTCACAATGGTGATAGGTGCCTATATTACTTTCACGGCTTTTCAAAAACAATGTTGAAGAACCATATTATACCTTATAAATATTTAAAGTACACCCAATAAAGGGGTTTTCATTTAAAATATTAATTGTCATGTTAATAATGATTGGTTGGATTAAAAAGTATATAAATCATCAACAGATATGTCTTATACCCGTTTGCACTAAAGTTTGACAGCTCTTAAGCGCGCACTTAGGTAAGAGCTCTAAAACCTTATTGCAGACGGAGATTAAGCTCTACTACGTCAGATGTTCCATATAAAACATTGTGAGTGCTAATCTGATAATAAAACATCAAGCAGGTACCAATCATTCTTAATCATCTTGGTAACTAAAATGTGTTAATAAATATGTTACGAACGCTTCTTATTGTTTTTCGTTGTTTGTTTTATGTTTGTTTATGTTAGCGGTAAGATTGCAAATTGCCACAACCGAATGTTAACGCATATGTCCTTTTATTTTTGCTTCTGTAAACATGGCATCATGCTCTAGCACCCTATGTGGCTACTAGTAATGTTTTGTATTGTTTTGTAAATAGGCCACTTGAACCAACGGAAATGTTAAAATTAAATCGCTTAAAGTTGATCAATGTAGCTTAGTGATAAACTTAAGTCGATATGACAATTGCTTACAAGCTATTTCTGCGAGCGAATTTTTTGCGGCGACCGTTTTAGAATATGTCAGCACTTTACTTTCTTCGACGTTGACGTCAAATATGTTGATGCTGTTTGATGTCGCCGCTATGGATTCGTTCTTGAAACGGCTTACATTCCGAATTGCACATACAAGACAGAATATGGAGATATAGTACCTAAATGTTTTATGTTTATGTCATTATGTCAGCGCAATTCGGAACATACATTTGTGCAAATGGGCCACAAGTTTTGATTAGCAATTAACTATTTTATGACCTGAATCATCTGCGGTACTTTGTAGCAGTGCGTAATTGGCAAGTACCATCAAGACTCGTGGCTCATGTGATCTTGTCTATTCCTACGCGAGCGAACACTATGCGAACGCGATGTGATTGGAATACTACCTGATGGTAGTAAGTATACACTCCGTTGATTTACTTACCTACTTATACACCTCTACGCGCTTCAAACTATTTGGCGCGTACGGTGAAGTAGACTATTTAACCGTAGGTCCGCTAAGTTGCTTCTGTCTAGATTCTGGTACGTTTCTCCAGCTATAGTCAACATAACACACCATATACGCTCGTTGGTTGAAGACAGGCGATTGATCACCAGGCAACCAATTCACGTTTAGTATTTGGTGTGTTAAGTTTACTTGGGACGAATTTAACAATCGCACGAGAAACTGGGGTAATCCTCCAAATGGCGAAACTATGGTGCGTAGTGTTCGCTCACGAAGGCAATGCTTATGTCACAGAAAGCTTAATAAAAATAGATGAATGTCTAGTTGTCTAAAGATTGCTAAAGTCAGTTGGTACTAATCAGCTCGTCACCGGATTCGCTGAGCGAGCGCAGCGGCGGCGAAGCGCGCGGGGCGCAGGCGTCGCCTGCCTCGCTGCACAAGCTTGCGGTGCCACTAGCGAGGTGCGAGGTGCCTGAAGTCAGGGACGCAGCCATAGCCGCCTGTGGAAACATCAACCCGGATGCACTCAAGTTAGTACAATCAGCACGTATCTATCTTCCGTCATTAAGAAACAGTTTTTTAGGAAAAAGAAGAATGTTGTGAGAATCTAGTAGTTTGCCTGATGCTAAGCGTTACAGCTGCTCATAACAGATTGCCGTATCACTCGGAAACTCTAAATAATAAAGGTTCGCGTGACACTGCACTGTGCAAGTTATCCTGAGACATCACAATAGCAATATGATGAAACTGTGAGATCAGATCATAAAGTCTCGTTTACCCAGTAATTTCACTAGCTTCAATGCTGTTCAAACCGGAACACAGTATTCGCTTCGCGGCAGAATAACTGGCAAATAGGAGGTACCTACTGTACAAATGTACATTGCAGAAAAGTGCTACCACCTATTACTGGCTTCTTCATTGATACTTTAGCGTTCTAGAGCGTGGCCTATCTCGCGCATAATATATTCTCAGTTGTTTAACTATCCCTATAGGTTCTTCAAACTAATAAAGGCTTAATATGTATTAATTTAAAACTCCAATCATCGTTTCTAGAGACTTGATGGAAGAGCTGGTGCCGCTTCTTCGAGAAGCAGTTGACAGAAAGCAGGAGAATATGAGAAGAAGGCGGCGAAGAGACGCGCTAAGGCTCAATCTTAATAAGATGCTACTGCTTATTGCGCAGAAGAAAACATTCTCTAATAGGTGAGTACTAATTCATACACAAAAAAGCAATTCTAAAATAGACTGATTTTTTGGCCCCCGCAAAGTGAGATGTTATTTAACTAGCAAATACAGATAAAGAAGAAAAAAAAAACTGGGAAAGCCATATTGATAAAAAATTGTCGTTTGTCTCATTTTGATTTGGGGATCATACCAAAAAAAGGGACTGGATGTGTACTTTTGAAATATTGGTGCACATCAAATACTGAACGCTCATTGGTTGCCTTTTAATTATCGGCTGTGTTCATCCAATGACCATATAGATATGATGGTTGAGTTGACATGAGTTTGACAAACGGAAGAAAAACCGGGGGATAGATTAGGATTTTGTACAACAGAATAGACAGCATAGCCAATTTAAGCGAAGCTCTGATGTTTCCTTTCACCAGAACTTGCACCGATATATAATATGACATAGAAATGGTTGATTTTCTTATGGTTTTGCAGCCAATTTGCCGTGGAAGGTGGCAACTTACACCCAACTCTGGCTGAATACCTGGACGGCGCGCGTCAATGCCTTGAAGTGGAAGCAGAAAAGGACGCCCCAGCTGCGAGGGAACAACGCCTTACTTTCGCGGACTTTGTCACAGACCTGATCAAGAGCTTCCCATGTAAGCTGATTTACTTACTTTCTGTTACTTAGGTACTTACTATAGATCTGCAGGAGGACTAAAGTGACCGATGTAGCTCTTAGAATTAGCAAGTTCATATGGCAATGGGCAGTCCGCATTGAACTGACAACCGATGGGGAAGAAAGGTGGCAACCATGAACCGGAAAACGCAGCGTAGGCCGGCCGCCTTCTAGGTGGACTAACGATCTGATGAAAGCCGCGGGGCGCCGATGGTTGTAGGAAGCGAGCAGCCGCTCAAGGTGATGCTTTCTAGGGGATGCCTATGTTCTTTCGTCTGGCTAGCTCGCTAAAATGGCTGAAACGGATGATTTACTACTACTAACATAACTTATATCCTATTAAATTCTTGAAAATCTCCGAAAATCCGCTGACCAAATTAAATATCGTTTGTCCTCAGTGGAAATGTACGGGTCGTTAATGAAGAAGGAGCTATTGCGCAGTTTGTTTTCGCTGTTCGGTGCGTGGTGCGGTCCCCTCGGCAGGCAACTAGGGTCGCTTGTTCAGCCGCTGCAACCGGACACAGACGAACGGCTCAATCTGGCTGCACTTAGGGTATGTACTGCACTAGCATTATTCAATCCACAGAGCAGGAAAACAATAACAGAAGCCTTTGGGCGGCCTATACATTCTGACACCAGGGCTGACCACTTGCGTACACGGGAAGGTCATTTCAGAGGCCTGAGTTGGTGGATGTCTTCAGGCTGGTCACGTGATCTATGTGATTTGTTGCAGGCTATGAGTGCGATTGTTTGCTGCGGGCCTTGCTTCGCGCCGGCCGCTTTAGCTGAGGACGGGTCTCTCTACCCATGGCTTAGCGAGATGCTCTCCTCCACCAATGATAAGGTAATTTGTTAGCCGATCTCAAAATAACGAGCTTTTGTTACACCGGTTCCGATCATAGATTCAGTGATTTCACCGAGATTTCTGAACCGATCTACGTGTTTATTGTGGGTTTTTGCTGTCACATGGTAAGGCGGCGGCGGTCTGATGAAGATATTTGGAGATATACTGTTTCTCAATAGGAGAGTAAGCACCTGCACCTGGTAACCTGCTGATGGTGTAGCTGCTACATCATCGCCCGCATTGACGCTTAATATAGGACACAATCACGTAGCCAAACGCAAGCTTAAAAAAATCTTACATGTGTGTTACATAGATATCAAAAAGTCATTTGGAGCAAAGCCGAAACATTTTTTTTAGATTAATAACCATTGACGTTACGAGCTACTCGTTCACCTGATGTTAACCGGCGGCGACTAGTTACATAGTGTCACTTGGAAGCCAATGTAAAGCTTTGCGTGACACTGCACTGCGTAAGTCACCCTGAGACATCAGCACTATCTAATATTCAGACTACTAGACTGTGAGATTAGATCATAAAGTCTCATTTGCCCAGTGGTTTCACTGGCTACAGTGCGCTTCAAACTGGAACACAGTAGTACTTACACGCTACTGCTTGGTGGGAAAATAACCGGCTAAGTGCTGGTACCTACCCAGAAGAACTTTGCAGAAATGTTCTACCACCTAATTAGTAACCTGTTTATTTAAGATAGCAATTTAAAACATCTCTCTCTAGATATACGAGCTAGCGCGGGAGACAATAGTCCTCTTACTGGATTGCAACCCCGATATTGGCCCACTACTGGACTGGACAGTGGACAAGTGCTTTACTGGCTCGCCTCGCGTCGCCGATGGCTGTTTCATGGCGCTCGCTGCTATATTCAGTGCAAGGTAAGCTCATACATTGTTTATTTTGCTTTTTTGAATGTTGGTCTCTACCGACCTTTACAGCTTCACCGGACAGGTACTCTGTTTACTTAGTTTATGTGGCTTAGTGGAAGACCGTGCCTCTTTCAATCTGGCGCATCTAGTTTCAAATCCAATAGGACCTGCACCAATGACTCTTCAAATTGTAAATGGATGTTCATTCGCATCTCCGTAATAGTTTTAAAGGCTGATCTCTACTATTCATAAAGAACAAAAATCAATGATAAAAACTAACCCCAAAATTAAACATAAAAAAATTATTGTCTAATAATAAAACCGTACGTGTGTGTGACCTCATTTAAAACAAAATATAAGTGTTGTGAAAAAAATCACTCTGGCTAACGCGTTCCTTACCGTGCTGCACACACCCTCACTAAGACCTAAGGAGTGTACAGACTAGTTGTGTTTAATGATAAAAAATATTCCAGCTGTGGGAACGTATTGTACTGATGGCGGATTCACCTGCTTATGTTAGGCGCACCTAAGAAATTTTATGTCAATAAAGTTAGGTGTGGATAACATTAATGTGTAATTTGAGACTCGAGACTCCCGAAATAATGTAATACAAACAAAATATATAAAAGAATTAGCAAAGTCCATCCCTGCCAGAATATTCCTATTATGCCAGTCACCAGAGCCTATTTTAATATCTGTGCCAGACACAGAGCAAAAAAAAAAAACGCTTCCCCTCGAAGCGTCATTTGTTTCATAGCTCTGTGGTGCCAGAGCTTTACTGTCGTTTTATCAGGGTTCCTCCTCCTATGAAATCGCAACTTAAACAACGCCATCTATTGATTCACCTCCAAACCATTACCCTTCATGGTTGAAGTTGCGCTTTACAGTAGGGTTTCAGCATGATTCTATATTTTGATATCAACAATCCCAGGCCCCTGATTTTTCGTGTGTGTCAGTGCAAAAACATAGAGGGCACCTCTAGTTTACTATTTATTTGTTACAACGAAAAGCAAAAATTCAGGGCTTTTGCTGTTTTTCCGCGAGATTTACTAATTTATTCATCATAGACGCATCCCATGTTGATTTCGGTGATTAAAGCAATATGTGAATTGCATCGAAATTAAATCAGCCTTTATTGCAAGGACATAAGTTAATCGTTCCTAAAAGTTTAAGCGAGCAGCGTGATTTGAACCCTCGCCTTCTAACTAACTGGTTTACACTCTATATCCATTCCATGACAGCCTTTTTTGGTTACAAGCTCATTTTTGATCAAGCTCCAATATAACGGAGTCATTAATTCCTTGCTTCATTCGTAAGCGCATTTTTTAGTGCTGTTCTACTTTCCTCTTTAAATAATTAAAGTAAAACATTATTTCGTACATAGAGGCTGCAATCGAGTTCGCTAGCATAAATTGAATGTCATTTATTGAAAAGAGTACAAATTAATGAACATTTTTTTATTGGAAATTATGAAGACTGCCGCGGCCGTAGATACTATTATTAAATCTGTGCCGCGGCGCCAATATTAAATGTTTATTTTATTTTATTTTATTTTATGTTACCTGACTATTAAAATAACTATACAAAGAGGGAGAGACAGACGTACCAACCGGGCAAATTATTAGCTACAGAACTAAAATACGTGGCATTTTAATATCATTTATACAACAGCGTTCCCAAATATTTTCTTAATGAACAACCGTTGCTCAGACGTGAAAATTCCATGATTCAACGTAAAATTTTCGTAATTAACAGCGTTCCGTGTTTTGCACAGATTATTGAATTGGAAATTGTTTTTAAAATACTGGAATACGGCTTATTTGATGTATGCTGCACTCCATTCGTTATAATTTACAATATTTGTTTATGAGAAACTTACGAAAGAGAGTTTGGGTCTTAGGTAATAAAAACTAGCTATAAAGTCCTTAATATCGTAGATTGTTAATACAAGGTATGTAGTAAGCAACCTATGGGAAGCACGTGATGGTTTGGTTTTGATGGTTTTTTATATGTAAACGATTGACGTGACGAGTTAGTCGTTCGCCTGATTTTAAACATCGCGGCTGCTCATAATTGATTGCCGGTCACTAGATTGCATTATCACTCGAAATTTAAATAATATTTTAACAACAAAATGCTTGAGCGAAGCCCACCTTGTCCTGAATTTTACGAAGTTTACCTCGCACATGTCATGGTAGATTCACGTGACAAAGGCCTGACACCACGGGAGTTAACTTTACATTTGCCACAACTTATAATTGCGGGACGAGTACAAAACCAAACCTGCCGTAACGGGAAAACTTTTGTAAGCAATTTCAACCTGGATGCTATTTTACATGTTCAATGTAAACGTAGCAACTGCATTTAGGCACGTTTTTCGCGATATAAAGTAATATATATGTCATATCCTTCCCCAGTGCACATAATAAATAAAAAGTACTACGTACTGCCCAGGGTTCCACTATCTCGATATTTTTAAGCTTAGATCGGCTTTTAGATCAGTTCTGCCGTTTAAAAGTGAAAGGTCACAGACCGAGGTTCTATTGATTAAAATATTAGAAAAGATTTTTAGTGCAAATAAACTTTTACCAATCGATCTTAGTGGAATTAAGTTGCAACCAATTGTTCCGACAGGTTTGTTAATTGTGATGCCGTCGCTTTATAAGTTTTACTTCATCTGTAGTAGTTAGCGACCAGCTCGTGATTGACGTTGTCCCGGAGGTCCCCCAAAAGCTTCTTCCCGGTAGCTCAGATAGGGGAGGACTCTCACGGGAACACGTAGGTACTAGTGGAAATCAGGAGCTAATGGAATGAAACTGTAGAAATATCGATGAACTAGGTTTATTGTGTCGTTTAACAATAATTTAAGGTGGTTATGGTCCGAAATGCTGAAAATAAGATCACAACTTGTTCCCGATTGAACTTTTACGGAACAACTAGTAGTAACAATATAACTTGAGGTACAAATAGCACTTTAATCTGTTAGTAACAGATATCTTATGAAAATTGGTTAAGCACAAACGAGGACTGTCCGCCTCGGCGGTTGAATGAAGAATGACCAAAATGTTTGGAAAATGAAAAGAATGCGACTAATGCTAAACTTCTAATTTAAAATTTAAATCTAGATTATGTGAGGCCAATATTTGATGCGAAACTAAGAAAGCAGGTGAATAGCTGAAAGATGAAGGAGATTATGAAGGAGGATGACATCGTCACAACGTAGCAAGGTCTTGCGGCACGATAAGCTGGCAATTACTCGCCGCGATCACACCAAGATTTGTGCTCTACAGCCCCAACAAGAAAGCGATTTGGTTCTTGATTTTGTTGACCCAATAGCCAATCCCTGATAAGCGGAAAGCTGAGAGCAATAAATTATCGCGAAGATGTTGAAGGAGGAGAATGCAACGGAAAAGTAGTTTTCGTGGAATTTATGTTTTATCACCCCTTTTTCGGTAATTTATTTATTTAGGAGAAATATGAGAGATAAACCAGCAGTTATTCTGTAGGTGTTTTTTTATATTAATATCGTATAACAAAGGTATAATTGCCAATAATTATGCCCACCTTTCAAAGATAACCATATTACGCTACCATTTGTTAATGTAATTACAAATAGCAATTGCTTATGCTAAAATGAATTATCTTCACTCATTTACATAAGTTTCGGACTAACACATAAGCAAAATAATTATAAATACGGTGAATAACGGGGAGTTTTGTAACATACACGAAGAAAGCCACTAAAAGTTCTGCGATTTTTTTTATTCTTTTTTTTATGAGAAGGAATGACGTGACGAGCTAGTAGTTCACCTGGTGTTAAGCGACATGGCAGCCCATAACAGTTGCAATGTCACTCGGGCCTTTAAAATAAAAGTTTCGCGTGACACTGCTCTGCGCACGTCATCCTGAGACATCACACAGTCTAGTAATCAGATAAGTACTAGACAATGAGATCAGGTCATAAAGTCTCATTTGCCCAGTCATTTCACTAGCTACAATACCCTTCAAACCGGGACACAGTAGTGCTTGCACACTACTGCTTGGCGGCAGAATAACGGGCAAACCGGTGGTACCTACCTAGACGAACTTTGCAGTAAAAACCTACCACCTAGTAGGAGTAGGAGTGGGGTAGATATTGCGCTGACCTATACATTTTTTTCTTCTCCTTTGTTAGGCTTGTATATAATTAATTGTGTATTGTGGCTTAAATATACACGTCCATTTTATTACAATAACAAATACTAAATGCGACGGTAAACACGGCCCTAGGTTAGGGAGCACACAGAGTTAATCCGGCCTCCATAAAGATAATTAGTCATACTCCCCCGGGCATTGTACTAAGCTCGCGAGCTTAGAGGTCCCTACTGTAAAATATACATTGAAAATTCATCGAACAATGATTGTTTTTGTATCATTTTCATTTGTGTTAATGAAATGACGTGATGATCTGGTCATTCGGCTGATATTAAAGGACACGGCCATCCATAACAGTTACTCCAAGATATAATGATTCGCGTGACGTTAACTATTATAATATCTGTGGTGTGATATAGTTAGTACTGAACCTACTGCTTGGCGGCAGAATGACGGGCAAAGCGGTACCTAGACGAACTTTGCTTTGTATCAAGTCACTTCTTAGACCCAATTGTAGGTATACAAAGTAAATTGTGCTACGTAGCTTACTAGTGGTCCTAGTAATTAAAGTAGAGCCATTGGCATGATCAGGCAACTTATATATTTTAAAGTTCAAATTATTATTTCAATCAATATACTTATAAGTATAATATCTAGACACATAGATAGCTGAAAAGGAAAAGTGTAAATCTATCTTTATTAAAACCTTAATAAAATGACAATGCCAAGGATAAACTATACAAGGCAGAAGATAACGTTCCTATCATATCGTACGGTCAAAGAAAATGAATTAGACCGAAAAAATGGAACACATTAAAAGAAAAGTATAATCCCCGTTACTAATAAACACTGCATAACAATGGAATAGCTTCTTAGTATTTCCTCTTCATATTCATATTACTAAGGGTTTATTTTATGAGAGTGAAAGACGTGACGAGCTAGTCGTTCACCTGATGTTAAGTGACACGGCCGCCCACAACAGTTGCAGTGTCACTCGGAACTTTAAAATAATAAAGTTTCGCGTGACCCTCATCCTCAGACAGCACACAGTCTAGTAATTAGATTACTAGACTGTGTAATCAGGTCATAAAGTCTCATTTGCCCAGTCATTTCACTAGCTACAATGCCCTTCAAACCGGACAACAGTAGTACTTGCACACTACTGCTTGGCGGCAGAATAACTGGCAAAGCGGTGGTACCTACCTAGACGAACTTTGCAGTAAAAACCTACCACCTAGTAAATGTATAATATTTTGTAAGGTTTAAGAAATTTAATATTTTTTAACGGACGAAGTGTTTTTAATTGAGCAAACAAACTGATCTGTAGGTCCTTCAATACTGTCGAGCATGATCGGCTAGACAAACCGGTAATAGCTTTTAGGGTGCATTGGACGTAACTTTAATTGAAACGGAGCTGAGTTTACAGCAAACCTGTGCCCATCAGCCGTATTGTGCGCCGTTGATTGGTATTCGGCGAACCTAACCTAGACGACAGAACATACAGGGTGATTGGTAGAGGGTTAGCCATTTCTGATATTAACAATAAAAAAATGTTCAACACCTAGCGGTTTTTACACAAACTTGTATTTTCCACGTAGATCTACCTAACACGCCCACCACGTTTGGCTTGGCTAACCCTTTATCAAACACTCTGTATAATTGTTATTACATACCTGCGACTGCGTACACTTTGCTTTGCAAGATCAATTATAAACAGGTATTTTTGTACCCTACTATCGGTGGACCAACAATCTGGTGGAGCCGGTTGATGCAGGAGGCGAGCAGCTGCTCGAAGTGGCGCTCTTTGGGGGCTTTTATTCGGCAGTAGTCTTCAGGCCGTTTGTGTTGCATGAACAAATTATTTGGGGGGGATATTAAAGAAATAAAACAAAATAAAACTACCGGGCTTAATATCATACAAGGATCAAAAGACGTTCGTTGGTAGAATTTCAAACATTACGTAAAATGTACGCCACGGGAACTGTTTCTATCAGCCAGCGATCTGACTAAAGATTAGTAGCGCGTAGCAAGCGTTTAGTCAAAACGCAATACACTGTAATACGAGTAACGTACCTATCCACGACGATACGTCAAATCTGTCATCACTTAGGGGATTAGCAGACCGCTCCTTACGCAAATAACTGACGGGAGGCAGAGGACGTCGCTTTGCTCTACTGCTCCCAAAGAAAACCCCTTGATAGCTCGTGAACATAAATTCTCCTATAAACACTTACGCGGGCAGGCGACGAAACAAAACGAGACAAAGTCATACGAAATAACAAAGAACATAGCAGGCAGGATGGAACAATAGACACAACGGGTGTCTCGTTTCCTCGCAAAGGATTAGCGGTTGAAATACACCATTAATATTCGTATGAGAGGAAGTTGTATCATTGTTCAACCGGATTTATAGTAAATGACTGTTCCCCATCAGGAGCTTTACAATAACTAACAGCTTGAACACGTCCGCTACTGAACCATGAACATATGGGCTTCCCCACAGAGCGCTACTTTGAGCGCCTGCTTGCCTCCTGCATCTAACGATAATCAAATGAAATATTCCGCTCGCTAACTCAAATAACTGCGGCAGGTAGGTACGTCATCGCTCTCCTGCTCCCCATCAGAAGCCTTACAATAATCACGCAATCCAGTACACTCGTTTATCAAACAACTTTTCACAATATGTAAATATTTCTGATTAGTTGATAGAGTTTCTATCTATACATCTTGATTTGTAGATCGTATCCTTTCAGGACACGTTTAAACCGGTCTAGTTATCTTTTAAGCGTTATTAGTACAGTTTTCCTTTCGGGTGTTTTTTTAACTTGACTCTTTTTGTTTAAATTTTAAATCCTGAAAGATTTATTTTAATTGCATAAAAGACCCCATTGCCTTTTTACCGTCACCACAGACAACTGTACAGTATTCGAGGTCTGTGACCGTCACTTAAAAATATTGGTTTAATTAAGGTGATGGTACAATAATTGCATGAATAAGGGGAATGGAACAGTAAAGGGACAAACAGAAAAGAAAGACGAAAAAAGAACGAAAGGAACAACAACACTTGAACACACACACACTTTTTTAGTGTTTTGAACATGCTCACGCTCTTTGCATGTAATTGTATCAGTATACGTACACAAAGTTGATGATCGAAATTAATAAACAAATTAATAAAAAAGGAAAGTGTTTGCGACGCACGCTCTTTTCAAACCAAAATCGTCCCATGCTTTAAATTAATATGAAACGGGAAATGGAACCAGGACGGGTCAGCTAGCCCTACATAAAATGTTACAACAACGGCTCTTGTTAATAGAGAATTATTACAATGTTGTATCAATGATTTGTTTAACTTTCAACGGTTTCACAACAACAGAACACTGAGTACTCAAACCGATTTCAGAACCCTAGTTTTATGGACGCAAAACGAAGCCGTCAATAAAAAATGTTCCATTTACAAAGTCTAGCGGTTTCCTTCCGTAGACGCTAGCAAGCGATCAAGGTCAAGGTTAAGCTATTTATTTCAACGGTTTTGGTATGACGGGAACCCTTGTAAACACACTCAAACGTGTTCAAATGGTTCAAGTGGGTAAACAGAAAATTCACATTTTGATTAAATTCGTGTTTCTTGTGAGACGTAAATATCAACGATAGCCGAGATCGTTATATCGACACTAATGGAGTCTATTTTTAGACTGTTCCGTACTTTGTATACCTACTTACAATGGAGCAATGGAAAAATGAGATTTCATATACGAATTGCTAATGCGACAACGGCAACCCTAGGTTATTGTTATGAAGATTTTTTTTTCTTTTCTATTGCTGGAACACCCAATTAAAATTAAGCATTCTAATCATATAACAATCTAGCCATCGATTTGGCTAATGAGTAATTTTAACTTAACCTAAACTTCTAATATAATAATTGTCTAAGAATGTGTCCAATAACACGTTTCTTATTGTCTCTATTAAGGTGAAGACACATTGTTTTTGTGTTCTTTTTAAGTAGCACTTACACTGCACCACATTAGACTATCACGTAACTGCACTTTAACACTAATTAAACTAACTCAAACGGGTTTGTTCTTTTTAGTCTTCTCACTAGATCCGTGTGGTCGAGGAGCTGAATTGCCTCAACATTCACGTGATGGTGAAGCCTGCATTGATGACTTTCTGCGTGTTTTTTAATAATATTGTGGACGAACTCTATTTTAAGGTCCCGATGGAGGTCGTCGTTTCGTATATACCAGGGTGCATTGACAATTTCCCTTAGCACTTTATTCTGGAACCGTTGGATGGTTAATATATTGTTCTGTTTGGTACAGCCCCATAGCTGTATACCATAGTCCATACTGGCATGAGGACTTGCTTGTATAATAAAACTTTATTGTGTATCGACAGAGCAGAGTGTCTACCAAGCAGCCAATACATTCTTTTATAACGCAACTCAAGTTCTTTCTTTTTTTTTTTCTTGACGTGGGCTTTCCAGCGGAGCTTCACATCAAGAATCATACCCAGATATTTGGCTGTATTCTCATATGGAATCAGTTGGTTGTTGATATAAATAGGAGAATACTGATGGATTTTATTACTGAAGTCAATATGAATAGATTTGGATTCGTTTAATTTAATCCTCCATTTCTTAGTCCAATCGTAGACTCGATTCACAGCCACTTGCACCTTTTCTACTGCTTCTTTATGGGTATTTCCTACTGCCATTATTGCAGTGTCATCAGCAAAGGTCGCAATGGTGTTATTTTTTAACTCTGGTATATCACAGGTATATAGTAGGTACAGGACCGGACCTAACACACTACCTTGTGGTACACCAGCTTTTATTTCCTTCAGATCTGAGTAGGCATCTTCCTGCCTTATTCTAAATACTCTCTTATAAATATAAGATTCTAGTATATCGGCAAATGATATTGGAATGAGCGTCCTCAGTTTGTAAATAAGGCCGTCATGCCACACTTTATCAAACGCTTGCGCCACATCTAAGAATACAGTAGAACAAACTTTTTTATCTTCAAGTGATTTTTCAACAACATTTGTAATTCGGTGCACTTGATCTATTGTTGAGTGCTTTTCTTTGAATCCAAACTGATGTTCAGGTATTATGTTTAAGCCATCTATGATAGGTTTTAGCCTTTTCAGTAGCAATTTTTCCATTAACTTTGACATTATGGGCAGCAGAGAGATCGGCCTGTATGATGTTGTTTCGTGGGGAGGTTTCCCTGGCTTTGCTATCATTATAACTTCAGCAACTCCATAGATCTGGTATGAACTTCAATCTAAAGGTGGCGTTAATAAGGGTTGTAAGTTTCACGATTGCCTTTCTTGGCAGATTGTGAAGAACTTCTCCGGATATTAAGTCGTATCCAGGAGTTTTTCTAGGGTTAATATTAATCTTAATCTCGCGCAAAACTTCTCTCGGTGTGACTAGTTTTATCTCTTCTTCATCATCTCGCTTCAAAGTGATGTCATCCATATGGATAGCTTCTTCACTGTTATTGGGTTGAAATATGTTTTCCAGGTGCTCAGCGAAGCGTTTGGCTTTTTGTTCGTTATTCACAACCCATTTACCATTTGCATCTTTTATTGAAGGAATTTGGGCGATGGGCCGTTTTAAGTTCTTAGTAGCCTTCCATAGAGAGTAGTTAGTACTTCGATCATTGGTTAGCTTCTGAAGATACTTGTTACTGGAATCATCATTAAAGTTTTGAATTCGCCTCTTTATTTTTTTGGTTAGGTTGTTCAACTTTCTTTTATCTTCGGGGCTCCTAGATTGATGCCACATATTACGTTGTTTTCTCTTTTCATATATCAGCTGTTTAATTTGTAGGGGGTATGTGTGCCCTTTAGTAGCAGCTTTGATTTCTGGAGTGTTTTTCCAAGCAGCTTGTTGTATATTCTCTATAAGAGTTTCCAATTCTGTGTTCACCTGCTCCGGTGATTTCAATGGAACTTTAAGATCTATAAGACTTTCTAGGTCTAACTTAAAATTTTCCCAATCTGTATATTTATTAACTAGTGTGAGTGGTTTTTCTATGTACAAGATATTTTCGCATATTTCCATATATATTGCGGAGTGATCTGAATTCATATCATAGCTCTGTTCTGTTCTTATATAACTAGATGAAACATTTTTAAAAATAAAGAAATCTATAAGGTCAGGAAGTTTATGTGGATCTGTTGGCCAGTAAGTAGGCATACCTGTAGACGTAACGTCACATTTTAACTCTCTGATTGCAGACAATAGTCCTTTGCCCTTGGAGGTAGACAATCTAGAGCCCCAATAAGTGTTTTTCGCGTTAAAATCACCCCCTAAGACAAATCTGCTACCAAGGAGCTTCAGAAAGCTTACATAGTGCTCTTTCTTTAGCGCATATCGAGGGGGACAGTATATGGCTGAAACTGTAAGAGTGTATTTTTTAGTTTTAAGTCTTATCGCCACAGCTTGTATCTCTTTCTCTTCGTGTGTGAAGTCTTCGTAATGTTGCAAGTTATCTTTGACTATGACAGCACTTCCACCTCTTGCTGTATTATCTGGGTGAAGCGCGTGGTAAATTTTGTATCCCTTAAAATTAATGTGCGATTGTCTCGTAAAGTGTGTTTCAGAAACAAGACACATCGACGTTCTCTATATCCAAAACTACTTGTAATTCATTTTGGTGTTTTTGTAACCCGTTTGAATTCCAGGTCATAATTTTAAGTTTTGTATTCATTTTTTCGTTTTAGTAGTAGCTATTCTGACGCTATTTTCTATCTTTTTTAGTCGCTCATCAAACGACGTCATGATCCTTAATATATTATCTAACTTCTTATCGTTAGTTATAGCTTCTTGAGAGACTAGAGGTACTTTAGCTACACCTCTTGCAGCTGCTTGAGCATATGATACATTTTTGGATGTTGTATGGGTAGGCAATTTTGCACTTGATTTATTGTGGACTGAATCACAGTGTTTAGGCACGTTTTGTTGTCGTGTTACTGAAGAAATTTTTGAAGTCTTGTTCCGGATTGACTGTATTTCTTTGGCAATAGTACAACCCCTATAGTTGGCTGGATGTGGAGCTCCGCAATGGACGCACTTAGGCTTTTCCCCCGAAGGTTTTTTGCAGTCCTTGGTCCAGTGTTTGCCTGTACATTTGACACACCTCGGTTCTTTGGAGCAGTACTTTTGCGTATGTCCATAAGCCTGGCATCTTTTACACTGAGGGACCAGTTTAGTGGTTCTCATAGACTGTATCTCTATTTGATACCCCAGTATTGTTCTAATGGCAAAAACTTTGTTTATATCCTCGTTGTTTTCAAAAGAGAGCATAAACATATTGAGTGGCTCCTTAGTTTTCCAACTCAATTTGTTCACAGCTTCTATGATATTGAAGCCCTTCTGTTTTAGGTCTTCCACGATTCTCTCTGGCTTGCATGTATGGTGTAGTTTTTTAATCATCACTCTCACTGGCCTTTCCTGCTTATTTTCGTAGGAATGCCAGAGGCAGTTGTTATTGGTTAGGGCTTTTGTGATTGCCCTGTACGAATCATCACTTAAGGCATTTACTTTGAGAGATTCACCACTCAACATTTTGATACTAAAGGTGTCAGCTGCTTGGATATCTATCAGAGAGTCGTAAAAACCTTGATAGTCTTTTATTCCATCAACTATGATAGGTGGTGGCTGGTGGACCTTTTTAGTTTTTGATTTGTAATCTTTGTCATCTTCTTTTGTTTCGTCTTGAGTGGGTGAGGAGTTGAATTTTCTTTTCTTTCTGGTTTTTGTTCTTATCCACTCAGTTTCGCGGGCTAAATCTTCTCTCGTCTGTGCTGTATTCAGCGCGCGAACAGGAAGCTTCCATTGGGATGGTTGCGGGTTTCGGTAAGTTTGTATCCGCAAGACATTTTAGTTGTTCTTGAAGAATCTCAATTTGATTTTTCAAGTCACTTACAAGACTCTCTACTTTTTGTCGCGCGGCTTGCTCTTCGCGAAACCGCCTGTATAACAGATGTTCTGTTTCAGTAGTAAGTCTGACTGATTCAGTTGATGCACTTTGTTTACTTGAATCCATTATTAAGGCAAGTGTGAAACCGCCTTAACAATATAGTTTGCCGCTAGTCATCAGCCTTGCGCAATGACTGGGTCATCGCGGCCGGCCGCGACGAGACGGCTTTGTTGTGATGCGTTAGCACTATTGGTACACGCGGTCGCGACACGTGAGTCACACAAGTGGTCTCAGCGAAAATCGAACGATCACTCAATTTTGAAGATGATACATTGTTTGTATTCTAAATATTTTAGGGGTTATTGATAAAGGCGTGACTGATAGACAAGCTACAAACTGCTGGACTTAGAGTCTTGATAGTAAATAGTTGAGTGTCTTCCCCCTATGGCGTAAAGCAGCCTGTCCCTCGCGCCGCCGTTAATGAGATGGGAGATATATATTATAGCATTGCTACTAATGTATGTCTGGCTACTTCAGCTATACGTGCGTTATTAGCAATGTACTTCAGTGACAACATAATGTCTTTATCAGTATCTGCACGGCAACTGTGACCAGCAACCTATTTATAAGTGTGGTTAAACTCAATAATTTATTAATTTATTTTTTCATTTAATTAATTTACACGGCAAATACACACCTATTACATTAATTTAATCACAACATTTCAACATCACGCTACAAAACTAATATAATAAAATTACTCGATATGTTACAAAAAAATACAATATATTATATAAAGAGTCAAGGCCTTTCAGAATTGAGCATTATCATAGCTACCGCTGTGGATAGAGGTAGTAGCGCGCGGGATCACGCCGGGTATTTTGTATGAAGTTCCGCGGCTAGAGCGCCACTGCGTGAACAGTATGAACAGCAAGATTATCGCATGCCCAATTGCCCATTCGGTTGGAATAATGCTGAATAGGCTTATGTTCAGATTAATTTGTAAAGAAAAATTAGAATCACGAGTGGGGATTGAACCATTTGCCTAGGCCTTTGTTGTTTAAAAACTTCAACATGTCCTAGACTTCAAGACCTAAAGTATTCAAGATAAAGAATAAGGACACTATGATGATGATGAATCTACGATAATAATAGCGAAATAACATTTTCAACTGCAGTTCAATATTCTCATTGAACCATCTCTAAAATCAATCATTTCGGTTCACTCAAAGGCATGGGACGGAGAGTTTCAGGCAAAAGCTTGCACTGAATTCGAATCTATTGAAAGAGGATCGGAATGAAAATGCTCTAACCATTGAAACTCGATATCGCAAACGTCCACGGAATAATTATTCGTGTTTACGTTTCCTTGTCTGAGTCCAAAAGTTTGTGGAAATAGCAGACTATTTAGGCAGAATTAGAGCTAAGAGAGTTTACCCACAGCACGAGTAGTGTGAGGTGTAGAAATCGACATAGTATCTCATCTCATGAAAAACCGTTTGACAAATGAACGATCGCGCGTATCACGTCATAAGCCTTTTGTTGCGTTTTCATTGGTCAATCGCTTTCTCGAGAGGAGAGATAGTTGACTACTACAGCTCATTGCTGCCCGTACTGATAGCCCTGCTTATAAACGTTATTTGAATCAATGCCATGCTCATGTCCTGTCAACTTCTCGTCCTCGTGAAATGTTTACCAAGGGAATTAGTGAAAACAAAAGTTCAATAAAAAGGCTTTGGTGAGCTGGCAACGCATCGCCAATGCCCATAGTATTGTATTAGATGTACTATACATAGACTACGGTTACTGTTTTTCATCAAGCATAACATTAAAACATTAAAAGTAAATATTATAATTATGAAAACAAAAACATGGTAGAAACCACGGGCTGGCAAACAGTTTTTAATAATAGTCAAATAGGTTATTGTCATCATCATCATCATCAACAGCCTGAAAACGTCCACTGCTGAAAATAGGCCTCCCCCAGAGAGCGCCACCTTGAGCGGCTGCCCGCGGTTATTGTAGATGTACCTCTATACCATTACCTATCTATCCGGCTACCCGCATTCCATTTCAGTTTGCCAAATACGAGGCGTAGCGTAGGTCCCTAATTTGGTACCGACGCGCGACGGCAGTTATTCTAATGCGGGTTCAGGATAATAATATCCCTGTAAGGGTTACGTGAATGCTGATACAGCATGTCATTCGTTTCATCTTAAAAAAGGGTTACTTATCAAGTTTGCTATAAACTGTTCGCAGTAAAATGGGGTAATAAACGTTGCGGAGTTGTCTAGAGCCTTTAAACAAATAGATAACACAATGCCGTTAGAGTTTTAGGTCGAGATTGAGTTGACTGGCCTGATAGCTCAGTTAGCAGTAGCTCTGCATGAAAATGTAGGCTGTGGGTTCATTTCCCGCCCGGGACAAACATTAGTGTGATCAACAAGGTGTTCGTTTTGTGTCTGGGTGTTATATTGTATCCTATGTATGTACAAACAGAGAAGTATCTAAGTATTATATGAGTTATCAGGTTCCCATAGTACAAACTATGCTTATTCAAGCCGATATATGTTTTACTTAAGCTACCGTGACTCGTGGTCTCATGTCCGAATTACTCCTTCCCTTTTACAACCCATCAAAATAAAAATAAAAGTTCCAAATTGGTTATATGGAGTTCTAAAGGTAACAAATGTTTTAAAAACATACAACTAAACGTACACAATCGTATTAAGGAACATTTTTAAAATTGAAACTAAAGACACCGCCCATGTATTCGTTTAAAAATTTCATTTTGAATCTTAGAATAGCACAAACCATTTTAACCACTTAACAAGACTCCGAAAAGAGGCTAACATCAATCATTGTCATTTTACGCAAACTGGGGTATATATCAGTGTTGTTCGTTTATTTGCAAAGACGTACGGCTTCCAGTGGGAAATGTAAGAGCGTAAGCAATTAATGAGTTACAAAGAGGCAATTGTAGATTTAAATGTAATTGCTTTGTATCTAGGTGAAGGGCGCGGGCGGCGACGGTGTGACATGGCTCACAATAATTATAATGACTTTGTAAGTTGTCCGAGCTGCGGCAGAGGTAGCGCCTCTCTTACTTGTAGGTACGGTCTCTTATAGGTACGGGGTGATTGGTTCGTAGACCCTGTCAGGTCGTGCTTAAAAGGTCTTGGACTACATTTTAACCTTTGTATTAGTTAAGCGATTATTTATAAAATTTAGTTAAATAATATTTTGTGGAAATTGGTGATTTCTGAAAGTACGGACATTAACTAATAAGTTTTTGATTTTAATTACATAAAATAAACTTTAGTAACTCAAAATATATTGAAGGGTTCCAAAGATACTCACAACCAAACTCTCTTCGACACACGAAATCATCTATGTAAACAAATACTAGGTATCACGATTAACATTAAGCCATTAAGCGAGAGTTGAAGCCACCACGTAGTCATAAACTACCGTAACAAAATACCGTATAAATAACACTTGATATTGTCGATAACAACAAAAGAGAATATTTGCCTATTTTCTTGTTTAATCATTCCAAACGGCTGCCAACAACGGCCTTCAGTCGGGCAGGAAACATGATGCAGGATTTTAACTGCAATTTGAGGGCGCCATATACCGAGACTGAAACTACGGTTCGTACGGTATAACTTAGTTATTCCACGTCAAGCGGTCCCTTCGCTACCAGATTACTGTCATGCTAGCTCGCTACGAGGTAAACACTAAAGAACACCGAATTACGAAGTCGGAACGGGACTCGTTAGTATTCTTAAACCAACTTTTTAAAGTATCAAAATCATTTGTGCCTACATGTGCAATACTGTAGAAGTAGCAAGCATCCTCCGTAAAAATGACCTGCTTTCAACATGCACAAAATGGTAAAATATAAGTAAATGAAATCACTACCTGAGCATCAATCGATCACTGAGCTTAGTTCTGTATCTGTAATACGGGGCTTACTCCTGATTTTTTCTGGTATGTTTGTGAAAGTTAAAATCATGTCAACTTTGAAATACTGAACGCTATTGGTTGCCTGTTGATCATCGTCATTCGTCAAGCAATACAAACACCAAATACTGTACCTATCTGTGGGAGTGGGAGTTAACATGAGTTGGATAAACTTACCAGAAACCGGTCGGAGTTGTAGAAAATTCATTACTTTACGCTGGGTAAAAAACTGACTCCTATAATATAAAATAAGCTCCTTTATGGTATATTAAAATAAGCATCAAAAATGGTATATAGATCGCCTACACTTCAAAACACTTTAAATAGCACAAAATCTCCAGCATGCTCCATCGTCCATTTACCATCAGGTGAGACCGTGGTCAAATGTTAGCCTATCAATGATAAAAAAACTCTTTTTTCTTAAAAGAGTACTAGCTCGTTGTTTGTCCACAGGGAGTACCCATGTGACCACTACACGGCCATCATCAATGTCACCCTCATGTGCACGGGCTGCCCGCGTGCGCCCGTGCATGAGAGCGCATTGCAGCTGTTGCAGCTGCTAGACAAGAGGTTCTTCGGTACAGTCGGCCCGTTGCCAGCAGATGATGACGCTGGTAAGTACTCCTTTAGCATGAATTTAGAAAAAAAAATGCCTTGGATGAAACGCTCTTCCAGCAAAAGTTTCCAGCAATTTTCTCCTGGGTATAACCTGGGTATTTTCAAGTCAACAGTCAATGGGCATCTTATACGCAAACGTGCTTCACCTTATACAACTTCGTCACTTACCATCGAGTCGAGTGAGATGTTGCCAAACGTATGCCCATTTTAGAATTTAAAAAAATGCTTTCCTTGATCTGGAACTCTGCAGAAACGTCGTCCAATTTGGAAGAGAAATACGGGGAATACAAAGTCGGATTTTTGACGATTTAGTCTCGACAATGGCTTGAAGAAAGGCTCTCGAGTGGCGACCACGAACTGGAAGACGCAGCGTAGGCCGGCCCCCCACTAGGTGGACCGACGACCTGGTGAAAGCCGCGGGGAGCCGATGGATGCAGGAGGCGAGCAGCCGCTCTAAGTGGCGTTCCCGGGCGGAGGCCTATGTTCAGCAGCGGACGTCTTCAGGCTGTTAATGATGATGATGATGATGATGATGAATGGCTTGAGCTGAATGTCTCTATCGTACTTAGTTATACACGTAAGTTAGTCGGGCTGAGTGCGACTGAAAACATCAAGGTTGATTGAACTTCTCGCGATACCTCTCACATCGAGAAAAATAAATTTGCTCTTTAGTAATTTGTCTTCTGCAAACTCTGATATAATTATTATTTATCTTAGTTGTTTTTCTGATTTCTATCACTTATAAATTCATTTCATTTCAATAAAATATACATTTGAGTATTTTTACCTACCCGCTATAACCTTTTTATGTAAATTTTATTCATTTATGGCGGTAGGCAAAAGCTTCAGGTAAACTCTAGTGTAACCACACCACTCCACGCGGTAATTAAGGCAGTAATTGAATGTTATAATTAATGTGGTGATAGGGGGTAGAGGGGAACAATGTGTGGTCGCAGCATTATGGTACCGTAGACACAATATTAATAAAATTATTAACTAACCGGTCGAGCATCGTTATATCTCCACTATACATGAGTAGAACCGTGACTGAATTTCATGTGGGGTAACTTATTTTGCACACCCTTAAGTTTTTATTATGTATTCCAATGATTGATATAGAATTCTTTATTGTTTCACCGATGAAACGCAAAAGTATAGAAAAAAAACTTATAAACCTACTGTTAATAAAACCTTATAATGTAGAATTTGGACACATCGTGTATTGTCCTGATAATCATTTCGGCGAAAGGCCTTATAGCGTAGCGTAGATCTTCGATCATCATCTCGAGAGGCATTCGCTAGATGGTTGCATCGTTATCTTTGACATGACATGTAGTAGTACGAATACTTCGGAAACTTCGCTCCATATATACATACAAAACAAAAATATTCGAAAACAGCGAATTAAGGTGAGAGCCCACACCTTCCTATACACCTGGAACACCTTATCATTCCTGACAAGCATAATCTGTGAGTTGAAGACTGGAGTATCTTCTAGGCAAGCATGCTCCATCGTCGACCGCATCATCACTTACCACCAGTTGAGACCGTGGTCGAACGTAAACCTATTTATGATAAAAAGACTTATAATTATGTTTGGTATATTAAATTTTACTTGGAAGGTATACACACCTCAATCTATCCACTTTACTGTCGTAAATAATGGTTCGTCGTAGCGCGTAGCACACGCTACGACAACTTTGCTTGCTACGTTTAAATTGATAGGCATGTTTCAATATTCGCAATATCGTCACACTAAAGCCGTGACCGCTGCTCCATGTGTTGAACAGAATATTATTCTTGAACATTGTTTGACAAAACATTTCGCGTCCGCTGCGACATTAAGCCGCGTCCGCTGGGCCACGTTTATAACAAAGTATTGTTTTTGAACAATGTTTTGTTCAAAACATGGCACAGCGGACCCGCTTTAAGAATAACTAAACCGCATGGTCACTTACCATCAGGTGAGATAGGGGGCGTTCCAGTTGGTGTTATTTTCGTTATTTACTATCACAAAAAGTCTTTCTACTAGCAATAAAAATAATCACTGTGAGTCTTTGACAGGTTGAATGTGATCCTTTTTTTTAATCTTGGCATTCTTAGCAGCTACTGAAATTCATCCATAGTATTCAAGCGAAAGCCCGATCATTAAAAACATTGGATTTAAATTGATTATTGACAATGTATTACGTCACCATTTTCGAATGTAAGTACTCTGAAAGCTTTCAGGCGGTCTAAAAGGCCATCGCACTGGTGTACCCAGATATTACGCTGATCTACTTGTTACGACTGACAATGGACGCACTGAGGGTTATTATGCATTACTTGCATCATTATTATAATTACACACAATCAGGCTAATAATTATCATAATGGCTATCTCTCCTGTTAGTACAATTAGGGCAAGTAATTGGAACAACCAATAAATAACTAAGTAATTACGGTCCGTGCTGATGGCAGGCTTTGTCCCGTAAAAACATTTGGTGAGCCTTTTTTGGGCAATGTAAACAGAAAAGGTAAATGGTTGGATCTGACATCATGTACAATAGGAATCGGAAAAGGTTTATTTCTACTACTTGTACTGTTATAAATTGTTACTTTACTTACGGTACTTTGTGTGTAGTAGCTAAATATAGTGTTTCGTAGTGTAATTACTGTTCAATGTACAACTGTACACTATATTATGTTGAGTGATATTTAAAAAATAAAATTGTTTGCTAACTTGCATCTTGGCTGTATAATATACAATAATAATTATGTGATTTATAATTTCTTTATTATTTTCCATAATAATCTTTGCGTTAATTTAGATTCAGAACATTATTTCACAGCAGTAAAGTCTGCTTTTATTATTGTAAATACAAATGTAATATAAGTATTGAGAATAATAATGTATACTCGTTTTTTTTAAGACTTCTGCTTTGGTAAAATTATAATACATTTATCAATTATATTTGTAATAACAACGGCCTCATTAAACTTTTTCATTAACTCTCCAAAATGTTTGGGCTAATGAGGTTAAACGATATACAATATTGTTCAACAGATTTTATCATAGCAAAATTAACTTTATATCTATATTTTTAAAACTAATAATAGAACCATGCTTTGCTTGTATCAAATGTATCAAAATTATTCAATAAAATTTACGTCGTTTGTGACTTATCATTTTTATTATCACCCATTTTGAAATACGTTATTTCTCTACAAACTGTACATCTATCACGTATGTCTACCTATTTATCACCAACAATAAAATCTGGTAATGTACGTAGATGAAATAACTTGCTTGTCTATTATTTTTTCGGTTATATAAAATCGGATTGATTGTGTTGCCGATGTTTTTCCGATTGGTTATATTGCCCGTGCTTGCTACTATTTGTACCAAGAAGGCAGGCTACTAGGGCCGTTTCGAGGTTCGCAGCGTCTTGCCTTACTGAATTCCCGAATTCCACGATTTGGTTAAACGCAAGAAAAATTATGATAGTAAACAGGCTTGAATAGCATTCAGCAGATGAGTAGCTTGCATGCACGAATCATCATCATCTTTGGCTTAGATTTAACTGTCTCAAACTTAATTTTCTTTTTTTATCTAACATTATTACTATTACTTCTATTGTGATAAGGAATGGCAAGGAACCGCAGTATGTGGAAAGAGGCTAGGGAGGCCTTTGCCTAGCAGTGGGACAGGACGGGCTAAATAATAATTATTATTATTATCAACCACACTAGAAGCACACAATTACGAAAAAAACGAAGTGATGCCGATTAATTATATATAACTGAAATATCGACCGTTTTATTGTGAGACACACTGCCCGTTTGCAATAAATCGACAGTTTATAAATAACCACATTTTTTATAAGCTAACGGTTCTTACAATAAGACGGTGACATATACATCTTCACTGGAAACTCCATCGGGTGGGCAGGTTGTCGTAACACGTACTAGCAGAAATTAGCTTGTGAAAGAAATAGTTATCATAATCTTAATATTTGTAAGTGTCCACGGCAAGATAGGGTTTAATAATGGTATTTCCTAAATTATTTTTATTAGTTAGCAGGTTTTGTTCGTTTAGGACCCTTAGGGCGCGTACAAAACCGATAAGGTTCCTAACCAGTAACGGTATGTATAATAATCTTTGGGTGGGATATAACTTTGGAATAGGCAAGATGACTACAATTTTTATACATAAATTAATTATATTCCTCAAAAGATATATGTACATTCGTACAAACAAAAATAAAATATCTCTAAAAAATGACTAAGTTACAAGCATTTTAATAATCAGAATAGAAAGAGATAGCTCAAACGGCCAGTGAGCTGGGTCGTCAATAGTACCTCATTACTAAGCTGTGGTAGCATTACATACCATCTCTTTGGCATGTGACGTCACAAGGGGATTTTTCATAGTACCTGTGGAGGCGCCCTGTTTTGAGAATGGTGGCAGGTGACAGGTGATGCCCCCTCCAGAAACTTTAAAAGCTTATTACTCCGTGATTAATTTACCGATTTTTAAATTAATGTACTTATTTTTTCATTAATTGCATTCAGTTTTAATCTTCTTTATGAAAGTAATATTTACATGTTCATTTTTAATAAAAGTCATCATGCCTAGTATGTAGCGCTGAAAACGAAGTGTGACTATACAGCCCGGTAGAGTTAAAGTATTCACTGCAGTCACTACTTGCATTAGTGTCTGCTAACATAAAGTTGCATTTGCGCTATTGTACTTCGAGGGTACGTTAAGCCTTTGGTCCCGAATGTTATAGTAAGACAAAAGTAGTTTAGTCAGAAGCTTTTAGGTCGTCTAAAAATGATGTTAAGTGATGACGCGGTCGAAGATTTAGCACGCTAGCCTGGAAAAAACTTACTCAATCTGCTTAAAAAAGACTGGGATAATTGCTTTAGTATTAAGCATATATCTAAGAGTTTGACTAAATATTTGAAGGCAGGCATGATGCATGTACAATGAAAATACAGGGTGTTTGTGTAGCAGTGGTCACTCGTTAACTTTTTAATTAACTACTACGTAATCTACGTATTGCTCTATTTTTACCAGTCCAGCGTTCGGATACTTTCCGCTGGTCAGTGCGTAGGTGCCTAGTTAAAATTGGATTCCGTCTAAACCAGATCATTTTGAAAACCATTTATTGGCTTTATGCTAAACGCTTGTAGTTTAATCTATGACGGACGGTAAGGGGAAATTTTATCCGTAGAAGTTACGGGAAAACAGTGTTAGGAATAACTAGGTATGTCGCTCTGGATTTGACCTCATTTTATGTTTACTGGAGAGTCGAAAGTAACTCAGTGGCTATAGGGGGCGTATAACGACTAAACCGCTGACCCGATATTGATGAAACTTTGGTATGAATTCGAGAACAGCAGTTCTTACTAAATGAGATAAGAAAAACGACCATCGTTTGTGTAGTTAAGTTAAATTGACTTTTGTTTCGGTACTTACCTTATACAGAAGTAGGTAGTCTAGTGTTCACTTTCTCGACGTATAATGAAAGGGGATTAAAACAAGGTCCACAACTACAAATTTTTAATTTTTTTTACACGTTTTTCTACGTAAAATAAGCTTGGGAGACGATGTTTTTTTTATACGAGCACAATGGTATAGCATTTACATATGTACTTAGTCTAACATTAATTAATTTAGTCCAGTAAATTCATAATCAAGTCAACGGCGGCTCTGCACTGCGTCATGGCTTCCTCGTGTATCTTACAACTATAGCTTATATTAAGTTATTACTGCATGAAAATGGATTTGAAAAACCCTTTTCTCGGGAAAAAATCCGTTTTCATACAATGTTAGTAGGTCTGCATT
Organism: Ennomos erosarius; assembly: GCA_963580505.1. Classification (NCBI taxonomy): domain Eukaryota; kingdom Metazoa; phylum Arthropoda; class Insecta; order Lepidoptera; family Geometridae; genus Ennomos; species Ennomos erosarius. The sequence goes on from OY756977.1 coordinate 2,766,446, forward strand.
AATTTTGAGTAGTTATATTAATTTATCTAAGAAAATCTGGCGCTCAACACGAATTCCCTCGGAACTTCTTCTGAGTTTTCTTCCTCCATAATGTTTTGCTGCAGAGAGGTGGGACAAAATTCTATTCACTTTTGAACTGTTTGAAGAAAATTTCTACCGACTGACGTGCTTACTACTTCGACATCACACTACATAACCATGAAACTGTCTCAAATATAAATAACTGATTGTTAACAAATTTTTTTATTATTTATATGTTCTCTAACGATGTGATTGTTTTTTATTCAATAAATTAATAGCGTTTACAACATTCGATTTTGTATTACTTATATTCTATAAATTCATTCTTAAATATTTTTATATTTTCTCAAACTTTTTAAAGTATTTATCTCATAAGTTTAACTGCATATTACCTACCTTACTTTATACTTACCCCATAGCTATTCTATTAAGTTTACATTATACATACATACTACACACATAACACATTATACTATGTACATTAACAAAGTGAAATCTCATATCTAAGATTCGTATTAAACCAAAGACTAAAAATCAAAACATTATTTCTAAACTAAATATATTACGTTAGGTACGTTATGTTATTATAACCGTCTGAGATCGATGTGAAAACTATTCGCTGACCGATATTAGTACGATTATATTTGTTTTTCCTATTTCGCAATATGATGGAAGCTACATTAAGTGTAGTGTATGAATAAATAGTATATAATTAACATTTTTAAATTTGGCTCACATATGAACTACGTCCGCGGGCTATACATATAAGAGTTGTATTACTTATAAAGGGAATGCCCTTTATAAGTAATACACTCTTATATGTGACTTATAAACGTTGCTTAAATTTAATCAGTGTTTAAAATACTGTCTCGTTGAAATGAAATGAAATGAAATAATTTATTTGTAAGAATTTTGGTTTATAGCATTGCAAAGATGGAATAGCACATAATTCTTCCAACAAAATTCTGCCTATAGGTGCAGTCGTACAAATATTCAACGTACGTAACTATAGAAGTTCTACATGGAGTTCATAATATTTTTAGTAAGGTGAAGTTTTCCGGATATGTACAATAAAATTGTTATATCGATAAAAAATGTTTATAACTTTAAGAAAAATAAACTACAAAACCTAAACTACAATAAAAGTTATTAAAAAAAAAAGATTAAACTTAGTAGTAAATTTTTCTTAAAGATATAAACATTTTTTTATGCACACAAATAAATAATGTTACCATTAAAAATAAGTTATATCGATTTACTGATAATAATTTGATTAAACATTTGGTATGAAATTGGTGCAAATTATGTTTAATTAGTTTAATTAAAAGTACATAATTAATTCTCAAGCAAAATCAGGAGAACGCGCCTAAAAGCGCTATGAATGAATGATTAAAATAATTTTAATCATTTAAATGAATGAACAAAGTGCCATTTTCACAAAAAGTACCTACGACCGAATTATTATTGTTTAGGTTGGAATACTTTTGTTGCATATAATATGCATACGGTAATAACATATGAGGCCTAAAGTAACCGATATAGCTTTCAGAATTAGCAATTTGAAATGGCAGTGAGCGTGCCTCATCGCTCGTAGAACTGACAACCGTTGGGAAGAAAGGTTCTCGAGTGGCAACGACGAACTAGAAGACGCAGCGTAGGCGGCTCCCCACTAGGTGGACCGACGACCTGGTCAGAACCATGGGGAGCCGATGGATGTAAGAGGCAAGCAGCCGCTCAAACTAGTGCTCTTTGGGGGAGGCCTATGTTCAGCTGTGGACGTCTTCAGGCACTATACAACTGTAAATAATATTTATAAATGGCGCTCCACAATTAATAATAACAGACGAGGTGAGATAATTTACAATAAATTATGTATCAGTAGTATCTGCTTCATGACGGAACAGAAATATATGGGACATATTTATGTACTTTAAAAAATTTACGTTTACATTTATCTTATTTAACTCTAGCTCTACATTTTATCACAGTTTTGCTTTGTTCGGATCAAATATTATAATATTACACAAAATAATAAATTAAAATTACACGCTAAATACGAAACGTCAAATTATAGTAAAATGTGTTACTAAAAGAAATAAATAGGTCCAGCCGGATTAGCAAAGTGCAGTGGCCCCAGCGAAAGATTTAATACTTATTGGTGGTGTTATTATAACCTTAGTACGCTTAGTGCATGATATCAGATCTCGATCTTCTTTTTATGTATATAGCGTACTCAGGTTCTGTTAATACTTCACCAATTCGCGGGAGCCACTCCATTTATCTTATCCGGCTACACCCTTTGATGTAAATTATAAACCTTACATGGTCAAAACTACGGGTAGCCGATGGAAAAGGCAAGCAGCCGCTCAAAGTGGCGCTACATAGGAGAGACCTATGTTCAGCTATAAACGTCTTCAGGGTTTCGATTATGATCACAAATGATACGTTATAAATTCAGTATAAATAATCCGTATCTTTAGTGGTGTCTACTGGCTTTTATATATGTAAACTCAGGATGAAATAAAATCCATTAACCCAGCTCTTGTATGTCTTTTAAAATGAAGGTAAGGTTTCTCACATCAGTTTTTATCAGATATACTGTTTGCGAATGATGGACCGCCATGGATGGCTTACAAAGAGCATAATCAACTAAATTTAATAAATGGAATAATACCTAATGACTTATTACCAAGTTTAGAATAACACGCTTTTATGAAATGTACATTTTTATTCCTAATATTATACAGGATGGAAAACATGTTTGGAGATAACGTAAATTTTATTCAAAGGAAACGTTTTTCTTCTAAGCAACGCTTCAATGGTTCCGACCTCCGCCTATACTGTAGTTCGTCCTTTATAAGTTTTTCTTGTCTGTCTGTCTGTCGCAAATCTTCCACAAATAAACGTACCAACATGCATGTAATTTTAAACAAAGATGATTAAGTTGGATAATATAATTAAAAAGATAGTATTTTTTTTTATAAAACAACTGGAGTTCATGTTTGTGCTCATAGGACCTTGCCGAGCGCCTACAGGCGCACTCGTACTACTACAAGCCTACTGTACGCTGCACGTGTACGCGCTCGGTAAAGTCCTATGAACATCTCAGAGCATGAACATGGATAAGCGCATTTTGTGCATCAGAGTTAGTGTAAGTAATATTAAGTATCAAAAAACATGTTTCAAACTATAATAAAGATAGTTGTTTTCCCAACCTGTATAACTGTAGCCTATTAAAATAATTGAAATATGCACCGTGTTATATTTAGGTTGTATTATGTACAATTATAATTATTTTGCCTTAGTAATTTGAACTTTAGCAGGTGTCATCAATACATCATACATTTATTACATTAATCGTTTTATCATAATAATCGTTATTCGTAGGTTATCAAAAAAGTTGAATTGTCCTAAACAAATATGTTATTATTATTTATTTATGTGAATCAGCGGCTTATTTTATAATTATCTTATTTGCTATTTTTTATTAATTATTCAACTGGAAAATTCAAAGAGGGTTAGGGCGGTTGTCTTCCTCACCGTCACCAGGACGTTACCCAAGAACAAGATGACGCCGCCTGTCCACTGCACGCCCGTTACTGACTCGCTGACAGGCGTGCGTTGGACAAGCTGTCATAGGAAATATAGACTCCGTCTCACGTAAGTTGTCCAGCGGCAATAAGTGGAACTAATTTTGGAAGTGATTTACGTGACTACATAATATATGTACCTATGCAGTGCTTTATTTACTAAATAAATTCGATATTCACATATTACTTTATATTGAAATTTTGGGGAGTATAAAATATAGAGGTCAACAACATTCCGTATAGCGCGAATGTGGCGGCGCGGCCGTGGGACTTCTTTCGTGAGAATGAGTTTATGTGCCGCTACTTCGGTGCCATCATCTCGTTCTCGGAGGACGTCCCAGTGATGGTGTGGTGGACAAACGCCCCCGGTTTTTTTAAAGGAAACTACATTATGTTTTAAATTATCATAATAAATGCTAAACGATTATATAAAGCGAGCGAGGGATGGCTTGACGCGCGCACGCGTCTCGTTCTGTATGTTCTTCTGCTGGATAATCGTAGTGAAAATGTAGGCTGTGGCCGTGTATTCGTACAGCTGTTAATTTTCCAACTTGGTTCGACTGCGTAATTGTTCTACGCGCACTGTTTATGTAGTTTCAGGTTCACTTAGAACGACTCGAGTCCATAGTCGAATCATCACGACGACGATGACCGGTTCACCTGATCTGGCTGATCGAAACATATTTATGTTTTATTTTTTCTGTGTGGTTTGCCTGGAAGTGTAATTGCATGGTTGTGTTGAAGTAGTAGGGTATGAGAGACTGTGTGCCTGTTACTTTTTGTCTTAAAGACGAACTTCCGAGACGTTACGCCTGAGCAACATTTCCACAATCACACTCGTGTTTAAACTTCTGTTACGCAACAAACAGTTGCCTATACTACTATTAAAATGTCTATTGAGTTTTTTTTAAATATTCGTGATAACTAATATAAATTATACCCAAAATATTATTAAACAACATAATAAAACTTTTATAATAAATATTACTTATTTCATATTCATAAGAGAACGCAGCGATCAATTTAATATAAAACTAGCATACCAAGGAATCTGCAGGCAGAGAACCGTTAATGTAATCGATATCACCCCGATCAATTGTTTTGGAACTTACGCTCCAATATTATGAATACAGATAATTAAAGAATATACATAAGTATACACGAAATGTACAAAACTCATAATGGTGTATTTTGTAACTCGGGAAATGTTGACTGAATGCTGTTAGCATTAAGTCCTCCTTTGTACAGGTTATGTGCATAAAGTATTAAATATAAACTAAATAAATAAAATGTATCCTTAACGTAAGGGAATTATTTGGTATCCCTTAGGGTTCTCTACCTCCAGATTCGATTAGATCCATATCCATATTACACCCCGTAATACATTTTTAATTTATAGTGTTTAAGTGTTATTTAAATTGTAGTATCAGATAGTAATAATTATGTTGTAACCATCTAAAGTTATAACGTCGAAAAGAAAACCATTTGTTTCATGATTGTCACATCATGGCCACGGTTGGTAAACAGCATATTTCCTGTATCCCACTGAAAATATACATAATGCATTTGCATGTATTTGTTATCTTACGTTCTATGATAAAAATAATAAAGATGTCGTTCTCGAACCCACATAGAACAAATCAGTCGGTGAAATTTGCTTCCTGTTAAGTTGAATAGTGTTTTATTGAAGGTTTACTTTAATAGAGTAAAGTTTTCTGGCACAGGCTGAAACACAGTTACACATATTACATACACAATTATAATTATATTTTACAATTTAACCTTTATAACTAGAATCATATTTTGAAATAACTATACACATCCTAAAAATTATGAGCTTATCTATCCCTACATTGCAGTAAACTCTTATTAAGTACATATAAGTTTACTTTCTTTCTATTCTATTCACATTGATATTTAAACCATATACTTACTCATCTTACAGGCTTACCTTTATGTGAATTTAGTTACATTACAAATCAGTTCTTAATAGCTATTTCGCAACATAAATCTGAAATTTAAAGGTTACTCTGAAAGTAAAATAAATATTCTTGTCAATGTTTAATCGGTATTGCATCGAAGCCACCATATCCAAAAACGTATCGGCTGGGTAGGGTGCAATTTACCGGTGGTCAAGGCTGAAGGGGTTGTGAGGGATCTCTGGAGAGCACGTGCCGTAGATCAAGAACCACTCTCTAGCAAGAACCACTCGTATGAAGCCCTTTGCCGAATCGACGTTGTAGTTAAACGTCTGGGAGTTTTGGAGCTGGTTCCTTCATCGGCTAATTAACTCTTACTCCAGGCACTCATTTTGTGTGTACTTACCGCTTATAACATTACGAAATAATATTTGTAAGAAATTTTGAAAATAAACTTTGAAATATTTGTTAGGAATTTGGAAAGTAATACAAAATGCCAATTCGTGATTACAACGTGTATGTATTTCTAAAATTTTGAAATATTCCATAATAACAATTATGAGCCAATTGTTTGGAATAAAGCCAATTATTCCCTTTTGATAATTTTGGTTGTACATAGTAATATAATTTATGATATAATTAATAATATTATAATTTATTATTATGGCGTGTATGAGTGATTGAATGGTTTTGAATAAGACGGAAATAAAATCCAAAAATGCCAATTAGTATCAACAATTTTCCAATCAATATTTTTGAACATTTCACATAACGCCACCTGACCCCAATAGCTTATGTTATACCAACAAGCTGATCTGTGTTATACGTATACCCCGACTTCTTCGTTTGTAAATGTGCCTCTACATGCTTATAATAATATAATAGAAAACAATAAACTAGAGATACATTATACAGAGTGATTGGTTCGCAGGTTCAGGGTGTGTTTAAACAGGTCTTGGGCTATCTTTTAAGCGTTACATAGATAAGCAATATTTTTTATTTTCTAGTTGGATTAAAAATTGTGAAAATTGGAAATTTTCCCTGTTTTGGATTTTAAATATTGACTTCTGAAATGGAGGTATTAAACAGTGGATTATTATTTACATGAATGAGGATGCCTCAGGATGCCGTGCGCCGTGCAGTGTCACGCAAAACTTTATTATTTTGAAGTTCTGAGTGACACTGCAACTGTTATGGGCGGCGTGCCGCTTAACACCAGGTGAACGACCAGCTAAAAATGATTTCCTGTGTTGATGGGAGGGTTGTAATTATCTTTAGAACACGTCCAGATTTTTCGATAAGTGGTGGATTATTAGAAAGCAGTTGAAAAGTACATGTTTTTGAAACAATTTACAGAATAGACAGTTGAGTCAACTTTTTGAGTTAAATCAAAATTTTTGCCATAGTTTACATTTTCAAGAAAAAAACACGTTGCAGCACATTAATATGTGATTTAGATTTAACCATAATTAATCATATTTTTTATTAAAAAAATATGATTAATTATGGTTAAATCTAAGTGTCAGGAGAGTCGCTTGGGTTTTTCTTTTATGCAATTAAAACTTGCACTTACAGAAATCAGTAATTTAATGTCCAAAAGGAGAAATTATTCAATATTCTAAATTTTAAGTTATTTCGAAAATAAAAGAAAATTGCTGTACTTATGTTAAATATGTGTGGACATTTCACACGGCGCCATCTAGCCCCAAACTAAGCATAGCTTGTATTATGGGAACCAGATGACTGATACAATACTTATATACTTTTTTGTTTGTAAATACATACATAGAATACAATATAACACCCAGACGCAGGACAAACATCTATGTTCATCACACAAATGGTTGTCCCGGGTAGGAATCGAACCCACAGCCCTCAGTTCAGAAGACAGGGATACTACTAACTGAGCTATCGGGCCCGGTTTAAACACACCTCGTAAGGATACGGTCTACATACCGATCACGCTTTATATATAGAAAAGAAATAAATAATCAAAAAAATCTTTAAAACAACACTTCAAATACAATACATATATAAAACATCTGCGCAATTTTAAATAAAAAAGTTTCATAGGTAATAATAATTAGGTATACAACGTACATCAATGTGCCGTCTATGCATGCTTTTAAACATATGTTAACATCATTATATATCAAGTTGGTTAATGATCAAGTAAGGGTTAAAGTGATTATTTAATTCCTAAACAAACTCCTAATACAAACTTGCAATTAATTGCAGCAGTATCAATGCCAATATAGATAAGACTTATTACATTGACAACGCATAATATGAATATTCATGTTTACTGTATAATAAATCCTACCTTCAATGAACTAAAATAAAAAGTCCATTATTCACTATTGTATAGATAGGTTATACTAATATACTCGAATTAGCCCACGTTTCTAATATAGACCTGGTTGTGTTTTTAAAGTTTAAACATTCGTTTCGTGCTCACTGGAAGAGCCACGGCTGGGATGGTAGCCTGGCGCAAAATGAACGTGCCGCACCGTCTGGATCCGGCGCGCGTTGTCCGCGTTACCTGTCTGCCGTCAGATGTTCCCGGCTTGCATCTTCTCTAGCTCAAATGTTTCTACTCGGGCTTGGCGTGAGTTGTCGAAGCGCCAGCGTTGGATAACCATTCCTGACTCCTCTTGGCGCATACACGATTTAGTAAATCGACCGGTTTCGTTGGCTCCTCTGCCCGCCACATTCTCTTCGTGTAACTCAATATCAAGTGTAGTAACGGGCGGGGTAGCGCCAGTGCGCGCTACCTTCGCTCGCACGACCCCGCTGGTACCAGCTCCGCTGTTAATCGCGCCTCCTGGCGCTCCCTCGTGGTTGTTGCTAAATGACTGCACGAACGATGCAGCTGTTGAAAAAAAACCATGTTAAGTACATTAAAATTTTTTAAGTCTAAGTTCAACTGACCTTTTGGCTAAAACCTAAGTCTTATAAAATTCTTGTATAATTAACAAATGGTGTTCCGACTTCAAAAAGGAGGAGGTTATCAAGGAGATTATTTTGCATTTTTTTTGTTTCCTCATGACTCTAGTTGATATTTTTTATCAAAATCATAATATCATCAAGTATGTCCTTAGTATGAAATTAAAGCTAATGAAGTAGAGTTAACCCCTATGAATGGTATGTAGTCAAACATCAAAAAAGTTTATGAGTTAACCATGGAGCTAATAAATAAAAAAAGGAGGGAATCCCGTCTGATCCGAAACTGAAGCACCCTCAGGAAGCCGGAACGCTTCGTACGTACGAGCGGGGCACGCACACATACACATCATAGGCAGCCGGTCGCCATACTTTCATCTGACACACATATGTAATATGTTCGCCATTTTGGGCTTCAGTTCCATGTCAATCAAAACTCAATCCTTCTTTTTTTATTTCATCTATGGAGTTAACAGAATAAAAATATTTGTGGACATTTCCCACAGCGCTTTCTAGACCCAGACTTGGCAAAGATACTGAGGGGATGGTTGTGTGCCTATATTATTATTGGAAGGAGGTCCATATGTTGGACGTAAATAAAGATGATGTTCAGCTCACAATGCGATTTATTAATTTACGAGCATTTACAAAATAAAAAACCAACTAAAATTTTCATATCGGCTAAGACCTAGATTGACATCCGTGCAGAATCAACAAGATCCGTTGTCCATAGTAACCAAAAGTAAGGTTCTCTATGAGGCTGCATGAAAACTCTTTGCACGCCACAATACTTTGGGTTTTTGTAAACACGTACATACATGGAATACAATATAGCGCCCAGACACAGAACAAAAATCGAAATCCGTCACACAAAATGTTTGTTCTGAGTGGGAAACGAAGTTCAGAAGGCAGAGACTGAGGGAGGTATGAAGTTAGTCCATTGACCGTTGGTTACCGATTTTGGTATACGTTCCGAAAAATAAACCGAAACCCTTATAGGATCACTTGGTACTCCATGTCCATCTCTCTACGCCCGTCTGTCTGTCAAGACCCTTTTCTCAGGAACGCGACCAACGCTCGGTTTCTGGTATGTTTGTTAAAGTTAAGCTCAGGTCAACTTAAAACTACTGAACTAGTTGAAGACAGCCAATGAGCGTCCGTATTTTTAAGTTGATGATAAACTGGGGGCTAGTTGCTAGTATATACATAGCTACATGCATAGGCACTTATCTTAAGACGAAGGGTATATAGAGCCAGATAAGCAAATCTAAATTCGTTCAAAGAAACATCGACCTTAACACCGTAAACTTAAATATTAATTTAGTCTGAACTTCCGCATGGCGCTTACGACTGAGACAACGTACGAAATGACTGATTTTGGAGGGTTTTAATTAATATTTATGTTCCTATAGTATTTTTCAAAACATTATGTAAACCGAATAAAATGGGAACAACCAAATTTATAGAGATATGTTTGTAATTTTTTTCTATAGGACTGAATTTATTTATCTTGTGTTTGCGATCATCATAAACAAGTTAATGAATCTAATTATATGATAATTATATTAAATTCAAAGCTCCACATGCTCTAATTTCGTCAGGAAACGTGCCAAAAAATACCTTGTTTGCCTTTGCCATGCATTTTGAACTCCTACGGAACTGTTTAATGACAAACGTCTCATGCTGTTCAGGGGTGTTTAAGATCACAAGCGACAGGTTGTGTACATTATCTTGCATTTGACCTGAATATAGATAAGGTACTCTAGTTAGTAGTCGAAGCGGATTATTCCCAACAGGTATGATGACTAAAATTTTTTTTTTAATTAATTAATTCTATTCCTCAAAAGATAAACATTTGTGAAAACAAAAATTAAATATCTCAAAAAATGACCAAGTTACAAGCATTTTAAAAATCGGAATAGAAAGAGATAGCTCAAACGGCCAGTGACGTCAGAGGAAGGTAGTACCTCATTATTAAGCTGTGGTAGCTTTTCATACAATCTCTTTGGTATGTGACGTCACGAGTAAATTTTTCATAGTAACTGGGGGCGCTCTGTTTCGCGAGAAAGGGACAGGAGATGCCTCCTGTAGAAACTTTAAAAGCTTATTACTCCGTGATTTAATTACCTTTTGATTTTGCTTATTTTTTCAATTATTGCATTCATTTTTAATGTTCTTTATGAAAGTGATATCTACTTGTTCATTTTTAATAGTAGTCATCATGCCTATTCTACAGATTTTCACTACAGTTTCCCAATTCAACAGATCCCAATTTCACAGTTTTCCAGTTTAACAGATTCCTCTTTCTTAATTTGATAGATCCTTAAGTAAACGGATTCCCAATTTTACAGAAACCCAATTTGAATTGGGTGACTGCAATAGATTTACAGTCACCCAATTCAAAGTTTACCTTAACATTTACAACAACCATACAACAACTATAATTACAATTTTGACAGATGTCTAATTTTTTAATTAGAAAAGTTGGCTTTGTTGAATTAAAAATCAGTTAACATAAGATTCTGTTAAAATGAAAATCTGTAGAAATGGGACTCAAGAAATGGGAATCTGTAGACATGGGAATCTATAGTATTGAAAATCTGTAGAACCGGGAAAGCATTTTATATTTAAAAAAAAAAAACGTCTTAGCGGGTATTCCTCTTACATATGTAGGCTAGTTAGTACATTTCAACCGAAATGGTTTTGCTAATCCTCGGTACGAAATTATGTGATTAGTATTTTATTGGCTGCCAAGATACAGGCTGTGCGTGGTCTATCGAGTTATCTTGATGAATTTAATAATTATATTATAATTTTAATTTATTTTATATATTTTTTTCTATAGAGATGTTATTTAGATCTAAGTAGCTATGACTTTGTATTATTATTTCGAGGAGATAAAATTACTTTATCAATAAAAATGTACCCATAACAACACACGTTATTCAGAGTAAATGGGTGAAGCCCAATTCCAGAAAATATCGGAAATTGTATCATGGTGACGTTTTATAAGGGATAATAAAATACATTCGGGACAGTATCCATGGAAACAGGCCGCATTTCGGAATATGTTTCACGAATTGTAAAAATTAAGTAGGTATTTATATAATATGTGGCGTCACGCGTATAATTAATTACCTCGCAAGCATTCTCATTACGTACGCAAGCTTCAAAGAAGAAACGCTTTCATACTACAAAGCTATCTATTTAAAGTTTAACACAAATATTATAATTACAACAAGGTTTTATTTAATATTATTTCTGGTAAAATTAATTGAAAAAACCTTTATGAATGCCAAACTTGGTCTGATGAAAATGTTTATGAAAATACGAGCTCGTGATAAAGATTAAAAATCAAAAACTTTTGAGAATATTTTTTTTTGTCAATTTGTTTTATTCTGGCGGGATTAATCATAAAACAATTTTACATGGCGTCTCATATATATCTAGTGATTCATATATATGTATTAACATTTTAGTTAAACCACACTATTGAATGATCAAAATGTGAGACAGTGGATGGTTTCATAATAGAGTGTAAAATACATGGCATGGCATAACGTTAAGTCTACGTTTAGAGGTAAAACTCTAAGTTGAACCCAGACTAATAGACAAAAGTTTATGAATGGTACTTTGTAACTTTGGTAACTTTCAAGAAAAGGTTTCCTTTGGCTCTTTGTCCTGCAAGACAATGCAAATGCTCTGCCTCGACACCGGGCTTTCGATGAGTTGAACGCTTCCAATAACACTCACTCTAGCAATGAAATATACGACTTGAGAACAAATAAGTTTTACTAAATATTATCAAGACTAAATTCACTTGCACCTAGTTCGAATCACACCGATAGTTTCACACGTGACAATAAATCTGCCAGTTAGAGTAAAACTCGCGGTCAGTTGGTATTGGTTCTTTATAAATGTCTCTTGTATTTATAATATATAAATATAACATGTACATATAACAATATATGTGACCCATAGTGTCACATTTTACAGAGTGTGTGAGAGATATTGTACACCCGGCGGCATACAATTTGCGTGGGCTGAAATTAAGTTGAGACCAGTCATTTTGGGTTTAGACGTTAAGCGTTCAGGTAAATTATGATACCAAAATATTTCGAGATCGGGGAAAACGTAGGTACGTAGTATTTCAGTCATATAATTTGTAGGTTTGTGTAATTTTTTGCATGTTTTTGTCCCGTAATGATCTTGCGCAGAAAGTCCTAATTAAACCTAACATAATAATTGAAGCGTTCGGGAAACGTCGACCTATCTTTTCATCCAAAATACCGCAGAGCCTGAAAACAAAGGTTTTCAATCAGTGTGTTGCCAGTGATGACATATGGAACTGAAACGTGGTCTCTTACTGTTGGCCTCATTAGTAAGCTCAAAATCGCGCAACGAGCTGTGGAGATAGCTATGCTCGGTGTTTCCCTGAGATATAAGATCCGAAACGAGGAAATCCGCAGACGGACTAAAGTGACCAATATAAAGTTAGCCCCTAAAGTTATCAAGTTGAAATGGCAATGGGCAACCGCAATGGGCAGAACTGCCAACCGATGGGGAAGAAAAGTTCTCGAGTTGACCATGAACCGGAAGGCGCAGCGTAAGCAGACCCCCTACTAGGTGGACCGACGACCTGATGAAAACCGCGGGGAGCCGATGGATGCAGGAGGCGAGCTGCTGCTAAAGTGGCGCTCTCTGGGGGAGGTCTATGTTCAGCAGTGGACATCTACGGGCTGATGATGATGATGATGATATTTCTAATTATGATATTTGGGTAGGTTTCCCAATATTTTTACAAAGTTCGCTAAAGCCTGAGTTTTATTGGCAGTAAGCTGGCTCGGGCATCTTGGTAAATTCAGTGCTGCCACCCGCCATGCTCCACCTTCGAGCATTTATAAGTAGAGATGGCAAGGCAAGGCGTCGCTTAGCATAAGTTGTAAGTCAAACAACTTGGCACTAACTAGGACCTAGTACTGAGTTTGAAAGCTATGTTTCTTCAGTCTAAAATTTATATCTTCTTCAGCCTGAAATGTATATCGTAACTTAAATTGAAACTATATACCATCCAAAGTTGGGTAATTGTTTAGTTTCTTTTTATTAGAAACAGTAAAAATAAATGTGATGTAACGGTACCTACATAAACACGACCTCTTGCAGCTGTACTGTTCTCATAGGGAGTATTTTTCAACATTAAAATTTTAAGGACATTAATATATCTTTAACTTAATGTATGGTTATTTAATTTATATCTAAAATGGTTCGAAGCAAAGCAAAAAATTTCCGCACCATAGAAAAGCTAGTAATACGCGTCTTAAACAATAAGAACGATAGCGCGAGAAATAATGAATTTAGACAAAGGTGTACTGAGAAAATAATCTCTTTTGTCCCCTTTCAAAACCTATATCTATGCTACAAACATAAAATATTCAATCGTGCAGAAACTCATCTTGTATTTCTAAACCTATTAGTCTTAGTTTTCTCGCAGAAAATTGTCGATAAAACTGAGAGACGCCAAAGGCGATTGGAAACGAGAGATTCCTTTTAATACGATATAACCAGTGTCCGGAAACTCATGGAGATGGGATCGGATTAGCGGCGGAAATTCCCCTAGCCGCGCCGTGACTTTACAACCGTGGCGTTATCTGATCAAGAGTAAGGCAGTAAGGCTATGGTCTCCTGACTCCTATAAACGCTGTCGGCCGCGTACAACGTCACGCCGTACGCCGCGTCACAATTCTTATTTCTTACTATAGAAATTAGTGTCGTGGTACCTTTCTCACGCCTATGTCGGTGTCATAGAGAAAGATGGCGTTTATAGGAGGCCATAGCATCTACCTAGATCCCACAATTCTTAACTCTGGATGTGGTACCTCAACACTATGAAAAAATATTGAAAATGTTTAACGTGTAAACGAAGATACACTAATCTGTTATCGCCCAGTGAAGGAACTTCCAAATACTGTGGATTTGTATTCCTAGATGAAATCATTAAGTCCGATTGGCCATTTGCCAGTGCGAGAAGAATAGGGTTAAGTAATAATCACAAGATTATTTTGGAGTCACACAAATTGTTTAATAAATCGCAAAAATTTGTCGGGCAGCTACTCTACAGATTTTATCTATTGGATCAGAATACCAAATGTTAAGGACGAAGCCTAGCGCGAAATTTTTCTTTACTCCTCGTTCTGTTATCAACATTTTTAGACTGGTTGGTAATTTAACCCGTCTTCAGTTTGCCTCCACCTGGGAGTCTACTTCTAGTTATCTACATTAGGTTAAGTCAGATCGCTTCTAAACTAGTCAGTAGATGTTTGTTGGTTTCTATGAATTGAATTACTTATTATGATTTCGAACTTTGCTTGATATTGAAACTTGTTGAAACCGTCTGAAATACTTGATTCGAATAATCCCCGATGGTCAATAAATTGGATTGGCATTGGCTTGCTAAATTTGAGTCGAGCACAGACGCCAATCGTTCGTCTTTTGTATACGGGAATAACTTAATGCCAAGGGAATGCTAACCTTGGGTAATAACTACCATTTACAGATATTCTGTAATCAATGGGTGGTATTGACGCAAGAGTCTAGACTTTTACTCTTTCCACGACTGCTAGGTTTTTGGTCGTGCAAATGCTAGGTCTGGTCCATTCTAAAGTAAGCTCTAATGACTTTTTGTTAAAATATAGGTATGAGTTTGTTGGCTGTGGTTTGTTTCGAATTGAGTATCTAATTACTTACAGTCAGTCAATATTATGCATTAATTTCCAGTGGATGATATTACAACGAAATACTATATATCCATTCTTCATTATTTATTAGAGTGTGGTTAACATCAGATTCTTTAACTGCGTTATTAAAGTTTTAGTTTGGACTTTTTATAATAATTACTCTCTCACGATATTTCTATAAGAAATCCGCAGAAGGATTAAAGTGACCGATATAGCCCTTAAAGTTAGCGAGTTGGAAAGGCAATGGGCAGGCCACATCGCTCGCAGAACTGACAGCCGATGGGGAAGAAAGGTTCTCGAGTGGCGACCACGAACCGGAAGGCGCTGCGTAGGCAGACCCCCCCACTAGGTGGACCGACGACCTGGTGAAAACCGCGGGGAGCCAATGGATGCAGGAGGCGAGCAGTCGCTTAAAGTGGCGCTCTCTGGGGGAGGCCTATGTTCAGCAGTGGACATCTACGGGCTGATGATGATGATGATGATATTTCTAATTATGATATTTGGGTAGGTTTCCCAATATTTTTACAAAGTTCGCTAAAGCCTGAGTTTTATTGGCAGTAAGCTGGCTCGGGCATCTTGGTAAATTCAGTGCTGCCACCCGCCATGCTCCACCTTCGAGCATTTATAAGTAGAGATGGCAAGGCAAGGCGTAACCATCCGCCGGTCAAATGGCGCTACTTGGTCATACACATTATGATAATGTGCGTGTAAACACTGCGTAACTACTCTGTATTATAATTATAACTGTGTGCTTATTTTAAGATGTGTGTGGCGTCCGTTTACACCTATCGTGATTTGCGCGTGTGCTATGCGTGTTTACTTTGTCACACGTAAAAACGGTAGAAGATTATGTTTGCGGAGTGGAACGTTAACATATCCATTGGTTAAATGCTCTAAGTCCTCCGCAATGCGAATTTGACTAACAACTTCCTAATAAGAAAACCCTAAGCTGACTTGAAAAGCATATTGAGTATACCTAATGTACATATTGGTGTTAACATGAAATATCATGATTCTTCAATTATTCTTTGATTCAGCTTTTATATGAACATGTTTACCAAGTTCAAATAAGCTATATCTACATCTATCTACTGTACTTTGATTTGAAATCAGCTATTTATACTTAATCAGACGCGTGTTTGATATAATTTCGTTTGAATTAAAATACCGCGTGGGGAATCTTGTTAAAATCTTTATTATGAAAAGGGCAATTTTAGTCGGCAAGGTATATATAAAATGTTTTTTTTTTGTCACAAAATCAAGTCAAGAATTGAATTATTTTTACTGATTGTAGTAATATTAGCCGTGTGGTGTTCGAAATAAATGTAATTTAGTATAATTATTGACTCTTTGTTCCTGGTTTTTGGGGGTCTGTCATACTGTCTTTAATGAGATTCATTTATATTGCATACAATTTTAAATCATTAGAGATATGCTATGAAACGTAAAGCGCACTAAGTGTTCAAACTATGTGCCGTTATTTCTCAAAACAACAACACAGGTAAAATATCTAAATACTAGCTTGTATCATAAAATATTTTTACGGATGCCATAAATAGGTACGTTTCTTTTATATCTTAATAGGCCCGCATTTGACCGTAATCTCACCTGATGAAAAGTAACGACGCGGGCTAGATGTATGTATATATGTAAGCTTGTATGTACGTAGGTTTCTAATATTCTTATGTTTATATAAGTCATCATTATCATCAGCCTGAAGACGTCCACTGCTGAACATAGGCCTCCCCCAAAGAGCTCCACATTGAGCGGCTGAATGCCTCTTGCGTCCATCGGCTCCCCACGGTTCTGACCAGGTCGTCGGTCCACCTAGTGGGGGGCCTTCCAGTTTGTATAAGTAATATTCATCAAAATCTAAAACAGCAAGTAGACTTATTTATTATGCTTATAATTTTGTATCTGAAGTAAAGGAACTCTCTTGCTAAAGTAAAGAACCGTCCCTGGGTAAACAGATCCACTAGCAATGAATAATAAATAAGTGAAGCACACGCGAACCTTTGAGCGCCGAAATTTTCGATATATCCCAATGACATCGGGTTTACGCTCCTGTCAGCATAAATCTTATAGAGAAATAAAAACAGAATGTGACCGCTATGTAAATAAATAATTACAGATCCAACACCATACCGAAACTTATCTTACTACTGGCCCATGACTCCTTCACATTTGTACTTGGTTTTTATTTTTACATAATTATCTGGGTTGTTTAAAAGAGATGGTCTTCTATGGTCCCTCGCTCGCTCAGGACTCTAACTTAGATTCAATATTAGAATCCTTCGCTTGCTCGGGATTCAACATTAGCACTCGAAGCAAAAATCAACTTTGCTCTCTTGTTGCACAAATAACTATCGCTATGCGCCAGATACTAATATTACAAGACTACGTTAATAGTTACAGACAGCATGATTTGGAAGACCTGAAACATGATGTTTGATGAAAATGATTTAAGTGAACTATCGTTGTAAAGCCGTGAAGGAAAACCGACATATTCAAGAAGCATGAGGAGAAATGACATTAACAAGCTCGTGATGGGAATTAGCTTAGTTTGGCCTTTTTTTTTATCACTCTAAGAAAAGTGAGAAAAGGCCCGTGTCAGCAAACTATGACAAACAAATGTATTTGATTACACCGATGACAGCGCCATCTATCCCCAAACTTGTTCTGTGTCTGGGTGTTGTGGGACCATGGTCCTCGTAGTTCCTGGGTCTCTAGATACAGGGAATCCTAGTTAGGGTCCAGGATCTATGTGTGTGATCGTTGGGCGTTATTTATTATTTATTTATTATTAAACTATATTGCATAGCTTGTAATATTAATATATCTGATTAATTACTACCTTAATAATAAGACCGAAAAATGAAAGACCTGACCCAAAATCTTGTTTACTCGAGTATAAACTGCCACAATGATGACTTTGAAGATGTTGTGTGAGATTGGTTATTGAAATCTCCATGGGATAAGGAACCTACTCAAAAATTGGAATAAAATGATAAAAAACCGACCAAGTGCGAGTCGGATTCGCGCACGAGGGGTTCCGTACAATTATTTTCAAAAAGCAGCAAAATGATCATCTTTCTTACATGAGAGCCGCCCTAAACATTTATTTTATTCTGTTTATTAGTATTTGTTGTTATAACGGCAACGGAAATTCATCATCTGTGATTTAGACTGTCTATCTATCACTGTTCATGAGATACAGCCTGTACACATACGGACAGACAGATAAACAGCAGACAGACAGACGTATGGGCACCGAAGCCTTAGTAATTGGGCCGTTTTACCCTTTGGGTATGGAACCCTAAAAATATTGACTTAAGAAGTTATTATTATATCAATTAATTTGGTGGTAATACAATAAAGAGTATGTGTATTTAAGAGGATGGCAGACGCTCCAAAGCTTAATCAGCATCAGTTTCATCATCATCAAAAGCATACTACTGAACATAAGCCTCCCAGAGAGCCACATTTTGAGACGCTGCTTGCCTCTTGCGTCCATCGCCTCCCCACGGTTTTCGCCAGATCGTCGATCCACCTAGTAGAGCACCGGCCTAAGCGGCGTCTTTCGGTTCGTGGTCGATAGGTGCTGGTGGCTTAGTATTCACTTAACCAAAAAAAAAAAACAGTAACCCGTATACCCGTAGGTTTTTTAACCTTGTTTTGACCATTTCAATTCAATTCAATTCAATTTTATTATCATATAGGCACAATGTACACTTATGAAAGTCAATAATACACAATTTCTTAACAACAATAACAATAATACATTTAAAAAAAATTCAATATGAATAGATAAGTTCTACATTTTTAAAATAAAAGTTTAAAAAGTAGACTTTTCAACAATAGTAACACACGATAAGTTGTTAAATTTTGCATGCATCTAACATAATACAAAAGTCATTTAATTGACAACAAAACAAAATTATCAAAATAAGTGTAAAATGTCTAAATAAATAACAGTTTATAAAAAAAAGATTAAAAAAATGCTTGTATAAGTTACTATTAAAATATGCTTTAACATAGATATATTATTTAGAAGTCTTTGGCTTGTACCATGTTAAAGTGTACTCAAATCAAAATTGTGTTGTAAATCAAGGGAGTTCCAGTATTTGTGGTCTGAGAGGAAATCAGTTACACCATAATAAGCCTTTTTAATTAAATATCCTTAATATTTTTCTTAAATTGCCTTTCATTTAGCAGTAAAATAGATCTAGGAACAAGGTTGTAAAAACGGGCGCAATTATTTACAAATGACTTGTTTACCTTTGTTAGTCTAGTCCTGCGTAAATTAAGTTTCTCCTTATTTCTAGTTCCATAATGATGACTGTTACTTTTGTATTTGTATAAGTGTTTACGCGCATACATAATACAAGTAAATATATATAAACATGGCATTGTCAAAATATTAATCGTTTTAAAGTGCTCCCTCAAAGATTCCCTGGATCCCAGTGCATAGATGGCTCGCACCGCCCTTTTTTGCAAAATGAATATACTACCAGCGTCAGCAGCATTCCCCCACAGCAGTATGCCATACGACATCAGAGAGTGAAAGTAGCTAAAGTAAACTATCCTAGCGGCTCTCACATCAGATAATTCTCTGATTTTTCGTATAGCATATGCTGCAGAACTAAGTTTACCTGAAAGCTCCGTAATATGTGCTGCCCATGTAAGTTTAGAATCAAGTGTCAGACCAAGAAATTTGGAACTATTTGAAATGTCAAGCTTATTATTATGTACATGAACATCAAAAGAAGTAGGATGATTTGCTAGAGAGAATTTTACACATTTAGTTTTGCTTGCATTGAGCATTAGATTGTTGGCACTAAACCATTTGTCAATTGTACATAACGTGTTATTAATACCAGTAGTATCTATAGGTTTCCTATCTAAATTAAATAACAATGAAGTGTCATCTGCTAATAAGATTATGACACAAGTTTTTGTCACTAGGAAGGGGAGGTCATTTATATAAACTAAGAAGAGAAAAGGACCCAAAATGGAACCCTGGGACCCCAATTGAAACTCGCAACGAATTAGATAGAACACCATTTACATCAACCGCTTGAGTTCTTTCTGATAAATAAGACTTCATTAAATCAAGTGCCTGACCTCTAATTCCATAGTGAGAAAGCTTAGCCAAAAGTATTTCGTGGTGAACGCAATCGAAAGCTTTAGATAAGTCACAAAATACTCCAAGAGTGTCCCTTGACGTCTCCCAAGCTCCAAAAACACTTTCAACTAGATCAACTGCAGCATCTGTTGTGGAACATCCTTTGGAGAATCCATATTGTTTATTGAATAACAAACTGTTGCCGTTGAAGAAGACAGTTAACTGGCCCAATATAAGCTTCTCAAAAATGTTACTCAGGACGGGCAGTATTGAAATTGGCCTGAAGTTACCGGGATCATTCTTGCAGCCTTTTTTAAAAAGTGGCACAACTTTGCTACATTTCATGAGGTCTGGAAATATACCATTGTCTATACATTCATTGAACACTAAAGCCAAATAAGGAGCAAGAATATGAATAAAACTATTGACAAACCTAACGGACAGTCCCCAAATGTCTTCAGATGTTTTTAATTTAAGTGATTTAAAAGTTTTAATCACAGTAGAAATGCTCACTTTATGGAAGGTGAAATCATTTAAACACTCATCTACATTAGATATCAACAACTGTGTAGCTTCATTAGTATTAGCCACTAGCGATGAGGTGGTTTCGTACGGTACATTTGCAAAAAAGTTTACAAAAACATTTGCCACCTCATTCCTATCTTTTACCAATTTACCTCTATGCATTAATTCAAAATCATGGTCGCTCTTGTTCAATTTTCCGGTTTCAGTTTTAATTATCAACCACACAGTTTTTATTAAATCATTAGATCTCTTAATCTTATTTAAAATAAAAATAGACTTTGCTTTTTTACAAATAACCTTAAACAATTTGCTGTACTCGCGCACATAGTCAATCAGCTGCTGGTCATTGCCACCTTTTCATTATAAAGTTTATACATTTTGTCACGGCTGATTTTGATGCCTTTGGTAGCCCAGTCATTAAAATTAAGTTTACAGTTAATAACTTTACATATTTTAGGAAAGTCCTTGTCAAAATTGCGTTTAATAATATCAAATATTTTATTATACGCATCATTAGGATTATCGTCAAAAGTAGATGAAAGAGTTGACAAATCGTATTCCACATTTAGTATGAAACTATCTACTTTCTCTTTGGTGACTATACGTTTAATGACTTTAATTTCAGATGTTTGTTTGGTATTCGGAATTACAATATACTAACCAGAATGATCTGAACCTAATAAATTAATGATTTTACCATTCAATACGATGCAGTCGCAAAAGATGTTGTCTATGCAGGTCGATGAAGTCAAAGTCACCCGAGTAGGTTCATCAAATTGAGGATGCAGATTAAAGCATTGAAACAAATTCACCAAGCTAGCTTTCATATTTGATTCCACAATCATATTCACATTAAAGTCTCCCATTACAATAAGATCTTTACATTTATTGGACAGTTTAGTAAGGGCATCCTCCATAGTAATTTCAAAAACCTTAAAGTCCCCCAAGGGGGGCCTATAGACATTAACGATGATGTACTTGTTTAGCTCAATACAAGAAATTTCAACATTCCGTTCCACAGACAAGCGTACAATGTCATCTCTTTTCTTAAATTTAAGGGATTTTTTTGCCAATATTAAAGATCCCCCTCGGATTGCTGATTGATTATTTGGCAAAGGCACAAAACCTTCCCGATTCACAAAGATTTAACACTAAAATCATTTTAAACATTATCCTTCATCGTCACCCGTATATTTTCACATTTGTTATAATTATTGATATTGAATAAATTTAATTATATTCAATAGCCCGTAGTTTCTATAAAATCTACTGTAATAATTACAGCTACTCTAAAATAGAAATGTTGTACAAATAACACCTATTTTCGGGGAATAAATTATTTATTTATTTTATTTTATTCTCTTAATTAAATTTTTTTGTGATGATAAATCGTAATTAATTTTCCTTGTACGGATAGCTATATGAAGAGCAACTGGCGAAGGCCATAAGAAAGAAAGAAATAATGAAACAACTTACTTGAAACGCTGGAGGCGCGCGCTGGGGGTTGTTCAATTGGGTTATTCCGCCATGCAGAATACAAGAGGTACATCCGCATCAGACTCGGGAAGGTTTCTAGAAGAGCGCGGCGAAAGTTCTGCCCCGACAGGCAGTAGATGTAGAAATTGATTCCAAAGTTCGTATTGAAGAACAGCAGGCATATCTGTTGTAGTGCCGCCCACTTGCCGCTATATTCATAATGATCCTGTAGACAAAGAAATATGGTGTTGAATAACGGTTAAAATATCATGAGCCACAAAATCATCAACATCTTGCTTGAAGCCGTCCACTGGTGAACATATGCCTCCCCCGCAAAGCGTCACTCGAAGCGACTGCGTGCTTCCTACATCAATGGGCTGCCCGCGGTTTTAATCAGATAGTCGGTCCACCTATTGGAGGGCCAAAAAATTGCATAGTATTTAACAGTGCTAACAAGAAGTCGACTTTGTGGTTAGCGAACACGATCACTAATGCAAATTATATGACTGGGCGTTGTTATGCGCCTCTATTGTCGGAGCTAGAGAAGCGTTAAACGACTGATCACTTCATTCTGTTGTATTAAGTTAAGTTTGCCTATGTACCTACTAATACTGTTGTTTGTGCAATAAAAAAATTTCTATCTATCTATATATCTATCTATCATTTTTTTTATATCTGACTAACGAGGGATTATCCAACACAGATAACTCTAAACCATTGGTTCACCATCATTATCAGCCCGTAGATGTCCACTGCTGAACATAGGCCGCCCTCAGGGAGCGCCACTTTGAGCGACTGCTCGCCTCCTGCGTCCATCGGTCCACTTCTGGGAGGTCTGCCTACGTTGCGCCTTACGGTTCGTGGTCGCCAGTCGAGAACCTTTCTTCCCCATCGGTTGTCAATTCTGCGAGCGATGTGGCCTGCTCATTGCCATTGTAGTTTGCTAACTTTAAGGGCTATATCGGTCTCTTTAGTCCGTCTGCGGATTTCCTCGTTCCGGATCTTATCTCGCAGGGAAACACCGATCATAGCTCTCTCCATAGCTCATAACGCGACTTTGAGCTTACTAATGAGGCCAACAGTAAGAGACAACGTTTCAGTTCCACATGAAACACACTGATTGAAAACCTTTGTTTTCAGGCTCTGCGGTATTTTGGACGAAACCATTGGTAACATATTCAGTAATCTGTAACTATATTAAAAACCTCACATTCATCTTCTTGGCTAAAAGATAGAATGCGTTGCTTGAGAAGAATAAATTTGAGCCAAGGGTACCCCAGGCGGCGCCGAGTTGCAGCGTTTATAAACAATAATAGATACAATACGTCACATTGGAGCGCAGAGACAAAACATTGTTAATCTTAATTCCCATAGCGCCGTAGCGCGGTACTTTCTACCTATCCATACAGATTTAGGAAGTAACGAAATTCTAGATTTGTGTTTCTACCATTAATTATCGTCATAATCTCGTCCAGTTCCCTTGTTTTTTTTATTGTTCGATAGGCTTGCGCTTGACCACCGTTGAAATGGGTTGAACCTTTAGCCATGTCTAATATTAAACTCATATTCAATTGCAAGTTGATGGCAAGCATGTATATAGCTCCGTAGCTCTGAAAACCTACACGTATCGCTAATGCACTTGCATACTGAATGTATGAAAATTATTAATCCCATTATTGTAACCCCAGACATAATCTATCGACATGAAAAATTTAAATTAATCCGCGCTGGACTGTTAAGTTGGCTAGATTAAGTAAACACAGACGGACAAACCTTTTCATATTATAAAACGAGGAAGGATATTACTTACCGAAACAGTATTATTTAAACCAATTAAAAGTTTCGATTTGCATTATATTTACTTTGACGTTAAACCGATATTTATAACAAAAGCTCCGTGGTTCTTTCAGTTCAACGCCCTTAGTGGTGGTATTCAACAAAAGGAGCCTTTCTTTATATTTTTTTATCAACTTTAGGCTTCTTGTATGTTATGCGACATATCCGCTATTTATGGACCTATTTTGGCGAATCGTTTTGTATTCTGTCAAGTTATAACTCGAGGCAGGTCTTCTGGGAGTGCTGGATGGAAATGGCTTAGTCCGATCACAACAAACTATTCGTGGATAAGTTTTTTACATCGCATTTTCTTATAGGGAATATAGGGAAACCTACCAGTGCTTATATACCTGACTTATTTTAAGATACCCTACAGAACTCTTCAACCAAAAGTAGCTCATGTATGAGAATAAAGGTACTTATTATATTTTAAACCACAGCTCATAACTGACAAAGTACTGGTTTGTTATTATTCATTTTGATCAAACTATGGGCTTTGAAGGTACCCAACCAGTGTTTATATTATGTCCAGTTGACCAATGATACAAAATCGTACGAAAATTAGTAGTTTATTTCAATTGCTAATACTACGAGAGAAGCGGGACACCCATTGTGTCTTTTGTTCCATCCTGCTCTATCCTTTGTAATTTCGTATGACTTTGTCTCGTTTTCTTACCTCGCCCCCTGCCCGCGTAGGTGAGACGTGTTTGTACGAGAAATCATGTTCACGAGCTATCAACGGTTTTTATAATCTTTGTACCCAACGGACCTCCTTAACAACAAACAGTAGCGCTATTAGGGTGTTGTATTGGATATTAATAATATGTCAGTTTAATATGTCAGTTGAGCAAATCATGAACAGTGGAGATATCTTATAATGGACTCATCGACATTGTGCAGCCTTAAGTGCCCTAATTGATTTATTGTACTGAAGATCACAAAAAATAATTGATAAGTAGTGGCCACTCATCAGAGGCCCTAGCACGAACATTTACGCGGGAGTAAGTGTGACGTTAACGTAAGCCATTTGATCAGCGCCCCATACAACTGACTTACGTTAACTTTACACTTACTCCCGCGTAAATGTTCGTGCTAGGGCCTCTGTATGAAAGTAAGTTTTTACCATTGACTATAAATCCAGTTGACCAATGATACAACTTCCCCCCCATACTAAAATTAGTAGTGTATTTCAACCGCAACGTACGAAAACGGACCTTTGAGTGGCTCAAAGTAAAACATGAAGCTCGAAAATTACAATTAAGTTAGGTAATGTAGCTTGTAGCCCGGGAGACCTGAGAGATCACTCAGCTTTCTTGTTATCTTTTGAGGAAATAGCTTGATCACAGAAATTTCGCACAACAAAAGGAGCTTTGAAACGAGAAAATTGGATGGATTAAATACAAATACAAATTTCTTTATTGTTCAAATATAAATGTTACAGATAACAAGTTACAACCCTTATGGTTATTATATACTTTTACAGCCTCATCAATACGAAAAAGTGGCAACATCGTAGATTCTCCAAGATATTTAAATCATTTTTTATTTTTCGTCAGCTGTCTGAAAGGATTGCAAACTTCATTTAAAATAAAATGGCATAAGAAAACACTTATAATGTTGGTACAAAGATTTCTCTCTCCGAAATAGAATTTAATAAAATGTTTTGTCACATTATTTTTATTTAAGTTTTATTTCGATCTATAGTTGGGTAGGTACTAGTTAAAATGTTAGTTCCAATTGTGTCCGATGTTAAAACAGTGAGGGATAATATAAGCGCAGAGCATATTTTCGTTACAAGATAAGTATAATGAAGACTTAAGTGTCCGTGTAAGTGAATCAGCGTCTCGACGGACAAATAAAATGTAACATTGAACGGCCTTTTAAAAGGGTCTGTGATACGTAGTGTATCTTAGTGGTCTAGTGGGTTAGTGGATAGACTTCTTTTGACGGCAAATGTATCAGAATGTACGAATTAGGGATTCTTTATACACGGGCGTTTAGAAAAAAGTTGTAGTCTAGTAACTAAAGTTTAATTGCTATGTATTTTGAAGTCTGGGGTGGTCACCACAACGTCTTATAGCATTATTATTTTAATCATACTTTGAAAAATGACATAAAAGTAAGAATATTGTAATGTTGTTGTGTTGTTGTTGTTTTGATGACGTCACGTTTAATTGTTCACTCAGATGCAACTGTCATGTCATTCCGTTAATCATGTTGACACCGACGTGCGACAGTGATAACGCTATATAAAAATATGCAGACGTCTCGTTCTCGCGCCGTAATACTTTTTAAGTTCATGGCACGAATTCGAACAATATAATTGTAACCTTGAAGCATTACTATCACGAACCATGATGGTTTTGTATTAGTTTGTGGTAGGGCTGCAGATCCCAAAGTACCGATGGTTTATTAGAACTACTGCAATCCAACATCAACCTATTGATAACATATAATTGCAGTAGTTTGGAAACACAACTAATACCAGACTAGCTGTATTGCAAGGGCGCCTCCTTTTTGGCTTTATCACCATTTTTTATTTTATTTTATTGTATTAATGTTTAAGAGAAACAAACAATACATATTTAGCTTATGTCAATATATTGTGTGTAATCTTTCTAAGCATGTATAGTAGCTAAAATATTATGAGTACATCGAGTATTTTATCGTTGTTAGTTTCTTTGGAATCAATTAGAAAACGATAAGTACTCGTACATCATAACGCACCTACTGGAATCTCCATTCAGTGGTATATAATGTGTAGATCCGTTTGTTTCTGTCTCCATTCAGTTGCATGTAGATCCATTGGTGTCTGTATATTATTGCTTATTTTGGTCTTGTATTTGAGCGCGCAACGGGTGATTGATTAATCACTTTATTAATAAATAAGGAACAAAATTGGCTGTCAGTTTTTGTAAAGGGTGTAAGTGTTAGCCGTGTATCAATTACGCAATCCTTCCTAAAGTAAAAAAACGAGTGCTTATTAGAACTTATGTCTGTCAGCCTGCAATCTGCCCGGTGTGCGCGCTTTTGTGTCTACCCGTGTGTAGCTGTATTCCGATTAATGTAGAGCACTGTGGCAAGTGATAATCATATTGAATTTAGGGGTAAAAAGTACCCTTTTCTTACCACGTAATATGAACTCTCATAATGCCAAGTTTTATTTGAATCCATTCAGCAGTTTCGGCGAGATGCTCAACCAAGATACAGACAGACAAATCAAAAATAAATAAATAAAGGCTTAATAACGGTTTAGGTTTCGGTATCAATTTTGTAGAGTGATAGAAGGTTTAAGAATTCATTAATAACTCCCAGAACAGGAAGAAAAATGACACTTCAAGTGCAAACCGTAATTTGGCCTGCTCTGTGGGAACTAATTAAATAAGGCTGTAAATGACAGACATCTAATACTATACATGTAGAGTGTAGTAGAGAATAATTATAGATAATATTCCTTGTATTATAAGGATGTCCCGACAAGCTTGCCAAATGCCAATGTGATTGGTGCTTAACAGTTTGAAAGGACAGCTCTTTGGGACCGAGGGAAATGGGAGGGCTTTTCGTTATTCCAGCTGCTCTTAGTAAAATATTTTATATTATTACAACGATAGGAGACAAAAATGATTTCCTAAGTCGGCTGGTCTGTCCGTCTGACATGTCGTATTTGCGAATTTTCGTAAACGAACATAAAGTGATTATTAGGTTACTTATTGTTCAAAAAATTGGTGAATAAATAATGTAATAATTGAAATAAAAATAACTAACATCGGTTAAATCTCGGAGTAATAAACAACGTTCAAACACAACACTTCCAAAGTTTCTTAGGTTACGGCATCGCATTTGTCAAGAAAATTTTACCTTGACCAGAACAGGCGGAAAATGCTCGAGCACTTTTAAGCGGTAGGTACTCGTTGAAAGTAGTAGATATGCAAAGGAATAAGGTTTCAAATGGGTTGTTCATGATTACAGGAAGAAACGTGGATCGAATAGCAGTTGCCTCCACTGTCATATACACCGGTACGCACCCATCAACAATAATCGGTGTTATCGACCAAAAAACATTGAGGTTTGAAAGACTTCAATCAATAGTATGTAAATAATTATATTACATTATTTTGGTTTCATAGTTTGGAAAAGAAATTTGAACCACTAACAGGATTTGAATCCACTACATACATCCATCTGAATGAGAAATAAATGATTATGTTATGTTATCTGGGAGAGGACATGAGATCAGTGGTCACGGTAACTTAAGTAAAGCGTCCCCCGGCATTTCAAAATCTCTTTCAAATCATGATCAGGATGTTTTACAAAAAGATCGTCACAAATATTGAGTATTTAGTTAATTAAATATTGTTAATTAATTGTTGAGAAAATAAACTGCACGAGCTTAGTATGCGTTTATGAAGTGCATGAGAGTGCGCTGACTCTCGGCCCCCTAATATATTTACTCTGCCACCCGAATGGACTGTGTTCGAGTTTAGCTATGGTATCCCTTACGTTTGTCTTTGATGTTGGATTAAGGGGTTGAATACAATTATACGTTCCTTAAAATGATATAGTCATTGGTAGCTAAGTTAGTTTTAGTTATTTCGATATTCGAATAAATAAAACCCGGATTATGTAACTTAAAATAAGTTACATAATCCGGATTCTATTCATTATACTCTTTTGGCCTTACTAATAAACGTGGAGTAGCTTTGGACTAGTTAAACCACATTTTGTCTTTATCGATCAAGTTCGATATTCGAATGACAAAAAAGACAAAAGTTGGAGTTACTAATCCACAGCCACTCCACTTTTTTATTAATAAAACCGTTTGATATTATCCACAGAAAAAAAGCTTCGTGCGAAGCGTCATTTGTTTCAATGCTCTGTGATATTATCCCGTCCCATTTTTTTTGTATTCATAAATTTAATGTTTTGAAGTTGTCATTTCTTATCCCGTTAAAACAAAACAGTTGAAACCGTAGGTCGAATAATTCTAATTTTTTGAAATGTTTTACGTCTTTGACTAAATGTGAAGATATTGAGGATCCCTCGTGATCTGTGACGCTACAATACAATGCATTTTTTATTGTTACCGTTGCCGGCTCAGTTGTAGTCCGTGTGACTAATACCGACGCACCCAGGTTACAATCCCGCTCAGCCCTGTACGAATGACTTTTCTGCGGCATTTACACGCCTTAAGGAAAACATCAGGAGGAAGCCAGCATGTGCATAAATAAGTTTTTTTTTTTAAAACATATGTCATTCGCCCACCCGCACATTATGGCATACACTCGTTCCATGAGACAAGGCCCATGTTCCAGCAGTGAGACGTATTGTGCTGATTACGAACAAATGCACGACTCAAACTGCTAAAGTAGATCCTCAAACAAACCACTTTGCCAACATGTGCCGCTCAGTTGTCTCGTTTTCTCCATGAAATTGAGTTAACTGCATTACTAACTCAGGGAAAGTTCTAAGCTAGCGTTTCTAGCTATTCGGTTTCCGTAGTGAAACATGGAGTCCTTATTATCTGCCAAGTCTGACTTTCATGGACTTATGTACTTGTACCACGAGTATAGAACTGTATGGTTGAAGTTAAGCCTGTTTGTGCAGTAAACTTCATGAAATTGAATGCAAAAAAACTGATGTTTGTGAAGTTGATACTAGTGTTGGATCACAAAGTAAAAAAAGGAAAGTATATGAATCTGTTCTGGTGATTTTTTACAACATACATCTTACCGGCTCTTAGAAAAACTGGCTTTCATAAAACTCCAAAATATGTCGTCTTGTTATTGTTTTATCCCTTTCACACTCTCTCGTTCACTATGTATGTATTCTCGTGACGAAGTCATGCGAATTAGAAAACTTTTATTAAGCCCACCCTTGTTGTCTTTTATTTTATAGAAAACCTTTGTACGTAATAGGATTCTCAAATATCATAGTAGGTTATATATCAAGGTTTTTGTCTCCAGTCCGTGCTAGGGATACAGGCTGGATCATCATTATAGGAAAAAGAGTAGGCAGTGATCGAAATTTACGGATTTCGTTCAAAAGACTAGACTGTGTAGTTTTTTGCTTGTTTTGCTAATTATAGCTTAATTACTCAACGCAATTCCATGAAAACTAGTTTTCCGAAACTATATATAATGTCAACAAATTAGGATTAAAAGTATCACCTAAGTATCATTGGTTTAGCAACTTATCCCAAAAAAACAAATTTTTGTCTTGTCTTTTCAGTCTATTGCCATTCGTTTTAAAACAATGATATTTAGGTGATACCTTTAATCCTAATTTGTTGATACAATCTATTTATTTGCGGAAAACTAGTTTTCATGTACTTCCGTTGAGTAATTAAGTTGTGATTAGCAATAAACGCAACCAAATCTGAATTTGGCGCGCTAATCGTGACGTATCACCTTAAACAGATAGACGAACGAAAATATAAGAGATGCGTAATGCGTATACCCCCCTCATGTCCATACAAAAAGTGCCAACGCTTTTTCACCTATAATGTTATCCAATTTTGATGTTTTTTAATATATATAGGTATACTACCCAGTAAAATCTCGTGCCCGGCTTCTTGCAGTCTCTGTGTGGGAGTCAGGACTTTGGTTACAGGCCGTGCCTTCTTTCAACACCGGTAGCCTTTTAGATCCGACTGCTTTTCGCTTAGCTATCAGCTTAAGTTTGGGAGCAAGATGCTGTGTAGCCCATCGCTGCCAGTGTGGTACTGCAGTTGATTAGATCGGTCATCACGGTCTCTCGTGTTTGAAAAGTGCTGGTTAAATTTCGCGCCACGCTAGTCTTAATGACATCATTCGCCGGGCTTTTACCACCGCCAATGTTGCAGCCATTCTCGAACCGAATGGTCTCATGCGTGACGATGGTAAAAGACCTGACGGAATGACTGGTTCCCTGGAAGATGGGGCGGCCTTTAGTGAGAGACGCTACTTGCATCGACACTATAGCGCCGTCACACCTTCCCGAGACGCACGTTAGGGCCGGCGCCGCGGCTAATTCGGCTAAGCAGCTAAAGCGGTGCAAATATAGTAACCTCGGTAGCGGTTATATATTTGAGCCGTTTGGCGTTGAGACCCTGGGTCCGTGGGGACCGGGAGCTTACCGCGTTTTCCAAAGTCTATCAGAGCGCCTGGTCGATGCGACGCGTGACCAAAATGCTGGCACTTATTTGGCTCAACACATCAGCATTGCATTTCAACGAGGCAATGCTGCCAGCATGTTGGGTACGCTACCTACCGGCAGTAGGCTGGAGCATTTGGACTGGCCATCGCGGTCTATTATACAGTCTATATGTTCTTTGTAGGTATAGTAGCGTAAATTATCTCGAAATAAAGTAGTTGTAACTTGAACACGAAATATATTTTCAATAATATCAAGACGTACAAAACTTAGATCATAATCTATCCAAACGATCGACGCCAAAATCAAAAGTTTTCGTTGAATTTTAGAGGGTGAAAATCGTTGGCGCCCGAAACGCTAAAATGTAGGTAAATTCACCTACATTTTAGCCACCTTCCGAATTTAAGGGCTCTATTGTCTCTATCATACGTGTGGAGAGCAGTGCTATGGCAATTACATTTTCAAACGTAAGGACGGTCCTCCTTAAATTCAAAGATGTGCAGGCTTGCTGGCTTTCTCAATAAAGAAAGAAAGAAACATTTGTTTAACACTCACGTCAAAAAACCATTCAAGTAGATATACAGGATGTAATTTAATTCATTAGCATGAATTGAGCCCATGATAGTACATCATTTATAGATGATTATTAAAGAGTAAAAGTGTGTAAATGAAAATGTTTTTATTGAAAATTATGAAGATGGCCGCGGCGTCTAACGCAGTTGGCGCGGATGATTTTGATACATTTAAACGTTTTTATACCTTGTATGTACTAATTAAAAATAGTACTACATTATTTTAATTAAATTTTGTACTGTAGCATTTGATTAAGTAAGTTATTCCATTTCTTGGAGTTATTATTATTATTATTATTATTATTAAACCAATGTGTTAGAATTCAAAAATTTTGGGCCAGACGTAACCGGTATCAGGAGTAGGTACTTAGTTTCAAAGGATGCTAATGAATTCAATTACACCCAGTATATCTTATAATACTGCTAAATACACATATAAACATAAAAAAAAAAATAAAATAGTAGGAGAAATGAATAAGGTGTTGAAAAGGGGCTCGGCTCAGCATTGTGCCGGTGTGACACGCGGCGCTGAGTCCTGTTATACAGTACTTTAGAACCATGGTATAAATATATATAACGGTTTGGGAGTTCCTTAAACGTGCCCAGCTGCGCGGCTTCCAGTTGACCCTGAAATAATTCCCGTGAAAAACATTTTTATAATGATGGCGCACGTACTATAGCCTAAATTCGTATCCACAAAGTACTTGTGTTGTTTCGTATCATTCTATTACGTGTTCTGATTCTTTTCAGGCATAGGACAAGGAAACAAGTTTGAGATATTACGTACTTCGCTAATGATTCATTTAATTTCTCTTTCAATCAGTCATGTAATTGTTTCCAAAGGCATTATGCACAAACTAATGCCTCATTAAACAAAGTTTGGGGACAACACTGATAAAAAACTCCAATCCAGAGCTGCAATTAAAAAGCAGATAAATGTGAAGTAAAAGTCAAAATATTCAACGTAGTACAAATAGGCTATTGATAGATAGATAAACTCTTTATTGTACACACCAAATATTAAATAACAAGTTACAAAGAATACATTTACAAGAAGTGTGGAACAACGGGCGACCTTATCGCTAAGAGCGATCTCTTCCAGGCAACCTTTGGATGGAGAGGATTGATCAAAGTCGTAACGGACGGGGTGCACATTAACTATATTGCATACCTACTCATGAGGTACCTGTTTAATTAAGTTTTACTATAATACTACTAACTAAGCAATGGATAAACATACACAAACGTATACTTATACCTATATATTCCTATCACAATATACCTACATAAACTACCTGTAACAGTCGTATGTAATAGCTACATACATACGTTTTCCTATCATACTATAAATAATAAATAAATATATAATTATATAATATAAATACCTAATTAATTATGCAGCAATAGCGTTGCTATATCCGTGATAGTAATAGCGAACAATAAAATCAAGTTACCCCACGGTTACCCCGACAAATATAACTCTTTTACTTGATCCCTGAAACTGTGCAATGTTGGTGCCCGTCTCACAGAGACAGGTAAAGCGTTCCAGAGGCGGACAGCTTCAACGGTAAACGATCTATCATAGAAGGTGCTGCAATGTAGGGGCATCCTAAGAGTCAGATTTTCCGACGACCTAAGAGACTTGGCGTTGGAACTGTACATGTTAAAGCGTTCCTTAAGGTAGCGCGGGGTGGAGGGGTTAAACAATACATTGTATAACAGGAAAAGGATATGAGCATTTCGGCGAAGTCGAATGGGCAGCCACTTGAGCTTTGCACGAAAGTGAGAAATGTGGTCATATTTGCGCAAGCCAAATATGCACCTGATGCAGAGATTTTGTAGACGCTCAAGCTTATTCAGCTGGTCCTCCGTAAGGTCGAGGTAGCAGACGTCAGCGTAATCTAAAATGGGGAGCAAGAGAGATTGTGCAAGCCACAGATACCACATTTATAAATAAAATATCAATGTGATTGTATTGGAAAACTAAAGAAGATATTCTCTTTCTCACTACTAAAAGAAAGGTGATCCGGAGCTTTGGTTACATCTGTAGAGAAGAACCAACAAGAAACTTTATATACAGTGAAAGTTACCGCGAAGAGTTTATTAAGAAAGCAATTTTGATTTTCTTTAACTGAGGTGGTTCTTCGGCACAAAGCTATGAATAATAATTTCACTAAAGTATATTGATTCACGTCAAGCTCCGCATAAAACGCAGAACCTTTGTGCTTTCGAACCGATGGACAGTCTGTAGGATAAAATATTGCCTTGGATTTTTAATCATGCAGTTTCATTGCAGGGGATGCAATTACAACCGCTTAGGGCTAAAGAGCCAATTTTGCCGTTCGTATCACAAAACAAGTTTAATAGAACCAAGTTCTCCATAAACGGGTTCAAATGTCGGTTTGATCTAGATTTACATGGTAATATGCATTTAGATCATTTTTCTCAGATGAGGGGAACCCTCATATATATTTATATTATTCTGTTTTTTTAGGATATTTTGTTGTTATAGCGGCAACAGGAATAGGCTACATCTGTGAAAATTTAAACTTATATTATAGTTCATGAGAGCCTGGTGACAGACGGACGGACAGACAGATGGATGGACAGCAGAGCCTTTAGCAATAGGGTCCGTTTTACCCTTTGTGTACGGAACCCTAAAAACGTTCTAATGAAAAACATTCAAATGCTTGATCAATCAGTCCTAAAATCAAGTCATTTGACACGAACAACCATGATCCTAATCTCAAATTAATTGAAGGCGGCCTTAATTTGAAAGTGGACCAGTCGTTAACCTCCTCATGGATGAGTGGCTTGCGAGTTGCGACCCCCCGGCAGCCGATCTGCGTAAACAATGCTCCGAGTCCCGACATCGCGTAATTATACCGCCGGCACTTCCTCGCCCGTAGCCTCCGTCGGGTTACCCGGAGGTGACAAATATTAACGTTTGGACTTGGGACCTGTCGTAACAATAACATTAATGTTGACGTTCATTCTCGGTATTGTCAATCTCTCAATATTGTCACATTTTGCTCCCATCTTAACTTTTTCCTTGTTATTATTTATTTTACTCGTATCATATAAATATATCGATTTCAATATTGCTTACTTCGTGGGCAATATATGTAGGATTTCAACGCTTCATGTTTTTGTTCCAATTGATCCTGATTTTATGTATTGAAAAAGGAGTTGGTGTGAGAAATGAAAAACGCCTGTTTATTAATATACAAAAAAGTGCTTCGCAATGACTATTGTTCAAATTCTATACAAAAAAAATAGTTATCAAGTATAACTTCTTTTTTGTATTTATGAAGCCCGTAAGTTATCCATATTATACCAAATTGACATCGGACTATAAGTGATGTCGCTCATTGGCTCAGAGAATTTTATTTTGAGCAGAAAAACCAATCGTATTCATATCATGTGGTGTTGTTTGGTGAAAAACCGTATAAATTCTTTGTAAGTATATTTGTTTAAAAAACGCTTTATTATAAGAATCGAATGTAGAAGGTGCATTTCCTACAAGTCCTACAACTTCTTTATCTTTTTTTAAAGTCGTACTTATTATTATTTGAAGTAATCGCGGAATATACAAACATTTTATAGAATCATTAATCTTATTGTCATTGTTCAATTGTTTGAAAATATCGTATTAATAAGTATTTTAGCTGTGACTGCGACATTATTAACTTGTATATAATAGAGTACAGGATTGGCAATGAACAGGTATCTTCGATCCTTTTCATGTTGAATAGATACAAAGATACCTTTAACTGAAATTCTTTGATAGTAGAGAAATATTTACATTAGCTCTTGAAACGTTCCAAGGGTGCCGAGCTCATTGCTTCCGCTATTTATTCATATGAGAAATTCGAACACAGTTTACACGTTATTTGGTAGTAGATTTTTTTCTGTACGTTATCCAATAATTATCAACCGACTTAAAACGAGAAGGTTCTCATTTCGGTTATGTATGCTATTTTTAATCATGTCTACTCAGAACTCGTTATTTAAAGCTGATTAGGCAAATTTTTAATACTGAGACAATAATAAGTACATATTTTCAAATTGTTCCCTTAAAATATACACTGTAAATGCTTTAGTAATAGGGTTTTAAACACCATATAAAAATATCAAAGATCTCAAATAACAGCTCAAATGTTATTTGTAGTAAAGACAAAAGACAAAGTGTTAAGCTATTCATAGCACTTTTACAGGTCAAATAAGCTATTCATAGCACTTTTACAGGTTAAATTATTATAACTACTATGCAGATATAAAATCACAAAGTTCACAATGTCAATTATTATTACTAGCAGCAAGCCTATTACAATAAGCGTTTCGTTCTCTATATTCGATTAAAGTTACGATTACCTTAGCCAGTGAGTAATACTGATCGGGACGTAAAGGCGGCGAGTAGTTCTTCTCAGTTTCACGAACGAAAACAGAGTTTCGATCAGCTACTCAGTGGGTAAAAATTTAGGGTGATCTGTAGCAACGTCAACTGTTCATTTTGTTCGTTCAATAGTCACCCTGACTGCTGTCAGTGACCCCATTTTGGGTTTGTTTTTTATTTTTTTGACATTTTTATGTGCAAGCTATATGCTGCGGTGCGGTAGGTGCCCTTCAAAGAGTATTTATTCCCTACCTAAGAACAGTAAGTAGGTAAGGATTTACCTTTACAAAATAGGGTATCAACTAATTAAATTAATGTAATGAGGAGTGTAATACGAATTTAGATTACATACCTATAGGTACCTGAAATATGGTTTTATGTTGACGAAATAATAAAAATTAAAACAACACAAAACAAAAATATCATAATATTATATAAGTATTTAAACATAGGTATTATAATTGAACAAAAACTTTTTTAGTTGTCATCATAATCATAATCATCAGCCTGAAGACGTCTACTGCTAAACATAGACCTCCTCCAAAGAGCACCACTTTGAGCGGCTGCTAGCTTCCAGTATCCATCGGCTTCCCACGGTTCTGAGTGGACTGTTTTAGTAATTAAATACAATGATTTCTATATTCATAAGTATCTGATCTGGAAATAGAAACGAATAGTCGATGTTTTTATAGCAGTAGCGTAATCAACAGGGTTGGTTTTTTTTAGTTCCGTAGATCTCAGTATTTGTGGCATGCAAACTATAATAATAAATTACAAACACTTGCGAGCTTGTGACAAGTTTTGCTATAGCCGTCGGTTAACCGTACTAATCAGCAGCTGATGTGTCCTGTAAGTAGCAGCCTGGTTTACGGGTCGGCTAGCGCTACTCGGACATTCTAAAATTCGTTACTGCAGTTAAAAGTGACATTGCGTGGTGGCTAGCCAACTCGGAACTTTACTCAAATATAGAGAACGAAGGCCTAAGTGTTTTGAAAATAAGAAGTCCCCTCTTCCACTACTAGGCGGTTATTCTCTATAGAAACACAGATTCCACACGATACGAAACCACGTCGTTAACGTGTCTTGTTCAAATCGTGTCACAGCGTTAGATATATCTTCACTTTATTTTAAAGTTATCTTTATTTTGAATAAAATATATTGTCATAAAAGGTTATATCATTTGATGTGTTGATGTTTCGAAACGCGTCTCGGTAAAACATATGATTTTTGACAATTAAAATCGCGCCAATTCCATATTCATTTCGCGCGGTTTTGTTTTCGTTTCATAAAGAATAGACTTTTGCAGATTTCTTATGTAAGACAAGGAATTCACGTGGTTTTGAAGTAAGGAATCGATACGGAATAAAGGCCCAGGTGCAAACAATCTAGCACAATGCAGAATAGACAACTCCGATCCGTAGCTTCATAGGTAGTGTAGTAGTAGTTCTAGTTAGTGTAGTAGTTTGAGTAATAAAGGCACAATATATCTCAGTCTACTGTAGGTTTTATATACTTCTTCTCGTGTAGGCAAGTGGTCAGCCCAGGTATCAGAATTTTTAGGCTTCTGACTTGGCTTAACGACTCAATAGTTACCGACAATAGGGACCGACGGTTTAACGTGCCATTTGAGGCGCGGTAGCGCTCAGTTCTAAATATCAATTTTTTTGCTGTAGCGGTCACCCATCATAGTACTTAGTGACCGCAGCGAACGTTGCTTAACTTTACCGATCGGTTAGGAACGGCTAGTTTTGCTTCGCTATGAGCGGTTGTATATTATCTGGGTCTCAGGTAAATTAAGGCGATTGAAGTAGGTAAAGTGGAGAACACACATATCCTCAATTAGTTTCCAGCCATTCGCTAGTACAATCATTATGCGCCTTTATTTAGTCATAGTGATTGACTGGACGCTCTGCTCTCTACATTTAATTTATTAGACGCGTAGTGTTAGTTACTTGGCTAAAAATTAAAATGAAACATACAACCTGCGGTTTCTCGTACGCTTGGTTGTCTTCATGTCAACCTTAAATTACGGAACGGTCATTGTAGTGCGAGATCCCACAGTAGGAATACCTACGCCATCGAATACCTCAATAGGATATCTGTAGATCGTTAACCGACACATGTAAAACAAATCAGGTCTACCAATTCCGATCCTGCTGGGTCACAGAAGTCCGAGAAAGTTTTTGACGTTTTTCTATTTTAAAAATTACGTCATAATGTACCCGATTGAAAATGCTGGCCACAGTTAACTATTACTTAATTACATAAAAAAAATGATCTGCCATCACTCATCCTGCCGGAAGTATCGGATGTGCCGGTTATTATTATGGTGAATTTTAGATCGGCCTAATCGATCACGACTATAATTTTTTCTAAAGGTTACGAGCTGTAGCAATTTCAAAACCAATTCTGAACTTAACACCGGGGACCACCGTTTGAAAGATTTCGCATTGAAAGTTGACAGAAAAAGTTTAACGTGACTCCAAAAAGATTATTGCGTTTTATTTAATTAAAAAGTTAGAGCTAAATTATGTTATATGGTGGTATTGTTGTATTATTTATTAGTTATGAGCCAGCCTGTATTTATTCAGTCAATGATATTATAACAGTCAATGTACAATAGTTGTGCAGTTGCTCGCATTTATTTCAATGTGCAACTATTTATGAAATTGTCATCATCCAAAAAGTATAATATTTTTTACATATCTCACATAATTACATTATATCAATTTTATAAGATTTAATTTACGCTCAGCTCAGCTCCCAATCATGATCATAAATAAGCAGGAATAGCCAGACAGGTAACATTCTTAGGGAATTTGAAAAACCATTATATTTCTGGACCCCGTTACGTCATTTAATTGCAAATCAACCATTATGAAAAATGTCAAGTTATTGCGAAAGTAGGAAGCCAGCAGCCTAATTTAAACTTCGCGAGGTTTTCAACGCCTTGCAAGTGCCGGCCGGCCCGGGACTGAGCATACTGAGCATAAATTATTGACAAAATAATTACATTTGCTTTACGTGAATATTTCGCTTGCTATTTTGTTCTTTTAAAGAGAAAATTAATTATTCATTTTTGTCATAATTATATTAGTACCTTGCGGATCAAATTCGTTAATATACAGTAATTTTTTTTAAAACGCAGTCTATCGCAGAAATTATAAGTAAAAAAACAAGACAAGCTAAATAAACCGCCTACATAAAAAATTGTAAGCTACTGTTTCTATAGTTGTACCTTTTCAAAGGAATTTCCACAATGTAATGAAAGAGGATTTGTAAAAATGAATTCACTTACCATGTCGTTGGCATAGGCGGCGATACGCATAGAATACGCTGGTAGGTTGAGAAGCACAAACACGCTGGAGACGATTAGCAGCATCTTGGTGACGCGCTGCTGGGAGCGGAGGATGCGGTTGGCGCGCGGAGATCGGCCCGCGGGCCTCGCGCGCGGTCGGCAATGCCGCCGTTGACGCAGCAGGTGCCCGCGGTTGCGTCCCGTTCGGCACACGTCCGCCGTTATAAGGGAATTCAGTATCGTAATCAAAGTCAGCGGCAGGGTGAAAGATATTACGGTGTCGACAGCGTTAAACCGCGCAGCTGCCACCATTAGCCGCTGATCAATATTGCAGTCGTTCGCGTTCGGCACCGCAAACCGAAGCACGGGCAGGTTCACCAGCACCGCGCAAACGGCTAGCGCGGCGATGATGTATCGTGCCCGCTTCACCGTGCACACAGAGTTTCGCCGCAGCGGATACACCACAGCAACAAACCGCTCCACGGTGAAGGCCGCTACCAGCCATGAACTGTAGTTGCTCGTGACGTATGATAGGTACACGAACAGCTGGCAGTACCCGTTCTGCGAGAACACCGTGGACAAACCGACCGCCTTCAGCCACGGTGGGATCAGCTGGCACAAAAACAAAGTGTCCGAGACTGCGAGTGCCGACAAATATTGGCTAGTGCTTTGAAGGCGAAGTTTACTTTTGATACAAACGATGATTGTAGCCACGTTACCGTAACACCCGACGGCGATTAAAAATGGCGTGTAAAATACATTTAAAGTGAGTGCCAACTCTTGCATTAATACGTCTACCATTGTAATATTTGTAGTAGTATTAGCGTATAAATCGGTAATTAAAGTTGAATCTATGTCGTATAGATCTGTCGAAAAGTTATCGTAAATCGTGATGTTACGAAGCGACATGGTGAGTCGCGGCGGCGGGCGATCGCCGCCCCGCGTGAACTCGGAGTAGAGCGGGAGCGGCGGAAGCTGGCTTTTATAGTTCCAGTGCATCCAGTCCACAGGTGCCGCCCGCGCCCCGCGGCCCCGCCCCTCCCACCCGCGGACCGCACGCCTCCGTGTGGCTACTCCGCCTATTCAACAAGTTTCTCTACATCATCTTGCTATTTTCCTCTTAACTCAATGGAACGTCTGTCGAGCCTCAAAGCTCACCCAAACAATAAACATCAGCATGCGTAGAGAATCTACGCGACGTAGCCGTAGCGTAGCAATATGTTTACGGTGGCGGCGTAGCAAGCCTACGCGGCTCTTCCGTAGCCGAATAGCGCGATTTTTTTTTCTACATTATGATTTTACATCTGTGGATACATGAATATGTATGCTTAAAAATTATGAGAGAGTTTTACATGCACAAGCTATTTTGTGATAGATAACTAAAAATGAAATGTATTCTCAGATTGTTTTGCTCTCTGAACACATGATGCTACTGAAAATGTAAAATGTACTTACACTTTACTGGGTTTTTTATTATAATATAAATGATCTATGTTGTCCGGCGGTACGGTGTAGGCATACGCTGTCTATTAGTTATATGAGACCCCCAGAGAGCGCCCACCTAATGGGAGGCCTACGCTGCGTCTTCCGGATCGTGGTCGCCACTGGAGAGCCTTTCTTCCACATCGCTACTATTTTTATTTTACTTTAAAGTATTTCACCCAGGTGATAATCGAAAAGCCTTTTTATGTTATAATTTAGTCCCTAAAGTCACGTATGTTTGTCCCCAGGGTCCGAGAAAGGGCGCGGTACGCTGGACGCGCTGCTCTGTACCACCTACTGTCGCTCGCAGCTGTACCTCTCGCGTCAACTCTCCCAGCTGCACCCACACACCACCATGCCCATGTTCTCAGGTAACAAATACAATAAATAAATAATATTTTCTCCAAGCTAGGTTTTTTGGTCAGACGGTCAGGAGCGGGTTGCACGAAGAAAGAAAAGAAAGAAAGAAAATACATTTATTTCAGGACATCACACAACATTACATTCTAACATACAACATAAATATTAAGGATAAGCAATAAGGATGTAATTTTTATGCAAGATTTTTTGTTCGTATATTATTTCCTTTACTTGCCTGTTTGTTTATACTCATACTGTTGAAGGGAAGATGGAAGGGGAAGGCTAAAATATAAAAGAAAAGTGTGAACGGATGTCTCTACGCAACTAATATATTATACCTTACTACGTTCCCCCAT
Organism: Ennomos erosarius; assembly: GCA_963580505.1. Lineage (NCBI taxonomy): Eukaryota > Metazoa > Arthropoda > Insecta > Lepidoptera > Geometridae > Ennomos > Ennomos erosarius. Next base: position 2,808,210 of record OY756977.1, read on the forward strand.
TCATGATGTATTTCATCAAAAAAGGACATAAATATATTCTTATTACAACCTCAACGTTCATGAACGTTCACTTTCCAAAATTACCGTTACTATTATTTTATTCAATCTCCCAGTTTCCAAAAATATCACATCCAAAATAACTAATTAAAAGGGCTCTGTCGAGCGACGCAAAGTGGCAAGCTCGTATTTCCCGAAGTAAACTTATTCCATAACGAGACATGTCTGCCAGTTGCCTAACTACATATTATGTGATAGTGAGTACCATAAAAATAAAAATAAAAAAACGATTTTTTTTAAACTATGTACTTAGAATTATGTATTATTTTATCTATTCTGTTGTAATATTTACTTTTAATTTTTTTGCCTGACCACTTATATGCGAATGTTTTAAACTTCTGTTAAGGGTATTATATATCAAAATAATTAGATTAAGATGTATATTCACTACTGATGATATTTTGTACATGTACTGTTGGTGTTTCTATATAAATAAATATATAAAACTTACTTATGTGAGTGCATTGAGTTTTAAAAAAATCGGATCGTAGTTAGCTGACGCATCCTGGCTTCGTACTAAAAACCTTCGTGACAATGCAAGCAATAAGTTACCATCAATATTTTTCTGCCGAAACGATACGGCAGAGAAAGAAATGTCAATTCCCCTTCGCATCCCTCTTCTCATGACTGAAGCAACGTTAGAACGCAAAAATAATTAGCTCGTGTGAAGCCGGAGCGGGTCAGCTAGTATTTAATAAAAATACGTGTACTGTTAATATTTTATTTTCGACTAGCTGACCCGCCCCGGCAGCCTGCCTTCCTTTGCCCTCCCTATTTTTTTCTCTCTTTTCTATCTTCCCTTTGACAGGATGAGCATAATTTTTATTTTAGAATTTTTCATTTTTTTTTTATTTGTTTTGTTAATATTGAAATTAAAATTGATAAATAAATAAATATAATTAATTATACGCGAACAAAAAAATCTTGAGTAAAAATTACATCCTTATTGCTTGGGCAACCCACACTTGGCCGTTTTAGAAAACAAAAAGTATCCTAAATGATATTCTGCATAACCAAATTTCAGCAAAATCCGTTCAGTAGTTCCAGCATGATGCGTGTTCAAAGGGACGGACAGACAGACAGAAACACAAAAATTTACAAAAAATCTGTTTCTATATCGATTAAGAAGCGCAATGCAGTCAAAATTTTCCAAAAATATTCAATGTACTGATTTTGCCCAGTTACAGTTTTATTATATGTATTGATTGATGATTTGTTGCAAACATAGCTTCACGTAGACACGTGTCTATTTATAGGAATTATTTTTTAAAGTGTAAACCACACGCGCGCTAGTGGGCGCGGTTGAAATCACGCTGGTTGCTAAAATTTTAAGGACTATAATATCATTACTTGTCTACTTTACATCAGCAGTCAGTGCAATGCATATATTACGTATACCCTCACTCATTTCCAGAAGTTTTTTTTTACATCGGGCTTTCTAGCATTTGACCACGCTCTCACCTGATGGAAAGTGGCGATGCGATCGAAAATGGCACACTATCAGATTCAATTACAAATAACAAACTAAGAAAGCTGTTACAAAAACAAAGCTGATACATTATTATGGTTTTTAAAGGTAGTACAGTAATCCCATTCCTTTGTCTTCATTTTCTTGGAAATTGTTGCTTGTTAGGGTCGCTGGGTATTGAATTGCTTGTTTTTCACCACATTCTTACACCCCTGTGACATTATTAAATTCTTTCTTACACAAAACAAAACATATCGAATTCTTTGTTTGTTAGACTAAACAAAACAAGTTGTCTTATAATATTTTTAAATAGTTTTTATATATTTATCGCATATTATAAACCACTATAATTAGGTTCACAGCTGTCTGCCCCTTTTCTTCCCGTGGGTGCAGTAAGAGCTGGCTAAGGGAATGTCCAGGGAATAGGCAGCATTATCCTCGGTACAATAAAAACTACGATCACCAAGCCACCTGCAAAGCATGGTCATTATTGTATGATAAACGTCAAAAGTAGCATTTTATGGAGGAAGCCTGGTGGACGTATTTCGGGCTGATGATGATGATGAAATGTCTGCTCAGCTGGCTTTTGGGACTTTTTGTAGGGTTACTCATTAGATATGATTATTATGTACCGACGACCTGGTGAAAGCCGCGGGGAGCCGATGGATGCAGGAGGCGAGCAGCCGCTCTAAGTGGCGCTCCCTGGGGGAGGCCTATGTTCAGCAGTGGACGTCTTCAGGCTGTTAATGATGATGATGATGATGATGATTATATACCCATTAAAATTAGAACAAATGTTATTGTATTTGAAAAGAGAGCTTGAAATATTTTGATATAGAACCCCTGATTTTTTACCTTGTATAAAAATCTCCAATACCAACATTCGTTCGTAAGGTTCATTCCCAACATTAATTAGTAGAAGCGCTGGCCATATAATGACGTGGACGTAATTAAAGCTGCGGTTTTAATCTGGTATTGCCACAGAGAGCTTTCTGTTTGCTATGAAATCTGAAACAAGTGTAAATGTGTAAATGTATTTGTAACGCTACCTACTTCATAACCAGAATGAGAAGTTAGTTAAAACTAATTTTCCCCAAGCTTTTCGAACAAGTTCAGTATCCCTTAGTTTGCTTTGAAACTTTGTAGTGAAAACGGTTACATAAGGTCAGAAACAGTGACCGTTTTCGGTGCGTAGTACCTTATTGATAGCTACAATTATCATGGAATTGGGACTGTATAGATTTTTACTGTCGTCGGGGCACATCACGGACAAGAATGTGATATCGGCTGCCTGTGAATTGAACAATATATTTTACAGGCATCCGTTTTCATTACGTTCTTGCACTTAGTAATCTTGATATATGCTGCTAATCAGCACAGAGTGCAATTAAATAAATGAATTAGCTAATAAGTATTAAAAAGTGCTTTATGTCAATAATTGCAAGCCTATTTACAGTTACCTACAATACTTCTAAACTGGTGCTCAAAAGCAATTATTTAGATTTTCTTATACCTACGTAATGTGGCGTAAATGTTTAAGTTAGAGCACATAAGCACATATAATATAATCTGGGAGTTTCTAAGGCTAGATTGAACTGATCTGTTCTAGGCAAGCATATTACATCGTCGACCGAGGCGTCACTTCAGTTACCATCAGGTGAGACAGTGGTCAAAGCACGCCTATCAGACGTACCTTTTAATCCTATTTATTTATTTATACTGTATGTGCACAAAACAATGTACAAGTTGAACTTAATGCTATATGGGGCATTATCTACCAACCTGGCCGTGCAAGAAAAACATGGTATCGGTGCAGTAATCTTCGATTGGATTGAATCATGCGCTCGTTTTGCGACGATTGTAACAGCTGTTTCAATAGTTAAGTTTCGTTGGTGCAGAGATCACGGCGCGCTTCATGACGGCTCGCACAGAGGTTCGGCAGCTGCTGCTGCAGTACTTGCTCCCGTGGCTCGTCAATATCGAGCTCGTCGATCCAAACGTGCCGCCCGCCATCCCGCTCTCATACATACAGGTAAATCGGAACGGTTGTACTATAATAATCATCATCATCATCATCATCATTATGAAACAGCCTAAGGACGTCCACTGCTAAAACAAACAAACAAAGCGCCACTTTGAGCAGCTGCTTGCCTCCTGCCCCATTGGTTTTCACCAGATCGTCGGTCCACCTTGTGGGGGGCCGTCTTACGCTACGCCTTCCGGTTCGTGGTCGCCATTCGAGAACCTTTCTCCCATCGGTTGTCAGTTCTACGAGCGATGTGGCCTGCCCATTTCAACTTGCTAATTCTAAGAGCTACATCGGTCACTTTAGTTCTCCTGCGGATCTCCTCATGGCGGATATTATCTCGCAGGGAAACACCAAGCGTAGCACTCTCCATAGCTCACTGCGCGGCTGTGAACTTACTAATGAGGCCAACAGTAAGAGTTGTACTGTAGTACACTCTTGATAAATTTTTAAGGACTCAAAAACATATTTTTAAATTTTTATGCGCAAAGCCTATAATATCATATTAACGAATTGGATCCATATTATGCTCAGCCAATGTAAGTAGAAATAACTCGTGGTCAAACTGAAATATGTTATCTTTTAAAAATCGATAATAAGTTATACGGAAGGCGGTACAAAACAAAAGAAATAAATCTGATGGCCCCTGGGAAATGACCAAGTATTCGGTGAACCATCCGTACCCTGGCTGTGGCTTTGATGCGGAAACTATGCTTTCATCACATCATTCATTGAAATTCGTACGATGGCTGACGTAGTGTGATCGAATGCTCTGAAACACTCCCAACAGTCCCAACGTAGGTTTTATTAGTCGCGTACTGACTGATCGAGCAGCCTCGTCGCTCGTTCGGTCAGTCTGCGCATATTGACAAAAACTGCCGTACTTACATTATGATTCTGTTTGTTTGGTTTGTGTGCTGACTTTTTTTCTAAACATGTCGCGTGCATTTGATTGCGTTGCCCGCAGTACCTCTACAATCATAGTTTAAAATTAGTGATGCAATCGGCATTCGTGGATCTACCCATAGATTTTTTTACTTACCTATGTTTTATTTTAATGGTTAGACACAAATCACTGTTTTGGAACTGTGTAGGTAATTAGAACCTAAAATCTATGGAAAGCAACACGGCAGCACTTTATACATATAGAGAATTCCTTTACGTCGTACTCGATGCACTAGTCTCCACAAAGGAAACTTTTATTGCATTGCGAGATGGCGCTTTCTATTCTTTTTAAAGGTTTCGGTATGAAAACAATAATCTAAAACGCAAGCGAGAAACACGACTTCTCAGGTGCACATTCAGAGACTGATTGTTCATTATATTGATTGGTTTATTTATTGTTATAGTACTACACGTCGGAATCTGGGCGATCAGGGCGGCGAGAAGGGCTGGGTTCCGCCGAAGCAACTGAGATGGTTCTCAATAATCTCTTTTATATCACCGCCAAGGTAAGTTTACTCTTTTGTCTTCCTTCTTTAGTATTAGGAAGATAAGGAAAACCCACTATTTGGAGATCTGTATTGTTTAAATATGTTAAAACAAAACTGCCCTTTATATTATTATAATTACCTATTTATAGTAAGAAGCCTCCTCACCTCTCCTGCCGGGCTAGCACGGACAGTAGACAAAATTGTCTTTCCCTGTTTTATGTCAAATTATGTTTTATGTCAAGTGGAGTAAAATAGGGGAAAGACAATTTTGTCTACCGTCCGTACTAACCCTGCAGGTGTCCTGGTACTTTGTTTCGATTTAAATTTAAATTGTATCGAAACACAAAATTATTGATAAACCCTAGGTAGATGATATTTTTCATAACTTTAACTACCTCCGTATTGCTGGTCTCCTGGTACTTCAATCTTTGGAAAACTATAAAATAAAATTGGAAAATTCGCACTTATTGCGGTAATGATACTATCAGTAAAAATGAGAATAGGACTCTTATTAATTAATATTTGGGATAGGACATAAACTATTGAAAAATGGGAGCCGGGTTTGATGTCCGCTGGGAGCTACCCAAAAACAGGGAAGTCCCTTTAGCTGGCTGTGCCTAAAGTGTTGCAGAGATGCTTATAAAAAGGCGGTTACAAATACTTAACAAGTGGGCTACGAAGACGATTACTATCTTACAAGTCAGGTCAATCATAAATCAGTTAATATCAGAATTTATTTATTTTTTACGCAATGTAGTACATTTTTTGAGGCCCTGAGCTATTTCCATATCAAGACCGTCGCACAACGTTATTATCCACATTCCCGAAACTCCTTTGAAAAAAGGGACGTACACCGACTTCAATTGCCTTTATGTTCGGACTCCATTATCATAATTGGGGACCAATGAAGCAGAATAAATTCGAATTGTGAAAAAGGACTTGTTTTCAGTAACATGTCCGTTACAAAAATACGCAATAATGTATAAGATGAACTAAAACCAAAGTATATTAAATCGAATCCTGCCTCTACATTTCTGACGCCTCTGTGGTGTGGTGGTTGAGCAGGTCGGCTCATAACTCTGAGGCAGCGTGTTTGATTCCCGCGACAGGACAAGTATTTGTACACAGTAAAAAGCACAAATAGGTATACTTGTTCTTTGCCTGGATGTTGTGGGAGCATGGTCCTCGTAGTTCCTGGGTCCCTAGATACATGGAATCCTAGTTAGGGTCCAGTTCTACGTTGGGCGTTACTGTCATTACTTGCGCGTTTATTAGTACTTCTGATTCCACCATGTATCTACAGAAAAATGGCAATAGATAAGTAATCTTTATTATTTTCGACTAGTTCATGTCCTCACATCCTCAAAATCCATCAGTGCTGAGCTACCTTAAACTACCCATAGCTATACAAGGTGACTTTGAATTGATATGTTATCCCGAAAGTGGGTAAATCTACTCCCCAAGGTAGACAATGTTTCTTCTACGACTTTACTAAACTAATGGTTTTTCATTGATGAAATGCCATGTAAAGTTTACGTTCGAAAATAGCCTTAGCACAGCTGGGTGGTTGAACTTCGTCCTTGACCGAGTGCATATAAATGAGTTTAACGACCTGTGTATGGCAATATTTATTATTATTATTATTAAAAAAAAAATGAATTTATAGTATCTGGTTAACTGTCGTAACGATCGCACGTGCAATTTTGCGAGTGGATTTATTTTTTACCATGGATGTTTTGAAACACCCAGTTTCAAGTAAGACTCTCACAACTTGTAGGGTATCATGGTCCCAGTCTCCCCATTTCGGGATAACATATCAATTCAAGGTCACCTTGTACACTGAAAGCATATCCTACATCCTATCTTACTCCAATTGTATGCACGCCTGTTACGACTCAGCGCTGATGTTATTCTATTGTATACCACAGCATGTAATTGATTGTGCCCTTAATGAATTACCACCCGTGATTATGTGGTTTATCGGTCGTATGTGTCCACCCTCTCTAAATCAGTATCCAATAGCTCCGTGCTTTTAGCAAAAACTATACACAAACGTAGGTACGGGTTTGATGGCGCAAAGATGTCGGTTTCCAATTTACAATCCAAATCAGGATGCGTACAGTTGCCGATCGATCTCAAAAGACGTATGGTGACTGTGGGTATCTAGGTAATACACATTGATGCCTAGTTACCCATAGTGAGTAGGCAAGGGGTGGTATATTTGGAGACAGGATTGAGCGGCGCGCCTGTATTGACGACCATCAGTCATGTGGTGACCTTGCCCGACGCCGAGCCCTTCGATACTTACTTTTCGGTGCAATTCTCCGTTTACGATCTTTCCGAACATTTGCTTTGAGGCTGGTATTATACAGGAGTATTATTCACATGTAGGGGATCTAGAGAACATGAATTCTGGGTTTTTGATATAAACTAAAGTTAAGTCACGTGTCAAAGGCAAGGAAAACCCAAGATTGAAAAGTCAATCTGAAAGCGACAGCATAAAAAAAGTGCGGTTTTTATCAGCACCTATTTAATTACAGTCGTCTAGTTACGGACCCGTTGCGGCGAGCCCCAGAGATCTTTTGACAGCCTCATTTTACAATCTACAGCGCGTTATTCTTGTTAGCTTCTATTTAGGTGTACCGGGTCTTGTATACCTATAAATGACCTATGAAGCAATGAAGGGTCAAAAATATTGGCTTCTATTTTAAACTATTTTCACCGATTTCATTTATAATTCAGTCGTCGTCATTTCACTGTTTATAACGGAAAACATGAAATTTATACATATTTTCGAGTAGAAATAATCATTTAAAAGTTTTTTGTAGTATTAACTGTGCTACCACATACAAGATATTATATTCCACCAATTTTGAAGCACTGCAGAGTTAGTTTTGCCGGACTATATGTCATTAGCAATACAACCTACTGACGTTAGAATAGTTTGATGTCAGTAAGTCAGTTTGATAGCTTCATCATCATCATCATCATCAGCCCGAAGACATCCACTGCTGAACATAGCCTACCCCCATAAAGCGTCACTTTGAGCAGCTACTTGCGTCCTGCATCCATTGGCTCCCCGCTGTTTTGACCAGGTCGTCGATCCACCTAGTAGAAGGCTGGCCTATAATACGTCTTATAGTTTGTAGTCGCCACTCGAAACCTATCTTCTCCATCGGCCAGTTTGTTAGTTTACCTAAAGCTCCGCTGGAGCTGGCAATATTAAGAGGATTATTATCTCATCATCGCAAGTAAATTGAGAAACAAGCTTCAACAGCGGCACAAACGAACGTAGACCTATATGGCGTTCAATTATATTGCGTTGGTTCGAGCGGAGCATGAAGCTTGTGGTAAACTCAAGCACTCGCATGACCAATTGACGCATGCGGCGGACGGTACTGGTGCGGCTATATCGGTTACAGCGTACTCCGTTTTCAACCCTGATTGAGTAGTCTACAGTTTCCAAATTGTACTATAGTTGGAGGTTGGAAACGGTCAGGAATACAACATGAATACAATATACTAGTAATTATACTAATTTACGAAAACCAGAGATGCAGCTATGGCGAATCGAGGATAGTTATGGACGTATACAGAATTGTTGCTTTGCATTCCCTCCGTATTTATAGAGTTTATTGTAATGGACACACTGAATTAAATAATAATGCAATATTTATTGATAACTGTAACTGATCTGACATACCTGTTCTATGTTTTCACACAAAACCTAGGCTTACAATTAAATGTACATAGTGCAAGTCAGCCTTAGGAACGTGATGCCATGACAATGGTGTATTATTCCGATATTTATTGTTCCAACGGAAAATCTTTTATCAACTTATTTTACGATTAGAAATTTCATCAAAATTTGCTCTGTAGTTTAGTTTTTAAATGTAAATTATTGATGAAAGGTGACGGTAATATGTTGTGTTAGGTAGAACACGGTTACCTATGAGATACATTCGTTAAGTGGTAAAATAAGCCCTATTTGCACTAATCAATCAATCATTCAATCAAATAAAAAAAATAAAACTTAATTTGTGGACATTTCACACAGCGCCATCTAGCCCCAAACTTAGCATAGCTTGTACTATGGGAACCAGATAACTGATATAATACTTAGATACTTTTTATTTGTAAATACATACATAGAATACAATATAACACCCAGACACAGAACAAACATCTATGTTCAAATGTTTGTCCTGGGTAGGAATCGAACCCGCAGCCCTCAGTTCAGAAGGCAGGGATACTACCAATTAAGCTATCGGGCCCGTCAAATATTTAATTAATAACATCAAATTATTTAATTCACCAGTGTTACCTTTGCAGAATTTAATTTTGCTCTATAGTAATAACATAGCTATTCTGTCATATATACCACAAGACAAGTTTTATTCAAGAGATCGTCCAAATCATTTACTCAAAACTTTATAAAGTTTCGTAATTACTTACGAAATTGATCCCTATAAAACTTCAACAATTAAAACAAAACACAAAGGATAACATTAAAGGGAAGAAAGACAGTAAGAGGGGTGCACGGTGTAACTACAGAGACCGCTGTTTATAGTTGGTACTACCTGGGCGGGTTGTCTCAACTGAAAAATTATAACAACTTTTAATTGTTTTTTTATATCGCTCTCATGCCGGCTGCACTAAGCTTTTACAGCTCTTGTCTGTCTTGGCTAGGACGAACCCAAATGCTTTGCAGTAGGCACTCCATAGAGGGATATGTGGGTAATTACAGGAGGTCCCACTTATCCTGCCTACATTAGTGCATGTATTAAGAGCATTACAAGTAGTTCAGTAGAGATGAAGCGTGCCGTCCAACCAGTTATGCAAAGGGGACCTTGAAATATAGCACCAAAGGGCCCCCATCCCAAAAAAAAAGGCGCCATCTCAGTAAAGCTGTAGCGGACGGAATCAACTTCAAACTACAGTGAAAGGCTTTCTATTTTACTTGAATAGGCATGATGACTAAATATTTTTTTTTTGGATAAATTAATTATATTCCTCAAAAGATAAACATTTGTGAAAACCAATTAAATATCTCAAAAAATTACCAAGTTACAAGCATTTTAAAAACCGGAATAGAAAGAGATAGCTCAAACGGCCAGTGACGTCAGATGAAGGTCGTTATAGTACCTCATTATTAAGCTGTGGTAGCTTTTCATACAATCTCTTTGGCATGTGACGTCACGAGTAGATTTTTCATAGTAACTGTGGGGGTGCTCTGTTTCGCGAGAAAGGGGCAGGAGATGCATCCTGTAGAAAAGCTTATTACTCCGTGATTTATTGAACGATTTTGCTTATTTTTTCAATTATTGAATTCATTTTTAATCTTCTTTATGAAAGTAATATTTACTTGTTCATTTTTAATAGTAGCCATCATGCCTATTCTCCCAAGTTTTTTTAATAAATTGTATCGCGTACCTTACCTTCTTACTATCATAATAATTAGCGTGTATTATTACACAATAGTATCAATAAAATCAAAACTATATTTTTTTTATCAAAGGGATACTTGAGAAGTTTTGGGTTCCCTAATATTTAAAGGTCTACTCTCAGAGAACGCCACTTTGAGCGGCTGCATATTCCCCGAATGCAATGTAGGTATTAATAAAGCATTGTCCTTAGTGAATGTACCGGCTGAACCACGAGCCATTATTCTCTTTGAAAACACAGATTCCACACGATACGAAACTACGTCGTTATCGTGTCGTGTTCAAATCGTATCTCAGCGTTAGGAATACCTTCACTTTACATTAAGTTATTTTTATTTTGAATAAAATATAGTGACACAAGTAGTGGGAACTTTAGATGTGTTGATGTTTCGGAATGCATCTCGGTAAAACTTGTGATTTTTGACAGTTCAAATCGCGCTAATTCCAAATTCATTTCGCGTGGTTTTGTTATCGTTTCATAGAGAATAGAGTTTTGCAGATTTCTTATGTAAGACAAGGAATTAGCGTGGTTTCGAAGTAAGGAATCGATACGGAATAATGGCCCTGTATGTTTGTAGTTTTCCTTTTATGAAGTAGAGGTATACGAAAGAATTTTGCAAATTCATCCCCTATTTTTTGTCTCTGCACCGTCACCGGAACGTCACCCGGCAACGAGAGCCGGCACCGAAATAGGAGATTATAGGTTTACTATGGCTGCTTGGGCGTCACTACACGCCCGCCTTAGGGGTGCAGTGGACAGACGGCCATAGTAAATGTCCAGTAAAAACCTATGCACTGCTCAGTAATGCCACTTCAGCACCCTCATCTCGTTCTCTGATGACATCCCGGTTAAGGTGCAGTGGACAGACGCCTTTGGAATGCTTCTTCTAATCACCACGTTTGGCAGGCGACTTGGTGTTCCTTGAAGATATTAATGTTATCGATGATGAGATACAAATACTAAACATTCAGATATAGTATTGTTTAAACTTTCGTTGTGTTAAGTCCAAAAATGTTGAGTTTCCTACAAAGTTTTATTTTCTTGTAACAATTCAAAATGATCCAGCGCTATCAATGCAGGCGCGATACAGTGCAATAAACTTTGTTAGGGCTTCCGTCTCACAGCTCCCTAAGTTTTGCGTGAAACTGTTAAGAAATATTCCTTTGGAAACTGCATTATACTTGCTGGTATTGAAGTTTGTTCGAAAGACCCAACGTGAAAAGTTTTCCTTTTCAACTGCATCGGTAAACATTTATTGTTTATTTCTTCTCTTTCATTTTCTCTTACGTTGTGATGGCGCATTCTCGCTGTTCCTGCGACCGGATTTTGATATATCATGACATGTCATGTATTATGTGTTATGTATGTTATTGTATGTATTATATGTTTGAACCCTAGGAAAGGATACTTTTCCAAATCATTAAATAAGAATAGAAGAATAAGAATTTTATTTATTTGCACAAAATTAAAATACATACATAATTATTACCACCTGAGTGAAATGACATAGTAGGCAATGGAAATAGTTGAAGCATCACATAGTCACTCGTGTGTCTATGAGTGACTATGTGACGCTTCGTACAGTAATAATTATATAACATTAATTAATAAATCGCTGGTCATTGCAGTAGGATTCCCTGTGTTTGCGATGACCAGTACTCTTCCAAGGATTTCGTGTGAAATGTTTGATTAGACTTTATTTGAGAGCCAGAGTATGTGTAAGGTTGTGTCAGGGTGCGAAATAATTTATACAAGGGAACCAAGATAATAAATATTAAATAATATACAAAAAGAAATTATTTTATAAGAAAGGGAGAATGCATATTCACAATTAAAAATGTTATATACATATATAAATATACCTATATAGCTATGGCATGCTGTGTTATGTTATGATAGGTTATTGACCGACTGCAAGGGCCGTTTGGTTTGGTATGGAGGTTTTTGTGTAGATTTTGCTGTTGTGAATGTGAATAAATATTGTGAGAGAAGTTGTAGTCTTAGAGTGTGATAGTGGATTACCCATATACTACTGGTATGAATGAAGCGTTACTGCTATCGTCTGTTACATGTCTATTGTCATTTTTGCTAGTGTACTACCTGTAGCTACTACTTAATTATTCGTAACATCTCTTCAGTGTTCCGATAGTCGAGACCAGATAAGTAGCCAACTATTTTCTTTTTGCAGATTCTTTTAGTATCGTTTCTAATATCAAGTGCTTTGTTAAGCTTCCCATAAATGTAGCAACCAAAAACACTAAAACACCTTTGGCCAAATCGTGTTTTTCTTTTTGCTGTGGACCATATCTGATATCTTCTGGACTTTGATTCCTCAGGATTAATGCTAGAGATATGTGCAGTTTTATGGAACCGTAATGCAGTTGACAAAATATACATTTGTCTAACTCTGACATGGTTAGTTTCCTGATACAGTAAGTCTGTTGGATATCTGAACGGTTTCCCATACGCCACCTTCAAAACAGCACGCTGTGCACGTTCTATTTTTAAGAACAGACTACTACCTGCGGTACCCCATGATGCAATACAGTAGTTCAACAACGACTGACAGAGTGAGATGTAGACAGTAGATATAGTTTTATGATTAGCAATTGCTTTTAGCCTTTTGAAAACAAATAGCAGCTTTCTGAGGCGACCACTAAGAATTTGGATTTGTTTGGTCCAAGACAAGAGCTCGTCTATGTAGATGCCGAGATACTTAAACTCTTGTTCTTGTCCTAGTTGTGGACATGCACAGTTGACAGAATTTATGTTACGGCAAGAGTGGAGTTTTATGCAGAGTGGCTTTTTGGGTGCACTACGAGTTGACACTCTGAATGCTAAGATTTTAGTTTTGTTAGCGTTTAAGGTTAGGAGATTGTACTGTAGCCATTTCGCGACCTGGTGAAGGCCATTGTTAGCAATTGCGCTTGCATCATCCCAATCAGCACCGTCGAAGATTATCGCAGTATCGTCAGCGAAAGCAAATAGTCTGGCTTGGCTTAGTCCAATGTTGCAAAGGTCGTTTAAGTAAACCAAGAACAGCGTTGGGCCGATCACGCTACCCTGGGGGACTCCAAAAGAGACCTCCATTAGGTCACTATATTGGCCCTCCACCTTGACTCTCTGCCTTCGGTCGGATAGGTATGACTGGAACCATCTCAAGGCTGTTCCCCGCACGCCAATGCCCTCTAATTTCTTTAATAGAATTTGCCTTGAGACGGTGTCGAAGGCCTTGGCGAGGTCAAGAAAGACTCCGACACACCTACGACCCGAGTCCAACTTGCTGACTACATGATCGACCAGTGATACGACGGCATCCTCTGTTGACCTGCCAGACCTGAAGCCATACTGATTCGGTGATAAGAGGTTTTCCTTATCCAGAAAGGATATAAGTGATTTGTTGACTACTTTTTCTAGAATTTTAGCGATAGAACTCAAGAGTGATATTGGCCTGTAATTAGATACTTCCTCCGCGTCACCCGCTTTGTATATAGGACAAACATTGGCTAATTTCAGTTCGTCTGGAACAATACCCGTCTCAAGGCTCAAGTTACAGATATAAGCTATTGGAGCAGCAAGTACATGTTTACCCGCTTTTAGTAAGTGATTGCTTACATTGTCTCCACCCGGTGCAGAGTTTGTTTTAAGGCTACTTATAATTTTACTAATCTGAGTGGGGTCTGTGGGTGTCAGAAATAAGGATTTAGAAGGAGAGTCTGTGATTTTAATATGATTAGTCAGGTCTTGTTCTGTCATGTTGAGCTTGACGAGTATCTCATTCGCTAGTAGGGTGCCAATCGTTGCAAAGTAGTTATTTACACGATTTAATGCTTTGTTTGGGGTTGGATCCGATTCTAGAAGGCATACGTTGGTTGATTTAATTGAATTTATGTTACAAACGTCTTTGATGGCGGCCCATAGCTTTTTACTATCTCCATTACTGTGTTCAGTTTTGTCTCGATTATTTGCATCTTTGAGATTCTGCAGTATATTGTTACAATAGTTCCTATAATTCTTGTATTTGATTTTAGCACTTTCGTCATGAGGCTTTTGTTTGGCTAGAAGTTGTACATGATCTCTTCGCCTTATACAATTGATTAACCCGGGAGTTATCCATTTTTTTCTTATAAACTTAGAATTTGGTACAATGGAAGTAGTTTTATTTTTTTCTACAGCTGCATTAATACTACTCACAAACTCGTGGACGGCACTACTAGCGTCCAATTGACTATTGTATATTTCCGACCAGTTCATCAGCTCCAACTCTTTGATTACCGAGTCATAATCAATTTTGGTAACTATATGAACATCTCGGTTTATCTGCTTAGGTTTCCCTCTGATACTAAGAAGAACAGAGTCGTGGTCACTAACGCCAGATGAACAGACTACTACCGACGCGTGACATGAACATTTTACAAAAACGTGATCCAGACAGTTGGATCCACGAGTAGGTAGCTGGTGTCCCACTATGAACCCGTGGCACGCTGTTATATCAAGGTAGTTATCTGAACGAGGGTCAGTAGTCGTTGGTTTAATATCTATGTTCATGTCCCCTATTATGACTGATGTCCCTCCTGGTATATTGGATAATAATGTGTCAAGAGAAATAATGAATTTATCGATATTATATACAGATGGTGACCTATAGATGGCTATTACAGTGTATGTTTTTGCGATATTTATTACAAGGCAGTTAGCATCAGCAATTCGTGGTTCCGATATACTTATATGTAGACCTATTTTAGAGTACACCACGATTCCGTCGTTCTGATTGAGATAATTCTTGGAAAAGGAACAATTGTAACCACTCAAAACGATACCAGCAAAAGAACTGTCAAGCCAACATTCGGTCAGAACAATTACATCCGGTTTATAATTGAGCCTAGATAAAAACAATAGGAGCTGGTCATAGTTTTTCCGTATACTACGTATGTTTTGCGTGAGAACTGTAAAATGCTGGGTATTATCTTCGATATCCAGATATATTTTACACATCTCGGGAACATTACTATACACACTAGTGATTACTTCTGTGCTATCTATATCTTTTATTAAAAGCTGACTATCCATAATCGACTTTATAATAAACTAATGTGCGTGAGTTGTTTCCAATATTAACAGTCCATAAAAGGCGCGAGACGGTAGGGTTCATTATGTAATTAAGCAGGCATAGTACGCAGGTACATAGGCGATAAGGGTCTGTTAGTCTTACCGGGGCTTGAAGGAGTCCAGACGTGTGCACATCTCGAAGAGCACGGTACTTGTGCTTCAGTGTGCTTTTTAATTTGGTATAGCCATTGAAGTGTAACTTAAAATATCGTGTAATAACAATTGAAACCTTACGTCTAAGACAACTATGCCGCCGGGGCTTAGTAGGAGTGATATTATGATATAGTTTTTGCTGGGCTGTTGTTTTGTGTGCTTTAAAAAATACCACAAAATGTAAGTGTGAGTGGCGATTGGATACGGCTTCTGGGATAAGTATTGTAATGTAAGTGTATATACAATAATCATAACGTTTACAACTAGATACATTCAATTCAATAATACGTACGGGTCTTGAAGTAGAAACTGCATTGTTGGCCCAATAATAATCACAACGTTTACAAGTTAGTTTTTATATAAATAATAATACGCCAATACAACTGCAATAATAAGTAAGTTAATACAATTACTATAAAAGGTAAACAATAAATATGTAATCCATGTAGCTAGTAAAATCATAGTCCGGGTAATACATAGCTTTTCATTGTAATAATATTCCTTGGGGTCGGTCACATCCCATCATGCCACCGCGGTCTTCTTCAGCGCCTCGAGTTGGGATTCATTTTTGATAACGATGTGCGGCATTCCTTCTCGTTTACGTAGGTAAATATTCCCGTTGGAAGTCCAGCAGAAGGCAAAGTTCTCTGTCCTGGCTAGATCACGGGCCAAATAGTACAACCGTTTGGACTTTGCAGTGAGTAATTCTGATATAAATATCTGCGTAGAGGGAAGGTCATTTAGGCCTAGGTGACGAGTACATAGTTTACTGTCTCGGTTTTTGTTGTGGCGTCTAGCTTTGTCCAGTACTGAGCCTTTTACAAGTGTATTTGAGAATTCGGCCACCAGCGTAGAAATGTTATTATAACCGTTTTCTACCCCAAAGGGAGGAAAACGAGTATTTCAGGTCTTGCCTAGGCTTGACCTTCCGGAGATTAACTATCATTCCTTTTCATGTGCATACGTACTTACTTAGTCCGTGAGAGCGAGACGGGGCGATAAGGCCGCTGCCCTTCTCGAGCCCCAAGTGCCGGCGGGCGCGGTGTACCTCCCGCTACCGCGCCTCTTCAGTACTAACCGGAATCGGAACTGGGTATGATCCCATGTGACGGCAAGGGACTTGCTCCAGGTCAAGCCTAGGCAAGACCTGAAATACTCGTTTTCCTCCCTTTGGGGTAGAAAACGGTTATATTTCAGTTCTGTGCCGTCGGCTTGACCTTCCGGAGACTTGTTTCTATATCTGCCGGCACTAGTAGCGTACTGTGACTACTAATAACAATATATTAATAAATAAAAGCAGATGCTTTTGAATCAAACATTGGTGTATTTCTTAGTTTGCCTTGGTAACTTACATTGTTACATACAAATCACATAATACAATAATAATCCGTTTTCTATTCTTTAATAATAATAAATCAGTCTTTAAGTAATTAAGATAATCAGTCAAACTATCCATTAATTAACAAGGTAATCTTAAAGTTTAGTAGCGTAACTAATAACTATGTACTATCGTACTATACAGGTACAAAAGAATTCAATAAGGTATTATTAGAATGTTGAGACGGCGACGCCACTGTTTTGTAGTAATGCTTAAAAAAATTTGTTGCGCCCCGCCAATTACCTCTTCTCAACAAATCATCCAAAGGTAAGTTGTTTTCATAATTATAAGATGCTACAGCAGATCTAATGGATCCTGGGCTGACTTCCAAACCCAAACTTGTGAAAACAGGTTTAAGCCATCCAGCAATTACAGTCCTGGAAGCTGGCTTCACCTTGCCTCTAGTTGTTATAAACAAACTGACTAAGCCCGTGCTAGCTTGCCTCCTCGGAAACGAAACTTCTATAAGTAAATTAACCCATTTTATGATATCAAGCTCTGAATTTTGATATTTGAGAATTTGCCAACCAGATTGTCTTTCATTTGTCCGATCCGTTTTTGATCCAAATGCAGGCCAAAAAGTTATTGAGTTTTCAGTAATCGAGCAATGCCTGCTATCTATTCTCAGCAAAGTCAGATCGTGTATTCTTCTACTCGAAGCTAAAAGTAATAGAAGCGCACAGTATCTAGATACTTGATAAATACTTGATTCATCTGGTGGATTGTTCTTGAGCCAAATAATCAAATCGCTAATATTCCAGATTGTTGATCTCGGCAACAATCTCTCTGCAGACTTGACACTGATTGCTTTCAAAATTGACTTGACAATTGGATGAGTGCTAATGCTACGTTCAGCGTCAGGATTAGCAAAAGTAGCTATTACAGATTTCCTCACTAAAATTGTACCATACGCTAATTTTTTTACCCTAAACAGGAAACTTAAATACCGTGCCACGGAGTGCGATGGCGGGTTATTTGGCATGACGCTTTCAGTTTTGCACCAGCTTACCCAGTCTTTCCAAGCCGATGAATACGTTTTCCAGGTAGAATTCCTCCAAGCTGATTTTAGAAGTTCTATGTCGTCTTTAGGTAAGTTTTTTACGAGAGAGTTCCACCCTGAACTCTCCATACCTCCAAAGTCATTGTTGCTACCTGTGGTGGTGGACTGTTCGTTGCCAGGTCTGTCAAGTGATGGGATAGATTCGTCAATAACATTGGCGCAGCTGTCGCCCTGGATTTCAGTGCTGTTCGCCAAAAGGCTCGTGTCCACCTCGGCACCACTACAAGATACGTCCCTTTCGAAGTGTTCAGGTGTTGAATGAGTTTCGGGATTAACGGAGGTGGAGGAAATGCCCACGCCAGATCGTATTGCCATTCCCGACTGAAGGCATTCACAAAACTCGCCTGTACATCTGTTGCATCTATTGAAACATACTGTGGAACTACTTTGGACCGTGATGTCGCAAAAAGGTCTATTTCCGGTGTTCCCCACCTGCTGAAAACCTTCCTTATAAGTTGATCGCTCAAATGCCAATCCGTCATCAACATTTTCCGTGATAGGCGATCCGCCAGTGTGTTGAATTTTCCGGGTATGTAGAATGGAACTACTACTGCATTGATTTGTCTTGCCGAGAGTAGTATTCTTTTTGCTAGTAGATATAGTTTTAGGGACCTTGTTCCGCCTTGGTTGCGAAGGTAAGCCACAGTTGAGCGATTGTCTGTTTGAATCATCACGGCTTTGTCTTTTATAACTTCCCTGAAATTTCTCAACACAATTAAGACAACATATAATTCTTTTAAATTTATGTGCCATTTTTTTTGTTTTAGGGTCCAACTGCCGGATAAGTGATTGTGATCTATCTGAATCCCCCAACCCGTATCGGACGCATCCGTTGTGACAAATACGCTGGGTTCTTTGTCTATTATAGGGCTTGACTTTTTCAGATTGTTTGACCACCACACGCATTCGCTTACAGCTGGCTGGGATATATTGAATTTCCTTCTTGGTTTTTCTTCGTTTAAGATGCGGCTTGACCTTTGCAATTGTCTGCAGAATAGGCGGCCTAAGGGAACAGCCTCTGCCGCAAATTGCAGCTTTCCTAGCAATGATGTACCTTGAATCCAATTCCATTGATGAGACATCACAATCTTTTTGAGGGATCTTTGGATATCTATGATTTTGTCTTTGGGTAGTGATTTTTGATTTAATTTCGTATTCCAAATTATTCCTAGAAATTCGATTTCTTTTGTTGGCATAGTTACAGATTTTTCCCAATTCAGTTTCCATCCCATGTACATTAACAGGTCTATTGCTGCCGCAATTTGTCTCTGCAGAATTATTTTGTTTTGATGAGCGAACAAAAAGTCGTCTAAATACACTAGAACTCTCATTCCGCAGGCGCGAAGCGTGTCTGCCATCCAGTTTGTTAGTCTTGAGAAGGCATATGGTGCACTGGCTAATCCCATGGGCAGGCATGTCATTCGATATAAAGTGTTTTTGTAACTTAGAGAGAGGAACCTGCGGTGACTTTCTTTCACCGGTACATGAAGATAAGCCTGAGAAAGATCTACCTTGGCCATATAGTCCCCTTTTTGTAAAAATTTTGGAATCTTCGACTGGTTTATTAGCCGGAATTTTCGTGGCTTTAAATATAAATTTAGGCGGCGCAGGTTGAATATCTGACGCATATTTCCGTTTGTTTTCTGGATTAAAAACATCTGAGACAGAAAGCCCGTTGTTTGGTTGGTTTTTTCTATTACCTTTGTGTCTAACATGCTCTTTATTTCCCGTGACATTTGTTTTGACACCGGGGTCGCGTAATTTCTCAGCGTGGACTTTGAGAGCCGAGTGAGCGGTGGGACTCTTACAAATGGAATTCCATAACCTTTTAACATCTTTTGTATTGATACCGGAGCTCCGAGTTTTTTCCAACGGGTAACAAACAGAGCGAGTTGGCCGCCTTTGAATTGATTGTCAATATGACGAAGAGCGCTCCTTTTTATGAGGCTGGCGCTTTTTGAAAGCCTTGGGTTTGTCTTTAAATTGTTTGTCGCGAGACCCTTGCGCAGGAGTGGATGGCGATGATTTCTTCCAACCATCCCGCTTACTTCTTTTCTTTTGGTCGAAACTCGATTTATTTCCCTTGTTCTGAGAATAAAACGCGGTGGTGGAATTTGGTTGCAGAGGCTTTCTGGCAGAGCGGAAAGTTCGAAATAAGCCACCCTGCTTGCTGACAAATTCTTCCAGTCGCTCTTCGTCGAAGAGATATGTTTCCGAAGGCGGTATTTGAGACAATTTGGCCGCTTGGAAATCATTGTTTGGTTTATATGCCTTTCGCCTGAGCTCAATAACTTCAGCCCTACGGGCGCATGTGTAATGAAGGAGGTCATCTGAGACATTCTTAAATGTGGATGTGGGACTTGTTAGAAATTCTTGCATATCTGCAAATACCTCCGGGTATTTTGCTGTTAACTTTTTTGCATGTTCAGCTAAGGCCGCTCTTTGTTTCAATAGGCCATGACAAATAGTCCCCAAAGTGGTATCAGCGTTGATTAACACATCCTGACTGAACGATTTTGGCACCAAACTACCAAGTTGATCGTTAACCTTTAGTGCGTCAAAAACTGGAGCAGCGCGCAAGTTTTTTTGAACGTCTTTATACCTGATTTTATTCCATGAAGCAGATCCTAGCTTCTGGCAAGCCAACCCCTGAGCTTTGATACTTTCTGATGGAGCTGGTATTGATGGTCCGTCTTCTTTGATGTCCGGGATGAAATCCAAATCCTTCGCAGACTCCAAGCTGGGTTCTTCAGTTGGATTTAAATTAAGCTCAGGAGCTTGAAAAGAGCATGACGTCTCATTTTCAGAAATTTCATCCGATCCATCTTCGGAACAGCTATTTTCTTTTTCAGACCCTGTGGCACATTCACTTGTGTACTTGATGTAGGAGTTACAGGCGCTAACTTGTTGGCTTGACGTAAAGCTTTTTAGAGCATCTATTTTGGTACACAGTTGACCAAAAAGGTTGTCTACCTTTCGCTCTAGCAAGTCTATGCGACCGCGCTTAGCAGGGCTTACTTCATCCTCGTTGGAGTCCTCCGAATCTTGTCGTAAACGACGGCAAACTTCTTTCCTTGTAAGAACCAGATGTTTTATGGGTTCTACGGCAGCTAAAAATACTTCGGCTTGCGCGGCAGAGCCTTTAATTTTATTGACCACTGAAGGTGGGCTCGTTATAAGGGCCCTACAAAATGCCCAATTAAGCATTGACACTTTTATTTCTTTGAAAGGCTTTTCTGCTATATATTCAGCGTCCGGATAAAATAGGCGAACATAATCCATGGTGGGCAGGGCGAACCTGATTTTGTTAAGTATTTGTGGGTCTATGTTTTCCCCAAATAATTCCTCTCGTGTAGGATTGAGAGACTTCCAACGCTTCCATCCATCTGGCAGCGAGTTCTGCGCTAACTCCTTGATTTTATCCAATAAAACGTCGTCTTCTTCAGAGGTTGCTGCTTCCTCCAAAAGCTCCTCCAAGGTGATGAATGATGCAGCCTCTGCCATCTGCGATCAATAGAAGATTTTATTTAGGTGCGATTGATAAAACATCGAAGGTTGCGGGTTGCAAGCCCTACTCCCAAAAGACGAGCCGTGGACGGCTCCAGCAGGCGAGCCTTAGATGGCTGCGGTTGACGAGCCGTTGACGTCTGCGGTAGGTGAGCCGTCGACGTCTGCGACTGGTGAGCCTTCAACGGCTGCGGCTGGTAAGCCGTCGACGGCTGCGGCTGAACGGCCGTTGACGGCTGTGGACCAGCCGTCAACGGCTACGGCTGGTGGGCCACTGTCGGCTGCGTAGTGCAGGCCGACAACGGCTGTTGCTTGCCAGCCGAGAAGGCTGCCAAGGGCGAGCCTTATTAGCAATAGTTGTGATAGCTTCACTATGGCATCAAATCAATACGTGTTTGTGAGAAGGCCACGCACTATAACCGAACCCGAAAGGTTGCGGAATTATCACACACGATATCACTGTGACAAAAAAATTTCATTATTTTGAACCACTTACATTAATCCAACGATAACATCGTTTTCGGATCCACTCAAACGAGTTTTGGTTCAAAATGCACTTATAAACACGGAACCTAGAATAAAAATATTAATAATAACTCACCGTTTCGTAGTAAAAGCACGCGAAACGGTTCGTGAACAACACACATGCACATTACTAGGTAAACAATAGCGTACTGAAGAGGCGCGGTAGCGGGAGGTACACCGCGCCCGCCGGCACTTGGGGCTCGAGAAGGGCAGCGGCCTTATCGCCCCGTCTCGCTCTCACGGACTAAGTAAGTACGTATGCACATGAAAAGGAATGATAGTTAATCTCCGGAAGGTCAAGCCGACGGCACAGAACTGAAATATTCAGTTTGTTCGGTACTCGATAGACGTCGCGCAAGTCGGAAGACGAAAACTCCACATTCAGGAACTTCAACAGGCATCTAATCATATTGTATAAATCTTCCTTCTTTTCTCCTTGCAATTTTGGTATACTTCTTATTTCTATTGACGTTTTTCTGGTGCTTTTTTCAATATTATCTATTCGGTCACCAAGCTCACAAATTTGCCCTATAATTTCCTTTCTCTCACCTTCTAGCCCGTCGATTTTCTTCTGCATATCCGTGACTTGACATGACAGATGCCCGATTGATTTTTTCTATATCCACTATCGATGACGTATGTAGTTTGACCTCGGCTAAGTGCCGTTCCATGATGGTCATGCGTTCATTTTGCTTCGAATTAAAGTCAGAGAACATAGAGGACAGCATCTCTTTCATGTCTTTTTTAAAAGTGTTGAGATCATCGTAGTCATCATCAGTAAGTCGAACCCGTTTCCTATTCGTGAAGTTCGTTTTGTGACTCCCTTTGTCTGTAGTTAGCAAAGCCACCTTGTTGCCGGGGCTAAGATCTGTGGGCGAGGTGCCTTTGTGCTTTGGTGAGTGCTGGGTTTTAAGCATTTTTGCATATAATAGGGTGCTGTAGGCCTAAATGCGTTCAATGTCCGACGGCAGCGCTACGCGTCTCAACCGTCGCGCGTCGCCCGGACCACGGCGCGTGCGTTCACCGTTTGGAAATATCTATGTGTGCTCAATGCGCTCACGCCCACATGCGCCCTGGGACGTAGCTATACGGTAGCCAGGCGCGTATCTGTGTTGTGTTTTACGATTCAGTTATTATCAGTGTGAGCGCTTTAACCCCTTCCCCGGAGCTGTTGCGCTACCAATGGCAGCTGTAGCGGTCAATGGCCGGCGGTCAGCTGTTCTGCAATTCGCGGGTTAGAACAAAAGATCACTCACAATTTTTAGTGGTGGTACTGTTGTACCAGGCGGTCAGGATTTGCGTGCAGTGAACTCCTCCTTGTATGTATGCTATCCTATTTTTCTTGACCACTTTTGAAACCGAAAATTTTAGTATAATTTCAAATATATTCCGTCGTGAACACGTCTACTCAGTTTAACGTCTGCGGGGGAAGAGGATCATTATCATCATTAACAGCCTGAAGACGTCCATTGCTGAACATAAGCCTCCCAAAGAGCGCCACTTTGAGCGGTCGCTCGCCTCCTGCCATCGGCTCCTCGCGGCTTTCACCATATCGTTGGTCCACCTAGTGGGGGGCCGGCCTACGCTTCGGCTTCCGGTTTGTGGTCGCCACTCGAGAACCTTTCGGTTGTCAGGTTGTCTTTTTCCTAATACGCATAGTGTGTTTCACGAGAAGCCTGTCCCTATTTGTAACCATACATGATTTGTTGCAGTTCTCTGACAACCACCCGAAAGAGATCGAAGAGCTGTGGTCAACGCTGTGCGCGTGCTGGCCCAACAACCTGAAGGTCATCATCCGATACCTCATCATCGTCTCTGGGATGGCACCAAACGAGCTGCTGCCATACGTGAGTATCGAATCATACTCTTCTATTCTAAGGTTTACTTGGATGACTATGAAGTATTTTCCAAAACGAACATTTTAGGAACCTGACATTTTAAGAAACGGACGATTTGGGAAGCGCACAATCACTGGTGTGGGCATATTGTAAGCGGATATTTTGGGAAGTGGATTTATGTACATAAAGAGCAAAATTGCACCAAGAGGTGATCATTACGAGTATCACTCTAATTTTCATTGGAGCACAACTCAATGGGCATGGTTGCTCTTGTAAGGCAACAGACGTTAAGCCAAGCCAATGTCAGAAGGTTTTGGGTGGCTTATAACATAAACATTCTTTACAGAATAATCATTTGTATTTACGAGAAGGAAGAAATGATAGTTTCGTATTTTAAGCGAGGTGGTGTTATTTCGATTGTCTTCGTTAGTATCTTATGTACGTCCTCATAACCTCTCTTCTTATTCAACTTGCATAAAGTCACACAAAGGAAAAACTGACGTATAATCAAGCTTGAGTTGTGAAGCTCGTAAAAATGTATTGCAACTGTTTTCGCCACTATGACAATATTGCCGGAAATTCTCATCATAAGACCCGAGATATAACTTTAGCGTCAAAGTCAGTTCGCACTTGGGCTTCTTGGTTACATTGCGTTAATGTTGCATTTTGAAGAGGGAATTGATGTCTCCTTTTCAAAAGGAGACATCAATTCCCTCTTCAAAATGCATGGTTTTCTACCCCTTTTTATGAGAGAGAGAGTTTTTCTATCAGTCAAGCTTTGACACTGCAACTGTTATGGGCGGCTGTGTCTTTTAACATCAGGTGACCGACTAGCTCGTCACGTCATTAATACTCATAAAAAAAACTGGTGATATACAGGTTGAATAATAATAAAGACGCAGGTGTGCTGCCGAAATTGAACTCGAATCAATAAAAACATTACTCATATTTTAGTAATGAAAACACAGTGGGTAACTGTGCTATTAATTTGGAATTTAATTCCTGGAAAACAAACAACCAACCTTACAAACATTCTATAATGCAAATCGTAGATACAACAATCAGTACGTAATCGTACCTATACCAGCAGGTGCACAAACAAATTCTGTGATACCAAGCACTAAGCCTTGGTTTCAATAAATACGTGTGGACGGTGTGGAGGATGGTATAGTAATACCGTCACGGCCCTATAGTTGTCTATGCTGAAATGTCGCTCCAAGCTGCAGGATAAATCTGGGGACAGGAGGGGCTTATGGCAAAGGCTTAACTATACCACACCACTGGTACTGCACTTTGCCACCCTCTTACGTCCTTATATCGATTTAACTAACCCCCCGCGTCCACGAATACTTGCACATTTCTGGCTACGATGGGTAAATACCATGTTTGTTTTGCCTTCGCTCGGCTCTAAGAGTTAAAACACCCCGCCGTTAAAATACTTAATTGTTTGCTCTCTAGGTAAACAATGTACTATTTTTCCAAGGGTGGGTTGCACCAGCTCACTGTAACCGTCCACGCTTCGTCGGGCGGGCTATGTCAAATATATGTAACGTAATTTTAACTGTGATTCTGGTGCAACCCAACCTAAGTGTACCGCACTTGTGCAAATGATCGGCCATGCCCTATTGCCACGAGGATAAAATAACAAGCGAGTACCTATGGTCATATTTTTAGTGAAGGAATCATTATTGCACCATTTATATATATGTGGTATTTATTGGATTATAAACTTACTTTTATTTTGTACGTAACTGACAATACCAAAGCCGAAACTAAAACTACGACCTGTTTTATTTAATGAAAAGATAAATGAAGAATTAAAACCACCATCAATATAATAAAGCTTACCTACCACACGCCTAGGTGTATCTCACTTGCAATAGGTTTGTGTTGCTCTTGGTTCGCTTAATTCGAGTGCCGTGAAAATGGTTTCATTTCACAAAAAGGGCATATATTTTATCGACTAGTCTAGCGTTCAAGCGCGATCGTGGCCGAGAGAAGTGATTGTGCATGGTATTGGATGCGCTTTTCCAATAGAAAATGTTTCGTGTTCGCGCGGCTGGACTAGATGCAAAACCAAAGCAATCTAGAAAACAGCGGATAAACTATAGCCAATACGATATAAAAATTTAAATTCTTATACTTTTTTCTTTTTCTTCACAAGCAATTGTTTTTAATGGAACCTGTGTTGCAGGCAAAGCGAGTGGTGCTGTACTTAGCGCGGTCGCGGCCCGAGCGTCTCCTCGACGAAATGATGACCGAGCTGCAGACCGTGGAAACGCTGAACTGTCTCATTGAGCGCACGGAGACGCCGCCCTTTTACCGGCTCACTTCTATGCGCAAGGCCACCTCGGGACATAGCGATGGTCCCGGCACCGGCTCACAGGTACCATCTAAACTTTATTTTTTAAAATAATACCAAATATACACCTTCACTACGTTTATTCACATGTATTGAGAATTGTTTGAGTATAAAATTTTAACGGTTCGTGTGCGGTACGGAAAGCTAACATGAGTTTCCCGTGGCCAATTGAGAAATTGAGTGGACGCAACGGTGTTGCCGCTATACCTTTATGCACACAAATGTGACATTCTCGCTGAAAAAAGTAACTGCCAGAATAGCCAGCGGCTTGCATTTGTGTGCGAGCCTCCAACCAATGCGATGTCCAGGTTACCTGTGTCAAAAGTCAGCTATAACTGCTTCTGCTACGTGCAATGAGGTATTGATGAACCGAATTACCTTAGCCATGAAAATACAGAAATAGAGTCTAGCAAAGCTAACTCAGCAGTGGAATATTTGAACCACCAAAAACTTTTTTGTATAGTAATCAATTTTCAAGTTTTTATGTCAAATTCATAACATGTCAGTGTATTAAGCAATCTGAATTTTCTGGTTGGTTGTATTTTGGAGAAGAAGTTATGGTACAACCACCTACATTATATTCGATTTCAACCAATTAAGTGTAAAAACCGATGGGGAAGAAAGGTTCTCGAGTGGTGACCACGAACTGGAAGACGCAGCGTAGGCCGGCCCCCCACTCGGTGGACCGACGACCTGGTGAAAGCCGCGGGGAGCCGATGGATGCAGGAGGCGAGCAGCCGCTCTAAGTGGCGCTCCCTGGGGGAGGCCTATGTTCAGCAGTGGACGTCTTCAGGCTGTTAATGATGATGATGATGATGATGATGAAGTGTAAAAAGTTTTTTAGTATGCACCGTGCTACCATATACAAGATTTTATATTACACCAATTTTAAATCACTGCTGAGTTAGTTTTGCCAGACTATATTACTAAATAAGGCTTGTACTAATAGTTAATGAAACCAAATAACTAATAGTATGCATGTTTTTGTAAATAAATACTTAAACTAAATATAACTCATACAACACCCCAAAATTTATATTGATTGAAAAAGTGCTTTTGCTATGACTGACGACATGCCGTGTCTTCAAATCTTACAATGGAGTTGAGCCTCCGGTGACGGAAAACATCGTGATAAATCCATGGCTTGTTGGTGTAACATCGTTTACACAGCGGCTAATAGACATCCGTGTTTGTTCAGGACGCCACTGGTCGCACAGGTGAATTGGCGCCCGTTGAAAAAGGCACCATCCATACCAAACGGCACAGCGGCGAGGATCCGGCTAAAACCAGGTGAGTGTCATATACAACATCATACCAGTCCTATAAACATGTACCTAAAAATACCTTACTGGTCCTTAATTGCAAATATTTTGTTCCAATAAATATTTAATAATCAAAGATGTTTTTGGTTTTGAACATTAGGCAGGATTTAGCATAAAATAAGGCGATCGAGCGTCGATACATTGACAGCTGCAAATTAAATTGTAAAAGAAAAATTTGGCGACACTGCTTTAAAATCTTAAATAAAGTTGACATCTATTAAACTGCCAACTGTTTTTCACACGTGCATTATTCAGAATACAATAGAGTTCAAGTTGAAAATACCTAATACTTCAACATATTATTTTCCTTTTGCTTGTGATGGAGTCCTGGGAAAATGCTTTTGAATATAGAGCATTGTGTTACTTCAAAGTTGTCTTCTTAACTGTGTCGGCTTTAAGTCGTCTGGTTAGAATGAAGCATTGTGAGCTTTACTTTAATATTCCATTATCTCAGGCTTTACTAACATTACGTATAACTACATTGTTGACTGGTTACCAACGCGCGAACGCCTTGATTGCATCGAATGTGTACAGTGTTGTGCACACAGCATGGACCACTGGGGAAGCTCGTGTTACGTTTCATTATACCTGTGACTAGGTGTTGATTCAGCCCCGTTGTTTTAACCTACAAAACATGAGAGCATTAGCTATTCGGAAGGCAGTCTGTGAGTATTAGGTACTGCAAAATCTGCTTATAATTCATTATTAAAATCCTAATTGAAGTCTTTAACAATATTTCGAGACCTAATTATGTTCAGCGTCAACCTTTATCAACACAAACGCCATTAAAAAAAAGTTTTCGGCGGTAAATTTATGTTCCATATTGGTTTTATTAAAACGTCTCAACAACAAAACTGTTATTAGAACTACTGCATAATATATAAGTATGCAGAACGCACCAGACATCCGTGATAACAAAGTGTTAACTAAGTACAGGGGAGTGAACACTCCAGGCAGCTTGTTGGCGCAGGCAAGTTCATTTTCCGACGCTCAATCAAAATGTTTGCCTTAGGGTGAAAAGGGTGAAAAATCTCGACCCCGATCGGTCACAAAAGCGAGTTTCACCTACAGTCATTCAATTATTGTGCGCAGATTTTTGGTACAGTTACTTTTCTGTTACAATCAGCACCACGGTGCGCGTGTTAACAAACTGACGGCCCTGTAGGTGGTCTGTTGTAGGTTGTAAGGGTCAATCGGCGCCCGACGTGCGCAGACTAATGATTGACGAAAATAAACAATAGCGTACTGTAGTAATATTTACTTCATTCTAAATATAAACTGATTCATGTCTTTAATGAATTTACGAATTCACTAGTTTGTTGGTGATTTTGGAAAAATGTATATGGTAAACTATGTAGCAATATTGCCGGGCGAAGTAATCTACTTACACACTGCTTTCAGTGTGAATTACACTAGCTAGGACTTATCGTATATTCGATAAATTAGCATATGTAAAACAATATTGCATTTAGAAATCATTCGTTTCAATTAGTGTAATAATTACTGCACTGACTACGCTAGTATGTCGTCCAAAAACGCCTCTGTGTTTCGTTGTTATATAATTGGCTGTGCACTATACATTATAGGTAACAAGTTAGAATTCAATATTGACGATCGACCATTTACTAGATAAAGGAATAACGAGTGAAGTGATACATCACTTATACCTACTGCAGCCGCTCCCATCGGTCACTAGTTTCATCGGATTGTATAACGGCACGGTTGCTACTTGGAAGCGCGGTTTCATATCAAATGTATTGCAGACTAACTTTACTCCTTAGCCATAAATAAGTAAAAAACACAGTAAAACTTTACTCTTTAAAGAAATCGTTGATCTCATGTAAGCAGGTTCAGTTCGGTCAAACGCAATAACTACCAATTACTGCCACGGGGCCCATATAACATGTCATGGCATATTTGAATGAGGGATAGGAATGTAAATGAGATAGGGTGGCTTTTAGATGCTGTTTGCAAATTGGAACTTGTTGTATAAAAAATATCACAAGCTAGTATATCTACTCTCGACTCCAGCCACTTGTGGATCAATTTTCGAAATCCAATGCATAGATTGTTGATAATAAATCCAAAAACGTAATAACTTACAACTGCTACAGTACAAAAAACGGTTTTATTACCGCACACAAGTTAACAAAATGTTTTAAAAGGATGAAAATCAATCATGCCAACTAAATAATGCGTCGGCAATTTTTACAGTTAAAAGAAAACTTATTTGCACTCTTTGCAAACCCATCAATAAACGAAGTACAATGATGATGTATTCGATTTTGCCGATGCATACAACTGCACCGTGTATAACGGTTTTGGTAACTACATGCAACTATAACAACTGCAACTGTTATGGGCGGCCGTGTCGCTTAACATAAGGTGAACAACTAGCTCGTCACGTCATTCATTCTCATAAAAAAATTATATGTAATGCCATTAATAATCGTATTAGAGTCAAAATGATCCTGTATGATTGTAGTGGCGGCAAAATTCCCGAAACCCCGGGGTCGAAGCGTACGTCCGCGCCGCCCTGCTCCACGCCGCCGGCAGACGAAGACCCCTGCCCGCCCTCCGACGGAGATGCTACTCCGGTAAGTATCAGGACAACTGACTTTCAACCCTATCCACTAAGGTTAAAGGTGTAACTTAAACGTATACACGAAAAATTAAAAGAAAACAGGTTTTTTACATTTCTGGGTATATTTATTTCTTCATGTTGCATCCGTCACATTGTCACTGCTTAAAGTTAATAAGTAATCTTTTTGCACGACGCTTCCGTACGTTACCAGATTTTGTAACAAAATTCGTTCCTAGCGAATTTTTATTTGGAGTACGAAGTCTGATCGAGCTGAGTTAATTCATTTGAATTTTGAGCTCTATTTTTAATGTGTTACACATACGTTTTTCTGGGTTGATTGTTGAGCTAATACTGTATTACTTTGCGAGCATGTGAACATTTTGAATGAAAGGAATGTATAAAGTTCCATAGTTATTTATCTACGGTCCTATTTATACGATTTTTTTGTCAGTCCCTATTTCATTTAGTCGCACCCCAGTGTAATGGATGTTTTACAGAAATGTTGTTTCGAGTTTTAAACAAAATAATTAGGTTTTTTCTGCTATTTGCCGCACTGTGTTGAGCTCGTTTATGAATGTTACGTTTAATATTCTATTATTGAATACATGGAATCTAACATGGCCCGTGCTCTTGGACAGCCGCACCACGATCACTGCGGGCAACGATGTGTACCGAATGGCCGACGCTGGCGCTAAAGCTTTAAGACCAGAGCCAGACAACACAAAAAAAAACAGACCAGCTAACCGCTCGCGCATTGCGACATTTTTGGACTTACTAACGAAAATTCCAACCGCTGAAATCCTGCAAAAACACGTCACAAATGTTCGACAAAAAAAAACCCATTAATCCAAACAAGTTTTCATACAGTAAAACAGAAAAATCAAAAATCAGTGATTGAGTTTTAATGTATGAAATCTTGTTTGGGTTAATGTAATTTTTTTGTTAAACATTTGTGACGTTATTTTGCAGGGTTTTCAACAGTTGTAATTTTCGTAAGTCCTACAATTTAACCTACCTACTATGTTTTTTAACTTTGTATTTTTTCTTTTTTTTTACCTTCAAATATGACGCAATGTGCGACCGAGGTAGAGGTTGCACGAAGATCCTGTGTGAGTTGTTGATGTTGCTACAGACGGGGTTATGTGATGGTGCAACTCCTGTGCCGGGCAGCGCGCCGGTAACGCCCTTGGACACACGCGTAGACGTGCCGCTGCCACGGCCGCTGCCGATGCCAGAATACGGCGGCTTCTTCGCACTGCTGACGGAGTTTCTGCCGGATAGTGGGCAGCCTATATCTGGTTTCCACAGGTACTCAAAATAAGCTTGCTTAGGCAAAATTTTGATATTGGGGAGTATTGTATTTGATATGCTTTTTCTAGCCTAGTTTGGATGTTTTAGTTGTAATAGTTGTCTGTACGAGGCAGCAGCTGTTCTATCCAAAAAAGCCTGATAGAGATGGTGTAAACGGTATTGTTTCAAATAACAAAACTCTGTTACCAATCAGTATTTAATGTCGATAATTGTTCCAGCACTGCTTTTAACAAGTTAGAAGAATATCGTACTTGTTTTGTTATTTTTAGGCAATTTGGGAAAATACGCTACTTGGAGCAGCTTATAAACAAGTTTTCTGATAGTTGTTAAATCTCTAGACTTTAGAATCAGTATAACGGAAATTTTCATTTTGCCTTTTTAGATTAATATACAGAATGGCAGAGTTGTAAATTGTAGTGTTTTTTGTGTTTTTGAATGACGTGTCTAGCTAGTCGTTGCCCTGATGTTAAGCGTCACGGCTGTCCATAACCGATGCGTTTGTACAGATGCAACGTTGCTGTGATGTTGCTGTGCGACGTCGTGTTGGATGGCGTGGAGTTAGACTGGTCTATCCATGTTCCTCTCATGCTGCATATTGTTTTCCTAGCCATGGATCACACCAGGTACATTTTTTTTTAATTACTGCAATTCATTTAGTAGTAACAACAAAATTTGTATTTAATATTGTGATATTCAAATAGTTGGTTCGGGAGCACTATTACAACAATCCTTCCATATTACTTTAATCATTTGTTACTGCTTATTTATTGTATATAATTATATAATTATATAATATTAAATGTATTCTTCTGTAGCATTTATACACGACTTGTAATTTTTTGTATTTATAATGTAATAGTTATATATTATATAATAGATTTTTATTTATATTAATGTTGCATTTTTTGTTTGTATAAAGAATTGTTCATACAAACTTGTGTGGAATGACTGGTAGAAAATGCTTTAGCATTAATTCCTCCTTTTGTACTTTTAGTGCAATAAAGAAATAAATAAAATATTGTTTGAAATATGACCACAACATAATTATTAGTAGTAGAATAAATATTACCGTTGGCCTCGGGTGGGGTTCAGGAAGCGCATCTCAGCATCTCCATTGATTAGATGCTCTAACGGGTGAAGTCGTGGAACGGGAACAACTCAAACTTTAGTGCAGCTTCTTACGAGAATCTTACCTATTTCCTTTGGATTATAAATATCAGCTATGAGTACACTTCCCTATTGATATAATCATGTAACCACAGCTTATATTGTTTGTGTGTAGGTGGATAGTTCACCAGCACTGCCGGCAGCTGTTGTTGAACTTGTTGGTCGCGGTGGCAGCTCACCACGACCACTTGGCGGTGGCGAGAGCGTTGCTCGCCGCTCGCTCCGCTCACCTCGTGCCGCCGCCGCATCAGAACCACGCTCCGGTCATGCATGGGAAGAATTTCACTGGTAAAGCTTTTATTATACTTTACGGCTTTATTTTCTTATTTATTTATTCAGATTCGCACGGCTAATGTCAAAAATTTAAAATGTCCTCAGCCAATGTTCATTGATAAAAATGTAGGGATTCACTCACGATTTTCCTCTCAACTTTCGTGGTTCGGACTTGGCCATCACCGCCCTTCTCAAAAATCTACTGTACTATTATCAATACTTCAATATACATATATCTCACTATTAATCCAAACTACAGAATTTTTTCGAGAACTTGAAGTAGCTTTACCAGCCCGACTGTGGCTAGTCTAATGAACCTAAAAAGATCGCGTGGAGCCAAAAGAAAAATATCATGATGCAATGGAAATGAAAGGTGGAAGAAATGGTATCCTACCTAGTTAGGAGATTATCTTCATTATTAGATTTGCTTAATAGTAGCTAGAAATACCTTATTACACTAAATTACGTTTTAGTTTGTTATATAAAAATGTACAGAATATCGTAATATCGCAATGCGAGCAAAATAAAAATACACACAAGATTTATATTCAAAAGTTTATACAAAAAAAATGAGTCGTGCATAGATTTTATATTATACACGTGATACAGTGTCACAATTACATTATGTTTGCTACTTATATCTATTATTATTCCCTGGAATCGCGGGTCCAAAAGTTAGTTGCGAGCCTGATCGAGATGAACAGTTTTGGGACTACACAAAATCGAAGTTAAACAAAACTGAGATTAGTTTTTGTAGTTTCGATTAATTAAGTGTGTTGGTTGCGGCGTTTGGACACATTCATTAGCCGATTTCAAAAGCAGAAAGTTCCCGTGTTGTCTGTGTTTATTTATTTCAACGTCGAGAACAGAAGGGAATGGAGATTTCACCGGATTTTAGGGTTAGGTACTCATTAACAAAACCTGGATCACTTAGAATTACTGCTGTATATGGTATATGGTTTACTAGGTGGTAGGACTTTTCTGCAAAGTTCGTCTAGGTAGGTATCACCGCTTTGCCAGTTATTCTGCCGCCAAGCAGTAGTGTGCAAGCACTACTGTGTTCCAGTTTGAAGGGCATTGTAGCTAGTGAAATGACTGGGCAAATGAGACTATGACCTGATTACACAGTGTAGTAATCTGATTACTAGGCTGTGTGATGTTTCAGGATGACGTGCGCAGTGCAGTGTCACACAAAACTTTATTATTTTAAAATTCCGAGTAACACTGCAACTGTTATGGGCGCCCGTGTTAACGTCACCAGGTGAATGACTAGCTCGGCACGTCATTGATTCACATAAAAAATAAAACAAAAAAAAAACTGCCTGAGACGTTCACAGCTGGACATAGATAGGCCTCCACTGCTTTTCATCCATCTGCTCCCCGTGGTTTCGACCAGATCTTCGGTCCACCTAGTGACTACTACACACAAGTTTATATGTTTACTGAAAAGACATAGGCCTCGCGCGGAGCGGATGGATGCTCTAAGTGGCGTTCTGTTGGGAGGCCTATATGCTCACCAGTGGCTGTTATGATGATGATACAGGTCTCGGTGTGATTGAAAAGTCTTCATGTTACAGAACCAGACGAGAAATTCGACTCATTCCCGCAGTGCGATCATTCTCCGCGCTCGCACGCTCGCTCGCTCAGCTCCGACCCGCAAGTCACGCCTGAAGGTAAACCTTTACTACTCGCACCATAAACAATACTTAGTAAAAAGTAGCTTTTTATACACTTTTGTGTTTATGTGTTTATGTGTTTAACTATATAGGCGAGCGTATCATTTTTATGTATGTTACCTCAAATTTACGTTTTTGTAAAGTGATTTGGAATATTATTTTCTATTTGAAAGGTAAGAGATTCTAGGTCTGCTGTAGGTATAGGTTAGTTAGGTATAAATTTGAAAGTGTATATTTTCAGATTAGTTCCATACAAATATATCAAAATAACTGGGAAAAGAACATGAAGAGGCGCAAATATAGTACTCTAGATAGTGGGTACATATTTGCGCCTTTTGGTGTTGTGACGCTGGGACCGCGGGGACCAAGTGCACACAAAATTTATAAAGACCTCTTGGAACGTCTGATCGAGGCAACACGCGACCAAAATGCTGGTCTATATTTGGCGCAAAGGCTAAGCATTGCCATACAACGGGGCAATGCCGCCAGCATTTTGGGTACGTTGCCCACTGGTAGTGGCTTTTTAGATTAAGTTTACTTATTATATAGTTTTTTTACTTTAGATTTAGATAAGTAGTTTATTTTAGTTTGGATTAATGTAGTTTTAGTCAATTTATCTACTTATTTTAAGCTGTTTTACCAACCAAGTATTACTGGGAAAAGAAAATAGATGATATCATATTAAGATTTATACAGAGATGAGAAATACTTGTCTCATCTCAGTAAGAAATTAAGCCGATTGAAGTGGCTATGATAAAAGTAGAAAGAACAAAAAGAATTGAGAGTCTATGTGAAGTTTTTGATAAAAGTTAATCCCCAAAAGAGCAGAAACACGTATCAAAAAAATAGTATGGAATGGGTACCGCTGAAGCTCCGAACCCGCGATCTTCCTTCATTTAATTACTACCTCCCAGCTCTCGATAGTCTAGCGATAATACAATTAATTACGTAAAGTGGGAGCGATCTTTACATGTAAAAACACGGCCGCGACACGACCGCTTCTTATTTTATGCCTACGTATCTCGCAAATTAATTGCGTGCACTTTAAACTTATTAAACTAAAAGGGCGACCGTATCGTTCCATTTTAAACTTGTTACAGTGCTTTAACAGCCCTTTTTAATATTTTATAACCAGTAATGGAACCGTTAATGCCGTCGTTATTGTGTTATATCACAAATAAGACTTATTTAGTATATTTTTATATTTGTTTTGCTACTCATCATGTGATGACTTTTTAATGGTACGTGGCTACTACTTTTGTTCTAATTAGTCCAAAATTGCGCAACGAGCTATAGGAAGAGCAATGCTCGGTGTTTCCTTGCGAGATAAAATCCGCAAGATAACTAAAGTGACTGATATATCTTGTAGAAATAGCAAGGTGAAATGGCAATGGCCACATCGCTCGTAAAACTGACAACCGTTGGGGCAAAAAGGTTCTCGAGTGGCGACATGAACCAAAAAGATTTACCGTAAGCCGGCCCCCACTTGGTGGACTGACGATCTAATGAAAACCGCGGGGAGCCGATGGATGCTTAAAGTAGCTCTCTGTGGGTGAGGCTTATGTTCAGCAGTGGACGTCTTCAGGCTGTTAATGATGATGTATAAAGAATATACGAAAAACAAATAGATCAAGCGAAGCAGGATGTAATACCCAATGTTTTAATTATTGTAAATTATATCCATGTGCGACTATTTTTAGGTGAAGGTGACAACTACCCATCGCTGCCTGTGATAGTGACAGGCGAGACCGAAGGAGAAACTGGCGAGCCGGAACCGGGAGGGCCGCCGGCGTCATCTGGTCCGCTTGGGTCTACTGGACCCCATGTGTCAACTGGACCACAAATGTCAACTGGACCACATGTGTCAACTGGACCAAACGTGTCGCCAGGCCCCATTGGGTCATCTGGCCCACCTGCGCCTCCCAGCCCGGCTGAGACGCCACTCGCTGATGTTATCAAGTCGCTCATCCATTTCCTAGCCAACAGGCCTCAGCATATGCCTCTTTGGCAGTACGAGGATATTACTGCTAAAGGTATTCACATATAATTTTTGCACTTAACATATTCGTATTGCTGGTGCTTTTTACTTTTTTCCTTTTTTTTATTGATATTTGATATCTTTGTTATTAAATACGTTTGTTTTATTATTAAATATGCACGCAAGCAAGATGCCAGAGGCAATCAGCCGCTCAACTCAAAGTGGTAGTCTTTGGGGGAGACCCATGTTCAGCAGTGGGCGTTTTCAGGCTGATGATAATGATGAGATAAAAAAAAAATTAAAAGTGAACCGATGTCGTACGTATAACATTCGAGTGCAAGTTTATTCTAAAAGTCCTTCCAACGTTGTGTTGACATTGCAGTATGGTCACTACGAAGCTGCCAGCAGATGTCGACACTGCTGCGTCACGTTTTGCGCGTGTTTCGTGAATCTTTACCGCTTTCACTCGTCTCGGAACGATGGGCTCAGACCGCGTTACAACTCGGCTTATCTTGCCCGTCGCGACATTACGCTGGACGTTCGTTACAGGTAACCACAAAAATATACTTAGTAATATCCTAAAATACATTTTTTTTTTATTAATATATCTGACGTGACGAGGTCGTTCACCTGACGTTAAGCGACATGGCCGCCCATAACAATTGCAGTGTCGCTCGGAACATTAAAATAAGTTTCGCGTGACACTGCACTGCACACGTCACTCTGAGACATCACACACTCTAGTAATCAGATTACTGCACTGTATACTGTATAGTCAGGTCATAAAGTCTCTATTTGTCTTTACATTGCTTTCAAATAAAAAAGAAATTTCCAAACTGCCTAATTCCAAATTTACCTAAATGATGGAGTTGTAAGGTAACAAACATATTAAAATACAACCGAAGCAAAGCCTCATGTTTGTTGTTTGGAAATGGAAAAAAGGAAAATTATTCGATCCGCATTTATTACTTCTCTCCTTACAATAATAAAAAGGAAATTACTGCAAATAATGATTCGCTGTCGAGTATCAGTAAACATTTGTATGAAATCGTTTTGTTTACGTACCGCTAGGGACTTACGACACTCATAGTGCAATCAATTGACAATTTTATTGTAGTTTTCCACTTAATTGCGTCAAAATAAGAGTCGCTTTTTAGGGTTCCGTACCCAAAGGGTAAAGTGAACCCTA
Organism: Ennomos erosarius; assembly: GCA_963580505.1. NCBI lineage: Eukaryota > Metazoa > Arthropoda > Insecta > Lepidoptera > Geometridae > Ennomos > Ennomos erosarius. The sequence continues at coordinate 2,846,071 of OY756977.1, forward strand.
TTACTAAGGCTCTGCTGTCCATCTGTCTTGTTTGCCCGTCTGTCACCTGGTTATATCTCATGAACCGTGATAGTTAGACAGTTGTGAATTTTCACAGGTGATGTATTTCTTTTGCCGCTATAGTAACAAATACTAAAAAATAATAAAATAAATATTTATGGCTCCCGTAAAACAAACGATTTTTTTCCCTCGTTTTTAAACATAATGTTACGGAACCCTTCGTGCGCGAGTATGGCTCGCACTTGGCCTGTTATTGAATAAACATATAAGTACATTTGTACAGGTTTTCCGGTTCATCGGCGTTGCTATGACTGGCCGGATGGTTTCTGACATACTCTCGCGTCTCGTCGAGACTGTCGCGGAGCAAGGCGAGGACATGCAGGTAACTGTAATATGATAGAGCGATATGAAAGTGAGAAACTTATTTGTTTATACTAATTACTACTAGTGCGTACTATATAAAAATTACCGTTTGCTGTTTCGAAATTCTGTTCTAAAGGACACGAAAGTCGGCCAAGAAAGAAGTTTAACTGTTTACCAGAGTCTGTGTTTTTGAATAGCTACAATCTGGCCGCTTTAAAGAGAAGAGTGAACAGGTTGTGGTTCGTGTGGAAAAATGTGGTCAAACGCAAGCCTATCCTGTACAAAATATTAAATTAATAATATAATTACATAGGTGTTTTTTTTTTCTATTGAACAGGGCTATGTGACTGAACTTTTGCTGACTTTGGAGGCGGCCGTTGACTCGTTGGAGTCTAATTTCCGGCCGCTTGACTACATGCGAGACATTTTCAAGTCGACGCCTAACTTGAACAACAAGGACGGGACACAACCCAATGGCGGTGCTTTCTCTGCTGGTTGGTATACTTTTAGGGAAACTGAAAAGGCGGCAAAAACTTATTAAAATTTTTGCTTCGAAACGTGCTCGCTTTGCTCGCGCCTTAGCGCCTATATCTACTTAAATAGATAGATAGATAGATAAACTCTTTATTGACACCAAAATAACAAAAATAAAATAAACAGGAAATTTTACAACTCTTTACAAGAAAGTCTAAATAGTCTTTTCTCGTGATCTGTAAGATCTATTACTTTACAATTTTCTTAACACAACAGAAATATTGTGCTCGCTTTGCTCATGCATTAAGCCTAGGGATAATTTTTTTTTTCTGGTAAGAAAATTGGCATTTACCTATATAGTTACCTATCTTTGTTCAATATATACTAAAATAATATTTGATGAGATCATTGATTACACTAAATCTGCAATATTCTCAAGAAATAACACTAAAGTTTATAACTTTTTGAGATTATTTATGTTATTTTCCAGGCAAGCGTTCTCCGGGCGTGTGCGTTGGATGCGTTTCGAACCACACGCGCAGTACTTCATACTCGGTTTCATACTGCGTGCGCAAGAGCACCGCAGTGTCTTCATCCGCTGAGAAACCGCACGGTGCGCTAACACAAGACACAGACAGACTTAAGATTTACTAACGCTTTACTTACGCTATGCGTTTACTGTTGGCACGAAATTCATGTAGAATTTTGTCTCCTATTTGGGGCGACGTGTAATCTTTTTTCGTTTCCCTGTGGTTTGTTTTTTTTTTTAGCAGTTTTCAAATAAAGAAGGACGTTCTTGATGTTGTTTTTAATGCTTGTTGTAAGAGTTCCGTCATTTGTTAACTGATTTGGTTCTTTTTTATTTCTGTCGGTTTTGAGTACTTTCCTATTCGTCCCATAGAAATTTCATCAGAATCAATAAAAAGGGCGGGTTTTAAGCAGAAATTACTGCAGAAATAAACGTATGGCTATATTATATTATGCAAGTATTACTCATTTTGTAATTAAGGCGATGTTCAACCCTTATTTATATCATTGGATGTTATCAAGTGAAATGAATGCTATTGCGTTTGCAGAGCGAGCGAGGCCCTGCAGCGAAGCGGCTAAAGGCGCATGTTCAAATCTCTGCCGCTCGCGGTCTGCGCAATCCCTAAAGCTTCTTGGTGACACCGCGACACAGGTAATGTGTTAATGTAATTTTACTAGACAAAATGTTCCCTATGAAATAATAAATATGGTGGAACGTCTTCCACCTAACTGTTATGGTTTCAAATTTATAAAACCGTAGATAGATAAACTCTTTATTGAAACACACAAATTATAAAAAGTACAAAGAGCACTAACCTTTTTGGCCTGCCCGACTGTCCGCCATTTTGTAAAATTGGCGATTTCATAGCCATTGATGAAACTGGTGTCAACCGATAGGAAACAGTATAAGCTACAAAAAGTATTCTACGAAAAAATCGCCTAAGTGATATACTTTCTGTGATATTTGAGTTAGATTTTTTTCTTCATATTTAACTGTAATGTACTTGTAGTGCAACTGTAGAGTGGTAAAGCTTAAAATAATAGTCATAATTATCAACCTGAAGAAATCCACTGCTGAACATAGGCCCTCCACTCACCACTTTGAGCGGCTGCTTGCCTCCTGCGTCCATCACCTCCCCGCAGTTTTAAAGTAAAGTATATAACTCAGGTGATTTTTCATAGAACATTTTTTGTTCCGTAATTTTTTTTCTATCGATTGACACTAATTTTATTACTGGCCAATAAATCGTTATTTTTTTTTAAATGGCGGATTTTGGACAGTCCAAGTTCCATACAAAAATGTTTAATGCTATTTAACGGAAGTGTTACAATTAGCGGTCTAATCGTAATTTATATGTCAACTAATGACTCATTAAGCGCAAGTTTGTATTAATAACGTTTTGTGCAACGTAAAACATCGATTCATAGATAAAATATTATGACGTTTCATTCGATAAACTTAGAGGATAGTTAAATGAAAGATTAACGTTTAATGCCGACTTAAAAAAATATGTTTGGTTTTGTAACTAGATGTAGAGTGTGAGTCAAACTTAATGGCGGCGAAGAAGGTGAAGTGCGTTGCACACACCGCTAACCTCTGTTCGTGCAGATCTGATTTTGCTATTACGCTGACTTCACGGCCGCCATTGAGTTTGATCGCACTCTAAAAGTGGTGAAATTGAAATCGTGACCATCGTTATCAGGACGATAAGCTGACGATCCTGGCGACGTTATTCTGGGTGGGCGCGGCGCTTCTTGAGTCTGACTACGAGCACGAGTTCCTGCTCGGGGTGCGTTTGTTGGCGCGAGTGATGGCGCGGCTGCCACTCGACCGGCCGGACGTGCGCGAGCGACTGGATCGCACGCAAGCGCACTCCTCGCCTTCACTACACTCTCTACTACTCAAGGTAATGTGATATGGTTAGAGTCCCAATTTTTGTACGTTTATGAGCTTCAACCGATTTCATCGAAAATGTTCTCAACACAAGAAAAATAATAATGTAATGTTCCATAAAAATGTATTGCTAAAAGCCATTGCACCTACTAATCAATAAGTCTACATATTGATTAGTAGGTGCAATGGCTTGCCTACCAGGATTCCCTGCCTCAGGGAGACTGTTGTTTGTACTTCATACCTCTGTTACTTATAAATGTACTTGGGCATTTTTTTATTTTAGTTGATTGCGTATATACTTTCAGAATGGTCCTATAGAAATTTTATCAAAATCGGTTCAGCAGTGGACATCTTTGGGCTGTTGATGATGATGTTCTCAGTATGGCAACTTAAGTCGGTTTGACACCTTTTAGAAATTATATCGATTAAAAATCTGAGTCATAAACACAGATGAACAATTTGCGTGTTGTACGCAGGGTTGCACGCACCCGAATACGTACGAGCCCGTAGTAGGCGTGCTCGCGGATATGATCCCTTTACTGGAGCTGCCGGTCATTGACCCCACGCAGGCGCTCGCCTTCCCTATGACAGTCGTGGCTTTGCTGCCTTATATGCTGCTACATTACGAGGATGCCAATGAACTCTGCGTGCGAGCCGCCTGTCATATTGCACAGGTCAGTAAACTTTTTTATCATAGATCTAACATTTGACCACGGTCTCACCTGACGGTAATGGCCTAAATACACGGGTCACTTTTGCCTTTCAATTTGGATGGAGCAACCAAATTGATCCGTGTAAACATAAAAGTGAATCATTCAATGTCATTGAAGGTCATCTTTTCCTTTCATTTCTGCTCCGTTCAACCAAAGTGATTCGATTTGGTTGTACCTTGTATTTTCGCCTTAAGTGACGACGCGGTTGACGGTGGAGCATGCTTTCCTAGAAGATACCGGTTCACTCTCTCTGATTCTGAAACATATCTCCGACAAATGTTTCTCTGGCGGATGAGCCGCCGACAGAATATTTCGTTGATGAGTAGTTCAATGACAGAACCTTTCAAGTACGAACGATTCGCCGACAGAACGATTCGTTTATGAGCAAATCGATGGCAGAGCCTTTCCACTACTAGTCTTAAAAACTCCCAGATTGTTATTTGTCAGGAAACAATCGATGTCGTTTGGATATTATTGGCAAAAAGTAAGGACGTATTAGAAGCTAAAAACGATCTGGACCGGCGAATTTCAAAACCCAACTCTTTACTCTATTCAATGTCATATTAACCGTTATTATAAGATAAATATGGTACGAATCCATATCACACTATTTCTAATCTATTCCTGGATTAGTATGAATTGTACTTTGACTCAACTTCAGGTGATTTTTCCTAACTTTAGTGTCTTGTGTTAGCTCATAATTGGACACAAAATTAAATATCTTTCCTATTACAATAGTAGGTTTAATCACTGGTATGTCCCTCTCAGTTCACGGCAGAGAAGAGTAAGAAGCTAGAGAACCTAGGTACAGTGATGACGCTGTACTCCCGACGGACGTTCAGCAAGGAAAGCTTTCAGTGGACCAAGTGCGTGGTGAAATATCTGTGGGACACTTACTCGCATCTCTCGCTGCAAATGCTTGCCTTCCTCGTTGAGGTCTTGGAAAAGGTCAGTGAGTTTCTCAGATGGCGATTTTTTATCAGGCTCTATACTCATTCAAAGTTTGAGACTTTGCAATGTCAAATTCTGACCAAACTTCACTTTTAACATCATGTTTCGTAATTGAATAAATTGTGTATGTAGTTCAAAATGTTGTTGATTGTGTAGGTAGGAAGTAAAGAATGCTGTTTACTCTGTAAATAAAGAGTTATGAATGTTGTAGAGAGTAAAGAATGTTTTTTACTGTGCGAGATTGAGTTGTGAATTTTGTTGATTGTGTAAATAGATCATAAAGAATGCTCTTGTTGACTCTGTTAGTTGTGGAAATGGTGATGCGAGAATGTTGTTGATTATGGAAATAAGGAATAATGTTGTTGACAGGGTAAGTTGGGAGTCATGACTGTTTAAACAGGAAGTTAGATGTTGTTGACTGTACATCTATGAAGTAAATAATGTTGCTGGCTATTTAAATAGTGAGGCAAGAATGTTATTGAATTTGTAGGCAGAAAAAAAATCCTTTTTTTAAGAGTATTTCTTAATATATGTGTGAAGAACAGGTTAGTCTTTAACACTCTATTTGTACCATTGTCAGGGCGCGGCTAGCCTACAGCCGCATGTCCTGTCGATCCTTCACTGCATGCTCTACTACGTGGAGCTGAATGCGCAGCCAGCGAATGCGGATTTACTTCGGGCAGTAGCCAAGTTCATCGACGTGAGTACTGCTCTTAATAACCCACATTCTAGCATAGAACTTGTATAAGCATAATTATTAATGTTACGCGTGACCTCATTACTAAGCTGTGGTAGCCGTGCATATAATATCTTTGGCATGTGACGTCACAGGTGGATTTTTCATATACTAGTGGAAGCGCTCTGTTTCGCGAGAAAGGGACAGGAGATGCCTCCTATGGAAACTTTAAAAGCTTATTACTCCGTGATTTATTTACCGATTTAATTTATTTTTTCAATTATTGCATTCATTTTTAATCTTCTTCATGGAAGTATTATTTACTTGTTCATTTTTAATAGTAGTCATCATGCCTATTGTCATCATATCATTTAACAACTGATTCGGTGTCGGCCGCTTGCCAGTGTTGGTGATTGTAGCTATTCGCCCTCTATCCAAATCCAAATGGTGATGGTCCATTGTTGGTCCAAATCACCACCGATGATGATGATGATGATGATGTTTAAAGGAGAAATGTGATAACTTATTTTTGGATTTCAGCAAGACGGCAATAACTACAAAGAAGCTATGAAGATTCTCAAGCTGGTGGTGACGCGGAGCTCTTCGCTTGTTGTACCACCGTACTGGGATTCCCACGCTTCTTCTGTGCTTGACACAGAACTTCATGGGAAGAAGGTAACAAACAATACCTTTATATGCGTGTTCTTTTTTCTTCTCGAATACGTGACTTTTACAGGATTATTGGAAGTTCTGAAGCGTGAAGCGACTTACTCTATTTTTTTGTTGCCAGGAGCTCCCAGGCCGTACGATGGACTTTACATTCGACTTATCACAAACGCCGGTGATTGGTCGCAAATATTTACCAAAGAGCGGTAGCCAGCCGGCCACCGGACCAAGCTCTCTATCGAACGCTTCCACAGTCACACCGGACAAAGGTAACAGAATACATACTTGATATAGAACTTTTGTCTATTCTGATGGTTATTTGAAATATTGTATCTATGTCTATGGAACATGTACAGACATTCAGCTAACATAAAGTAGTCCACAAGCGATTGTTTCGTTTCGCGTTGTGAAACAATAATTTTTGATTTACGTCACTTTCATTAGGCGCAGTCACCCGAAACAAGGCATATGCCTTGTTTAAATGAGGTCCCATGTATTTCATCGCAGCATTTTAGTAAAAATAACTATAAAAAATGTAGTGACAAGAATTTTGCTTTTGCTCGCTCTTAAAATGGTAAAATAAAATATCGTAAGGGGCGAGTTGTTTAAGAATTTACTAATAAACTAGCGATCGCCCCGCTATACGCGATGTAAAATATATTTTAGGTAGTTTTTCTGATTTTTTTACAGGAGTTCTAATAAGGATTTTCAATTTTTTTAATGAAAATGTAATATAGCCTGTCACCCGGGCATAGTGTAGCTTCCCAACAGTGAAAGAATTTATCAAATTGGCTCAGTAGTTTCAGAGTTTATTTAATGAAAACAAACAATCAATCAAATCTTTCCTTTTTATAATATTGTTATAGATTATAGATAAATAAGTGTAATTTTGCCCGGTTCAAAGATATTACCGAGTATAACGCGATTCAATAAAAAAAGTACTGAAAAGAGCAAACATTTCTAATGCTGTTTCACACCTTCTGTACTTAAACGCATTAGTGGAAGAGTGAAAATAAGAGTTTCATGTTTGCGTCCGATTCGTTTTTTTTATGGCACACGTTATATGTGGTAACAGGGTCGTCGACGTCTGCGTCAACGTCAGCGTCGACGGTGGTGGGGCCTGAAGCGGCGGTCGCGAGTGCGGCGCACGCGCAGAGTGTGACGTCACCGCGACGCTCTCTCTCCCTCTCGCCCGCGGACGCACTCGCATCCGGCTGGAAACGGCCTTGGATGTCGCAGGTATCTATTATACCACCATCTTATATTAATAGTAGGCATGATGACTACTATTAAAAATGAACAAGTAAATATTGCTTTGAAACGAATCCGAATAATTGAAAAAATAAGCAAAATCGGTAAATAAATCACGGAGTAATAAGCTTTTAAAATTTCTGTTGGGGGCATCTCCTGTCCCTTTCTCGCGAAACAGAGCGTCTGCGCAGTTACTATGAAAAATCTACTCGTGACATCACATGCCAAAGAGATTGTATGTAAAGCTACCACAGCTTAGTCATGAGGTACTGTGAACGACCTTGTTCTGAGGTCACTAGCCGTATGAGCTGTCTCATTCTATTCCAGTTTTTAAAATGCTTGTAACTTGGTCATTTTTTTGAGATATTTAATTTTGTTTTCACAAATGTTTATCTTTTGAGGAATATTATTAATTTTTCCAAAAAAAAAAAGTTAGTCAAGATGCCTATTGATTAGATTGTGTTTTGTAAAAATATTGTAACAAGTATTATCGTTTTTGGTTGGACTCAGTTTCATATTAGTGACATTTAATGAACTACATATCTTTTTTTAAGTATCGTTTAAAAACCGAGACTATCCTCTAAAAATGAGTTCGTATAAAAATGGCAGATTTTTGTATTCAATATTTCTCAAGTCCTTAATAAAACACAAGCTGATTAATTGTAAGGATTTATGATAATCAATGGGGCCAATTTTAAAGGCTTTAGTTGACAGATCTAAAACTACTAAAACTGTTGCTGTTCTTGTCAAACAGATGGGAATGTAAGAGACGGATATATTTTTAGTATTTTGTTTGCGCTGGTTCAATATTAAATAAGTAATTATTCGTTAATGCTTAGAAAACACCCAGATGTGACAAAAATGCAAGGCAAGGAGGGAAAAGATAGGTACTCACGCCCGTTCCAAATACAGCTGATTCCGGGGGCGCCCCGCACTAAGTTCTTTGGTTTTTCCAAGATGCACGAGCACAGCACAGCACAGCAAATAGTTGTTTGTTACCACAATGTCCAGAACAATTGGTTTTCTATGAGATTATTCACGTAAGCTTTAATATATTACTCTCCGAACGGTTGGTAGATGCACACTGTCATCCACGACGCAATTCTTACGATCTATGCGCTTGCGACAAGGATGGGGAGCGGATATTGTGTGGGAGTGAAAGGGATGGAGGATTGCACCTCGTCACAGCTGATCACTCGTTCATTTTCAAATAAACGTATTTAATAGCGTTAACATCTCCCCCGGCTTGACAGGACGTAAGGCCTTCAATAATAAAAGCGCATTACATAGATAAAGGTCACTTTAACGTACCTAAATTGCATTGAGCCGTGGACGAAGTTTATTTTATTGTAAAGGCTTATTGATTATCTATTTTGAGACATTTATATTTTAAGTTTATTACTATAATACTAATTACAAATTACTGTTGTTAAAAATTACTTTAGCTAAATTAGAGTTGTGGACTGTATCTTGATTATTATTGCGTAGGCAATGGGTAAATTTTTACCACTGGCCGGCGGTATAGGCCGGACTTCGTCCGGATATCCACGACCCTCACCACATTATCCCTGCCTGGAAAAGTTCGTTCAACCACCCCAATAGGCCAGTCAAGGGGAGCACTGTTTTCTGATTCAAGCAGAACGACAGTCCCCGTTTGGATGGAAGCATTAGGCTTCGTCCACTTATTACGCACTTGAAGAGTGTTAAGGTATTCGACCTTCCATCTTTTCCAAAATGATTGCACAAGATGGTCGACAACACGTTTCCTACGTACCAGGTTAGCGTTTTCATTTGATAAATCTTCAGCAGGAAGCGATTTGAGAGGGGTCAGCACTAGAAAGTGAGCAGGCGTTAAAGCCAGAGGTTCAGTAGGGTCACTACTTAAAACAGAGAGAGGGCGCGAGTTCAGTAACGCTTCTATTTGGACAAGCACTGTCGACGTCTCCTCGTAAGTTAGCAACTGAGTTCCCACTGCTTTGGTCAAATGGACCTTGACGCTGCGTATATTACCTTCCCAAATTCCTCCGAAGTGAGGAGCCGCGGCAGGATTATATCGAAATTCAATACGATTTTCACGAAGCTCGTTCGCGAATTTGTCGCGATATTCTTCAGAGTCAAGTAATTGATACAAGTTGTCTAAATAAGATTTCGCACCAATGAAATTCGAACCACAGTCCGAGTAGATAACACTAACGGGACCGCGTCTAGCTAAGAAGCGCTTAAAAGAATTCATAAACACTTGGGTGCTGAGATCGGATGACAACTCGATGTGCACCGCTTTCGTAACGAGGCATATAAAAAAGCATATGTAAGCTTTAGTGCTACGTACGCCTCTACCACGGTGTGGGATTATAGCCAGAGGGCCAGCGTAATCAACGCCTGTATGACAGAAAGCCTTGGCTTCAGTAACCCGGCATGCAGGCAGACTTGCCATCATGGGAAACTGGTTGACCGGTCGCGTCTTAAAGCAAATGTTGCACTTTTGCACTCGATTACGTACAATATTGCGAGCTGACATTATCCAGTATTTTTGACGCAATAAAGACATTAACAGCTGCGGGCCGGTATGCAAATTTTTGCGATGGTAGTGGTCAATAATAAGATCGACAATATGATCGCGACGTGGGAGAAGTATTGGGTGTTGACTGTCAAATCCAATCGTGCTGGCATTAGTCAAACGACCCCCAACGCGCAATACGCCGTCTTTATCAACGAATGCGTTGAGTTTCAGAAAAGCAGGAGGCAATGTTTTGCCTGCTTTAGCTTTGGCAATTTCATCAGAGAAGTGAACTCTTTGAAGATTCCTGATTATGAAAAGTTCCGCATATTCAAGATGGGAAACATTAAATTTAGTCGGCAATTTTTTCATAAACCGAAGGACATAGATTACTATTCGGAGTAATCTGTTCCAAGACGAGACTCGATTAGCGAGCTCGCACAGAGGTGGTAGTAGTTGTGAAGTCTGTTCAGTGGTTGCCATCACACTCATCTTGGCTTCTGGAATGTCACCCACTGGGCTGATTTCTGAATTAAGCGGCCATTCAGAGTGAGGTTGATGCGCAAACCTTGGCCCGTTGAACCATAGAGGATGCACAATTAACTGTGCTGGCGTTAAACCACGACTCAGACAATCTGAAGGGTTGTCTTTGCCGGCTATGTGATAGAAGTGCCTAGGGTCAATATTTTCTTGAATCTGTGAGACTCTATTTGCGACGAACGTCTGCCAGCGACTTGGCGTTGCACGTATCCACGCGAGAGCTACCATACTATCCGTAAACGCATATATAGAACACGCTGGCAAAGAGTAGGTATCAATCACTGTTCGCATTAGTTTGGCAAGAATTAAGTTCGCGCATAGTTCTAAGCGAGCGAGCGTAACGAGCGTCTTCGATGGAGCGACCCGCGACTTGGCGCATACGAGGTTCACCACCGTGTGTTGAAGCTGCGGGAAGTATACGTGAACGTAAACTACTCCACCATATGCGGCCTCTGACGCGTCTGCGAACCCCAATATAGAAATAACGCAGTCGTCCGTTACCCCAATATGTCGCGGCAATTTAATATTTTGCAACAATGGCAGCTCAGACTCAAAGATCCGCCACAGATTAATGATATGCTGTGGAGGTGTCTCGTCCCAATCGACATTTTCATTCCACAGCGACTTCACAATAAGTTTGGCCAGAAGTGTAACTGGAGCGAGAAATCCCATCAGGTCCCATAAGCGAGCAATAAAAGATAGGATGTTCCGCTTTGTACACTGGCGAGGCTGAGGGCTGACGCTGAATATGAACGCGTCCTCGGCCGGCAACCAATGCAATCCCAATATTTTTAATTGGTCTGCTGGGCTAAACTCCACGGCTTCGGAAACGCGGTGATCAGCAGGGATGCTAGTCATCACCTCAGGCGAGTTGCTCGAGAATTTTACTAGTTGAAATTCTGCGGTCGCAAATATTTCAATCAACTGATTGGATAATTCTACGCCTTCATTTATAGACGCGCAACTAGTGGCCAGGTCATCCATATAAATATATTTCTCTATGACACGGCTGCCATTAGGAAAACGAGCACTTTCATCAACAGCCAACTGACGAATTGTTCGTATGGCTAAGTACGGGCTACAGCGTAAGCCAAAGGGAACACGAGTCATTTCATAAACTTGGATCGGATCATTGGGATCAAATCGGTACAGTAATCTCTGAAACCGCAAGTCGTCTTCGTTTACTAAAATACGTAAATACATTTGTCGAATATCCGCACTGATAGCAATAGGCAGTAATCGAAACTGCAATAATATCTTAAACAAATCATTTTGTAGATTCGGTCCGGTATGTAAGATATCATTTAACGACATTCCATTTGTTGTCATACTACTCCCGTCCAAAACAACGCGCAAGCGGGTCGTCTCCTTATCAGTTCGCACGACGCCATGGTGGGGTATCACGAAATGAGGTTGGTTAAACTCAGCGGCAGAATTATCAATCGCTCTTAAATAACCTTTATCTAGGTATTCCAAGAATACATTATCGTATTCTTTTTTCACGGAAGGATTAGCTAATAATTTTCGCTCCAACGATAAATACCTACGCTCCGCGGAACGCATCGAATCGCCTAAACAAGAGGGATCTTTTTTAAATGGCAACGATACTACAAATCTGCCTTTATTATCGCGGCGCGCAGTATTGACATAAAATTCCTCACATTCATTCTCGTCCGGGGAAAGCGTATTCTTATTTGTAGGTACTTCTTCCAATTCAAAGAATCGGCTCACGTGGTCATTAAGGCCCTCATTCATAGTGCAATAGGCGCGCACAATATTGCAAGCGGGATTGACAGTCGGCGCCTGACCTACCACAATATAACCCAATAAGGTTTCTATAGCTACTGGCTCGCCGGGAGAACGCGATAACGTATTAGGACGTAATATGCGCGCGAAAACATCCGACCCTAGAATAAGATCGACTGCAGCGGGCGTGCTAAAGCGGCTATCAGCTAATGGTAGATTCTGTAAATAGTCAAGCTGCGAGATATCTATCACAGAGACCGGAAGTTCATCCGTAATCCGACTAACTACCAGCGGTTGAATATTAAATTGAACCTCATCATTATGACGCGATCTAAGGGTGAGGCAAGTGACACCTTCAATCGGGTTTGTAACGTCACCAACACCAGATACGAACTTGCTGGATGCAGGAAGTAACGGTAGATTTAAGCGTTTACAACATTCGGTTGTAATTAGGTCGCGCTGCGACGCGCTGTCTATTATGGCACGAACTATAGATACATTACCCATTTCGTCAATAACGTGACATTGTGCGGTCCCTAACAATACAGACATCGCGGGTTTAATATCATTAGCGCCGGAGACAGCGGCGCACTTGAGGCCTACAGCACACAGAGAGACCGTACGGTCTTCTCCCTGCAGCGGCGGCGCGGGCGCGGGCGACCTCACGCATTGTTTGTTTACGTTTTTATCGATAGGCACGGTACTCTGAATTATTGCAGAAGTCCCGTTACTAATTGACGTAGTGGCATTCCTATTTTGTGAAGAAGCACTATTATTATTGAAATGTAATAAACTATGGTGGCTACGCGAACACGTATTGCACCTGCTTGTCGATTTGCAATCAAGCAGCGAATGCTTATCACTAAAGCAGTTAACGCATAATTTATTACGCTTAATTAAAGCAAAACGGTTATGAGGAGACATTGACAGGAATGTGGGGCATTGAACCAATTTAGTATGGTCCTTTTTCTCACAACATACACATTTATCGTGTTCCTGAACGTTCACAAATGTTTTGACATTATTATTGTTATTAGAGCGTGACCCTGAGAATTTACCTAACGATTGCATGGCATTAGAATCCATATTATTTTTGCGAGATTGGAAACCTGATTTTGTATTTGTCACATTATGTGCACGTAGCAATAAATGAGAGTGGTTACGAATAAAATCTACAAACTCAGAGCAAGTAGGCATTTTATTACCCCCGTTATCATTTAATGACATCTCGAACGCCTTGACCGTTTCTAAATTTATCTTCTTACAGCCAATATGAATGAACAATAAGTCCTCTAAACTGGTAATTTTCAGTTGTCGTAGTGCCGAAATAATAGAAGAGAATTTATCAACAAAATCCTCTAAACTAGCAGGCGAGTTGGAGTCGACTACTGGAAGATTCATCAATTTATCAAGATAAGAAGCGGCTAATAAACGCGCGTCATTATATTTATTCAATAAGGCATTCCAAATAATCTGATAATTCTCGGCAGAAGGTAATATACCCTGGCAAATAGCAAGCGCCTTGCCATTCAATCTACCTATCAGATATTGAATTTTCTCACCGTCAGTTAATTCCGGGTTTTCGTGGATAACCGTTCGAAAAGTCTCATAGAAAATAGGCCAGCTTTCTTGGTCTCCGCTAAAAGTACACAACTCTAACCTAGGCAATGGAATAATCCTACTGAGATGTCCCTTATTATTATCGGAATGACCTGCTGCATTACTATTTTTAGACAATTGTTTTATTTTGTATTTTATCTGTGTGTAAAGTTGTTCAAAGGCAAGTAATGGCTTATACGAAGGCAAACTCGCCTCTTCTTTTAAAGAAGCTTCATAGCAACATCTCTCATCTAACGCTTCAACATATTTCTGATGTATCGAATCGATAGTGAAAGTATTTGCAAGAAACATTTCGACATGTACTGGATTATTAAAATTAAATGATTTCATCGAATCATATATCGATTGTATGTGCTCGAAATAGACAGTCAATTTGCTTTGTATTCTTTCAAATTCCCTATCTTTAGTTGCTGTCGCCATTGTCGACGATTTATAATATCAAATTCCGCGATACTTTTGAAGTTATTTAACGCAAAAGCCGGCCGGCAATTATTGATACTCAAAATGGCGGGCGTGAACTCGACAGGAACGAAATTTACAAATTATGAATCCGATGCCGAAGTGACCAAAAAAAATGTTTGCGCTGGTTCAATATTAAATAAGTAATTATTCGTTAATGCTTAGAAAACACCCAGATGTGACAAAAATGCAAGGCAAGGAGGGAAAAGATAGGTACTCACGCCCGTTCCAAATACAGCTGATTCCGGGGGCGCCCCGCACTAAGTTCTTTGGTTTTTCCAAGATGCACGAGCACAGCACAGCACAGCAAATAGTTGTTTGTTACCACAATGTCCAGAACAATTGGTTTTCTATGAGATTATTCACGTAAGCTTTAATATATTACTCTCCGAACGGTTGGTAGATGCACACTGTCATCCACGACGCAATTCTTACGATCTATGCGCTTGCGACAAGGATGGGGAGCGGATATTGTGTGGGAGTGAAAGGGATGGAGGATTGCACCTCGTCACAGCTGATCACTCGTTCATTTTCAAATAAACGTATTTAATAGCGTTAACATATTTTAAATACTGTCAACTAAAGCCTTCAAAATTAGGCCTAATGGCAGCATAGAAAGGCACCTAAAAGGCGCTGTTTTTTTTTTCTTCTGACTTCTAGCTAATTTAACCTTGTAAAGGAGGTCACCAGTTTGAACTGTTGTCTGTTGTAAGTTTGTCTGTAAAGATATTACATTTTTAAACAACAGCTTAATTTTCAGAGCCGCGTGCGAGAGTGTCTAGTGAACCTCCTGACCACTTGCGGTCAGAGAGTCGGTCTACCAAAGAGTCCATCTGTAAGTAAACGTTACCACCACGAACATAAAGTTCAAAATACAACTGCATCAATAGCCAAATGTGAAAGTCCTACACTGTACTATACAATAATGAATTATGATTTCTACCCATCGCTGCGTATAGGACGATTTAATTACCACTTTATGTTCTAAGGTAACTCGCATAACTTAAAATTGTATGTTTATATAACGCTTTGCACCCACACTATGCTATCAAGATGATAATTTAAGCAGGATAACCGAAACTTAAACCACTAACCGGTACTTTTGATACATCTCATGGTGAAAGTTTAATATGGAGATGGCGTTTTCTTGAATATGTTATCGTATACGTATTGACTGTACTCGCTTACAGCTTCTCTTCACGTCATATTATTATTCTAGCGCCGCCACTTTCCGACGCATTTTCGTTACGTATCTCTACGAGTATTTATTTGTCCATATAAAAGGTTATTTTCAATTCACCTAACACCTTTTAGGCAATGAATGACTTCTTTTAAACGAACAAGTTTTGTTCAATGTTCATATTTTTGCCAAATTAGCGGCTTAAAACTTGGCTTAAAATCTGTAACTTCCTTTCTGGATAGTGAGCAATTTTACAAGGTAGGTACGTGACGTATTATTGTGTTTCATACAGCATTGATAGGTATTTTGATAATTTTTTTTATGGGTGATAACATCCAAACAAAAGTAACTACAAAAGTTGTGAAAAAACAATTGAATTTATTTTGATTTGTAGACAGTTTCTGTAATACGAATCACGATCTAAAAGGTTTTAGGGGAATTAAAAATAAATGATGCTGTATGTATGTGCCGTTGTAATATTGTGTGCAACGAACATAATTTGTCAAATGTACTCACCGATTTTTATTCCTCTTCGTGAATTAGGTCTTTTATGCATCGATTATGTATACGAAATGAAGCGTGCATTAATTATTATATCATTATTTATACGTAGGAATAAAGCACACTCAAGCACAATCTAGTTAAAAAACTGTCCAATTTCTTTTGTTTATGTAATATGATTTTATAGTGTTTTGCGCAATTTTTCAGACACTACACAAGTAGCCACTTTCGTATAGTTTAAAGAACTAGATGTGAAATTTAACATTATAAAACCACGCTTTTTTATTTTATGCCACAACACAGTCTGTTACTATTTATTTAAATTATAATGATTGATGTTGTATTTTACATACACATTTGATTTGTGTATTTCATATTAAAATCTGAGCACAAAAACGTAGCAAACGGAGACACAGGTCTCCCCGAAGAAGTAATGCACTGACTGCCGTCTTCGAACACTTCTTACCTAAAGGTATCGACGCATCGATAACCGATGACCAATCAAGGTTACATCGATGTAAAGTGCTTTTGTATAATGGAAAATAAACAATATCTATATAGAAGGGGCTGAGTATATTAGTCTCTTGAATCTATATGTAGCACGTATAATTTTAATGCCGTGCTAGTAAGAAGTATAATTATGGCTCATTAAATTAACTATGTAAACTATGTATCAAGTCATAGATTCAATATGATCATAGGTGTTTATGGTGTCGTGTCCAAACCAATAACTGTTTGATAAAGCTGTGTTACTTCATGCAATTTTGAGAGGACAAAAATAAATGTTTGTGACTTTGAACCATTTGCATACATTCGAGCACTTAATTAACGGTTAGTCCTTAAGCATTACACATTATCTCAAAATAATTACTGCGATGTTTGATTCACACCAATCAAAACTTATAATTGACCCGAAAAAGTTGCAAAACAACTTTAATTCGATATTTAAATAACTATATTACTATTAGATTTTTTAAATAAAAACATTTTTTATTTTTATACTAATATGAATGATGATTTATTTTATCGAACAAAATTTAAAAAAAAGTGCTATGAATAGCCTATTCGCATTAAAACAAAAAAAAAACAATTTAAAAAAATCTAATAGTAATTTACTGGTGTGTTTTCTTTTCTTTGTTGTATTATACATTTTGCTTCCCCGAATAACTATATTTTTTTTTAAGTTTTGGTCATATATTGTTACAACACAGTTTAGATTGTACCAAAAAATACTGCGAGTAACATTCGAAAAAATTCTAAGTGACAGAATAATGGACAAGTTTTCGTAAGCAAACTAACTAACCACCGATTGGTCTCTTGGATTATTTATTTTTGTGCATTTTAAAAGGCAATTGTATTTATGTCTTTGTATGCAGTAATGGCACGTAAAAACCAGAATCTGTGCGTCATTTTAAGACGAGCGTTTTAGGGTACAAATAAAATTATTCTTCATGGCATTATTATTTTGTGATTCTAGAAAATTTGCATCAGTCTGGGGTGATACGGGCATGGTAAACATGTGAAAGTATATACGCGATTCATTCACGCATAAAGTAAATTCATTTACGAAGTGGAAGCAATCTCTAATCCTCTTAACGCCCAATTGCAATCAGCAATCGTTGGGTGTAAATCGTGGATTAACAGCTCTTGATTGCCTGTCATTATTAGCAAAAGATACCGACCAATGGCACGGCTTAATTCAGTAAAAACCAATTGCTTGTTAAAGTTGGACGTAAAGTAACAGTTTGATATGTTTTCAATTGTTTGATCCTGGTTTGTTGTGTTTCCAGGTGATATTTAGCCAGAGTTCGGAGCTGTTAGAACGTGAGTCGTCTATGGCGTCGTCGTTAGAGGAGGTCTCTGGGACCCCGGGTAATGAGCCTTCGGGAGGCGGTCATCCCACCGACCACTTTGGAGTCTTCAAGGACTTTGACTTTCTCGAATATGAAAGTGAAAGTATTGAGGTTAGTTACCTTACCTATACATTACAGGACGTATATTTTTTTAATCATTGACTGGTCTAGCGCTTCACCATAATCTTTCCTTATGGGAAGTGACGATGTGGCCGAAGGTGCAGCACGATTATCTAGTAAATAACTTCACTCTTGACTTCAACAACCTCGGGTATATCACAATAAATATCCTAAGTTAAATCTGAGCTAACATAAGTATACTATGCTGATATCGTTGTATTACCAGAAAAGTACGATGTGCAGTAGGCCTAGCACGAATATTTACGCGCGCGTAAGTGTGAAGTTAACGTAAGCTAACTGTATGGGCTGCGCTGATCAAATGCTATACAACTGCCTTACGTTAAACGTTACACATACGCGAGCGTAAATATTCATGCTAGGCTTACTAGGTTAAAAATATTAATGTATTAACCGTGACGCTTAATATCAGGTGAATAACAAGCTTGTTTATAAAATAGAATAATTTTTAAAGTGTGAACAACACTTCAGGTATATCTATAAAGATATTATGAGAAAATTTAAGGACAATATTTTTATATTCTACTGTTATATTGATATGTTGTATTTCAGGGTGAGAGCTCGGATAACTTCAACTGGGGCGTCCGCCGACGGCTGCCGAGCGAAGAGCGAGACGCAAGTATCACGGGCCGCAGTCCTCCTCATCGTGCGCCTGCGCCTGACGCCGCCGTAACCAAGCCGGTATGAACGCACTCTTATTTTCTTATCCTTTTCTATCTTCCCGTAGGTGCGTAGGTATTGCATGCTACAATGGCATGTTACAGGTGAAACTTTAATTGAGGCGTAGGGTAGAGCCAGATAATCAGGTCAAAATTCGTCCAACGAAACATCTACCTTTATGTCGTAGACTTAAATATCAATTCAGTCTGAACTTCCGAGTGGCGCTTACGATATAAACAACTCACTAGATGACTGATTTTGGAGGTTTTTAATTAATATCCATGTTCATATAGTATTTTTCAAAATTATGAATTCATCACGTTATGTTTCTTGAGCACACACAGTTTTTTTTTTGTTTGTTAAAATATATTCGATAGAAACTATAAAATGGGAACAACCAAATTTTTTAAGGTACGTTTGCGATTTTATTCTATAGAACTGAATTTATTTATATCATGTTTGCGATCATCACAAACAAGTCAATGAAACAAATTAATTACATGATATATAAATTCAAAGCTCCACATGCTCAAATTCCGTCAGGAAACGTGTTAAAAGCACCTTGTTTGCTTCTACCCTTCGCCTTAATGTAGCCATATCACCTGCACCTAACCTTGTGACAGCAATAAATTAATTTAACAATTTTTTTTATTTTTTACTTAGGAGGGTCACGAGGACTCGTCGGACGAAGAGGGGGGGTGGGAAGAAGGCGCGGGTCGCGGGGAGGGGGACGTTCATGCGCCGCATGATCTCGCCATGCGCGTGCGCACACACTCCTTCTCAAGCGCGTCCAGCGGCGAGCCGGATGGTAAGCCCCGATCTTACATCACACAACGTATCATATACTATTATAATATCTGTGGTATCATGAATGTACATTATTTCAATATTTTTATGCTCTTTTTTTATTACTCTATTACAAATTTGTTGAATAATTAGACGCATGTAGATGTTTATATTACTACAATATTTGATAAGGTAGATTTTTTATAAACCATATCGTGAGGGTGAATGGGAATGGGGAGAGATTTTACACAAAGTAGGCGTCACACGTCGATAACTTAACCATTAAACTTTCAGCGCTCCGATTACAAACTCGCATATCGTTATTCAATTGTCGTCTCATTCCACGTTTGTAATCGCTATTGTAATCATACGCTTGGTTTATTATCTGCATTAGTAGCTAAAATTATACATGAAATTAAATACTTAGCACACAAGGATTCTATTAAAGCTAGGCCTCTAAATTCCCGTTGTTTCGATATAACATGAGAAGACATGGGAAGCATTTACAAGCACTTGTAATTGTATGCTGAAGTGCGTTAGTAGTCTCGGGGCAAAGTTGGGTCGCGTGTTATTGAGCCGAGAGATTTATGAGTTTTTAAAACAGCAACCCGAATATCAGAAATTTTGTTGCAAAACTCCAACTTTCATGTGGCGTAGTGATTCTCAATCATAATAAGAAAAATGCAAAGACTGTGTGTTTTTTAGTGGTTTGTCTTTTCATTGTATAAGTACTTACTAGGTGTAAGTATTTTACTAGGTGGTAGGACTTTTCTGCAAAGTTCGTCTAGGTAGGTACCACCGCATTGCTAGTTATTCTGCTGCCAAGCATTATTGTGCAAGCACTACTGTGTTCCAATTTGAAGGGCATTGTAGCTAGTGAAATTACTGGGCAAAAGAGACCTTATTACAGAGTGTAGTAATCTGATTACTAGACTGTGTGATGTCTCAGGATGACGTGCGCAGTGCGGTGTCACCCAAAACTTTATTATTTTAAAGTTCCGAGTGACACAGCCACTGTTATGGGCGGCCGTATTGCTTAATACCAGGTAAACGACTAGCTCGTCACGTCATTTATGCCCATAAAAAAAAAAGTAACTACTCGAAAAACACGACTGTCCGAAATTGACAGCTTAGTATTTGATTTCTTTATTAAGTTGATTCTTGGGGAGTTTTAGCGCTATTGCAGAAAATTTCACGTCGTTGTATTGTATTATTTTTTAAAACTTGTGCTTTGTCCAGTGTTAATGTATAAAATTGGTGGCGTTTTATGCATTAAGTGCTGACTTACGAGCATGAGTGAGGGCAAGTGATATAATGTGGTGAAACGTGACTTTTCGTGTTGCTTCCAAAACTCCATAGAAGCTTCTAGTAAAGTTACCACCACTTTGTTGGAGCATGACTTAGACTAGACTATGACTTCCTGACTTAGACTGGACTATGACTATGACCAGGACATGACTGCGTGAAATAATTTATAACACGATGAAATTATAATACTTGACACTGGCTAAATACACTATGTGTGGAGCCATAATATAACAAAAAAGAAGTTGGTCCTTGGATAGTTGGCTCGAATTCCTGGGGGGTCCGTGGCTGAATAGGGTAAGAGGTGCTGCCCTAAGTGATGACAGGCTTATAATCTGTGGTGATCATGGTACCCAGGCGACCGCGGTGACGTGACGCCGGTGCCGGGCGCGGCGCGTGACGCGTGGCGAGCGTCCGTCGCGGCGCTGCTACGTCACGCGGCCTACATGCAGCCGCTCGCGCTCTTACACAGGCTACATACAGTGCTCAAGGTACGCCTGTACTGATATATCTACGCCTTTTTGTGTGTACTTTTCTTAGGGTGATCAATTCGTTTTAAATTTAGATATTTTTTTTTCAGTTCTGTTGCTTTCATTTTGTAAAGTTCTATTTTGTACAGAGTAGTTTTTAAATGACCTTTATGTTTTAAATATAATCTCACTGTGTCGCCTAAATACAAGGAGTGCGGTTCAAAGTCTGATAGTAAAATTACGTTTTATTCCATAACTTATATTAGTGTCAATACTTACTTACTATATAGTATAGTTTGCGGTTTATGTTTTTTCTTCTCTATTTACTTGGTTAAATACAGTAAAAGTGAAAAACTCTAAATATAATATAAAATCTCGAAAATATAAAAATAAAAAACAAAATCTATGATACCCTACTAATATTACAAACGTGAAAGTTTGCGTGTGTGTGAATGTTTGTTACCTTCTGTCTCTGTAAGTAACTACTGAACCGATTGCTATGGGTGCGTTCTATAGAATGGAAAAACGCTCCTCGGGGCTTAACTAGTGTTTTATATTGAACAGGAAGTGAGTCAGAAAACGGTATCGCTCTGTATTGAGAGCGGTGCTAATATCCCGAGCGGAGCGAGCGCAGAGCTGAGCTGCGTGCTCGAGCGGCTCGGATCCGAGGAGCCTCCGCTACTGTGGTGCGGTGTAGCGGCCGCGGACACGGCACGTGTTAGAGACGCTGTGAAGTACGCCGCGCTCGAGATCACGGAGCATCTCGAGACGTACTTCGATAGACGGGAACACGCACTTGACGTAAGTAACTTTACATGGTAACATCCCAAGCGGAGCGAGCGCGAAGCTAAGCTGTATGCTCGAGCGGCTTGAATCGGAGGAGCGTCCACTACTGTGGTGGTCTCTGAGCATCTCGAGACGTACTTCGATAGACGGGAACACGCACTCGATGTAAGTAACTTTACAATAACTTCATAATCCGCAGCCTTTTACATCCCATTGGGTGCCTCTCTTTCATTATCCCATTTGCTTTAGTCCTGTGCCAATCAAGTTCAGATGGTCTACAATATGTACGTGAGAAAACTTGTCGTCGCTAATAGAGTGAAAATTATCGGATTTTTTTTTTGTGCGCATGCTATGCGGGTTGTTGAATACTGCGCCACTGCAGAGAACTGATGGATGCGGGAGGCAAGCAGCCTATTTTCAACAGTGTTCAGTGGTGTTCAAAAAATAAGTAAAACCGGTTAATAAATCACGGTGTAATACGCTTGTAATGTTTCTGGAGCGCGCCTGCCTCTTTCTCGCAAAACGGAAAGTATGGTGCTGTGCCGTCATATATGCAAGAATGTTGTATCTGTAGCCACCACAGCTTAGTAATGAGTCCCCGCGTGTTTGAGCTGTCTCTTTCTTTTGTTGTCACAGAGCAACAAAAACGCTTCGCCTATAGACGCGTTTAGCGTTTTTTTACGCTGTGGTTCTTAATTTTTTTAAATGTTTGTAACTTTGTCAGTTTTTGACAAATCTGTCTCTTTTAGTATTTGTTAACTGAACAATAGTCTTCAGTTAGAAAATCTTACAAGATTCATTGTAATTTTAGACTTCTGATAGTTTGCCCTAGGTCAGTCCCAGTATTCAAACAGCCGCGGCTTGCTTTGCCCGATCGATAGAACCAACCTACGTCCCTACTGACCCAAATATTTCACCCCCTGCAACGGAGTGCAATCGACGCATAGCTACCCCATACCACCCCCGCTTCCGCCATCTTGTTTTGCGTCTAGGGAGGATTAAATTAGTATTTCCCTTTCGGGTTGGTACGTAGACAGGGGTCGCTAGGGTGGCGTTGCATAAGGGGGTGTATTTTCAGTAACAGGGCTGACACATGCCGTGTTTCGCAATCGAGCTTAACAATTCTGTGATTGGTTTTAAATCTTTTATTTTAGATCAAATGGTAGTTAATTTGCAATTTTACAATAATAACAATATATAACAATAATAATACAGCACGGGAGCATGATCTGTAGAATTCCACATATCAAGAGATGTGTCGATTAATAGGTCGATTCCTACAGCTCTTTAGAAAGCGCAACCAATGGAAACGCAAAAAAGGTTATGGCGTGTTCCGCGCGATTTTAGGTCGGCTGCTGGCATCCTGCATCCATCGGCTCCCCGCAATTCCACAAGCCTCTCCTTTTGACGAACTGTCCGTTATTATTTTTAGAAATAAAAGCAGTGTCAACCCTGCAACTGCGTTTCAATGTAATTACGTTTTCCCGGTTGGGGGTCCCGCAATCTCTGCCTTATGTCCCCCAACTTATCCCCCTTTTCCAATAACGGTTACAAGGGACCTATGACGCAAGCCCTAGATTCGGGAGGTAACGGACCCAACCACGCCCCCGCTGCATTGAATTAAACCAAGCTTTACAGCTACATTGTAATGGAGTTCCGGGGTCCATGGCGCTTTGTTGTTCCAGCGAATATTGCTGGCTATTTTTAGAACCAATCGGGAAGTGATTTTGATTGGGTAAAGATAATTAAACCGTGCTTTTTGCAACCGCATCATAAGTTAAATCTATTTTACAATATGTACCATAACAATAAAATAATCACGTAGAACTTTTGTAGAAATAATTGATTCTAAATAACTGTAACTACAATAGTATAATAATTGCTTATATTTAATCTGTATATATAAAATTCAAAGTCCTGACTGACTGACTGACTGACTTATATATCAACGTATAGCCTAAACCGGTGGTCGTAGAGATTTGAAATTTGGAGGGTATATTTTTCGTAAAGTGTAAACGTCCACTAAGAAAGGGTTTTCCGAAATTCCACCCCTAAGGGGGTGAAACGGGGGTTTTACGTTTGTGAAACTTTTTAGTTTGAAATTTGGTATGTATATTCTTCAGTTGAAATAAAAATAGACGTATGTCACGGTTTCCTGAAAATCATCTTCCATCAGGGTCTAAAGGAGCTTCAAAATTTTTTCTTTTGAAATCTATTGATCAACGCACAGCCTAAACCGCTGGTCGTAGAGATTTGAAATTTGGAAGGTATATTCTTCGTAAAGTGTAGACATCCACTAAGAAAGGGGTTTTCGAAATTCCACCCCTAAAGAGGTGAAACGGGGGTTTTACGTTTGTATGAAACTTTTTACTCTATGGGTCGATTAGTTTGGAATTTAGTGTGTGTACTCTTCAATTAAAATAAGAATAGAAGTGTGTCACGGTTTTCTGAAAATCATCTTCCATCAGGGTCAAACGGAGTCTCAAAGTTTTTTCTATTAGAATCTAGAAATCAACGCACAGCTTAAACTGCTGGTTGCAGAAGCTTTACATGAGTTTCCCATACAAATTATTGTTTTGGAATAAATGAATTGCATGAAAAAAATTATCCGCGCTCGCTGTCGCTCGCGCTTTTGATAGTTCTACTATATTTTGTTTGTAATATAGAAAACGCGTCTATACCTACTGACTGACATGCAGTTCATGATTTGATTGCCACACGTGCTTTTTGAAAACCAATACCTACAATTAAAAAAATTTTTCGCGCTCGCTCTCGCCCGCGCTTTAGGTTGTCCTACTGTATTTTGTTTGTAATATAGCAAACGCGTTTATACCTACTGACTGACATGTAGTTCATGATTTAATGGCCACACGTGCTTTTTGAAACCAATACCTACAATCAAAAAATTTTTCGCGCTCGCTCTCGCTCGCGCTTTTGGTAGTTCTACTGTGTTTTATTTGTAACATAGCAAACGCGTTTATATCTACTGACTGACATGTAGTTCATGATTTAATTGCCACACGTGCTTTTTGTAAACCAATACCTACAGTAAAAATGTTTGCTCTGTTTGCTGAACCATGAGCGGCGCACTTGTAAAGAAATAATACCTTTTTGTAGGTGTAGCTGCATTTTTCGTTGGAATGAAAAAAGGGTCAATTACTATAAGTTTCTGTTATCCTGATTCAAAGCTCAGCTAGCTTTGTTCATTTTTCACTAGAATTACGCGGGCGAAGCCGCGGGCAAAAGCTAGTATTTTATATCAATGTACGGTATTATTCCAGCATAAATAACATACATATTTTTAGTCTTTTCTCATGTAAGCGAATTTGATTCTTATGAGAAATAAATATTCTAAACCAGATAATAATACTATTGTAGGCGAGCAGATCTTTTGTAGTTATAATTATAAATTTTATTCACGTCAGGGTCCTATAATATTATAACAAATAGGCTAATTTTAGGACTGTTACTAGCCTTATATTTTTTACAAGTAAGTAGTTTAAGAATTTTTTTATAAAATATCGCAGTTGCTCTTTACACAACTGTTCACGTTTGGCGGAGATTAAAGGAGGATACTTAAATATTTAATGAGTAAACAATTAGTCTAATTTACCATGTTTTACGCCAGCCGTAGAATTTCACGCAAAGCACACATTTTTAAAACGCATAATGTCACATGCTTACCCAAAAATATTTTTTTTACTCTTTGTCGTGGAGTACCTACCTTTATTAGGCCCGTATTGTAATAACGCACAGCCGTGAATCGGTGACCGAAAGTCAATTTGAGATAATGTCCAAAAATTCAATAAACATTTAATCAAGTAAAATTACAGTAAAAACTGTAGCGCTCATTACAAAGCACGACTAGCAGTTCAATAACCAATCGCTATCGCTGCCACTATGTTGATGGGTGACCGCTAAGGCAAAAGTGATTTTACAACTAAGTGCTACCGTGCCTCCGACGGCACGTTAAGCCGTCGGCCCCGGCTGTAGTCGTAAGATAGCGGTCTTTAAGCCAATTCAGAAGCCTTTGGCTGCCCTAAAATATCTGACATAGCTAACCTGCACCAGAAGAAGACAGTAAAAACTTAATTAATTTTAGAAATATGTGAGAATTGCCATC
Organism: Ennomos erosarius; assembly: GCA_963580505.1. Classification (NCBI taxonomy): domain Eukaryota; kingdom Metazoa; phylum Arthropoda; class Insecta; order Lepidoptera; family Geometridae; genus Ennomos; species Ennomos erosarius. The sequence goes on from OY756977.1 coordinate 2,872,251, forward strand.
CCGAAATCTTCATACCGAAAGTAACATTTGCTGCAAGTGTTTTTACATCTTAGACCGCGTCGTCGCCTTATTACCATAAGGTAAAAATAGCAAACGCAAGCTTATGAAACAAAAAATACATGTGTTTTTTCGCTATAATACCAACTCACCTCGCTAATGAATATTCCTATTTTAATACCCAAGGCTGGTCACTGTAAAGCACGACCTTGATAAATAAAATGTTCAAGCAAAAACACTGTCTTTTATCACTTGTTGTAAATCGGTTGAGACCAATAGGTGATCTACGGAGTGAATAGCTATTCGTATTATTTGGATCACTCGGAACAATAACACATTCTATATAATAAAGTCAGACACACTGCATCTGTTGACTCGTTAAATGCACGACAGTGCCGCAGATTTGCATATTGTTTCATCCCCCGGAAGTGTTAGGTGCGCATGTCAAGCAGTCAAGCAAGCAATTCAGCCGCCTTTTTATTATGAAAACGATTCATTCGCCTTATGTTAACCGTTACGACTGCCCAGAACAGTTGCAGTGCTCTAAATCTTAGGCTGAAAGGCGTTTGAGTAAAATATGATATTTATTATTTATGATCATGGTTTCATTAAACGACACGTACTAATTGCATTTTAAAGCTAGCAAACTTGCTTAAAGTTAGTAAGTTGAAATGGCAATGGGCAGGCTACATCGCTCGCAGAACTGACAACCGATGGGGAAGAAAGGTTCTCGAGTGGCGACCACGAACCGGAAGGCACAGCGTAGGCAGACTCCCCACTAAGTGGACCGACGACCTGGTGAAAACCGCGGGGAGCCGATGGATGCAGGAAGCGAGCATCCGAAGTGAAAGTTCGACTTTATAATCGAGTTAGTTTTAGTGCTGAAAACGTTAAATAAATAAAGTTTTTCCTAAGAGAGGCTCGCAAGGTCACACGGTCACTAATTCAATGAGTTTAAAACGTTCGATAAAGATTTTATTTTACAAACTATAAATAAGATGTGAAATGTTTTATAAAGTTATCGCAGTATTTTAAGCTATTAATATCGTGGTGATGTATCTACAGGCCCTGGAACTGTCACGCAGTGGTGAAGAGACGGCGCGCTGCCTCTACAAGCTCATTTTCCAACTGCTGCTGCTTCTGGAAACGAACAACAAGATGGTGGTCGCCGTCTACCACGCCGCCCTTGATAATCGGGTCAGTAACATCGATACACATAATCGTTTGCATTGTGTAGGTTGTGGGGTCGTTCCTCACTCTTTTCTTTCAAAGCAAACCAATGCTTATGTTTGGAGTTAGACGGCGATGTGTGAAATGTCCACATTTGACGGGCCCGATAGCTCAGTTGGTAGTACCCCTGCCTTCTGAACTGAGGGCTGTGGGTTCGATTCCTGCCTGGGACAAACATTTGTGTGATGAACATAGATGTTTGTTCTGCTTCTGGGTGTTATATTGTATTCTATGTATGTATTTACAAACAAAAAAGTATATGAGTATTGTATCAGTTATCTGGTTTCGATAGTACAAGCTATGCTTAGTTTGGGGCTAGATGGCGCTGTGTGGAATGTCCACACATATTTATTTATTTATTTATTACATTTTTTATTATGTAGGTCCTTCCTTCTTGTGTTAGCAAGTGGCCCTCGTAGCAGCTTTTAACCTTTTCGAAGGCTTCTTGTAGCGACTCTTACGACAACAACCGCGACTGAGAGCATAACGCCTCTTCAACACAGGGCGGTTATTCTCTATCGATTCCTTACTTTCAAACCACGCGAATTCCTTGTCTTACATTAGAAATCTGTAAAAGTCTATTCTCTATGAAACGAAAACAAAACCGCGCGAAATGAATTTGGAATTGGCGCGATTTGGACGGTCAAAAATCATGTTTTACCGAGACGCGTTCCGAAACATCAAAACATCAAAAGATATGACCACTTATGTCAATATATTTTATTAAAAATAAAGATAACTTTAATGTAAAGTAAAGGTACATCTAACGCTGTGACACGATTTGAACGACGTGGTTTCGTATCGTGTGGAATCTGTGTTTCCATAGAGAATAACCGCCCAGGCCTCCCCATAAAACGTTAGATAGGACGCTTATCATTGGGGGGTTGGCCGGAATAAACACGTTTGGCAGGTGGCTTAGTCATTGCAGAAGATTTTAATGTACCGAGGTTAATATGTTGCTGCCTATTCTCTGGTCCCTTAGCCGGCCTTTACATCGGGGCCCACGGGAAGAGATAGGGGCACGCACGGTAGTACATACATAGCTGTTGTAAATATGCCATGTTTAAGCAAAATGTTATTTGCCCACAGAACTACGCGGCGCGGAGAGTCGTTTCATCCCTATGTAGTAGATTTGCAAACATGCCGCACCAAGCGTTTCGCTGAGTCCTTCGTTATGCGGACTGCTAGGGAATTGAATTTGCTCCCGTCGGTCTTGTTTCCTAACAAATATAATCTGGGTTTTTTTAAGACATGTGAATAGGTACCTCATGAGTCTGCGTGCTACACCTTCGTTCGGCTACATCGTCGCTTTCCATCAGGGCCATTATTCCGTATCGATTCCTTACTTCGAAACCACGCGAATTCCTTGTCGTACGTAAGAAATCTACGAAACTGTATTCTCTATGAAACAAAAACAAAACCGCGCGAAATGAATTTGAAATTGGCGCGATTTAAACTGTCAAAAATCGTATGTTTCACCGAGACGCGTTCCAAAACATCAACACATCAAAAGATATGACCACTTATGTCAATATATTTTATTCAAAATTAAGATAACTTTAATGTAAAGTGAAGGTATATATGACGCTGTGACACGATTTGAACAAGACACGATAACGACGTGGTTTCGTATCGTGTGGAATCTGTGTTTCCATAGAGAATAACCACCCTGGTGAGATGTAGTCAAACGCAGGCTTATTCTACATTAAAAAAAGTTATTTGCCTCGCTTTGTTTTTAAAAATAAGTAGGAAATATCTCAATATAAAAATCTTGTTTGAAATCTATCTATACATTTTGCCAACCTTCTTCCGCCCGGAATGTGATAATCAAATGTAAGTATGCATAGTGCATATATAGAACGGTTATAGGGTGACTCAAATGAAAAATGATGGTTAGATTTTATAGCTAATGCATAAACCGTTATTTTCCCCGTCGGATGGTGTGCTTGTTTATAACCGCCGCCCGACGCGCGACCGATTAGTGACACGGCGACGGTTCACCACGCTGTAACATAATGCAACAAGCAGCTACCAATTGTTTCGACCATAAAGAAGACCATAGTTATTTCTCTCTATTCTTGTATGGCGCCCGTGGTTTAGTTTACAGTAAGTTTACACTATGTTTATCTATACTTTCTGCGCTTATGATTAAAAAGAAAAAGAAACTCTTAGCTTTTTAAAATGCTATACTAATAACTTCGAACGCCATAATGTTCCGAAGTTATTAAATTTTCAGTAAACATGCTTTCTATTTTCTAATAATAATATATTACAGTAACTGATTGAATAAATAAATAATAAATAAATAATTATTTTGATACTGATAATGCTGCTGTGAAGTAAAGAGTTTATTTACTTATATCTATTCTATCTATATTTCTACAGCAAACAGTTTATTGACAAGCTTTAAATTATGGACAATAAAGATGCCTGTAATCATAATTATTATAGCTATAGCCGATATAGCTCTTAAAATTAGCAAGTTGATGGATGGGCAGGCAGCTGCGGGGAGCCGATGGATGCAAGAGAAGAGCATGCGCTCAAAGTGACACTCTCTGGGGAAGATGTTCAGCAGTTGACGTTTTCAGGCTCTTAATGATGATGAAGATAAATAGTAATATTAAATAGTATTTTAACGTTTAGCAGTAACAATGTAAGCGTAATTTTCTCATAAAGGTTTAATAAAGACGTCCTGTGCGTTAACTGTACCGGGATCGGGGTCAGCCGAGCGTTCGCAAATCACCGCCGTCCGGCGCAACAGCTGACGACAATCACATAACCGGGGGATCATTTAATAGACCCGAGTTGCCGATAGTTGCACGCAATTTACTAGACTAGAATTAGAATATTCTAGTCTAACATTCTAAATGTGTAATAGTTATAATACTATTAGCATTGTTAAAGGTTGCGCGAAATATATATTTTTTTTTATGAACGATAGGCTAACATTTGACCACGGTCTCACCTGATGGTAACTGAGGACGCGGTCGACGATGGAGCATGCTCGCCTAATAGTATTTTTGTATTTTGATTGTATGAACTTGTAAACTTTGTTTACTGTGCATTAGAAGGCATTTATAAGAACTTTTCCCTTTCTTGCCACATTTATGTAACAATTTGGCGAAAATCCAAAAAGAAAGAAAGAAAAGAAAGTTTACATTTATTTCCAATTAGAAAATGTAACGTCAATATGCAGCTGTTGAACAAAATCTTTTCCTCGGCCTCTGTTATATTTTATATAAACTTTATTATATTGTAATAACAAACAGAAAGTGATGCCAAATAGCGACATGCGCTATCGCAAAATTATACCATTTTACGCATAAAAGTATACTTTACGGACAGAGATGTACCTAGCATGATTCTGAAACTTACCTCCGACAAATGTTTCTCTGCCGGATGAGCCGCCAACAGAATGTTTCGTTTTATGTGTAGTTCAATGGCAAAACCATTCAACAACGAACGATTCATGGGAATGATTTTTAAGGCACACTTAAGGTAACCATAGCTCAGTGGTAGAGAGTCCAATCTGGTGAGTTAAAGGGCGCGGGTTCAAATCCCGCTGATTGCTAAAATTTTATTACTAACTATTATACTAACGACTATTATATCCTTAACGAACATTATTCGCTGACAAAACGATTTATTCATGATCAAAAGCATGCGTATTGCGTGTTTATTATGTGTGTTTTTTATGTATTCCAGGGCGTGGAGATGAGCGGAGCGGTGTGCGCGGTACGCAACGCTCTGCTCGCGAGCGCTGGCGAGCCCTGGTCCGAACTGTCGCCGACGCCGCACGACGACGCGCGGCTCTTGCACCTCATGCAGAGGCAGCGGTACGCATCTCTCTCTCTCACCCTCCCCTCTCTCTCTCCCTCCTTCCCTCTCTCTCTCTCTCTCTCTCAAGCGGTTCTCTGTGGGGGAGGCCCATGTTCAGCAGTGGGGGACGTCTTCAGTCTGTTTATTAACATTTCTAGTTTCCCGCAGCTGGTGACGTCGTACTTGGCTTCTAATAATTTGGGGCTAAATAATAAAACGTCACACAATTTGAAATAATGTCACATTCACGTGTTTTTGTCGTCACTTTTTTGTTCGTTGGTTCAGACATAGGTCACCAGTGACGTCATCATAAAATCAGATAAAAGTAATTTTTTTTAAAGCCTGAAATACGTTACCGAACAAAAAAAAAGCGCTGTGTGAAATGTCGACAACGTGTTATTATTTATTTGATATTATAATGATTAATTCCGGTTTGAAGGTGGAGCGCAGCGTTGGCGGTAGTTCGTGAAAACAACGCAGAACGGATCCTCGAGCGAGGAGAGCTGCCGGAGGACGAGGTCACCAGTCTCCTGCACGTTTACTGTCGAGGACTTGCGCAGGCGCATCCAGGTGAGCACCACTTCTGTACTATTTTTAGCTTCAGTCCAAACAGACGGACTTCCACTACAGAACTGGACCTCCCCAATAAAAGGACAGCCAGCTTTGTCAACAGTGGAAGAGTATACCTACTAGAGTCTTGCAAAGCTAACTAACTCTGCAGTGGAATATATATGAACCCCCAAAAACTTTTTCGTATAGCAATTTTTTTATTAACAATATGGGCATATACGCTTCTCTAAAACAATATACTTACCTTGACTGTGTAGTGTGTACATATAAACGAAAAACGATCATCAGGTAATTTTGGCTAGTTAGACTCTTCGATCTTTCAGATGCTAACTGTACTGTGTATACAGTATGTATAATGGCATGGTTGTTACAGAAATGGTCGCCATAACACGTCCAGTGAACGAGCTTTCGCAAAACCTGTCCTTCATGATGGAAAGCCTTTACAAAGTGTCTGTCGCACTGCACCGGCACGACTGAAAACACCACACTTAAAGTACACCATTTCGACGCCAACACATTTCACCACGCTACTTACCACTCGTAAACGCCCGAAACGCTAATCTGTGCTATATATTTGACTCACTCCAAAAAAAGGATTTTCCAGCAAGGGATTGACAGAACATTTTATAGCATCGATTATTATAAAGAGCGTGTACGAATAGAATTAAAATTAAAAATGTTGAAATATTATACATAAATTATATAAGACATTGGAAAGTATCAACAACCTCTAGACAACTTAAACATACTTATTATACAAAAACAACATAAATGGTCGATTGTTGAATTTTAAAGATATCTCAAAAAAAATATAACAAAATACGTAAAGTAGGTATGTGTTTTTATTTTGGGTGTTTAGGTATTAGGGTATTTAATATATATTATTATTATATTAAAAAAAATATTCTTGTACGTCACAAATACAGTTGTAATGTGTAGTAGCTGGGAGGTAGCTCCATACGATCTCTGTTCTTTGAAGAAGCGGCAGACTGCTCCCTCCAGAAACTTTAAAATATCATCATCAACAAGCCTGAAGACGTCTACTGCTGAACATAAGCCTCTTCCAGAGAGCGCCACTTTGATCGGCTGCTCGCCTCCTACATCCATAAAAAAGCATATTATTCGATTATTTTATTACCCATGACACTTTTTTTTAATTTATAATGTTTATATTTTAAATTACTTAAAAAATTAAATTTTACTTGTTCATTTATAAAAGTAATCAAATAGACTTTTATGATTTTATTTCTATCATATTCATAAGTATTATTAAATTATGTAGTATACGAACAGTCAAAACATGAAGAAAAGTTAAGTTAGTTAAGATTGACATGAGGTTGTTGGCATTTATTCAATAATTATGTATGAAAGTATATTATATATACATATATGTATTATAATAGTATACATTTTGTACAGCATTCATTAATACTAAACAAAATTAAAAGTTAGTAGGTACCTACTACATTTTAATTTTCTCAAAAAGTATACAGCAATATTTAAACTTTTGTTTAGATTTAGTTATTGCCAGATATAATCGATCATTGTTTCATATACAAATTATAATAATATTTTGGCATCTCATTATGATCATCGTTCGTGGGCACGCGTGGCGTCGCGCGTTTTATCACTGGCGGGAATCAAACCAGAGCGCTAGTCCAAGTTTGCTCTCGGAAAGTGTCGATTCTTACGGCCGAGCTGCTCACCGGATACTATCATTTATGTCAGTTGTTTGCAAAGAATATATTAATATTCTGTGATTCTCAATTCGCTCGCTGGGCGCTTTATGTGAAACCATACAAAAACGTTAGTTCGTCTAGGTAGGTACCACCGCTGTGCCAGTTACTCTGCCGCCAAGCAGTAGTGTGCAAGCACTACTGTGTTCCCGTTTGAAGGGCATTATAGCTAGTGAAATTACTAGGCAAATGAGACTTTATGACCTGATCACACAGTCTAGTAATCTGATTACTAGACTGTGATGTCTCAGGATGACGTGCGCAGTAGTGCAGTGTCACGCAAAACATTTTTTTTTAAGTTTCGATTGTCACTGCTATGGGCGGCCTTGTCGCTTAACATCAGGTGAACGACCTCGTCACGTCATCTATTCACAAAAAAAAAACGTCAGTATATTTATATACTTTGCGAAAAACTGCCACAAATGACTCAGCATCCGGTGAGCAGTCGGCCGTGAAAAAACTCAGAATAGGTCCTCAGTTCCTGCGTGCGTATTAACGATGTCGAAGCTATACTCTGCTGTTTATTGTAAATGTATGTATATGTGTTATACTGTATTTAATCGCGTTAGACCATAGTATAGATTCTAACGAATTTATCATGACAGGGTGGGGCAAAGCCGACGCGTTTTAAACATTTGGAGCGGTCTCGTGGACCCCACTCGGGCTTGTTCGGGTACTCGCCTGTTTCATTCATTTGGGAACATTTATATATCACTACGGTAAGGCAGAGTATGTCCCAGTAGGTCCATGGAACAAAAGGTTTTGTTTTACAAGTTGTTTTACGCTTGCAGTATTTGTACATATGTATTGAAAGTTCTAAACAAATGTTGCAAATGCATTTTATAGCAGTTATTCTAAACAGATCGAGATGAAATTTCCCAAATATTTTAAATTTTATTTATCTAATTGATGTTATTCTAAATCCAATATGGCGGACTACTTATTTGCTTATATCGGTATCAAATGAAAAGATTTGCAGAGAAGAATACGATAAAATAAAAATTGAATGTAAGCTTGATTAAGAAATGTTTTTCAAGTATTTAGTTTATTTGGTTTTGTTCCATGCTGGGACGTGGGGATTCATGACGGCGAGTACTAGTTTAGTTTAGTGACTAACAAATATCTGCTACTAAAACGACTTAGTTTCAATTAACTGATCTCAGATAGGGTATTTAAATGCGACGCTGGCTAATCCAAAACACACGCTTATCTTATTGTAAGTTTTGTGATAAATTTTCCGACGATGCAAAAAGTATCAGGACGTCTGAACTCAACCAAATACAAATAATAAATTAGTATGTTCATGGACAAACTAGTTATTCAAATCAAACATTCTAGTGATTCAAATGTTTAACAAAAAGAAATTAACATGCAAATGAACTTAGAATACACATTAGTTGCTTTAGGCCCGATTTTACCAAAGTAGAATAAGTTTTATTCCAAGTATAACGCTAATTGTTACTCTCGGATCCTTGGCAGCTGATTAGCAATTGAAATGGCGAGTTCTGATTGTATTCAAGGAATAAGCTTCAAATTTGGTAGTATTCGTGTAACTCGGTTATTCATGGGAAAGTTATACTTGGAATAACGTTATTCTATTTTGGTAAAATCGGGCCTTAATGACGTAGAAAAACACGTCGTTTACTAGAAATAATGTTCTAACAATCCTTATGTTGCTAGTTGCATAATAATGACAGTGGACAAGTTCCTTAACTCTCTCGTATTAATAATATTGATTATAATGCTTTTACTTATTTATCTTATTTTTAATTTACTTTTATTTAACTAGTACCTGGTGAATACTGACAGCGCAACATGGAACAGTACCTACATCACTTTTGATTGTTGTAATGTACTATGTTGCGTTAAATGTTTTCTTTTACATACCTACCTATTGTTTACTGGATACTGCACTCTTTGACTTTTGCAGCCGATGTTGTTCGAAACTTGCATAATCTTTTTTTTTTTTTTATAATTTTGTAATATGTACTCAAGTTGTAACATTTGTGATATATCATTTTTGAACGTTGGTTTTTGTTGGACCGTCTGCTATGTGATTTTGTTTAAATAAAATGACTTAACCAATCCATGTTAAATTATTAGTATTTGAATTGCGAAAAGGATAAAAATTAAAAATATTTATTGTATTGCTATTTAAAACTAAGTGCAATCAAAACAAATGTAATAGTTTAAGTAGATAAATCAAATTTCTTTTCCTAACTCGATACTCGTACGAAGGTACATTCTTGTATTAACTTATAATTTTATTGTAAATGTATTGCAAAAATAAATAGTTAATTCAAAACATTGATGGGGTGTTTGATTTATATCATCGTTTCATTTGTCTTTGCCTGAATCATCGAAGGGTATCATCACTTTACCTCAGACCTAGGTTTTTTTTTCGTTACACTCAAATCTATATCTATGCTTCACCTATCCGATTCAGTGATTAGACGTCGATCCTAGCGCATCCAGTAATATTACTGAGACAGGATCGGGGCTAGACATGTCGGAATAGTCCTAATTGTATTTGTAGGGAGATGATGAATAAAATGAATAACGCATTATAAATACTCCATGACTTTATTACCTACTACTATATCACTTACCGTTATATAATGGAAAAACTCAACGATTTCTTGTAATACATTAATTTTATATAATGCGATAATAGGCGATGAAGGCTTGATTTGATATTCGTTTCATTATATAATTCTATAAATACGCATTAAACTATTGAGATTTACATGTTTAGCTGAGCATATTTTTAATAAATATAGAATGTGGACGTTCAGTTATGTGAATTTAAGCGCTGTTATATATGAACAACGCTTAAATTCATTAGGTACATTTCTAAATATCATAATATCATACATGTACATTTTATACGACACATAACCAAAAAGTGCTGCGTTCCTATTTCTATTCTAAATATATAAAAAAGAATTGCGTGGTGACGGCGTTACCTCCGCACAGAAAAGTTATACAATATTTACAAATACGATGTCTTACATAATAGTATGATTTTAATTCAGTCGTTTCGTATCATACGCGTAGAGAATAGCTGCGATCAGCGAGAAACAAGAGTAGTTATTCGCCCGGTTAACATGCGCACCGAGACAAAATATTCTCGACACTCGTGAGAGACCGTGACAAGACTACGGTGTGTCTCGCTTTTACAGCGACGCCAAGTTTTATCGCGGTGCGCGTGCTAGGGATCAGCTAGGCGATTATGTAACTTGATTGCAACCAATAGAAACACAAAAATGTATGGATTTGACAGTTTCAATACGCAGTTTATGTGCATAGTCACTATGAAAATTTTCATATTCGGAATGAAATTTCTCCTGTTGCATTGCTATCAAAGTTACGCAATCACCCCACAGGTGTCTTCCAGACGAAGGGCAATAACTTGTTCATTTCTGTCTAGCCCCACTAAAATTCCTAAATCATCGTCAATCAGCATTCTGAGAATTAATTTACACATATTTAGTACTTATATCAGATTAACCTTGGGGGCACACCCTACCTTTAATTACTTACTTCTAAAATACTAATTGTAGTTTATTTCTATCATAAGATCTTCGTAATTACAAATTCGACACACGTTTTCAGCCAAACAAAAAATGTTCAAACGAAATGCAACTCTTGTCTCTCGCTGCAGAATTATTTGAAATAAACAGTTAATTTACATATCATGAACATCGGGGTTGCTGCTCACTTAAGCGGGCGGTGGCAGGTGGCAAATCGTATACCGATAATAATATGTAGACGAATGTTTGGGGGAAAAAACTTGCAGCTTATGCCAGACTACCCGATCGGTACTAAAATAAAACAAGAACAATATAGACTCGGGCCTGCCTTAGCGTAAAAAAAACTGCAAAACCAAAAATGACTCGGCCCGCTTGAATGTAAAGCGTCCACATTCGTTTTTTTTATAAAAAATTGACTTAATTGCGTGTCAATTACGACAAGCTGTACAATCTTTTATTGGTGCATTATATTATATTACTTAATTACAACAGTACGCACGTTGCATTATTATACAAGCGTAACATGCAACTCTCTACACTGATGTTTGAGTATACAATAACTTCTATAATTGAAACCTGGAAACCTATACACACAGCTATCTACGCATTTGAGATATTGCTCCCATATAATTAAAAACATGCTCTATTTTGTAAATATATAGTATATAGTTGTTACTAATAATCACTAATTTAAAACGCGTTAAGTAGTTAAATATACTGTTCTATTAACTAATACTCAGACTATCGTATCTAGGTTATAATATTGCTGATAGAAGTTTAGAATAATTGTTTGTATCACAAGAATTGGTAGAGGTACTGGTGGTCGACTTGCGGCACTTCATACATCGTCTATTAAATTGTTCCTTTAATGATCGTACTATATAACGATTATTTACATTATTTACAATCAGATATAAGCAATGCTAATACGCATTACAGTTTTTTTTTTATTTTGTACTTACAGCCAATAATTTAGAATATTGAATTGCTATCACTTCTATTATATAAAACTGTCTAACGGTAGTAACATGATTTAGCTAGTGCGATCTACCGAGTGTGGTGTGAGCGAAACTTAAAACAGATCTCAGAGCTGATTACAAGTGTATAAAATGTCGAATGTTATGCTTACAGTGGTAAAATACACATTCCCCATTAAAGTTAGCTGAAATATACAACCTAATAATCAATAAAAAGTGTCACTAATTAAGTCAAATATGCAAGTCAATAAAATACTCTTTAATACATCAAATTATACAAACTATACAAAATCATATTAATTTAAAACTTGTATAAACAATTCTTATGAATGCCTTAAATAATGACACAAATAAAATGTGTAAGTATAAAAATACAGTTTGTAGATATTTTAATAAATTATAATATTGTATAAAAATATTTAGTATCTTGAGAGTTTTTTAGACCGCTAAAAAATTACGGTACTGCGTTTCAAAACTCGAACTATAGCGCTAGCGATAAAGCTGCCACAAAACATCGACATCGCACTCCTGAAGGCTTGTTGGCTACCCACAACACAGCCGGAAACACGCCTTTACCCAGCAGTGGGGCAACCGGCTAGTGTCGTGCTGTTTTATTGCACAAATTAATAATATTCCCCAAAATATAAACAGTCGTGAAAACAAAAACAAATATCTCAAAAAATTACCAAGTTACAAGTATTTTAAAAATACAGGAATAGAGACAGTTGAAACATGCAGTGATGTCAGTTCTTGCTACCTCATTACTAAGCTGTGGTATCATTACACACAATATCTTCGGCATATGACGTCGCAACGCGCGTTTTCATAGTAACTGTGGGGATGTTATGTTTTGCGAGAAAGGGACATGCGATGAGAGAGAGCTTTAAGAGCTTATTACTCTGTGATTTATTTACCGATTTTAGTATATATTATAATTATTGCATTCATGTTTAACCTACTTAATGAAAATAATATTAATTTGTAAATTTTTAATAGCAGGACACTAGCCTATTTTAAACTTATTATGAAAATAAAATAGTTAGTTATTTGATTTGAGGTACAATAAAATTACAACATGAAAATTACACTATGCTGCTAAGAAGCAGCCTCTCATTTTAGAGTAATACATCGACTGAACTTAACTTACGTCACGAATACGTTTGTTTGTATATTAATATATTCTTTTTTACAGCTTAGTATACATATCTATTTAGAACAAGAACACAATTATGCATATTTTAAATATAACCTACGAGTTAAAAACCGCCTCTAATAACATTGCTCTTAATAAAACCCGCGAAACAAAGATTTACTTAGATTTTTTTAAATAATTCCACGTTGTATATGTATAATTATATATTATGTTCTAACTATGCAGTAATAATAATCAAATTGCATATTCATAACAACGATATAATTGTGTAGATCTTATACATAAAAATGTGTCGTTTAAAAATTGGTCTCATTACTATATCGCTCTTTTACAACTTATATTTGAATAACATTGTAACATTATAGGAATAACGCGTCGCGTTGGTATTGCTTTTACAATGGTCTACACGGAAAATATAGATATGGTAGCCACCCAGCCTCTATCTGCCTTATTAACGCGGAGAAGCTTAACTTAGCTTTGACTAGTTAAATCCACCTTTTGTCTTTTTCGATCGAGTTCGATATTCCGATGACAAAAAAAGGTAAAAGATGGAGTGACTAATCCAAAAGTACTACGCTTTTATTAATAAGGCCGTATACAAGGTGACCTTGAATTGGTATGTTATCCCGAAAGGGGGTAAATCTACACCCCAAGGCAGACAATGTTTCTTCTACGACTTTACTAAATTAATAGTTTTTCATTGAAGATATGCCGTGTAAAGTTTACGTTCGAAAATAGCCTTAGCGCAGCTGGGTGCTTGAACTTCGTCCTTGACAGAGTGCACATAAATGAGTTTAACGACCTGTGTTTAGAAATGATTTTATAGTATCTTGTAACTCTCGTAGCGATCGCACGTGCATTTTTGCGAGTGGATTTATTTTTTACCATGGAAGTTTGGAAACACCCAGTTTCAAGTAAGGGTATCACAACTTGTAGGGTATCATGGGCCCAGTCCCCCCATTTCGGGATAACATACTAATTCAAGGTCACCTTGTATGGTTACGTATATTATGCAGGTAAAAGGACTTTCACATATACACGCGACAATACATTTATTCAGCATAATATCTTAAACGACTCCCTTCATATCCACAAACGCCGGATAATCTAATCAGTGTATAAAATGTTCTGTTTCGCTTTCACGTGCGATTCTTCTCGTCAATAAGAAGATTACAAATCGTTTTTCAGCATACTGGCTCGTAAAGTAGCTATTTTATTATTACGCTGCTTTTATGTTCGTAACACAATATACTACTCACGCGTGCTTTTTACTTTACATTACCGCACTAGTATTTTATTGGCAATTGCAGGAAACACCCCTCTCCTCTGTTTGCAATCTAAGAAAAAAACTGCACGCAAATAAACTTACTATAAGTCGCAATTTCTCTAAAAGAAACTATTCAATTGTTTTCAATAATTTCAGTTTATCATGGTGCACTTTGATTTTTTTAAATAATAATGTCTAGCATCAAATTATGGACTGCAGTTTTCTAAACATTTTTTCATTCTGTCAACACTGTGAAGTATAAATACCGCGCGTAAAAAAATAGGCGCGATTTTCACAAATGTTAATGGATGATACAAGTCTGTTTATTTCCTCGCAAGTGTGCTGAAAAATGTCGTATGAAACGCGTGTGCATTGATCATTACACTTATATCATAATGTTCTAATATAGCATAGATTGGCTTACACAGCGTTTACGAATAAGAGGGTTGAACAAAACGACATAGGTACAATACGCTGAGAAACCCATTTGTTTTAGTTAAACAACACCGAGTTGGGATCCTCGTTGTCCATTTGCTTCACGTGTCGTAACACGTCTTTTTTGGTGATCACGCCCAGCAGCCGTCTACAATTGACCAATACAACTTTTAATGAGACGATAACGAGACAAATATACGTAACAAACAAACGAGTAAAAGAGATACCAGATAAACAGTACCAAGGTACATTAAGAATCTGTCAACACTGCTCTACCTTTTACTACGTGGTAGGACTTTTCTGCAAAGTTCGTCTAGGTAGGTACCACCGCTTTGACAGTTATTCGCCTCCAAGCAGTAGTGTGCAAGCACTACTATGTTCAGATTTGAAGGGCATTTTAGCTAGAGAAATTACTGGGCAAATGAGCCTTTATGACCTGGTTTAGTCTAGTAATCTGATGCAAACTAACGTGGTGAAACGTGGTTTTTCGTGTTGCTTCCAAAATTCCATTGAAGCTTCTAGTATAGTTGCTACCACTTTACCAGGGCATGACTTAGACTGGACTGATTCAAATGATTGACCCATAATATGTCTATGAATTGAATTTGTGTGAAATATTCCATAGTATCCTTGTGGATAGGAGTAAAACAGGGGAAAGATAATTTTGTCCACCGTCCGTGCTAACCCAGCTGCTTGTCTGTTAATATCAGGTTGTTAATACGAAGGTTAGAGCCAGATAAGCAGGTTGAAATTCGTTCAAAGAAACATCAACCTTAACGTCGTAGACTTTAATATCAATTCAGTCTGAACTTCCGCGTGGCCTTATGGCAAAAACAACGCACGAAATGACTGTTTTTGGAGGTTTTTAATCAATATCTTTGGTCGTATAGTATTTTTCAAAATTATCAATTCATCACTTTATGTGAATGTTTGTTGGGCATACACTATTATTTTATTTATAAAAATATATTCGATGGAAACAGTATAAAAAGGGAACAACCAAATTTATTGAGGTATGGTTAAGATTTTTTTCTATGGAACTGAATTTATTTATCTTGTATTTGCCTTCATCACAAACAAGTTAATGAACCGAATTACATTATATATTAAATTCAAAGCTCCACATGCTCTAATTTCGTCAAGAAACTTGCCAAAAAACACCTTGATTGCTCTACCCTTCACCTTAAGAGTAGATAGACTTACCCGTTATGCGTGACTAGCGTCTGCCGCAGGCCCAGTTTGCGGAACATATCGACGACGGTCTCCATCGGAGTTTGGTCTGTGACCGTGATGGGCGCCATGTCCAGGATCCGGTTCAACAAGAGGCTCGGCGCGGGAACCGGCGCCTGGTTCCCGGTGCCCGCGAATATAACCACTGTGCTGCCGGTGATGTTCTCCATTGTGCGACGAGCGTTGCCTTAACAAGATAATGTACCTTAGGTTTAGCTGGTTCAACGTAGTGTTGTAATACTAACAGCAAATCTCTTGTTAAATACGAAATGAGTTGCACAAACATTATTCAAGTACATAACTTTGAATAACCCATTAGTTGAATTTATACTCGAATTGATCGACGTCAAGACTTAGTTTGAGGTTCTGCAAGGATTAGCTTGAATTTTATATTAACGTCTTGTCAAAGTCTGCTGTTTATTTCATTCCAAATGGCCGATTAGTGGTTTAACAATAGCATTATTTTTTGCGTTTCTCTTGTTGTTTTTTAACTACACTAAATTTCATGGATGCAGGAAGCGAGCAGCCGCTCAAAGTGTGTGTTCAGCTGTTGACGTCTTCAGGCTGTTAACACATTTTTATTCAATCAAACTATTTCAAGCAGGTGATAATGAGACTCACCTATAGCAAGATTGAGGTCCCTCCGTAGAACAAATCCGACCAGGTACTGAGATTCCTTGGACACGACAACTGGATAACCGTTGTGTTCCGTCTCTTTGAGTAGCGTCTCCACATCGTCCACGGTCATCGAGTCCTGCGTTATCACCGACAGCGTTTCATTGCGTCTGGAAAAACATTCACACCTCAGTCAAGTATATTTTTTAATCGGGTAATTAATTAAAAAAAGGGTCGTTGGGGATAGTTGGTCTCTACGGATTTTACCCCAGTGTCTAAACCGTGAAGGCTGAAGTCGACCGGAAGTTTATTTATTTATTTATTTATACTGCTATTAAATAAAAATATGGCTTTATGTTTTCAACTAACTTCTAATAAAACCCATTAATCATTGGGTTCAAAAATTGAAACGTGGTCCATTACGCCCTTACTATGAAAATATGAATTTAAAATGCTTCCAAATCAACTAACTTGACCGTAATGTATATCATATACAGTGTAAATGATTAAAAAAATGTTTATCATTTACATTGTAAATGATATACATTTTAAGAAAATGACGTCAATACAATCTTTCAATGTATTTTTTTCTGGCTGAGCTTTCTCGCTCTTGCTCGCATTGGGTTCTATCAGGGCCTTAACGCAGAAAACACGCACAGCGCATAAGCGATAGTTTATGGCAAAATAACTGAATTCGCACACTATTGTCTATTAGATAGTTTTTTCTGAGACTAATTAATTGGGACACATTCCGATTCATTACTCCAGCTCAATCATGAACTTGCGAAGTGAGAACTAGAGCATTACTTCATAAATTAGAGCATCCGCCAAGGTGCAAAGCAATATACTAAAACGCATGTTCAATAAAGCGAAGTTTTAGAATTCGAATAAGTTAATAAAAAGTTACGAGTTGATGGCAAATAGTCAAACCACCAACGAGCAATATCAACGCCAGCATTTAACTTTCTATACTAAATGAGTTTTGGGCTAATTTCTAGTCTGCCTAAAAATCTACTTTTACTATATGAACGCTCGTCTGCACTGAAGTTTGCCAAATTTTAAGTTCGCACTTTTTCCTCCATTATCAACTGTAATGCACTTAGGTAAGTCCTAGGGAGAAAATTGCGAACTTAAAACTGACAAACTATAGTGCACACGGGCATTATTCTGTGTTGCTAGCTCAAGCTTAATTTTTCGTGCAGAAAATAAATATTAAGTAACGTGCAGTGGTATTTTGATTGTCTCAATCAGACCCACCCAACCCAAGTGGCAGTGACAAATTGTGTGCACATCTGTGTAGGGACTATGTTTTATCGCTATTATTGGTATAGTATTATATTATCAGTCACGCTACATAAGATCACTGCATTCCCATATCGATCGGTTCAGAGAACAATGAATATCAGGAGCATTCTCCCCGGTACATCAAAATCTGCGCTCACCAAGCCATCTGCCAAGCGCGTTGATTATGGCAGCCCCCACCCAAGTGGTGTTTTATGGAGGAGGCCTGTGTTCAACAGTGAATGTCTTCCGGCTGGTCACGTGTTATGTGAGACACAAATATCACAAAAATGAAAACTCAGTAGGAAATGACACATTTTATTAGGCATGTCAGTACTATCGTCATCGCTTAACTTCAATCGAGACTGTGGTCAAAATGATTTTCCCGTATCACACTTATACTATAAAGCCAAAAGTTTGTGTGTAAGTTGAGTTTGTTTTGTACCCTCTTCACGGCGCAACAGCTGGACGGATTTGGATGAAATTTGGAACAGACAGCTTATATACTGGATTAACACATAGGCTACATTTCATTTGCGTACAAAACCGCGGGGCGCAGCCACTAACAAATAAGAAAACGACCAAATTGTTTTAACATTTACTTGCAATAGCATCGCGAAAGGCGTCTACAGCACGTTATCATGAAATAAGATAAGGATTATGCAGAATTAATGTCATCAGCCATTGTCTACTGACAAATAACTGGTACATTACAGATATCTTTTGCTTTAATTTATAACAAAGAATATACACTTTATCTGTAAGATAACAGGTAGTTTGCAGTAACGCTAGCACAAACTATTAATAATAAAATAGGGGGCAACATAGCTTAAGTATCGCATTTAAAAATATATCAAGAAGCAACGTTGTCTTGCTTAAATACCACTATATTTTTTATTCACCGATAACACTAAAAATAATGGAAAATAGCAGCAATTAAAATATTATTTATATTATGTTCAAAGCGTCGCGTAGCTCGGAAAAATTACACAAAATAAAACAACAGTCCAATACGATTAGCTGCGTTTGTCAGTAAAGTAGCAGTAAGATGCGTCAAATTGCCTCAACGGTCAGTAATTATAGTCAGTGACGTGATCTGACTTGCGTCAAGTTGCCGCAACGGTTAGTAATTATAGTCAGTGACGTGATCTGACTTGCGTCAAGTTGCCGCAACGGTTAGTAATTATAGTCAGTGACGAGGCAGTAAGTTGGGTCATGTTGCCTCAACGGTCAGTAATTATAGTAACGTGGCATTAAATTGCGTCAAGTTGCCACAACAGTCAGTAATTATAGTCAGTGACGTGGCTCTAACTTACGTCGAGTTGCCGCAACTGTCAGTAAGTTTAGTCAAGTAACGTGGCAGTAAGTTGCGTCAAGTTGCCTCAACAGTCGGTAATTATAGTCAGTAACGTGGCGCTAACCTGCGTCGAGTTGCCGCAACGGTCAGTAATTATAGTCAGTAACGTGGATCTAACTTGCGTCAAGTTACCGCAACGGTCAGTAACTATAGCCAGTAAGTTGCGTCAAGTTGCCTCAACGGTCAACAATTATAGTCAGTGACGTGGATCTAACTTGCGTCAAGTTGCCGCAACGGTCAGTAACTATAGCCAGTAAGTTGCGTGAAGTTGCCTCAACGGTCAACAATTATAGTTAGTGACGTGGATCTAACTTGCGTGAAGTTGCCTCAACGGTCAGTTATTATAGTCAGTGACGAGGCAGTAAGTTGGGTCATGTTGCCTCAACGGTCAGTAATTATAGTAACGTGGCATTAAATTGCGTCAAGTTGCCACAACAGTCAGTAATTATAGTCAGTGACGTGGCTCTAACTTACGTCGAGTTGCCGCAACTGTCAGTAAGTTTAGTCAAGTAACGTGGCAGTAAGTTGCGTCAAGTTGCCTCAACAGTCGGTAATTATAGTCAGTAACGTGGCGCTAACCTGCGTCGAGTTGCCGCAACGGTCAGTAATTATAGTCAGTAACGTGGATCTAACTTGCGTCAAGTTGCCGCAACGGTCAGTAACTATAGCCAGTAAGTTGCGTCAAGTTGCCTCAACGGTCAACAATTATAGTCAGTGACGTGGATCTAACTTGCGTCAAGTTGCCGCAACGGTCAGTAACTATAGCCAGTAAGTTGCGTGAAGTTGCCTCAACGGTCAACAATTATAGTTAGTGACGTGGATCTAACTTGCGTCAAGTTGCCGCAACGGTCAACAATTATAGTCAGTGACGTGGATCTAACTTGCGTCAAGTTGCCGCAACGGTCAGTAACTATAGCCAGTAAGTTGCGTGAAGTTGCCTCAACGGTCAACAATTATAGTTAGTGACGTGGATCTAACTTGCGTCAAGTTGCCACAACAGTCAGTAATTATAGTCAGTGACGTGGCTCTAACTTACGTCGAGTTGCCGCAACTGTCAGTAAGTTTAGTCAAGTAACGTGGCAGTAAGTTGCGTCAAGTTGCCTCAACAGTCGGTAATTATAGTCAGTAACGTGGCGCTAACCTGCGTCGAGTTGCCGCAACGGTCAGTAATTATAGTCAGTAACGTGGATCTAACTTGCGTCAAGTTGCCGCAACGGTCAGTAACTATAGCCAGTAAGTTGCGTCAAGTTGCCTCAACGGTCAACAATTATAGTCAGTGACGTGGATCTAACTTGCGTCAAGTTGCCGCAACGGTCAGTAACTATAGCCAGTAAGTTGCGTGAAGTTGCCTCAACGGTCAACAATTATAGTTAGTGACGTGGATCTAACTTGCGTCAAGTTGCCGCAACGGTCAGTAATTATAGTCATTACGTGGCAGAAACTTGCGTCAAGTTGCCTCAACGGTCGATTACTACTATACGAGTAGTAATCGACCGTTGAGGTCGATCAGAAACGTTGACATTCATATCGTCGGTAAGTATAATCGTAGCAGTATGTTGCGTCAATATGCCTCAACGGTCGGTTTCTATAGTCAGTAACGTGCCAGTAAGTTGCGTTAACATTAATCAACGGGAGCTAAAACTGTGAGTTGAGATAGCAACGTAAAATGAGAAGAGATTCATCAACCATCAGTAAGTTTAGTCAGTAACGGTGGCAGTAAGTTCCGTCATGTTGTCTCAATAGTCGGTTACTGTAGTTAGTAACGTGGCAGAAAGTTGCGCTGGCATTTATCAAGAGCTAACACTGTACGTTTAGATAGCATCGTAAAATGAGTAGACATTCATCAACCATCGGTAATTTGAGTCGGTAACAGTGGCAGTAAGTTACGTCAAGTTGTCTCAACAGTCAGTTACTGTAGTTAGTTACGTGGCAGAAAGTTGTGTTGGCATTTATCAAGAGCTAACACTGTACGTTTAGATAGCATCGTAAAATGAGTAGACACTCATCAACCATCGGTAATTTGAGTCAGTAACAGTGGCAGTAAGTTACGTCAAGTTGTCTCAACAGTCAGTTACTGTAGTTAGTTACGTGGCAGAAAGTTGTGTTGGCATTTATCAAGAGCTAACACTGTAAGTTTAGATAGTAACGTAAAATGAGTAGACATTCATCAACCGTCGGTAATTTAATCGACATTACTAATGTCGCAGCAGTTTCCGCTGCACAAACACATAGTTAGTTACATAAATATAGTTAGCTTGCGGTGCTTATAAGTTCAATAACAGCCGCAAACAAACACTACGATTATTATTATTATTCGCGTTGCTATAGGCTACTAAATCTAAGTATACCGGTTTGCATATAAGATTGACAGCCC
Source organism: Ennomos erosarius (assembly GCA_963580505.1). Classification (NCBI taxonomy): domain Eukaryota; kingdom Metazoa; phylum Arthropoda; class Insecta; order Lepidoptera; family Geometridae; genus Ennomos; species Ennomos erosarius. Next base: position 2,893,825 of record OY756977.1, read on the forward strand.
CTTAGTTCACGCTTATCCCTCTGGCGTATGTACTGCAACACTCTTGGGTACGTCCTACAGAGATAAGTGAGAGCTTAAGAGATGTCAATCTTTAATGCAGATAAGCATTGTACTCACTTGGGTTGCATGACGTCCGCTGCAAGGCTTGTATGCTGGAATTCATCCTTCGAGTCGAGGAATGGGTACCCATTTAGCGCGATGTGCGCATCGTATATGCCCTGGCGACCTAGTGCGTCGCCGACCCATTTTGAAGCCATGGCGGCAGCCATCAAAGGCACGATGTAACGCACGCCGCCAGTTAGCTCGAACATTATCACCACTAGCGACACTGCGACAAAGAGAAAACTCATTAGTACATAGATAGCATATCTACTACTTTGCAATGCAACCATGTGTTATACTGCAATCAACGTTTGCACTCAATAGTACAGTGACAATTTTGTAAAGCAATCACGTGTAGCACTGCCAGTATTGATTATTATTAATGCCACTGCCAGCTTTTTTTAAGGAAAGGGAAATAATCCATAGCGGGTTGGTGCATGGCACAGCCGTGTTCTCGAAATCACTCTGAAAATGTCGGTTGCTTTCGATCTTTTCTTTCTTCGAGAGCTAGTGTGGCTTCCGTGGATAACATGTAAATTCATAGCAAGAGCGCGATCCAAACCAAGATTAGCAACTCGCTACTCGTTTATTCCACCCAGAAACTAATACAAAATATTCAACAAAAAAATATTTTTTTTTATGATACTGTAGTAAAACTGTAGTAAAATTAATACAAAAAAGTTACCTGTCATCCTGGTCACGCCGCCAAGTACAGCAGCCGCGCCAACCATCGCGTATAGGCCTGGCGTAATACAAACGTCGCCCGTTGAACATTCGCCGCTAAACATCCAGATCTTCGGGTAATAGAACGCGAGTTGCTCAACACCTGTTAAAGTAAATATAATTTCATAAGTAATTCTTAAGAATTTAAAAAAGAAGAAAGAATGCTTATTAGTATAATTTCAAATTATTATTTTCACAACAGATAAACCAATTCTGATGAAATTAGATATAGAAATAGTTTGAACCCTGGGGAAAGATGTAAGCTGCAGACAGCGACATCTTTCATATACATTTATTAAAGCATAAAATAATACTTTTAAATGTCGGTAATAGTTAAATACATCACTGACCGATTCCCACAATCCTGCCAGCGATAGCACCGAGTGCTAAGCTCGGTATGAAAAGACCACAGGGCACTTTCATGCCGAAGGTGAATATGGTCATTACTAGCTTGACTAGCAAGGCTAGCACAAGCAGCCAAATGGCTTGATAAACGCCCGGTCCAGCCGCAGCCTTCTCTATAGCCGAGTTCACGTCCGTAAAGTTACGGTTGTAATCACTGTAATACACAAATAAATTTATATTAATAAACTAGTAACCTGCAAATAAAAAAATAGCAAGTAATCAATTTCATAGAGTAGGTGAAACATGAATACAATTATTCGAAAAATAAGTTAAATTGGTAAATAAATCACAGAGTAATAAGGTCTTTAAGTTTCTGGAGGGAGCATTGCTTTTCCCTCAAAAAAAAGAGATCTATGGAGCTTCACCACAATTACTATGAAAACACACGTTGTGGCGTCACGTGCCAAGCCGATAGTATGTAAAGCTACCACAGCTCAGTAATAAAACTCTCTTTTTATTCCTGTATTTCAAAATGCTTGTAACTTTGTCATTTTTTGAGATATTTAATTGTTATTTCACGATTGTTTACGCCACTTTGAGCGGCTGCTCGCCTCCTGTAGTTATATCACCATATCATATGGATTAACGAAAAACGATTCCTTACCACAGCGGATCAGAGCTTGATATCCCACATTGGTTGAACAGCAGATATATCAGCTCGCTCGTATTCATCCGCGTGTAAGGGTTAGGGTACGCAATGACAGCGGTCACAAACGTCACAGCCAATACTTCCGTCACAGGATACTGTCCAAGTTTAGAGAACTTGCGGTAACGGCACCAGTATATATTCGCCTTTATAAATATAGTTGCGATGCAGCCCTGAAGGAAAATCATTCGTTATTAGATCTAACATTATTAATTCGAAAATTCAAAAAGTAACTCTGTCTCCCTTTTCAAATAAATAAATATGCGTGGAAATTTCCCTGGGCGCCATTTAGCCCCAAACTAAGAATAACTTGTATTATGGGAACCCGATAACTGAGAGAATACTTAATGTTATATTTATACTTCTAGTTTGTAAATACATACATAGAATACAATATAACACCCAGACACAGAACAAACACCTGTTCATCACACAAATTAAATGGTATATGCAAGTGCAAGCAAGCAAGTGCAAGCGTATTACATAAGGATAATAGCTGGTAAACCTGCTTCTATATCCCTAAGTATGTAATGCCCATCTGCATTAAAGTTTGGAAACTCCTAAGTTTGGGACTGCCTAGACTTCCTTAAATGCAATGGGCTTGGGCACATCCTAAGAGATAAGTGCGTATGTCGGTGTTATCGTATCATATCATCATAGAACTATGTAAGTGCTACTCGGCTGCTGTTTGTCTGAGAGTGTTGGTTTGCTTGAAAGAGACAGAGTTACAATCATTTATTATTCTCAGGGGCCGTACTGTGAGCTCTAAGCGCGATTCAAAATTGAGCCAATATTAGATCGCTTGTCAAAATCTTCATACAAAAAAAACGAAGCAATCCAATACAGGCTCTGGTTTGAATCGCACTAAAGCTCACAGTACGGCCCCAGCAAATGGAAAGCAATGAAATGCACTCACCCCAATGATCCCAAGTCCAACGAAGGGTATCAACTCGAAGAATATCCAAGGCTTGTTATACTCCACGAAGAAAAGCACCGAATGCTCGTTACCGAACGGATTGATAGAGCGCAGGATGAACGCCGCGATCAGAGCGCAGAAGAATGACCGCCACAATGTTTTTAGGGGAAAATAGTATGATACCTGTAAAAACTAGGTTTTAGAAATGCCTACTAGTGTTTGTCTAGCAGATATTCTGCGCCAGTAGCTAGGCAGCAGAAATCTCAATAGCAAAACGGTATGTTGTGTTACCAATCAAATGAATATTGAACAAAAGATGATCAGATTGTCACGCGAAACTTTACAATACAAGGTGACCTTGAATTAGTATGTTATCCGGAAAGGGGGTAAATCTACACTACAAGGTAGACTATGTTCCTTCTACGACTTTACTAAATTAATAGTAGTTTTTATTGAAGAAATGTCATGTAATGTTTGCGTTCGAAAATAGTCTTAGCGCAGCTGGGTGGTTGAACTTCGTCCTTGACTGAGTGCAAATAAACCTGTGTTGAGAAATGAACTTATAGTATATTGTTAACTCTCGTAGCGATCGCACGTGCAATTTTGCGAATGGATTTATTTTTACCATGGAGGTTTTGAAACACCCAGTTTCAAGTGAGGCTCTCACACCTTGTAGGGTGTTATGGTCCCAGTCCCCCCCCCCCCCCCATTTCGGGATAACATACCAATTCAAGGTCACCTTGTATAAAGTGGCGCGTGCCACTCTTTGAAACGTGAATATCCCATTGCTAGATACTACCATACTTTTTGAGGATAAATATTTACCCTCTCACCTCATCATCAGCTTGAAGATGTCTACTTCTAAACGTAAGCCTCCAAATAATCATAGAGAAATTTTGCCGCAATCACCACGCTTGGAGATTTTAACATACCAATAAAACAAATAAAAAAAAATGTTGCTGCTCATTACCTGGTTACTCCGCGTTAGTCGGCTTGCCAAGATACAGTGGTTGAGGTGGTCTTATACTCAAAAAAGGACCACACAGCCTATTTTATGTATAATGCAGATCACGTATCCTCTAAATAGGAGGTTCGAATATCGAACATTGTTCTTTGATAAGCCTTTTTTCTTCTTTCTTACCTCTTCTAAACTGAACAGTACACCACCGATGGGCGCGCCGAAAGCCACGGAGACCCCAGCCGCCGCCGCAGCTGATAGGATCTCACGTTTCTTCGCTTCGTTGCGTCCATACTTAGGGAAAAGGTAGGACAAAATATTACCTGTAAAACAAACACCCTTTAAAGGCAAAACTGTAACAATTATATATTATGAATCAAATAAATCACTCGTAATGGTGTCTTCGATTTGGTCGCTGTTAAAGTTGACCTGTAAAGCCGCTAGGCGTTTTTAAATACTTCACACGAGAGCGACTAGCTACAATGACTTTTTACAAGATGGATGTAAAGAGTTTTCAAACCGACTACATGTTTAAATTTTTAAAATATCTTACTTTGTTTTTCAAAGTCTCCTATATTAGCGGTATATCTAACTCGATCGCGCATATAACATGAATATAACATGTTTTAAAGCATAAATACAGAAAAAAAAAGAAAAGTTGAATACTATTGTACCTTTTTGTAATCTTGTTTGGATTAATTTTTGGTGAACATTTGCAATGTTATTGTCATGTGATTTAAGTTTCGCCAGGTTTTAAATAATATCTTAAAAAATATCGTAACACGCGCGAGCGAGATAAAGAATGCAGGAGCGAGACACAAACCCCAAATATCTCATGAGAATACCGTACAAAAGAAAGGAAAATAGCAATAATAAACGCTTTATAGGATTATAAAACAGTTTGCTTTGCTGTTTTCCTACCCAACTGTGACACTTTCAAGTAATAACCGCAGCGAACGTTGCGTAACACCGACCAACGGTCGATCTATTGCCTGACTTTTACACCGAATAATAGAAAAAAATAGTTACCTAAGCAGCACGCTATGTGGACCATAGGGCCTTCCTTGCCGAGCGAGAGGCCCGACGACACCGAGAGGATAAGCCCAACGACCTTGATGATCAGAGTCCACTTCCCCAGGTATCCGCGGATGATGAATCCGCTCAAAATGGTCTTGATCTCAGGAATACCTGTTGCAGTTCGGTGGTTGTCAGTAAATGTTCGACAAGAACACCTAGGCGATCATGCCATTTGATTGCAACCGATAGAAAAAGTTTGTATGGATTTGACAGTCACAACTGCGCATTGCAACTTATCTAATATTGAGACAAACTGTCTGTTGCGTTGCAATCAAAGTTACATGACCAAGGCCCAGTTGCTATTAAACTATGTGAAATATTTAAAATAGTGTTGATAAAAAGCATTATTGATTGCAGCGTGCACGATATGATCGCCAGTGAATCTGATGGGATGAGGATCGGATGATATCAGGGGATAGATAATGGTTCAGAAGGTATCAAGCTTAAATTATATACACAAAATACCTATACCTAATTTTAAAACAAAAATCTTTCTAACTACATTTGTAAGGGGACGAATTTGGGTCGTCCACTGTTCTACTAAATAAATAAGTAAATAAATAAATAAACAGTCATTCTACAAATGATTTCTATTAGCAGTTGCCTGGAAGAAATCACTTTTAGTTATAAAGCCGACTATTGTTCACTGAGCTGGGTTTCCAGAGTTGTCTACCTATTAAGAATAAGAAAAATATTCCAGTTCAACTACTATCATGATCCATCTATTTTCACTTTCAAGAATTTGCTTTCTAATTATAGTATCCAGATTCGTTGGGGTCGCTGCCCGTCTGTATGTCTGTCTGTCCGTTTAGTCACCAGGCTATTTCATGAACCGTTATAGACAGAAGAAATTTTCACATATGATTAATTTCTGTTGCCGCTAAGCAAAAAATACTAAAAAGCAGAATAAAATTAATATTTAAGGGCTCCCATACAACAAACGTAACTTTCTGCTCGATTTTGTAGATAAATGGTACAAAACCCTTCGTGCGCGAGTTTGACTCGCACTTGGCCAGTTTTATTTTATATTACAGGTAGCACCCGCGGTATTCGTAATAATTTGATTCTACTCCACTTATTTTTCACTTTTTCACCCTCTTTTCTTTTCTGTAACATTTTATTTCAAAACCTCTACGCTAACGACTAATTTGCAATGTTAGTAGAAATGGTAAAAATTATGAGATCGTATTACATTCACCTGCAGTAAACTAGTTTATAAACTCGCTTCTGTATAGTAATATTTATAAAGCGATAACACCGTTTCCTTTTCAAATTAGCTGCACATTAACTAATCCATAACATAGTTGCGGGACACAAGTTTTTTTAAATTCACATATTTTGATTGGCTTGCTATATAGTATTTGACAATAGCATCTACAATAATTTAAGTGACTGATTTCGTATTGACTTGAATAATTACGTGTTTTTTTTTAGTAACTTTTTGCATTCAAGCATGTTCGCGCTTCATACATTAATTGACGGTGGTTGCTCTCAGCAGGAAACATTATACGCCTACTCTAATTGTTCATTGGTCCATTTAAACTCCATGGCGGCAGTGATCAGTCACTGGCAGTCACTGGTAAACCACCATCGTCGACTACTAGATCCAATCTCTCCTGTAGGGTTGGATTTACAACGAAACCAAAACAGAATGCAGGGGAACATTGAATAAGATGATGTGACACACTTTCTTTATGTGTAAAGCGGCTCTGTTTCAGTTTTGTTACTGACGCGTTCTCGTCGTCCATTGTTAAATACTTGTATGTGGAATAAAGATCGTAATGCCTGCATAGCAACATAATAAAAGTGTGTCGTTTGCATGCAACATCGAAATACAACACGGCACGATACGTTTTTTGCACATAGAACACCAAAATTAACGTAACCGCCGACGCAAAAGCTGTTGTCGCAGGCCCGTGCGGCCGCCGCCTCATGAGGAGGCTACGGACCGCGGTGCCTGTGGTTACTCACATACGCCTCACCTTCGACTGGGGTGGACTGTTTATAACTTATTAAAAAGTCAGATATTGGCATAAAGTATTTCAGAAAAGGTCCAAATACCAGTCGAAGTCGAAAGCACCGCAGAACCATATTTTAGTACGATCATTTAAGATGTATAGTCCATTGCGATCATTGATTTATATAAGAAATATTTAGATTCAAAAACAAATAAAGTAAGTAAAACACATCAAAGGATTCTTTGCAGATTTCAAGTAATATGGCAGCTGCGAAGCTTATAGTGATGCGTCAACATCAAACATTTATACATCAAAGCGAAACCCTCGACAAGTGGTTGAAATAAATAATAAGAAAAAATTGAAACAAGGTATCGCATTGTTTAAAACGTGTGATACCTTGCCAAATAAAATGTAATTAACAATAAATAAGAAATAAACAGAGTGAAATAAATATATTTCCGACTGTTACTCATGAATAGTGAATATGGTCGAAAAAACTATTGTGAGTATCAGTAAAAAATATATAAAATTTATTCAAACTTAATCAGACTCGTGAGAAATCTAATACTAAAATAGAGATGTACCACTGTAGTCGATATGGGCATTGAAGAGCAAACTTTGTTTGCACAAAACCAAAATAGTGAACAACAAGTTAGGGGATAATGGCAAGCAAACATAATGTAAATGAGGTGGGTATGAGATTCGGACGATACCTGAAAGTGCAAAGCAATTTAGTATTAGTGATCAATGAATCGGTCACTTTAGTTCTCCTGCGGATCTCCTCATTTCGGATCCTATCTCGCAGGGAAACACCGAGCATTGCTCTCTCCATAGCTCGTTGCGCGACTTTGAGCTTAGTAATGAGGCCAACAGTTAGAGACCACGTCTCAGTTCCATAATGGGGAAGAAAGGTTCTCGAGTGGCGACCACGAACTGGAAGACGCAGCGTAGGCCGGCCCCCCACTAGGTGGACCGACGACCTGGTGAAAGCCGCGGGGAGCCGATGGATGCAGGAGGCGAGCAGCCGCTCTAAGTGGCGCTCCCTGGGGGAGGCCTATGTTCAGCAGTGGACGTCTTCAGGCTGTTAATGATGATGATGATGATGATCAATGAATAGAATAATCCCAATGCTTATGGGGCCCGTGTCAGTCGTCAATATGTATGTTCTATATTAAATAATTATCGATATTACGGGCGATAACATCGATAATGCAACATGTTCGATATCGACACCACAATGTTACCGTAGAAAAATATTGTTAATTTAAAAACAAGTTACGGTGGTTGTTTGCATGTATAAATTCGATTTTATCGAAACTGATGGTACTGGCTCACTCACAGAGCAGGAAACAAATTACGCTCGGGCCCTGATATAGATATGATATAGTGTTTAACAACATTAAAAAAGAGCAATAGGCGTCGAGCGCAAACACTAATGGCAAGACTTGATACATTCGATAAAAACTGCGCAGGTAAACCATAAGGTTACGACGTGATACGCTTGAATTGTATGAAAAATGTTAAAAGGGCGTAAAGGGTCTTATGGGGCACCCTACAAAAAGTATTAAAAATAAAGAATCATTATTCGTTACACAATGTATCGATATCGAACATCGACCATCGGCCATCCCTAGCCCTCAGTGCAGATGTACTCACCGGATCCGCATGCGTAAGGCGCGAACATCCGGACGAGTGAGGCGGACAGCGCCGCGAACGTCAGCGCCCACACAATGTAGAAGAGGTAGCTGATGATATACGCGCCTGCGCCCTCTTGCTGGTCGCCGAACACTTGCGGCCATGTTGACCACTGATACATTATAACACAGGTTACCTTCTGCGCCCTCGACACTCGCCCTCACGTCTCCAGCGATCGAGTGACCAATATACAATAACATCAACACTACATAATTATTAAGCCCGATAATTAAGTACAAATTATAAACTGTGATGTAAACGAAACTTTGCCTCTTTGAAGTTAAGCACCCTAACAAAGTTACGCATGTCCACTTGTTCTTTTGTTACAGTAGTATGAAAATAATATACTTTTAAAAGAAGGCGTTAAAACGACATTAATCGCATTAATTTCATTATACAAGCGGCTAGTTTCGTTGATATCACTATAGTTGGGAGGGATGCTACGTTATATAAAAAGGTAAATTCACAAGTAATTATATAAAAAAATAAACAAGACTACAAGTAGATATGGAAGGATTAAAAGGACCATGCTTTGTTCTGGTAATTGGAGGAATGTAAGTTTACATTTGAAATTCAACTCAACTGGTTAAAGTTACACCCAAGTATTTGGGATGGAGTAAAATATACTTGTATTGATAAAGGATTGTGTTATTGATGTTAGTTGCAGTATTATCAAAATAATGGATGTGAAGCTCCAACATAGGGCAGCCTTGAGGTCGCTAAACTACACTTAAAATATTAATAAATGTAATAAATATGTCCGGACATTTCACACAGCGCCAAACTAAGTATAGCTTGTACTAGGGGAACCAGGTAACTGATACAATACTTAGACACTTCTAACAATATAAAAGTAATTTGAAATCAGATCAGTGGACAATGTCTTCAGCCTGCCGACTTCCCTAGTTGGCATGGTTACCTCAGAACAGTTCCCCGAGTCGAAGGTGGTGTTAATGTCTGACCAGCAGCACTGCTCGCGGTTCAACCAGAAGGCCTGGCAGATGCCAAACTTGAGGTCCGTCATCCAGGAGGCGCCGATGTCTATGACTCCAGCCACTATGCCAGTGCATACACCCACAAGCAGCACGCAAACCCATCCTGACCATGCATCGTGAGCACCCTGTATAGAAGTTCAATATGTTAAAAAATGTTTGTATACCAATTGAAAATTGTTCTAATGGCTCCCCCTTCCATCCAACAGTTCCCCATTGCATGCTGCTGTTATAAGATAAGCTACATTTTAAAGAAAAGGTTATTTACTATAAAGGTTATTAGGTTATTAGTTGGTTATGTCAGGTCATTTGATAGGTAAAGATCCCGAAGTGCTATTAAAAATGAAGCAATGTTTTTTATATTGCTAATGAGCTTCATAAGCTTGTCATTCATCTGATGAGCCTGCCAATCATCATTAACAGCCTGAAGACGTCCACTGCTGAACATAGGCCTCCCCCCAGAGCGCCACTTAGAGCGGCTGCTCGCCTCCTGCATCCATCGGCTCCCCACGGCTTTCACCAGGTCGTTGGTCCACCTAGTGGGGGGCCGGCCTACGCTGCGTCTTCCAGTTCGTGGTCGCCACTCGAGAACCTTTCTTCCCCTTCGGTTGTCAGTTCTACGAGCGATGTGGCCTGCCCATTGCCAATAACAGTTGCAAAATAGAATTAACATAACAGTTAGTTGTAAAATAGAGTACATAATTTTTATTCACAGATGAAGTATACTTGTTTTGAAGTGTAAAAATATATTGAGTTGCCTTATAAAACTTGGATCAACAATTGAAATCATAAGTTTCATTATCTAAAGATAATGAAACATGACAAGACTTAACATGAAGGTTAATAACAGTTGCAAGGGAAGTCATGGGAGCCATAAGGAGCTGTTGGATGCAAGAGGCAAGCACCCACTCAAAGTGGCACTCTATTGGCAGGCCTAGGTGCAGCAGAAGAGACATCTTCAGCATGATTATGATGATGATATTGTTACAACATTTTAAGATATCTCAATAATTGACACGTCTTTGTTATTTAGGCACTACAGAAATATTGTCAGTTTTTACAAAGGCTAACATATGTGTCAGATTTCTAAAACTTACCACCCTAAATTAAACACTACACTCATTGGTTGAAAGCAGTCATGGACCAACAGGGAACCAATGAGAGTTCAGTATTTGTTATGTTAAATTGACTTAGACTTGACAAACATATGAGACAATTCAATTCAAATTGGCAAAATTATGGTCACCTCTCCACAAAGGCCATTAACAAAGAGTTGAAGTTCAAGTTCATTTGACCGTTTTCCGTGTACAAATATTGTACACCAGACATGGGAGGTGAATCACACAAACCTTGATCAAGTCCCATATTGAGTCTTGTCTTTTCTTCAAAATGTACCGATGTCGCATTCGATCTCTAGCAATATCTCGCTGCCAGTCGATAGTGTGGAAATCTTCATATTGACCAATACCCGGAATATCATCTTCACCTAAAAATTAATTAACAAGGATAATGTTTTAATCATAAAGCAAATGATGTCTATCAAAATTAGTGAGACAACAACTGTGTTAATTTTATTTTTTTATGTGACTTGAGTTCTGACTGATTTAAAATTAGTAGTCAAGTAGGAATAACCCCATTTCCACTAATATAATAAAAGTGCATTGTTCTGGATTGTTAGCATAGCTTTGAAGCTAAAACCACTGAACCAATATAGTTTTAGGACTGCAAATTTATAACAATCATCAACCTAAATATACCACAAAGCAATTTAAAAATCAATGTATAAGAAACATTCAATTTCTATGTAACAACTCGCTTTTCTGCAAGATGTAAACTATTACATTTCCTACATTGAGTTAATAATAATGAATGGGTTATCCAAATAACATGTTTAGTAGGATGCTTGCAATGCACATCACCATATGTACATAACTTAAACATTACACACACCATTTTCTGTGGTAGTAGCTAACACTATGTTAAGTAGGTTATTGCAAAATGTTTAAATTTTTTTTTCCATAAGTTTTGCATGCTGGTTGTGTTATTAGGTGTTCAACATTGTAAGAACCACGCACACATCCGTATATTATCCATTTTTAATATCATTTTAATCTATAAATGACAATGAATAAGTTGATTGTTTGGTCAATCATTCTACTTCGTAGTTAGGTTGATGTCTAGTTACTCAACCTAGTGTAATCAGTCGTGATTGTGCAAAATCACCCAAACTTCCAATTACTAACCTTGCATTCCTGAGAACATAACTGCGTCCCCTGCAACAATAATACGTGATGAAGATTGGATGAAGACGAGGTCGAGGAATACTCCACGAAACAGATTTTGTTGTCTTCAGCTTAGACAAATCATTGCGTACAGGTATACTATCGTTTACAAACTTGAATAAATAATAAGTGTAAGTTTGTATAAATAACATAAAATCTTTGCGATAATCAATAGAAATGGCCTAAATATTAGAAAATAAATGAAAATAGTAAAATACGGACGAGCGACAAAAATCAACTATGACGGTGACGGATGATTGACGTGACGATGACGTCGGACGCGGAGTTTAGCTGTCAAATGTCATAAATGAAAATGACAATTAGAATTCCTAACTTTTTTTTTTGTTGGGTTTAACCGGCCTGGATTCAAAGTCTTTTTGGCCGAATCTTGAATCTTTTTTCTTATAAGTTTGGCTCTTAAGGAATATTTCACGTACAGTCAAGTCATAGTCACAGTCCAGTCTAGGTCAGGCAGTCACAGTCCAGTCTAACAGTGGTATTCATAAACAAAGGTTGAACAAACCCCGAAAATCTATCATTCCACTTTTACCTAGTGATTAAATGCGTAATTCTTCTTTCACTTTCATAAACAATCACTGGAGTAATCCCTAACGGAGCTGCATTTTAATTAAATACTCTACGATTTCAATCAAGCTGTCTATGAAAATTCTGTCGAGTGTCATTTTGACGCGACTTTTGAACTATCAAAAGTCCCGCCAAAATGTCACTCGTCACGTCACTCACAAAAAATTAAAAGAAATATTATTTTTGTGTTAGATCCGAAATGAGGAGATCCGCAGGAGAACTAAAGTGACCGATGTAGCTCTTAGGATTAGCAAGTTGAAATGGCAATGGGTAGGCCACATCGCTCGTAGAACTGACAACCGATGGGGAAGAAAGGTTCTCGAGTGGCGACCACGAACTGGAAGACGCAGCGTAGGCCGGCCCCCCACTAGGTGGACCGACGACCTGGTGAAAGCCGCGGGGAGCCGATGGATGCAGGAGGCGAGCAGCCGCTCTAAGTGGCGCTCCCTGGGGGAGGCCTATGTTCAGCAGTGGACGTCTTTAGGCTGTTAATGATGATGATGATAAAATTTGTAACCTCGCCTCCATAACTAGCTAACCTCGCCTCCATAACTAGCTATTGCACTACACCCGCTGTTAGTCATTTGCACACCACCCGCTTTTGCTGCAGCACAATAGCTTGGCTCTTGGAGCCGGTCCCAAGCCCGGATAAAGAGGGAGGGCACCTGGGGGGGTGTGGTGGCCGGCACATCGATGTCACGTTGATGTGCGGACCCCCACACCCCCTCCCGGCAGCCTGTGGCCGGCGTGTTGGTGAGGGGGGAGTTAGGTTTCTCTGACTTCCTCGACACAACGGGGGAAAGTAGCTTGGGCAACTGCTTTTGCTTTCGCTTCATGCCCACTAATCGCCTATGCTCCACAGATCCAAAATTATAAAATTATGATGAGTGCAAATAAGGAATCAGTTCTGCCATGCGTTCCGGCCAGCACCCGGCGCCCTCCGGTGTCCGGGCCGGGGGGCGTGAAATTGGTTACCGAAGGCGACGGCGGGGTGGAACCCCAGACCTCGTCGGCCGCTCCTGTTACTGGGAGGACGACGGAGAAGACGGCGGCTGCGGTGACTCCCACTCCTGGACCAGTGCAGAAGACCGGACCACGACACGTAGCGCGCCATGGCTACCGCAAGAGGGAGCAGAAGAGGCAGCGCGCAACATCAGGCGCTGTGGTGGGAGGTAACGGGCAGGGAACCGGGGAGCCGAATAGGCCGACCGGTTCCCTCCAAAGCTCACACCACGGCAAAAACCGAAGGAAGGAGCAGAAGGATCGCAGGAGGCGCGAAGTCGAGCTGGTAGAACAGTACTACCAGCAGCAGCGGGAGGGCGTGATATGCATGCCTGGTATGTCGGCGCTCGCGCCCTCACTGGTGGCATGCATGTCCCGCGTCGACCCGCACGGCGAGCCCGTGGCTGGTGCGGTGCAGGTTCCGGCGCCGAAGGGCGGCATCACTATGATGGCGACTGGAGGACCGGAGGCTGCGGTGCAGGAGCCACGGCCGGCGCCTGCTGCGACTAGTGCTACTGCGACCAAAAAAGACCTCGTACTGAGGAAACACGCGGAATCTGAGGTCACGGCAGCACCGCGCACAGTCCGCCCCCCGACCGAACTGGAACCTGAACCACACCCGTTAAAAGGCAAGGGGATGGGGAAGGGGAAGAAGGGGCGCGCAGTGACCGAGGGCGGCGCAGCCAAGACCACGGAGACCGTGGAAACCAATAACGCGGAGAAGGGGGAGGAGGCAACACGAGGCGCGAAGCGGCAACGGAGTAGCGACCAGGTGTCACCGACTGGTTGCATAGCAGCGGATAAGAAGGTGCGCCTGGAGAGTGGGATCGCAACTGCTGCACTCGTGGTACAGGTTCCTCAGCCCCCACTATCCAGCGTGACCACACCAAATGATGGCGCGGGACCGTCGACGTATGCGGAGGCGGCCAGGGCTCACTATAAAGTGGTTGTCCTGGACCGTAGCCGTATGCTGATGACTGAGCTCCGCGCCATACAAATTAGGAAAACCATTGAGGAAGCGGTCCTTGGCATTTTCCTGAACAACGGTGGCAGAGGGGACACCCGGTTGCCCCAGTTCATGAGCATGCCAAGGCTGTTTCGCGGTGGTGTCAGGTACATACCCCGAGACGACTACGCGCTCGCCTGGCTCACGACCACGGTGGAGCAACTGCCACCCCTGTGGGAGGGATGCGGAGGGTTCGTAGTCGTGCCGGAGAACAAAGTGCCCAGATACCACACGGGGGTAATATATATTCCGGACTTTGGCCGAGGTAGAGAAGAGCTGGCTAAACGTCCGGACATACTAAGAAACTTCCTGGTGGCCTTAAACTCGGGAGTCGGAGTGGAAAGGTGGTAGCTGTTCACTCACGAGGTACGGCCAATGGGAAGTACTTTTAATCACATTCTGGTGATGGGCATTCCACCAGAAGACCTGGAACTCTTACGGCGCGAAGACTTTCGCCTACATTACACCACGGCGAGGGTCTTTGTCAAGGTAAGAGGATACAAACCTGGTGGAGTGGTGGCGGCGGCTCCGGGGGTGGTAGGCGCGGGCACTGCACCTTGTGGTGCAGCCGTGCTGGCGACCCCCGAGGATGACGACGACGCTGCTCTCACCGAGGGAACGGGTTGGACGGCGGAGGAACTGGATCGGCTGCTGCGGGTGGGTGACGATGGTGAGGGTGATATTGCTGGGGCCATTATGGCCCTCAATATCTTTTCGCCAGC
This sequence comes from Ennomos erosarius, assembly GCA_963580505.1. Classification (NCBI taxonomy): domain Eukaryota; kingdom Metazoa; phylum Arthropoda; class Insecta; order Lepidoptera; family Geometridae; genus Ennomos; species Ennomos erosarius. The sequence goes on from OY756977.1 coordinate 2,908,894, forward strand.
GTCGTCCATGGACGCGGAGCCGACCGTACCTTCGTCCGACCACCCCCAAAAATTATAGGTAGATGGTTTGTGCCGCACCACCTACACTAACCCCACATACAATTTTAAGGCACTCCACAACTATTTTTAAAAATGGATCCACACGACAAGAATAACCACACAAATTCTAACAATACGACCACTTCAAGGGTCGACACCACACACAGGCTAGACATCAGTAGTAAAATCGATATCATTCAAGCCAACATACAACACAGCGTCACAGGTTTCGCCGCTCTGCGAAGAACCCTGGAAGAGCAACCGAACACAATAGCACTAGTCCAGGAACCCTACCTAAGTCGTGGAAAGGTGAGTGGTTTCGACGCACTGCGGGGCAATGTTTTTGCCCCTGTCATGCAAAATAAAATTAGAACTTTTATTTATGTACCCAATCCATATAAAGCATCCCTTATGACACATTTGTGTAATGATGACTTGACTGTAATAAAACTGGAGACAGGCTTGCCGGGGAAGCTTGGTACAGTTGTCCTGGCTTCTGTGTATATGGACATCAGAACCGAGGCACCACCTCCAGCCCTAGAGGACCTAGTGCAATTTTGCACCAGAAATAATCTAGAATTCGTAGTGGGCGGCGACGCAAACGCCCACTGCACGGTCTGGGGGTGCCCAGACACAAATGATCGAGGCAAGGACATTCTTGATTTTATTCTAAGACACGATCTCGACCTGTTAAATAGAGGTTCGGAAGCAACGTTTGTAACGTCCTGGGCCAAGACGATAATCGACATAACCATAGCTACCAGTGGAGTTGCAGATATAATCACTGACTGGCGCGTGGCAACAGACGAAACGTCCTGTTCGGACCATAGAAGGATCAGATATAGCTTAAAGGTAGGCAAACATGAACCGCGTACCTATAGAAATCCGAAAAAGACTGACAAGTTACTCTTTGGTGAAACACTGGAGAAGGAACTGGCAGGAACACCGAAAAAGGAAGCGGCCACAAAGCTGACTCCACAAGAAATAGAGGAGACAGTTAAATCTATAACAGGCTCTTTAAAGGTAAGCTATGAAAAGGCTTGCCCTCTTAAAACGGAGAAAAACAAGATACAGCACAAGAAAGACATGTGGTGGACCAAAGAACTCGGCAAACTGAGAAAAAAGGTCAGGCATCATTTCAATAGAGCCATGAACACCGATCAGGAGGTAGACTGGCAAGAATACAGGAAAAGGCGGCACTGTCATAAAGTAGCGATCATAAAAAGTCGTGAAAATTCCTGGATAAAATATAGCTCCTCTATCCAATCGGAGAGTGAGACTGCTAGATTAAGGAAAATCTTGAGCAAAAATGCGCAGGTAAAACTAGGCACACTAAAGAAGGCTGATGGAACTTACACGGTCTCTGATCAGGAGCAGTTTGAACTACTCCTTCAAACCCACTTTCCAGACTGTCGCATAGACCACGATGGGGGATGGGATACAGAAACTCCGCATGAGCCCGTCAGGGAGGACTGGGCGTTTGCGGACTCAATTGTTACGGAGGAGGCGCTTTCCTGGGCGATCAGCACTTTTCAACCATACAAGGCCGCGGGGACGGACGGAATATTTCCGGCACTTCTTCACTGGAGCCAAAATAAGATCAAGACCCACCTAATGGCAGTCTTTAGGGCATGCCTAGCATGGAAATATATACCTAAGATATGGAGAGAAGTCAAAGTAGTTTTCCTACCCAAACCAGGAAAATCCGACTATACAAATCCCAAGTCTTTCAGGCCAATAAGCTTGAGTTCTTTTCTCTTGAAAACCTTGGAAAGACAATGTGACAAATACATAAGAAGTGGCCCACTGACAGATAGCCCAGTGAACAAAAACCAACATGCCTATCAGACAGGCAAATCCACAGAGACTGCTCTGCACCAGGTGGTTCACAAGATTGAATCAGCACTGGAGAAAAAGCAGTCTTGTCTTGCCACTTTCATTGATATTGAGGGGGCATTTGATAAAACGACGTTTGACAGCATCGAAGAGGGGCTGAGTAAACGAGGCGTAGATAGTAGAGTGAACAAATGGATCACAACTATGCTGTCTAACAGAACAGCCAACATAGAGACTTTGAGTTCAACCCGGTGCCTCGTCACACGAGGCTGTCCGCAAGGTGGAGTGCTGTCTCCACTACTGTGGGTGGTAGTGGCTAACGAACTCATAGAGCTTCTAAATGCAAACGGCGTAGTGACGGTTGGCTACGCAGATGACATGGCTATCATGGTCTCTGGACTTTTTGAAGCGACTCTTTGCGACAAAATGCAAAAAGCACTGAGAATCGTTGAGACATGGTGCCAAAAACATAGTTTATCCTTGAATCCACAAAAGACGGAGATGGTGTTATTCACTAGGAAAACTAAATTAACAACACTTAAGCTGCCAACACTGTTTGGCACAAAATTAAGTTTAAACAAAGAAGTCAAATACCTAGGGGTTTGGCTAGACAGTAAGCTTTTGTGGGGGAAACATTTGGATCACATCACAACAAAAGCAACAAATATTCTGTGGCAGGTCACCAGAGCGGTTGGAAAAGACTGGGGCCTCAAGCCACAACTATGCCGCTGGCTATATACAGTAATTGTACGACCGGTCCTTACCTATGGCTGTGTAGTGTGGTGGACACGTACAAATTTGGTAACTGCAATAAACAAACTACAAACACAAAGACTGGCTTGCTCCCTGATTAGTGGATGTTCTAAGACGACACCATCAGCAGCCTTAGACATTATATTAGGCCTGACGCCGCTACACCTGCATATACAGCAAGAAGCGATGACGTCTGCTCTAAGGATTAGATCCGTAAACCAATGGAAGGGAAATGGCCCCATCACAAACCATTGCAGAATACTCGACAGAGCGATAAGAGTGATCCCAGAGGCTTCTAAGGGCACTGACAAGGTGGGCAACACTCACCTTGATGGTAAAAGGTATAAGTTGGTCACTGAAGCTCAGGATCTGGAGGACCTCTCGGCATCTTGCAACGTCTATACAGATGGTTCAAAAACCAAGACAGGTGCAGGCTGTGGTTTCTATTCATCGGAACTGGGCCTAGCTGAGTCCATAGCGCTTAACAAAACTGCAACAGTGTTACAAGCAGAAGCTATGGGCCTCCTGCTAGCTGCAGGAGCAATCGCATCTTCCGATGTGGCGCAAGTGCAGCGGATACAAAAGGAGGGGGGAACCATAGTTTTTACCACAGACAGTGCGGCTAAGCACTAAGACGACCTGTGACCAGATCAAGGGTCATTTTAGAGTGTCATAGGGCCCTGCAAAAGTTAGCAGAGAACTACAGAACAATAGTAAAATGGACGAAGAGCCATGGCTCGTGTCAGGGAAATATCGCGGCTGACACTCTTGCCAAAGAAGGAGCCAAAAAAGCGATGGTTGACGACCCATTGGGACTATGTAAACTATCAGCGATGGAGGTGCGAGATCTTTTGAATCGTCACACGGAAAAAGAACAGCAAAAGCTATGGGATAGGAGAAATGATTGCAGACATGCTAGGTCAGCTTTTCCTACTCTCAATCGAAAAGTGACGAATAACTTACTACGGCTTGAGCGGCATGACCTCCGCCTAATCACAGGCCTTATTACGGGTCATTGCAACTTAAATTATCATTTGAATAAAACTAGAGCAACAGACAGTCCGTTTTGTAGGGGCTGCCTGCAGGAGGACGAGACCGTAGAGCATGTGATGTTTCACTGCGAGGCTACGGAAGAGATAAGAATTAAAAACCGGAATGCGTGAGCAAGCGTATAAACCTTGTAACCACTCATCATCGCCACCATCTGCGACGCCAACACTGGAGCAGTTGTGCCAGCACCCCAAAGCCGCACTCCGTTACTTCAAGGAGCTGGGCTGGCTTGGGTAGATGCTGGAGGGGGAAATGCACAATACACCCCAAGCGGGACGTCAGTGCAGGCCTTACCGCCCCCATTCCAAATTAGAATTAGAATTATTTTTGTATATTTTGTGTGCCTATTTTGTGTTAAATATATTATTTTAACTGATAAATGTTGAAGAAACGGTACCGATATACCTTATTCGTATTTTAAATATCACGACACTTCAAATAATAATTAAATAACACGAAATAAAAGCAAGTGGACCGATTGGTTGACGAAATTCGGACAATCAGCATTCAGCCTCAGATCATGCCAGATTGGGGGCTGTTTTTTGTTTATGAAATGCATAAAGCTAGAATTTGCCGCACAGCGCCTGGATGATCCTCTAGAGGAGCCCCCACCTTGACTATGAATTCCAGTATAAGTCATGCTCCAGTAAAGTGGTGGCCACTTTACCTACTAGAAGAAGCTTCTATGGAATTTTCGAAACAACACGAAAAATCACGTTTAACCACAGTAAATCACTTGCCCACAGTCTTGCTCGTAATTCAGCGCTCAATACTTAAAACGCCACCAATTTTAAACATAACAATGGAAAAAGCACAAGGTTTGAGAAATAATACAATGCAACGACGTGAACTTTCACACACAATCTGATGAAAACTAGGGAAAATAAAATTTGTAGTAGTGTATCTTTCACTTCCGGCCGTCTTGGCAACTAAATTTAGCAACTTTAACTGTCAATTTTTTTTTTGGGATTCATTTTGTGCATTTCATCAAAACGTAGTGTTTTTCAGTAAAAGTAAGTTTTAATAGACATTTTATTATGATAAAAAGTATATAATATTTTTTGTAAATGTAAATTATTGACGTGACGAGTTAGTCGTTTGCTTGGTGGTAAGCGTCACGGGTAGCTGCGCAAAAACAGATTGCGGTATCACTCAGAACTTGAAATTAATATGGTTATGATATGACACTGCGCACGTTACTGAGACAGGTACAGACCCCTATAGGTACAGTTTTTATTGTGGCCTTTAAACAAAAATAAAACCATCATAAATGTAGGTACAGCTACTTCAACTTTATTTCATTCCGAACACGAAAATTATTTCGGCTCGAAAATTCACTTGCATTTTTGGTTTCATCAGATGATGACGAAGATTTCAAGAGATATTTATAACACAAAACTTTTCCATAACATTCCAATTAATCCATGGTAGTTAATTTTCTTCTTCCGCCATTCCTATTTCACATGGGTAAAAAACACACTATCCCTTAACGTGCCTACACTTTTAAATCAACCATAAAATAGGTAGGTACTAAAACCCTTTAAACAAAAAGAAGTCACAATTTAAGTACGAGGATTCATAATATCAATAAGTAGTATCCTCTACTTGGTCTACGGAACAAAAAACCGAAAGTATCAAAACAACGTGGTCAATTGTCAATTTCATTTGAAGGGTGATAATTGGGTATTGCCGTATGAAAATCCATTTTCTTTATTCTAATTTTGTTTCATAAGATTCTGGTAGACCTGCCTTAAAAAATTAAGCTGGCAACACAAAAATCAACAATGCTGACAGCACCATTCTATAGCCGTTCAACCGCAATTTTGTAAGAGAATCGGCCGCTGGGCGTTCACCTGATGTACAGAGGTATATAAACAATCTATACTTTTTTTACTAGGTGGTAGGACTTTTCTTTTTCGTCTAGGTAGGTACCACCGCTCTGCCAGTTATTCTGCCGCCAAGCAGTAGTGTGCAAGCACTACTGTGTTCCGGTTTGAAGGGCATTGTAGCTAGTAAAATTACTGGGCAAATGAGACTTTATGACCTGATTTCACAGAGTAGTAATCTGATTACTAGACTGTGTGATGTCTCAGGATGACGTGCGCAGTGCAGTGTCACACAAAACTTTATTATTTTAAAGTTCCGAGTAACACTGCAACTGTTATGGGCGGCCGTGTCGCTTAACATCAGGTGAACGACAAGCTCGAAAAGTCATTCATTCACAAAAAAAAAGACTTCCTGCGACGCCACAAAGTCATCGGCCATCTGCACTAAAGTCAATTAAAACGTAACTTAACTAAGCAACAATTTCCCCCGAGTTCTTGCAAGTTTGTTAAATTCGCCTCAACTTGACAGACCAAATACTGAAAACTCATTGGTTGTTGCCTATGCTCATCAGCTATCTTCAGTATTAATAAGGTGTGTCGATTTGAGACTTACCCCCCGTATTCCAAAACATTTCTCCAAAAATCCTTCACTTGACTTCTACTTAACTTTGAGGGAAACTCAAAATTCGCGACGTACCTTGAGTTGACAGTTGCTTCGCTTCTCTCGTTTGAGAAAAATTGACGCAGAAATGTCAAGTTGATTATTTTTTTGTCAACTAAAAATACCAAAACACAAAAATGAGGTTAATTCGAGGTTGAGTCGAGTGGAGTAATCTCGATGTAACGTCTTAGAATATGGGGGTAAGAGAGTAGTAGAGAGTAGTCTATACCTACGCTAAGATTTGAGACGAGTTTCACAAACGTACCTACGATAAAACCTCAAAGCTGTGAAGAATATGACGCTTTCCCACCTAAGCAAAGGTAATTTTTTTTTCTTGCTCTGTGGATTATACGGTGCAGTCGGGCATTAGGCCCGTATTCCAGAACGATGCTAATCATCGATCGATCCTCAAGTCATTCATAAAGTAGATATATATATATACGTATTATTTTTGTAAATCGATGGGCCCGATAGCTCCGTTGGTATAGTAGCCCTGCCTTCTGAACTGAGGGCTGTGGCTGTGGTGGCAATTCCTACCCAGGACAAACGTTTGTGTGATGAACATAAAGAGACAAGAGATAAGATCCGAACTGATGAGATCCGCAGGAGAACTAAAGTGACCGATATTATTAGCTCGTAGCAAGTTGAAATGGCAATGGGCAGGTCACACCGCTCGTACAGCCTTACAACAGTTGGGGAAGACAGGTTCTTGAGTGGTATCACCACGAAAAAGACGTAGCCTGTTCCCCCAAGGTGGATCGACGATCTGGACCTAACGATGCCGCACGAGGAACCGATGGATGCAGGAGGCGAGCAGCCGCTCAAAGTGGCGCTCAGTGGGGGGCATATGTTCAGCAGCGGATGTAATCATGCTGGTGATGAAGATGAATATAGGATTACGGGCATAGAGTGACAATACTACGATCTCCCCGTCGAATCTACTGTGCAAAAATTGTACACAATTGACAATAATACGAAAATACGCTAAGTGACGAATGCAGCGCGGGCGCAACGTCACGTGCTAGAGTCAAGCATTTGTCTACAATACCTACTAGATATCGAATGAAATTTGCATCATATCGGTCGGATTGGCCTTACAAAAATAATTCGAATTTAAAACAACGTCAAGTTCTACTAGACCTTGCACTAGTCCAAGCAACACAAATTATGTAAAGGTCAAATATTTTAAGGTAGAGCTCTTTATAATGTTAGTATTGGTATAATAAAAACTGTTTTATTTTCACAACTCGTGTGAAAATTAAATGATGGAATGGATGGTTTATAATAGAGGCACGCTCGGTACGAAGAAATATATTTATGTAAGGAATTTTTACCTACATAATCCTGATGCACAAGGGGCTCGGTATCACCGGGGTCTGATTCCAAAGACGCCATTTTACAAAGGAACACTAAACAAGACGCAAACACGCAGACGAGAGATGGCAAACAACCATTTTAGAAAACTGATCCACTTTAAACTGATAAGTCTAATCTGAAAGAATAATTTTGTAGATATCGCATTCGGTTTATCAGATCATGTAATAACAAAAATTTGTTTTGATCGCTAAAGAAAATACATACCCTAGACCGCCTTTCCAATTATTTTGTTTGGATTAGTGTGGAATATGAGACTTACAACGGATCGTATTGCCCGGTTGTGAAACGATTATACAACCCATATAAAGCCCACATATAGTGGGTAAGGTAGGTAGCGTAGCTAAGTACTTGAATTTAGTTTCAGGAAATATGATAATATAATTATTCAAAAATTAAAACCCTACAACTGAAAAATCTAAATGCACGGATGGGTGAGATAGTGGTATAGCGAACCCTGTTACTAAGACTTCGCCGTCTGTCTGTCTGTCCGTCTGTCACCAGGCTGTATCTCGTGAACCATGATAGTTAGACAGTTCAAATTTTCACTAATGATCTATTTCTGTTGCCGCTTTAACAATAAATACTAAAAAGCAGAATTAAATAAATATTAAAGGGGGCTCCCATACAACAAACATGATTTTTTGCTCATCTTTATATAGATAATGGTACAAAACCCTTCGTGCGCGAGTCCGACTCGCACTTGGGCGGCTATTCTTTAATTTATCGCTTATTCTCAAGGTAATAATTCTAATTCTAATTCTACGTGGGGGCGCTAAGTCCTGCAGTGACGTCCCGCTTAGGGTGTATTGGGCATATTCTCAAGGTAGTTCCCCGCATATATTATCGTCTGGCCGATGCCGATTTACAATGCACACATATAGACACTTGTCGACTTCGCCGGCGCGCGAACCTTTGAACTTCGAAGTCTAATTGCAATCCTTTTCGTAGCAATTGACCCGCACCGGAGTAAGTAGGTGTATGTCTTGTGATAGTAACTAATTGAAATCATAGTTGGATTGCATTTATTTAACATTTCAAAAATTCATGATTTCTGAACGAAACTGTTAAATTTTTATTTTTTCTGTGATTGTCAGTTTCAATGATATTCAAACGGTTTTGGGAATGAAGTAACATGGAATACATTTTGTTGTCAAGGTTTAAGTACACAAAATATTATTGAATAATACTTAGTGATGTGTGCGGCTGAGTTACCACAATTATTTTTTCTGATTTATAACCTACATTGCATTTTGAAATTTCCATCTATAACAGCTCTGAATGCCAGTGACCCGTCACTGTTTTTAAACAGCTATAAGTCGGAATATACAACGACGGATCAACAATTCGACTGCGACATAATAATATAAAAAAAATTGTTTATCACTAATTTTGTATATCTCGATTGAAAGCATAAAGAACAAAGCAATAATAACTAATACGGAATCCTTTATAATTATAACTAAAGAACTTTACTTGTGTGATTTACTACAAAAAAATTACGCCATAGAAGCTGAGGTATGAACAAAATGATAAACGAATTAAAAATGGAGGTGCTGTGTTGACCCGTTTACGGAAAACTACTAAACTGATTGTTTCTACAGAAATGCTGCTGTATTGTCTATTTCTTACCGACAGACGTGCTGAAGTACTGGGCGATGTAAGCTTGAATAGAACAAAAATTCAATATTATTATAATTAGTATGTTGAAGATTAATTTCGACTGGATAGATGAGTCTTAAATGCTATTCAACTAATGCCACGAAATAGAAGAAAAAAAATATTTATCAAATAGTTAAACATTACGGGAGGTTAGAAAAGAGACAAGCAAAATTAATCGCGGCTTGTATTAGTCCAAATGTTTTTTTGTAGTAGTAACAATTAGTAAAAACAGTAAAGGCACAATGCCAGTTAGAAGATGCAAAATTTAATAGTCACCATAAAAAAATATTAGGGCTTGAAAGTATTATCACACTAGTGGGACGAAGTAGAATAATAAGTCAAATATAAAACTAAAAACCAACCCCGAAACTCTGCTCCCATCTGAAAGTTTTACTAGCACTGACACGGACGGACTATTTTAGAAGTGAATTCCAATCAAACAATTGGCAAAGCGCTGCTGCAAGGCTAACTTGAATGCAATTGAGGATTCGAATATTGCGCGTCCCGTCCGTGAAGCGGAGCCCTCGGTGCGTTCACTGCACGACGTATTATTAACATCTGATTGAACATGCAACCGCATGCTCCATGTCTACAAACTTTGAGTCCGTTTTCGTAAAACAACGACATAAATTGACCGAGCAATATAAGGGAAAACTATCACACAATTTAAATAAAGTTTGATCTGTTCTATAGGTGTAATTATAACTTTATACCACTCGACGCAAGCCTTCCTCTCATAGGGAGGCAGTTTGGACCATAACCCACCACGCTGGCGAAGTGCGAGTCAGTGATTGACAAAATCAATGTGGTCGGAATTTTGTGATGCTTCAATACAGGTCGGTTTTCCTACACCGTTGCAAGAGCGAGTGCAACTTCCGCACATAGGTAACTTGAAAGGATCTGCTTACCGCGGGCTGAGCGAGATCATCAGCGCACTCACTCTCTCAGCTACTCGCTCTTTCAAACACACTAGCTCTCTCTGCCACGCTCTCTCAGCAACATTCGCTCTTTCAGCCACACGTACTCTCTCTAGCACATTTACTCTCACTGCCACACTCGCTTTCTTTGCCACACTCGCTCCCGCATCCACACATACTCTCTCGCTCTTTCAGCCACACTTATTCTCTCTGCAACATTCACTCAATCTCTCAGCCACACTTCATCTCTCTACCACATTCGGTCTCTCTGCCACACTCGCTCTTTCAGCCACACTCAATACCTACCACATTCACTCTCTCAGCCACAATCAATCTCTCTACCATATTCACTATCTCTGCCACACTCGCTCTCATCCGCATACGGTTGTATTTTACTCCTAATCCTAATCAAAAAATAATAATAAACTAGTCATAAGTATAATATTAAAGTAACATAGATCAGCCTCATAAGTATTAGTTCTGGTGGACCGATATGGACCGAGTGGGATGATATGGGTAAAACCGCGGGACCCGATGCCACAAAACATGGCGCTCTGTTTGGGGGCTATTCTCAGCAGTGGACGTCTTCAGTTTGTTGATGATAATCATGATGGTGATATTTAAAAGAAATCTTATGTTTATAATTTAGAGAATTACCATATATCATTTTTATATTGCTTGGTATCTGAAAGGGAAACATTTGGGCTTACTATTAAGGCCGATAGTTCAGTTCTAACAGCATAATGTAATCAGTAATGCTTACAGTTGGCACTAGCCGTGGAGTTGCGTCCACTGTGCTCGTACAGCTGGAAGGTACCGTGGTTGGTTGGCGTGGTGGTGGCTGGGGCGCCCTCCGCCGCCTGATGCAGCCCCGGCGTTATATCTACCATGTCATCCTCGCCGCTCGAATGGACACCTCGCCCGTTTGCCACGTTGCTTCCCTTAAACATTAAAGATCGTCAATCAAGGGTCAGTATCAGACTAGCTAGATCGAAAAATAACTTCATCTCAATTACATTATCGCATTATGTAATAAGGCGTCAATCGCACAAGTTACACAACGCTGCTAGGGTATAGTAAAACCATACTAACTTTCCGTTTACACAATAATAAAATAGGCTTATTAGGCCATATCTCAAAGTATCCAAGTAGCAATTTGAATTAATTTGATCTAATCACATTTAAAAATGTGCAATTAGCAAATCACCACATTACTGCTAGTCATCATCACAAAAAGTATAAGTAAAAGAATTGCTGACGTAAAATGAATACGCAGCAAAAATTCTGAACTGAAACATAACTATTATTATTTTGAAATATATTGTATTTGTTACGTGTACAATTAAAATACTCTATTGATTTTGTATGTGCCCATCACTATACTAAATCCTAAGTTTTTACTTATTCTTCTTTCTTACTCTATCATACCATTCTTACATTTCCATTATTATAATAACAGTAAAGTCTGTTTGTGTGGATTTTGAAAACTTCTCAAACTATCGAGATCACCTGGTACTTTTTATCTGTTATGTATTTCCGCGAGAAAACGTGTAAAACAGGGTGTCTCTAAAGTACATCAAAGCGCAATAAAGTACATTATAAATGCAATCCTACTATCTCGCTAATTGTGTTAACGTTTGGTTGTATGTGTGAGAATGAGGGAGTGAGGGGTGTGTGTTTGTGCAAGCGTTTGTTCCCTCTTCACGCCGCAACGGTTAAGGGGTTTTGCAGATAACTTAATAGGTACATGATGGATCACATAAAGATTTTCACTAGGTGGTAGGACTTTTCTGGACTTTTTGTTTTTGTCGTCTAGGTAGGTACCACCGCTTTGCCAGTTATTCTGCCGCCAAGCAGTAGTGTGCAAGCACTACTGTGTTCCGGTTTAAAGGGCGTTTGCAGCTAGTGAAATTACTGGGCAAATGAGACTTTATGACCTGATTACACAGTGTATTAATCTGATTACTAGACTGTGTGTTGTCTCAGGATGACGTGCGCAGTGCAGTGTCACGCGAAACTTTATTATTTTAAAGTTCCAAGTGATACTGCAACTGTTATGGGCGGCCGTAATTCTTAACATCAGGTGAACGACAAGCTCGTCAAGTCATTTGTTCTCATAAAAAAAAAAAAACTTTTTATCTGCGAGTCAAACCGCGGGCACAGCTAGGTTTACAATATCTTAAAGTTAAACTATTAAATGGACACAAGGGTTGTTTCTCAACGACGTACGATGTGATCTCATCTTATTGTAATGTAGCTCTATCTCTCCATCCCATGGTATTTTTTTTTATGTAATGAGTGGCAAACAAGCAAGCGGCCCACCTGATGGTAAGTGGTCACCGCCGCCTATGGACATCTGCAACACCAAGGGCATTGCCGGTGCGTTGCCTACCCTTAGAGAGGACTCTTTTAACACTTTTCTTGAAGCTCCCCATACTGTAGTTATGCGGAATAACCTCAGGTGGAAGATCATTCCACATCTTGCAGGTTCGTGGAAGAAACGAGCGCAAGAATCGCGTCGTATGAGATTTCCACGTGTCTACAATATGGTAGTCTGGAAGAGATCGCTTTAAGCGATAAGACTGCTCACTTTACTAGTCAATTTGGTGTACAATAAAGAGTTTATCTATCTATTTGTTTTTCTGTTATATGTAGGTATTTGTAGAGCCTTCTACGTAAGTAGCGGTGCGATTATAGAACAAACTCATAACTATGAAAACAAATAATGAAAAATAGATTTTTATTGATTCTTGCACTATTGTGAGATGAAACCGAATCCTCGGGGCCGTTTATAACAAACTTGTCTGTACAAAAAACTCGTGAAAGAGATAGATACTCTTTATCGAAACCAAGATAAAAATGTGCAAAACATGAAAGCTTATAAGTAGGTCCCGATGAGTGGTATAAAACGCGATCTCGTTCAGACAACTATTGGATGGACAGCAATAGCTGACTTCTGAACTTTACTATTATAAGTTCCATCACACTTTGTACTGAATAATAGTTATTTCATAAGTTATTTAGCTTGTCCATTCTGCGATTTATCTGTTTTTATGTTTTTTTCCATGTTTGATCCCATTAATAATTTATTAATTGTCCCTGTACTTCATTTTTAAGGTCCCATTATAATCAATCGCAGTTGAATAATCAATGATAAAACTCAAACAATTTATTGCACATGTAAATTATTGTGTAGGTATGTAGTAATCTGTGACATAAGCTTATATTAGCACTTCAACATGCCAAAAAATCGGAGAACATAAAAATACCTTATTTAAGCATAGGTGTTATTGTTTTAAGCTTGTGAAATTAAAAAGTGTATCACAATATTCACAATACAAGCAAGACAATCAAAATACTTAAATCAAATAAAAAAGAACTTAAAAAAAGAATGCAGTTACATTTCCCAAAGCTCGTCAATATTAATTTACGAAACCAATTAATAAATCATTCGAATCACTTAACACCGCAACTGAGAGGAATCACTCTGTGTACAATCCCGAATATTCAGATAGCGTATTAATTAATAAGCACCACACTAGTAAGCCGTTATGCATATAAAACTCGATTGGTCGATTTAATATTAATAGTTTTACACGGTACCTTATGACTGAGAACCAAAAAATACTCACTAATAGCGTCACATGTCGTTAGATGCAAAATAATAATACAGCCACATAGCAAAACTATCGAAAATACCTTTTATTTTAAAACTTTTTGTAACAATAGAGACACGGTGAATGGTCTAGAACAGATTCGCAGGCTTAAGCGACCGAGGGAAAATCGATAACCGCGCAGCCAACAGGGTTCTTTCCACATTCTGCGTCGAGTAGAGCAACGAAAGCCATTTGACAAGTTTTACCGAGCGATATTTCGGGCATGAAAATGGCAACCCTCAAAAGTTGAAGTTAAGAAAGTACTCTTTGTGATTTTCTTTTTCTGCTGCAGTAATCTGTGCTTTAAGTATATACCGAGCAAAATTTGATCAAGCGTTCAAAACTTGTCCCAAAGTCTCGTCGTAGTACGTATAGTCGTAAGTCGTACTAGAACACGCGAGTCCATCCATCTATTTATATAAAAGGCTTTGATCTGACTGGGTGACAGACAACGTACATTCAAAACCGCTGGACGTAAAGATTAGAAGTTTGGAGTGTGGCTTTCTGTTTTGACGTAGGTACGTGCTAAGAAAAAAAGTAAGCATTTTCGAAAATTCAACCCCTAAGTGGGTTTTGAAACTTACAAATAAGTATTAAAAATACATGAAATGGTATTTGTTAGTTTTACGAAATTTAACTTTAAAGGCGTGAAATTTGTAGTTAAATGGAAATTTCAGAAAAATTAAACATATCATATTGAAATTTGACGTCTATAAAGAATATATAAAATGAATAAATACAGGTATCGGCGATTTGTGAATTTCATCTCTTAAAGGTTCCTGAGAGAAAGTCCACGCGGGCAAAGCCGCGGGGTAGAAGCTAGTGTACTATCTATATAAATACAGGCATATTTTTTTAAACTATATAGATAGTCGAAATGTTTTGCTGTCGTAAGTAAAGCGTATCGAGATGGCACTATAGCTAGCACCGGCGAAAGAAAAATGTAATCTGGACTAATCCTTAAGCCCACTACACACTACAGACCTTCATTTTTAACCGCGTTATTTGATTTATCAGCGCAGTCGTTAAATCGAGTCGACTATGATCACCTGGGTGATTATATTCCCAGGTGATCATAGGACATTAAAGAGTATCCTATGATCACCCAAGTGATCATAGTGGAATAGGCCGTACTGTATAACTGTTAACTGTACGTGTACACATAAATCGTAAGGTGTGTAGAGCACTCAGCTCGTATTCATAGGGTCACTGAGATCTAATCGCAGATAAACGGCGACGAGCCCGATAGCTCAGTTGGTAGTATCCCTGCCTTCTGAACAGAGGGCTGTGGGTTCGATTCCTACCTAGGACAAACATTTGTGTGATGAACATAGGTGTTTGTTCTGCGTCTGGGTGTTATATTGTATTCTATGTATGTATTTACAAACAAAAAAGTATATAAGTACTGTTTCAGTTATCTAGTTCCCATAGTACAAGCTATGCTTAGTTTGGGGCTAGATGGCGCTGTGTGAAATGTCCACACATATTTATTAAAAAAATAATAATAATTCGAGCCGTCGGTGAGTGGCGACACCGCGTACCCTGATTCCAAGGGGCTAAGTGAGACCCCTAACCCCTAGCTTGCCTTAACTGGCTGTCCAGGGGTGGAAGTCGCAAGAGCTAAGAACCTAACCTCCAGGGTGGAAGTGTTAAAGGGCATAACGCCGCGAGTAGCGTTCAGTGAAAGTGCAGCACACCTCTCGACACCCTAAGCCACCCACAGCAATGTTGCTTCCTCGGCACCAATATGCGGTAGCCACTACAGGAGGCCCATTTAGTGGGTGGCAAGTCATCACCTGCCTCAAACATTTTGATATGAGACAAAATTGGCAGGTGCCGTTCTCTCATTCCATAACCCAATGTCACCATCCATCCAAAAGTTCACCATAATAGCCCAGATTTATTTTATACCTATACGAAAAATAGTCTATATTAATGCCAAACCATGCCTTGTCTGTTGTAATAATATTCAAAAGGGCCTCTTGGTGTTAGCTTCGGCCCCACCAATGCCTTCCAAATGTCCGGGCTAGACCCGAGAGTCGAAAGACATAAAAGATATAATAATAATAGGCTTAGGTTTTTTATAGTATTTTTGTATTTTATTTTTATACCAATATTGTAAAAAAGCGTAAACCTAAGAAAAACTAATAAATGAGTGAATAATAATAAAAAAAAATAAAAAAAAAATAGCCTTTTATTATTGCTCTACCTTTTTACAAATTTTACTTTTTGATTTTATTGCTTTCCTTACTTACTATTTATTATAGGCACCTTAAATTTAATTTACTATAGTAGATTTGAACATTAGCTTTTAATACATTTGTTAAGCATGTACCTAATTGGAAAATCATGCTCATCATCAAGACATAAGCTGATATAATTATTACCCATAAATCTAACTATCCTTGTACCAATAGTGTTATGTACATTCCATATTCATTTTTACTTACATTTATTAGTTTGGTAATTTCTACATGATGGTAAGGTTCATATTCAGATATTTCTATTTCTTTGTTCCAAGTGAACTTTTGACAATAGTTTCAACATTAAATTATTATAAGTAACATTGGGAAAGCCAAAGTTACATTAAATTTGGTATTTCTAATATTTAATTATTAGTAAAAACATTTAATTATTATTTATTTCTATTGAATTTGTATAGATTCAAACTTTTGTCATTATAGTTTCAATATTTAACATTTTATCAAACTTCCATTATTAGTTATTTATTACCATTTAATTTACATAAATCAACTTTAGAAACTATAATCGTTATTGGCTATTATTGTAGAATTTAAATAAATCAGCTTTTGAAATTATTATTAAGTACAACATTAAATTTTTTTAACAACATTCATTTTTAGCTATTGCTATTGAAATTAAATAAATCAGATTTTGAAATTATTGTTAGGTAATTAGGTACAATATTCAATTTTTTAACAACATTCATTTTTAGCTATTACTATTGAAATTAAATAAATCAGATTTTGAAATTATTGTTAGGTATTTCTAACAACATTCATTATTAGCTATTACTATTGAAATTTAATAAATTAGATTTTGAAATTATAGTTAGGTTTTAGGTACAATATTAAATTTTTTAACAACATTCCTTATTTGCTATTACTATTGAATTTAAATAATCAAACTTGAAATTTTAGTTAGGTACAATAATTATTTAATATTTTAACAACATTCATTATTCGCTTTTATCATTTAATTTGCGTTATATTTAATTATGATTAATTTTTTAGTACTTATTTATATAGTAATTAAGTTTCATTGGTTGAGGACCCCTCTTCGGGTGAAGGCCTCCTCCAGAGCTTCCCATTCTTCTCTGCCTTGTGCTCTGTTTATCGATGTCCCTTCTCTTCGGACCTCTGATAGCCCGACTATGTCATATTTTAGGTGGCTGATTGCTTCTTTGAATTCTATCATTTTTTCATTTGATAATAGCGTTATTACATTATAGGTTCATATATATAGCTTTTGCTCTGGAGGGTTGTAGTCATGTTTATCCGCGGTGACAAGCCGTATTGGAGTTTGTAGAGAGGGGGTGTACATATTCCTAACTTCATCATCCATAAGTGTGATTAATTGCTATGCATCAGTATTTTTATTGATTGGTGGGGCTGAGCTGGTACCTCTGGTAGTTTTCATTACATTGTAGCATGCTCACTTCCACCGCCATTCCAAATAATCATCATCATCAACCATCCTTCTTTATACTGTCTGTATTTATTACCTCCTTTACAGCTACGTACCTATATACAGAAAAAAGAAAAAAGAGAAAGACTGGGGTTGACAGCGAGAGACGAAAAAAATCAGAGCTTGGACGAGCAGAGATCTGGAGAAAAAGCGAAAGAAGGTGTCCTGTTGGCAGTCTGAAGACCTCGATCTTCACTCGGAGGCATATTCTGCTCCATCATAAAGTGGATCAAGCACCACCTTCGCACCTACCTCATATTGAGAGACTGAAGCTGCGCTACCTGAATCTAGCCGCTCCCTCTGACGCAGAGGTCGTAGAGCCCATTATACCGGCTCAAGACCTAGACGAGAAACCGGCCTTTCCGCCTGTCTGCACACTACCGGTTACGTAACTTATCCCTTGTCTACCTACTTCCTCCCTCCCTGGTGTTCAACTAACATACCATACCTGTGCCGTGCTAGCCATTAGAGACTTTAAACTATTCTTCCGTATCTCTTTATATTTATTATATCTTACTGTTTACTCTAACGTGCTCTTTCTTTCAGTCCTACTCTACTCTCCTATATATCTACCTCATGTCGCCGTCTCCCTCCAGGGTCTGATTAGGTAGGATTAGGACCTAGTCAGGCATCCTAGGACCCTGGGCGGAGCCGTAACGTGACAACATATTCATTTATGCTTATTTTATTTCTCTTATGTACTTGTTTATTTGCTTTATTTTGATGTTCTGTGTTAGCGTTTTCTTCGTTTTCGCGAATAATAATAATACATTAAAGAAAATTATTTTCATCGTTTTCATCATCGTTATATTGTAAGTACTTACAGATATACTGTAAGTACAAATAAATAGTTCTATAGTAGGGTAGTTCTATGTCGGTTAGTGTACGTACAATATAAAGCTATTATCTGTATTAGTATATTTCAAATAATTGCGACACTTTCCGTGGTGTGGCGGTTGACCGACATAACCTGGAGGCGATGAGTTCGATTCCAGCGATAGGGACAAGGAGTATTTGCGCAGAGGAATAATAAGCGCAAATACTTGTCCCGTCTGGGTGTTGTGCGAGTATGGTCCTCGTAGTTTCTCAGTCCCTAGAGGGAATTCCATGTAGGATCCAGGATCTATGTATGTATGTGAGCGTTGGGCATTATTTCTTTCCGACAGTCCGAAAGCATAGTGATTCTGAAGGTGTGTTTCTAGTCACAAGTATTAAGTCACTCGTGAAATGTCTGCTTGCACCTTCCATTATAGACCTTAGAACCATCCTATCACAATGCTTAGAACACAAGATTTGTAGCGTACGTGTGTATAACTTTTATAATATTACTCCTTTATTTTACCCGCATGATAGTTAAAAGTTTACTAGGCGGTAGGGATGTTTCAGCAAAGTTCGTCTAGATAGGCACCACCGTTTTGCCAGTTTTTGTGCCGCTAAACAGTAGTGTGCCAGCACTACTCCAGTTCCAGTTCCAGTTTGAAGGGCATAATTATAATATGCACACACTGCAAGCGTATTGTTAAGATCGCACACAATAGCTCCCCAGTAAAAGACCCAGTGTGTATATTCGATGATATTTATACTATCCACTCCATTGAATTCCTTGTATTCGCATACAAGTACAGAGGAAGATTTGCTAAAGGTACCTACACCGTATTCGGTTTAACATAAGGTCTACGTGGTGATATAGTCTTCCGTCACCCAGCCTAAGCTACGTAACGTCTGATAAATAGGTTTAGGTACTTACTAAGAGCTTAAATCCTACGTTTTAGAGTCCTAACGCTCCGAATTAGTCAAGCCAAATTTAATTATAGGACCGTCCTGTTATTTAAAAACGATATTGCCGTCCACGGTGCATAAAAAAATGTCTTTCTTTTCGAGCTCTGTAAATTTATGACGTCGCTCTGCTATCTCTTCACGTGTTGGTACCGTAAGAGCCGGCTAAGCGGGCTAAGGGTATTCCCAACGCCAGCTCTTATCTTACGTGGGTTATTATGGCAAACCCCTGATAAGCGTGGTAAGCCAAGTGACGTTTTATGGGAGAGGCATTTGTGTTCAGCGGTAGACTTCCGGCTTCTTCTTCTTCTCGTATAGACAAGTGGTCTGGTGTCAGAACTTTTAGGCCGCCTGAAAGGCTTCTGACTTTGCTTACGACAACCAACGGCTCAACTTAAGCGATATTTTTGCGATGTTCCCAATATTATGATTTAAAAAACAAAGGACGATTTTGAACAACGCTTCTACGGGATATAAATGACGAAGACACAGGGAGAAAAAAATGAATTGAGAACCTCGTCAGTGAAGTCAGCTGAAAAATCCAAGCCGAGGAAAACGAATACGACATTAACATATATTGCACGGCCCAGTACACCTAAGAAACTGTATAGACAACAAGTTCAATATTGTTCATTCGTCTGTTATCTAGCCAGAGACAATCCGAGAGAGCAGATTTCCAAGCTATAGGTAGGCAGGCAGGTATTATACAAATGCCGCTATCGCGCTTGCGTCGTCACCGGGTCGTTCCATGTTCATTGGCTGAGTATACTGTTAACCGCGCAGCAGCCTGCGCTACGCAATGCATTCATGGTGAGATTTCCAGTTTACCTTACAAGGTGAGAAAACCTCGAGCCAGCCATACCAATACCGCGACATCGGCTCTCGACTGAATCGCGCGAAAATCATCGATCCTATCTTATGGAAAGCGGAAAATTACGTCGTATCCGGCCGAGCTCAAGGTAATTGCAAAAATCATTCTAATTTGTAACCAGATTGATTTGTGTCATTGCATACAGTAGCAATCTATAGAAACATGCCGATTCAGTAGCAGAAGTACCTATCCTCCTTGGCGCCATTTCGTTTGTCTCATATCATGCAATTTCCTTCCGCCCACTTTGTGTGTAGTTTATATTCGTTATTTACTTGTATGTCATATTCCATAAACACTACGTAAACCAAACAAAGTATTGAAATAAAAAAGATCATCTGTGAAAGTTTCTACCTTCTAACTATCACGGTTTATGAGATACAGCCAGGTGACAGACGGACAGACTAACAAACCGACAGACAGACAGACGGACAGCGGAGCCTTAGTAATAGCTTCACCCTTTGGGCGTGGAACCCTAAAAAGTACTAGAAGGTACAGAGAGAAGGCTCGTAACATCTAAAATAGCCAATATTGTCGAATGATCGTTATTTCATTCATAAGGACACAGTCAAAGTAAGCGTATTAATTGAGTAATGTAAATAATTCACTGTATCAGTGCAGGCACCAACGTCATTAACTACAATGAAATAACAATTATCGAAAGTTATTGGCTGTTTTAGACACACGAATATTTATACGCGAGTAAGTGTAACGTAAAGGCAGTTGTATGGCATTTGATCAGCGCCCCATACAACTGACTTTTACACGTTAACGTTACACTTACTTGTGCGTAAATATTCGTTCTAGGCCTACTGACGCTTAATGCACCTACGTTATTCTATTGTCGCGCCATACCCGGCTTCAATGGAGAACTACCATTATTTATTCTGTGGTGGAACTGCAATAAGATGTCGTTGGTACAGGTTGTTGACGTTGTTGTCGTAACATAAAAGGGAGCAAAAGCCTACGTAGTACAATCTCCATCGCTTGTTCTCAGGCTACCTAAATTAAAAATAACGCACGAAATTGTGGTAAGCCACAGAAACTTCGAAAAAAAGAAGTTGAAATCCAAATCAATAGTATTATTATTTATTTATTTACAATAATTATCATGAGAAGAAACTACTTTTTGACCCAATATTCACAATTCTAAAACTGAGCTAATGCATTATACATATAATTATATGATGCAGTTCAATGGCAGCTGTATAAGTATACACACAAATCAGTTGTATTTCTAGTAGGTACTTACCTGTTCTTTACTACTGATAAATGAATAAGTATGTTTTGTTTTGTTGTGTGGAGTTTTTATACAGCACCATTTAGACTCGAACTAAGCAAAGCATGTGCACCCTGAATTTGTTTTGTGTAAATATTATTTTGAGTTCATTGCAATCAACTTACTTACTTCCTATTTTTACGATATTTAGGACAAAACTGTTATGATTTCTTAACTATCTGTTCTGTCTTTCTTCATGAACAACAAACATGATAGAATTTTAACAACTAGTTTCAGCTTTTTTGATGAAATGTTGACTGTCATTTTTTTCAAAAATTAATTTGCTCTTTGGAATTGACCACAAACCAGAAGGCGCAGCGTAGGCCGACCCCCACTAGGTGCACCAGTGTCCTGGTGTAAACTGTGGGAAGCTGATGGATGCAGGAGGCGAGCAGCCACTCAAAGTGGCGCTCTCTGGGGGAGGCCTATGTTCAGCAGTGAATGTCTTCAGGCTGTTAATGTGTGTGTGTGGAGGTGTGTGTGTGCGCATTGGTATTGGTATTGTATTTTTATAAATATCTGCTTGGTTTACACTCGAACGCGAGCCGCCAGACAAACCGCAGAATGAGCCGGACGTAATTAAAAAAAATTGTTCACCTTGTTAAAGTTAATTTTCTATGCTTTCAATGTCCAGAGACAAAATATATGTTTGATCATCAATACTCAATACTCAATCAATACTGAAACATTTATTGCAAACATTATTAATTACATGCAGGTCTTAATTAGCATATGTTTAAATATGGTTAGTGTTACATAATGATGCAGCTTGGGTATAGTCATCATCATACTAACTTCACGTAATATTGAAAGCAAAAGTAATAAGCACATACCTTCTTGTATACAGACTGGTATATAGAGCCAGTTTTAGGGACGGAAGACTTCAGTGGGAAGCGCTCCATGTCAATTAACCTGTAAAAGAAGCAATATTTTGGAATTATTTACACATTTTTGCCACCCTGCCTCACTTGACAAAAAAGTCAGGAAGTAGGTTTAGTTTACTCACTTGTCTACTTATCTTAATTGACATCATTATTAACATCAAAGAATGCCCCATTTTGCAATTTTAAAGATGTGATGGCTTGGGTAGGTAGATGCTGGCCGGGGGAAATATACAGTTCACCCCAAATGTGACAGTAGCACAGGAATTATGTAGAATTAGAAACTAGAGAAAGTAGATTGTGGACTTTTATTTGACTGTTGAATAGTAGTCATGAATAGTTATTCAGTATTTTGTCTTTCTCAGTTGAGTTTGAAATGGGCAACAGAACAAGAGAAAATACTGAGTAGCTATTCCACTGTTATACAGTGTTAATTGGTAAGGGCGTTAGTATGCATGATGTATCCTCTTCGATCAAGTATACCACAGATAACTTTATTAAATATATAATAAAGTATACCCTACTTGATCGAAGTGTATGCTAATAAAATCCGCCCCCTTCATTACCATATTGTCACATGTAACATATTATCTGGATTAGCTGTACTCAAAACTCTATTACTCGGTGGTTCTACCACCGCTACTTACCTAATAAATTATAAAAAGTGGTTTTAAAAAAGAATGACTAAACTAATTTTATTACAATCGTAGATTACAAATTTTGCATCTGGGTTCTTCTGTTTACGTACACAACGGTACTAATATGTATTTCTCTACCAGTGGCTCCTAAATTTTCAGCAAAATAACAGTGATCAAATGAAATTAAATTAAAACAGAAAATAATAAAGGAAGAAACTCACAATCAAAAATTCAAAACATTCATGGACATTCGACATTCAGCACGAAAACGAAAATAAATAACGCAAAAAAACAACTATTTTTTACTTCTTCTTCTTCTTCTTCGCTAATGGCTTTCCACCATGTCAAAAGAACTTCAACTTCAACTCTTGCTCCCTATTCCGATTCACGCTGTAATCGCTATCATCGCTCACAACGCTCACGTTGATTATTCAACGTTCCGATTCAGATATTACGCTCACGACTATGAGCGCTGTCAATGACTCTGAATAACCAATCACGAACGGTGATATCGCAAGTTGGCGTCGGTCATGACGTTTACAAGAGATTTCGCTGTCGCGCTCACGGCTATTCGGTTCGCGTATTTAGCGCGATATTATCGATATTATCGATTTTAGCGTGTCTCGGTATACGGCCTTGGTTAATGGCTTTTGTAGAGAGGTGACCACAATTATGCCAGTGTCACGTGGACCACATATGGCCTCTGCAAAGAAGTTTTAAGTATACTAATTATTATAGGTCCACAAAGGCCATTACCCAAGAGTTGAAGTTGAAGTTACTAATTACTATAGGAATTTTGGCAGGAACGCGGAAAAGTTCACGTCGTTGCATTGTATTATTTCTCTAAACTTTTTTTTTCAGTATTCATGTTTAAAATTGGTGGCGTTTTACGCTAGTGGTGGATTAATTAGCATAAACATTAATTCATACCATGCTAAAACTTCATTAGCAATTCACAAATGAAACGTAGTCGTGAAATTCTATGAAGAATGAAGTGAAGATATCTCATGAATTCATTACTCGAATACTCTCTTGCTAGTTGCTTCACGCAGGAGCTGAGCACGGGCTGGCATCGTGCGCGCTCCTTCGCAACCACGAGGATACTAAATCTACCTGTCTTTGTCTTTCACGTGAATTTTAGCAGATATCACAAGTGATATGAAAAATGGAGCGTATTATGAATGAATTCCAATGAATTTCATGCGTGTGATTAATTTGTTTAAAATTTTAGCAGCCCAGCGGGTCGGTGCCGCCGTGTTGGCGCCGGTGCGATGTGAACTCGGTCGTTTATTGAATGAATGTATTCGTGTACCGTATGCCGTGTGATTGCGTTTGATTGTTTAATACCTTATATGGGCACGTGCGGTAGTGCGTGCGTGGTGCACTATAAGAGACTAATGCCCTAAAAAGTGTAAATTTGTAAATAATGTACATAAGTGTAAAATACTAAACTAAATCATGTAAATACAATCAAATGAACTTATAAATACGCCAGTTTATAACATTCAACTACCAGTCCTAAGCCTGGATAAAGTATGAAAGAAAGTTCATCATCAAAGTTTACATCTTAAATAGGTAATAAAAGGTTTTACATTATTAAATATATTTTATTATATAATCATTATCATTTTTACATAAAATATGCAAGTGTACTAATACAAACAAAACGTTATCAATGGTTAAAAACTCTCAAATTCTAACCAATGGTCAAGATTTCTTAGAGTGTTTAACTATTGGTTACCTATTGGTTAACTATTGGAGAAAAAACCCGCCCTAAAGGTCGTGATCATCGAACGGTTGAGACAACCGACGTAATTTTGTAAAACGTTATAAACATAATATTATGGTTTAATTTGCCGTTTCAGATCAAACGAACAACGTAACCTTGACAAAACGTTACTTCTGCAAAATTTTTTTTGTTGAATTTGCCGTACTAACTGATAATTATCATGAATAATGTATGATTAAAATGTTGTGATTTAGCGGTAAACTTTAGTTTAATTTCAGAATTAATTAATTACTACACTACGCTGTTACAAGGCTATATGAACAGTTTATTTTCGTAGTGATGTGCCAAAAGTAGCATGCAAATTTAACGTTATTTTCCATTACCCAACAAAATAATCCGTTGTTCTTTCTAATGATAATTAGATAATAATATAACTTCCTAAATTCAGTCATTGAATAGGTATTTTAGGTAAAGCAAATTAAATTACGGCTACCTAGTCTAAAGTCTGCCTGTGGGTACTAAGTCTAAATGCGCATTTTTAGATCGACAGTGGCTGTCTGGCTGAACCATTTAGGCGACTGAATTTAGTGCAATTTAATAAGCCTTTAAGTAAATGCGTTCTTTAATTCGCATATTAACCGTAATCATAATAAATCGAGAATAAGGGGGAGGCTCTAGCCGTCAGCCTGGACATCGCAAAGGCGTTCGACCGGGTTTGGCATAAGGCACTTCTCTTGAAGCTACCATCTTACGGGCTTCCTGAGGGGCTATTCACGTGGATTACAGATTTTTTGTCTGGTCGGAGCATCAAAGCTGTCGTCGATGGCTCCAGCTCCAAGACTGTGACAATTAACGCTGGCGTACCACAAAGCTCTGTTCTATCACCGACACTGTTCATTTTGCATATCAACGATATGTTGCTAGTCAATAATATCCATTGTTATGCTGATGATAGTACCGGTGATGCGCAATACACAGGCCGCATAAATGCCCCTCATTACGAAGTGGAGGAAAGCAGAAAAGAACTTGTGTCCAAAATCGAGAGCTCCTTAAAGCAAGTCTCGGAATGGGGACGATTGAACTTGGTCGAGTTTAACCCCACAAAGACACAAGTCTGCGCATTTACTGCCATAAAGCCCCATTTTCTGTAGCTCTGCTGTTCCAGGGCATTCCTCTTACCACCTCAGTGAAACTTAGGATCTTAGGTGTTGACATCTCTAGCGAGGTCCAGTTTAGGAGTCATCTCGAAAGTAAAGCTGGTCTCGCTTCTAAGAAGCTGGGTGTACTCAACAGAGCCATGCGGTACTTCACGCCGGCCAACGACTTATGCTGTATAAAGCACAAGTCAGGCCCCACATGGAGTACTGCTCTCACCTCTGGTACGGTGCGCCAAAGTACCAGCTTCAGCCTTTTGACTCCTTGCAGCGGCGAGCCGTTAGACTCATTGACGATCCTGAGCACACCAAAGATTTGGAA
This sequence comes from Ennomos erosarius, assembly GCA_963580505.1. Taxonomy (NCBI): domain Eukaryota; kingdom Metazoa; phylum Arthropoda; class Insecta; order Lepidoptera; family Geometridae; genus Ennomos; species Ennomos erosarius. The sequence continues at coordinate 2,935,023 of OY756977.1, forward strand.
CCGCTGAGTTAGCACCGAGACATCGGTTCCCTCTGTGTGTTCTACAAAATCTTCAATGGGGAATGCTCTGAAGAGCTGTTCAACTTAATCCCAGCGTCACGGTTTTATAATCGCACAGCTCGTCACCGTCAAAAAGCTCATCCACACCTCGTGGACCCATGGAAATCTCGCACAGTCCGTTTCTCGAGGTCATTTCTGCCACACACGTGCAAGCTGTGGAATGAGCTTCCCTCTGAGGTGTTTCCGCTGTGCTTCAACATGGGGCACTTCAAACGACAGGTAAATAGAGTCCTCAAAGGTAGGCAACGCATCGGCAGCGCCCCTGGTGTTGCAGGTATCTATAGGCGACGGTAACTGCTTACTATCAGGCGTGCCGTCTGCTTGTTTGTCTGTCCATGTTATAAAAAAAAAATATTGAATATTGTTATCAATTTACCGTCTTATTAGCAAATAGTATAGCAATAGCAATTAGCATGCTAAGACTCATGAAATAACATGTTTATGAAATTTATGCAAAATCGCATTAATTGCCATCACTATTTTACGCATTAAGTGCTGAATCACGAGCATGAGTGTGGGCAAGTGATATAATGTCTTGAAACGTGAGTTTTCGTGTTGCTTCCAAAATTCCATAGAAACTTCTAGTAAAGTTGCCACCACTTTACTGGAGCATGACTAAGACTGGACTATGACTACCTGACTTAGACTGGACTATGACTATGACTAAGACTTGACTTGCTAGACTCCCAGTTGGGGTCTAGCAAAGATCCCTAACGCTAACGCTAACGCCAAACGCTAACTAAAAAATGTACCGAAATGACATTTCGGTAATCGCTAACTTTTCCACAGCTAGTGTCATTATAATACAGTTTTGGAGTTAGCATTTGGCGTTAGCGTTAGCGAGAGGGAGCTTTGCTAGACCCCCTGACAAGTCATAGACCAATCATAGTCTGTGGGTTATGTCAAGTCAAAGTCCTATGTTGTATGTTGTCATTGTACAATCTGTGTTGTAATCATAGAGTAACTTTTTACACTTGAGGGTTGTAATCACTTTTTTTTTCTCTGATCTGTGGTTGTAATGAGTGTTTTAATAAAAAAAAAAGAGAAACTGTAATTTTATAAAAACTCCATAGATGGCTTGAAAATGGGGGTTTTAAACTCTGTCATTGTTAAGATAATTATGTATCGAGTTTAGTATTCTATCCTTATTTTATGGAAGGCATATAATCTAACCTACCTAAACTCCACTAAACTACGACCTTGTTTGAAATACTTACTACGTTACTACGCCATCTAGTAACAGAAGACCAATTTTTTTTTTTTTTTTTTTTTTTTTTTTTATTCTCGTCGGAGGATTAATGGCGTCGCACGTTGAATTTATTTATAACATTTATAATATAATTTAACGTCTCATTGACAAGGAATGTCACTGAAAACTAACCCCGTGTTCCGATTCAGAAAATGACATGAGCTGAGGAAAAGTAAGCGATTTCCGAAATGTCATTCCGATACATTTTGGAGTTAGCGTTTGGCGTTAGTGTTAGCGTTTGGGATCTTTGCTAGACCCCGAGCTATAATCGCTGACAGCGCTATCGTTTTTGTATATTTGTACCGCTCTCCGCTCACGGTCATTCGGAACATAAAGAGTACTAATCTTTTTGGCTTGTTCAACTGTCCGCTATTTGGAAAAAATCACGATTTCACGGCCGTTGATAAAACTAGGGTCAATCGATAGGAAATAATATAGGAAACAAAAAGTGTTCTATGACAAAATCACCTAAGTGATATACTTTCAGAGATATTTGAGTTAGAAAGTTTTTCTTTATACCTAACTATAATAATGTTTGTGGTGCAACTGTGAAGTGGTGAAGCTTAAAATAGCAGTCATCATCACCAACAGCCTAAAGAGGTCTACTGCTGAACATAGGCTTCCCCGATAGAATGCCACTTTGAGTGGCTGCTTGCCTCTTGCATCCATCGGCTTCCCGCAGTTTTGACCATGTCTTCGGTCCACTTAATGGGTGGCCTACCCAGCATCGTCCGGTTCGTGGTCTAAAAAGTAGTAGTCTGCGGTATTAACTCGGCATGCATCCCACCTAAGCATCACACAATCAGCCTAACACAGTCATGTAAAACATCATAATGAGTTGACTGTTGTATAGTACTTGTGGCCAACACGTCGTCATATATAAAAATTAATAGTACGGTCACTTTTGTCCAGGTACCAGGACAAAAGTGACCGATATAGCCCTTAAATTTAGCAAGTTGAAATGGCAATGGGCAGGCCACATCGCTCGGAGAACTGACAACCGATGAGGAAGAAAGGTTCTCGAGTGTCGACCACGAACCGGAAGGCGCAGCGTAGGCAGACCCCCGACTAGGTGGACCGACGACCTGGTGAATACTGTGGGGAGGATAATGGATGCAGGAGACGAGCAGCTGCTCAAAGTGGCGCCTATGTTCAGCAGTGGGCATCTACGGGCTGATGATGATGATGAGGTACCATACTTTCCATCATAACTCTACGGTTCCATCAGCCATTGGTTCTATAAACAATATTGCTGCGATGAATAATAAATAGTCTATCAATAGATGAGCAATAAGCTAATAAGCTCCTCATTATTTATTTATAGTTTCCCAACCACTTGGTGTTCAGACGAAAATGGGAAGACGAAAATCATGGTCTAATGAGCATGTTCCACATGTGCTAGGCAGACCGACGACATGTTCAAACCCACGGGAGCCGATAAATACAAGAGGCAAGTATCCGCTCAGTGACTCTAAAAAGAAGACCTATGTTCAACAATGGACGGCTTCAGGCTGTTGATGATGATGTCATCACTGGTTGACTGTATTATGTGCAGGCAATTATTCCAAACTGCACAATCCTATAGTTGCACTTCTTGTCCTTTGGGCAAGCGGGCAGCCTTAGTGTCAGAATTTTTAGGCCACCCATAGGCTTCTGACATGGCTTAAAGACTATTTGCTTACAACAACAGCCGGGATCGAGGGCTTAATGTGTCCTCCGAAGCACAGTAGTTGCTCAGACGTAAATACTTTTTTTGTAGCGGTCACCCATAAAAAAAGTGGCAGCAGCAAATGTTACTTAACACCGATCGGTTAGAAATGGCTAATCGTTCGTCGCTATGAGTGCTACAGAACATTTGCACTACAAATATTAGTAACGTTTGGTGTAAATTAATAATTTCAATCCCACATAATATCTCAGAAAGTAATCACCTACTTAGGTTATTTTGCTTGATATATCTTTAGTTCCCTACATCTTTTTCTATCGATTGACATGAGTTTTATCACTGGCCAATAAATCACATTTTTATTATAAATGGCGGATTGTGGACCGGCCACGCTCCTTAAAAAATGGTTAATGCTCTTTAGCGCAATAATAGCGTGAATCGAAATACCTGTGTGCTCATAAAAAATAATATGCCATTAAAACCATAAAATGAGTTTTGGCGGGAACGCGGAAATGTTAACGTCGTTGCATTGTATTATTTCTCATAACTTGTGCTTTTTCCAGTATTAATGTTTAAAACTGGTGGCGTTTTACGCATTAAGTGCTGAATTAGGAGCATGAGTGTGTGAAACGTTAGTTTTCGTGTTGCTTCCAAAATTCCATAGAAGCTTCTAGTAAAGTTGCCATCACTTTACAGGAGCATGACTTAGACTGGACTACGACTACCTGACTTAGACTGGACTATGACTATGACTAAGATTTGACTTTACGTGATATATTCTTTAACGATGAAAAATTACAATACTTGACACTAGCTAAATACACGACGTGTGGAGCCAAAATCGTAGAAAAATAAAAAAATCATAAAATAAAAACAGATACAATAGAAAAAAAAAACAAAACTTATCAAATCAAAATCCTCAAAATCTAGAATAAAATTTATTGTTGAATTATTTTGGAACATGTCGAGTTGTTGAGTTGTAGTCTCTATTTCATGTAAATGGCCGAGTGCAAGTGCATGCATTCAATGCACTCGAATTGAGGAGACAGTAGCAGTGCAGTCAAAAAAAGCAATCCCTGACCTACTCAAAGAGGATATAATCACTTCGTTTTGGACCTGTTCGTTGTGGACCTACTTACAACCACGTACAACTTAGTTATTGAATAAGTTACACATTATGTGTTATAGAGACGTCGCGTTATAATTGAAGTTTTTGATAAATAGAACTTTGCAACGCCACATCAGCATCGTGTTTTGTTATCGATCGAAGGAAGCGTCACGTCGTTTTCGCCATGCAGCAACCGCTGGTAATAAAGCAAGGCTCTGGCTCAGGCCAAGTCAACATGCAGCCTGGCATAGTGACCGTGCCAATGACCATGACCTCAACCATGTCGGGATCCATTCCCAATGTGATGACTCTTACCAAGCCTGGAGGACAAAATGTAGTTGTCAGCTCTCAGAACTTAGGGGCAGGGCAGCCGGGCATTCTCCCAAATGTGCAGATCTTAAATATGAGACCTGGAGCACCTACAGTGGCTGCTCAGAAGTCTGTGGCTGCCGTTTCTCCGAGGGTGGTCATTGGGACTCCTCAAGTAGTTGGGGCAAGAGCAGCTGCTCCAGGAGTGAGTTTGTTCTAAATGTATTTCCATTATAATTAGTACTCATTATTGTCAATAAAATCATCCTAACTTAATACTTCTGACTGATATGATCAAATTGAATAGTTATTTAAATAGTCATTTCTTTTAAATTATTGATGACTAAAACAGGGGCGCTCAGACTTTTGTCTTGCCAATCACCACAAAATATTTGCCACACACACATGCAATATAATTGGAGGCTTAATTACCGAACATTAACGTAGGCAAAAACTGCAGCGAGTGAATAGTCACTGAATTATCTACGATTTAAGAAAGACATATTACATTGACAATAAGAGTTTAATTATAATTTGTGATCAACTAATATAAAAGTATGAAGGATGTAAGCAGAAGGATGGGTATACAAGGATGTAAGCAAAGCAAATATAAATTTAATATTTTTGTAATAGCTGCCTAATGCCCCAAAGTTTTCTAGATCTATGACCATGGGTGTTTTTGCATGAATTCAATGCAACAGCTCTTGCAACCAATTACTTGAGCACCCCTAGTTTGAATCACCCAAGGTAGTTTAGAAGTAGCATCCAATCACAACGCAGCTATTCTCTTTTTATAAATAGTAATTTTATGCAGTAGGTGCATTTCCAGTAGCAGTTGTGATAAATTGGAAGTATAATATAACATAATACTGTGTAATAAAAGTCATTTACCTGCTTGTACTGAAATGATTTCTTTCCACACTAAAATCACCCTAAGCAGTTTCAATCCCACATACAAAACTCAGCTTTTAACCTACAGTTTTTAAAAATACAAATCTATCAGTCTGAAGTTGGTGACACAATAACACACCACGCTTTGTACATAACTGCAAGCATAATGAACATAATACCAATCATTTATTAAAAGCTTGACTAACTAAATAACATTCATTTCACTCATTCAACACTCCTTCACCCATTACAGCAATTTTTGGCCATACTGAAGGTTGTTTGAAGCAAGTCAGCCATATTATAAAATGAGATTATTCAAAAATTAACAACTAAAATGCTTCAAATAATGTTCACCGTTATGAATGTTAATGAATATGTAACATTATATCTTCACTGTTGACAAGTTGCATGTATGTAATCAATGTTATATCCCCTGCTGCCACTGCAAGACTGCTGGATGTACATGTACAAGCCTGTTTTATCGCATCAAGGTTCTAGAGAAATACTAAGTAAAATACTTCATTTCATCATGTTCACATGTAGTTCTATATTGCAAGCTCAGTTGAAATGTCTATTATTTTTAAATGGGAGATGTTTCCAGTAGCTACAATACCTGCAAATGTTTCCTTCCTATACATTAGTGTAGCAGGCATGTAGCAGGTCATCATCATCAGCCCATAGATGTCCACTGCTGAACATAGGCCTCCCCCAGAGAGCGCCACTTTGAGCAGCTGCTCGCCTCCTGCACACACCGGCTCCCTGCGGTTTTCACCAGGTCATCGGTTCACCTAGTGGGGAGTCTGCCTACGCTGCACCTTCCAGTTCATGGTCGCCACTTGAGAACCTTTCTTCCCCATCGGTTGTCAGTTCTGCGAGTGATGTGGCCTGTCCATTGCCATTTCAACTGTAATAAGCTGTAACTGTAACAAATGTAGCAGGTAATTTACAACAAAAAGTTTCACAACATTAGCCAATTTAAAATTAAAAAATACTTAATATAAATGGTCAGCAAAACCAACAGTATTGAAATCCTGTACTAATAACATAATTTTACATAAAAATTATGTTCCTTTAAATTAAAAACAATACCATATTTTGTACCATTCTTACAATGTTATATTGTGTACCATATGAAAATCTTCCTGGTCATAATACTGATAAATGTTCACTGATATCACAGACATTTTAGTATTAAATTAATAAAGTTATAAATCCTATATCTTTATTGTAGATAATAATATATTGCCTGAGACATTATACCAGATCTTATCACACACCTTGTCCACCTAACCCCAACTATTTGACCCCATTCCCTGTGTCCGCTAGATGCTGCATTGCATTGCACCATCATTTCCACAGTTTAATATACTTACTAGAATGTGTTAAGTATTACTGACTATTAACAAATGACCTGCTTAGATCATTTTACGGAAATAAAATTTGATAAATATCGTTTTTAAACATCTTTATTATAACATCAGAAAGTATTGGCTCAGCAAATGAGTTGAGGGAAGAATTGAAACTAGGCGTTCATTTTTAGATTACGCTGCAAACTCTGCAGAGTCTTCAACCAGGGCAGCAGGGTCATTTGTTGTTAAAGACTGAGAATGGTCAATACCAGCTGCTGAGGGTCGGTCCCGCGCCCGCAACCAGCGCGCTGGCCGCACCGCCCTCTCAGAACATTCGGCTGTCTACCGTGCCGGCAGTAAGTAGGCACTGCCACGCCGCTCATACGCCACTAGCCTACTTACCCCACCTACGGCGCCTTTCCAGCGCCTTCAACTCTTATTCCCTTATCCGCCTACGCCCCTACCCTTCGCGTTAACTCAAATTGGGCAAATATCTCGCAAAAATAACGCGAAATAATTATATTTGTCCAGTTTCTATCATGCATGTATAAAATAGGTGGAGGTGCATGTTTCAAGGTAATTAACGAGGCAAAATGCTAATCGGAATTCTCATCATTGTGGATTTATAAAATACTAATCTGCGTAGTCCTTATATTTGTATGTGAGGCGAGAAGTTTTGTTTTGACGTAGAGTAGTAATAGAGAGCAAGCGGATGCATTTTTGGTTGTGAGCTTGATAGCGCTTGTCAGCTGCATTGTTCATAATCTTTTCGCGCACAGAAATTTATCAATAGAAATTGATGGTGCCATAGTTTGTGATCGCGTGAAACTACCCACCCATACTGTTAGTATTGTATGTCGGGTCGGGACATTGATAGTGAAGTTTTAGAAGATTAAATGCGGGTAGTTAGAGACAACGCCCGGCCTGCACGATGATGACGCTTTATACTCCAGGCTCTTTGTTACTACGGCCATTTACGAAACAAGTCAAATCAAGGTTAGTCAAAAATTATTTTTCATGATAAATTTCTGTGCGCAGATACCTATTTTATATGAGATATAGTCGCAAAAGTTTAAGAAGTGTTATAGCTGCATTTTTGTACATGTGTATTTGTTTGGAAATGTTTGTGTTATATTATATAAGCTGGTTCTCAGGCATTACCTACCGTTCTCGCCTGCCTGACATGCGAACCTGTCACCTTTACTGTTTCACTTTGCTTCAGAATGTGTGCTTGACCTTTTAATAGCTATAGTATAGTGTGCGGAGTGCGAGGTGACGTTTTAATGAAGTGCTTTGTTCGCGCAGCAACCGGGAGTTCCGACGGTATCGACAAGCGCGCCGCCACCCAGCATAATGGCCAACCAGTCCGGCAATCCCGGAAAGTTGCCAAATCAGCAGCTTAACCAACTGCCGACACCGCAGCCGGTCCAACTGCAAGGCTCGCAGCCTATACAATTTCAAGGACAGCAGCAGGGACAAATCCCGGCATCGCAGCCGGGCCAGAATCAGCAGGTGACACCTGTCGCGCACGCCTCGGGCTCTGCGCCGCCCACACAGCCTCATCAACAGCCGACTAACACGACTTATGTTGTAAGTATAGAAAAGTTTTTTTTATAGTAGCTATCAAAGCGTGTGACTTTGTTGATGGCTACTCACAACCGCATTTGTCTTTGTAGCCCTCTGAGCATTTAGATTCTAAGTTGTAGCCATTTTATTTTTCCGTACATGTATACACATGTTGTTAGTCGAGTTACAGTCCAGTTCATAACTTTCAACTATTTTTTTATAGGTAGTGTTATTAAAACGGGTTTAAAATTACATGAAACTTCAAAGTCAATTTTCGTGTTGAAGTCGTACAAATATCATCAGGCCATGATATCAGAGCACCCTTAGCATCAGGTAGTGTAGGAAGTTGTCTTTACTTTGTTTAAAAGGGATAGACAATATTGTATGCCCTACCTACAGGGGCGAGCAGCGAGATGTTAATTTATGTTTTATTTTCAATACTACTAATAATAAAACTGCAACTGGGCTAAATCTGTACATTGAACTTTTGTCTGGCTGTCTTTCTGTCTGTCTGTCTGTCTGTCTGTCTGTCTGTCCCTTTGAACACGCATCACGCTGGAACTACTGAACGGATTTTTCTGAAATTTGGTATGGGACTAGCTACTTATCCCGAATAACATTTAGGATACTTGTTATTTTCTGAAACGGCCAAGTGCGTGTTGCATGAAGCAATATGGATGTAAATATGCATAACTTTTGTTTATATATTATTTTTTATTACCTATTTAATTATACTCATCCTGTCGAAGATGGAACGGCGAAGGAAGACAGGCTGATCCTGCCTCCCTTCTTTTGGCGTCCCATACATTCATCCTTTCCCCATATTTTTCCCTTTTGCTTCTCTCTTACCCATAAACAGGGTTAGGACTTAAAACCAATTAACCCGTGCGAAGCCGGGGCGGGTCAGCTAGTTATTAATAAAATATTTCTTCTCGTGTAGGCAAGTGGGACAGCCCTGGTGTCATAACTTTTAGGCCGCTAAAGGCCTGACAACGATAATGATAATGATAATTTTATTGATAATTATAAAAAAATTACAGGTCATTCAGTATTACATATCAAATTAAAATAAAATAACATAAATTGTAAATATTTATTGAATAAAAATTAATTAAATATACCAGTACATAAAATTAAAATTTACTAGTTTCGGAACGAATACCTCGACGCTGTAAGGCGCCATATCTATAAAAAAAGTCTTTAATTTATTTTTAAATATCTGTATCTGTGTGTCTGTTGTGTGTATCTGTCTGCATATGGAGTTTGGAAGAGTGTTGAAAATTTTGACACCAGTTATCCTAGTACGTTTCCCAGACTTGGCAAGTCTATGTCTCGGCAGTATAAGGTCATGAGCGCCTCTTGTATCTAAGTTGTGGACTTCTTTGTGTTGTTAGAAAGAGTCAATGTTTTGTCTAACTTTTGTCATACGGCTACAGCCGGGACCGAAGGATTAACGTGCCTTCCAAAGTATGGTAACGCTCAGTTCTAAATACCACTAAATCGCAATGAGATACATCTTATCATCATTGACTGGCCTGATAGCTCAGTTGGGGCTACTATTGTAATATCAGTGTTGGGGTATAACAGCTCTGCCTTCTGAACTGTAGGCTATGGGTTCAATTCCCACCCGGGACAAACATTTGTGTCATAAACATAGAAAGGTGTTTATTTTGTGTCTGGGTGTTGTATTGTATTCTATGTACATATGTATTTACAAACATTAAGTATCTATGTATTCTATCTACACATATTTATTTATTTAAAAACCTATGACAGAAACCATCGGACAACACAAAGGAGAAATGCCGCAACTTCCTGGCGAACCTGCTGGACCTGTCATCAAAGGAGCCGCCGTCTGTAGAGATGAACGTTCGTAACCTCATCCAGGAGCTCATCGACGCTAAGGTGGAGCCCGAGGAGTTCTGCGACAGGCTCGAGAGACTGCTCAACGCCAGCCCTCAGCCTTGCTTGATCGGCTTTTTGAAGGTATAGTGTTCTCAATTTTATATAATTTATAGGCATAGCATTTGACCCATGTCTCGCCTGGTGGTAAGTGATGACGTGGTGTGCGGTGGTCTTTTTTACCTTAGAACTCTGTCGTTAAACTGTTCTCAATTATCATTTATTAAAGTGCTATAAGTACCTACTTTCAAATTAGTCTCACAGTTTCATCAAAATCTTTTCAGAAGTTTGGGTTTTACGGTTCCGCAGTAGTTGTTAGCTTTCGTAGTGATTGCACGTGCATTTTTATGTCTCTAACTCTTTCGTATATTAGGTTGTGCGTTATAGGGTTACTATGCGCGGCGTTAGGTCCCAGTCCTGCCCTTCGGGATAACATACCAATTCATGTTCATGTTGTATTAATATTTATAACTGGTTTCATATCAGAAAAGCCTGCCGCTGCTTCGTCAGTCGCTGATGGCAAAGGAGTTGACAATCGATGGCATCAAGCCGCCGCAGCGGCCGCCGTCGCCATTTACGGCTTATATGAATGCGCCATCGCCGGCGCCTAAGCACAAGGCTACCAGCATTTTTCCAAATACGGTAAGTTACCATATTTCTTATTTCCATGTCTATGGTTGCTACTTCACAATGGCCTGCAAATAGAAATACCGTTATTATTGTAATTTAAACAATAAGTAAACCACTACATTTGGTTTTACTTGTATTGGAAATAATTTGTAAAGGTGAAACTTTAAAATGGCAAAGTCATTTTTCTAACAACCAGTGATTTTTATGAAATTCTTTCAACATTGTTGCCTTGACTGCATGTAATTTTTTTTTATTAATATTTTGTTTACTTATTTTGCCATTGAAATTTTATTTCATCATGACATAGGCATCGTTGCTAAAATTATGTGTTCGTGCGTTGTGAAAGACGTGGTACCTCCGTGATCCAATGCAATAAGAGGGTAGGTGGTAGAACTTTTCTGCAAAGTTCGTCTAGGTAGGTACCACAGCTTTGCCAGTTATTCTGCCGCCAGCAGTAATGTGCAAGCACCGCTATACTCCGGTTTGAAGCGCATTGTAGCCAGCGAAATTACTGGGCAAATGAGACTATGATCTGTGTCTCAGGTTAACGTGCGCAGGATAAAGTCACGCGAAATTTTATTAATTTAAAGTTATGATCTGAGTGATACCGTAATCTGTTATAGGCAGCCTTGACGCTTAACATTAAGCGAACGACAAGCTTTTCACGGCATTCTTTTTAATAAATAAAAAACTACTCCAGTAGGCGTAACATTCTTCCACAAATTACCCCTTTTGTATTTGGGGGTATACTGTGTTTGCATCCAACACTCTTTCATGAACAATTGAACATGGCATAATAATGACGTTGGCCAGTGGGGCAGACGAATTACTTCCTATAAAAAAACCTATAAAAATTAAATCACTTTAAAAATGTGGGAACTTTGTTTCTCATAATTATCGTTTTCTAGCGCCGCGATAGTATAGTTTATTTTATTTATCAAAATGTTACCATTATAAAAAAAATGAGAACTAAACTGTTTAATAATAATGAAGTGCATCAGTGCCACACACGGAGCCGAATAGACGTCGAATGGTATCGTGAGAGCTAATTTTGTTTTAACTTGTTTTTTTTTTCATGCTTTTTATGCCACTTTTTATTGGATTGCTTTGCTTGTTTTATTTTAGTAGGGTCGCTGCATATTCATAATATTTGTAAAATAATTGTGTTTCTTTCTATTTCCGCTGTACTAATAATACCTGCGTAACATACAAAAACTATTCAGGTAGTAGTAATGTATACTCCATTTATAGTTGTCATCTTGCTCTTTATTCATACATTTATTTCAAAAATTCTTTATTAAAATAAATATTACATAATAGTGCGTAAAACTCATCGCTAGAATCTAAGCTTTGTTCATCTTAAAAATTAATACGTTTTACAGGCTTAAAGACGCCTTTTTAAACCTTTAATACAAAATGTTGATAATTCAAAAGTTCTCATTAAATCATAATTGAGGGTAGTTACACTTAGTTTTAACATAAACTACTAAGCTACTTCATACGTTTATATCGCGGGGAAATGGTTGGGTATTTGTGAAGATATGTTATTTAAACAGTTGAAATGCGTACATAATAGTAGGTATAGGTAACTATCAGATAGGTATACCTATACAGTTAATATTCTGCAAATTCAAGTTTTGAGATACTTATCTAAACTACATACTTATGTATTTTAATCAAGTAAAACATCTTATTCTAGTCGTCGTTCCATAATAATTATCATTCGTAACCCGATTCGTGCTCTTTATTATTGCCCATTTAAAAAAGTTTAGTAACCCATAACATATACCTATTCTTTCGTTACGCAATATTTAATAGTATGGGGGTTGCAATAAAGAAAGTTTAATTCCGCTTATCAGTCGTATTACCTCACAAAATTCATTATCTACCTACCCTTATTTCATTTAAGTAGGGTCGATGCAGCATGTTTTTGCTTCCACTCTCTTCTGCCAGACGTCATCTCAATATTCACTGCCTTAGCACACATAGTACATATCACTTTTCTACAGTCCAACCGCGCTTTTTCTGCTACTTTTTTACCATCAACATTCATACTCAAACTCTCTTGGTAAATTGGCTTTCATAACATGACCATGCCTCACAAAGATTGTGAATATAAAATCTAATAATGATAATACAGAATGAAATAACCATAGATTGAATTAATAAAAGAAAACGTTAAATTGCAGAGCAAGTGGCCTTTGGGACCTCCTGTTAGAAAAGCAGCTGTAAGGAAGGCGATGCGCCGCATTAAAGCGCGCCGATCGAAACTCCCCTCACATGCATCTCTGCCACACCGTCAATATGCAGTCACATATGAAGAACCGCGCAATAGAAAACCAAAGAATGATTTGTCGCCTCCGGCGCCTCCGATCATGTCCATACCGGCAATGGGAGCTGAATGGCCGCAGCCCGAAGTATCCCCAGGAGTGTTCAACATTTTCGAGCATCCGGAAGTTTGGGAAGACCTTGAAGATGCTTATGAGAACAGTCGTAGAGAATTGGATTCGAATGGTGAAGTCACAAACAGACATTTAGACCCACATTTTAGACAGATAGCAATGTTGATCGTGAACGAGCTTATTGCTATACCACCAAACGTTGCTGCAGTTTTGACCGATGATATCCAGACGCTGATCGCCTATATAAAAACAGAGCTGCAGAACATCTGTCGCGAGAGCGATGACAGCGATGAGGATTAAGCTGGCGAAGCAAAACCGGCAGGCGTAGTACACCACAAATTAAATTATCTAAGTATATTTTAAGGAAAGAAGTACTTCAACACACGTTTTTCAAGGTATAAAAAAGCATTTCTAGAAAAGATTTTAATATTCCATCTTGGAGGTATCCTACTGACTGACCCATCTCTATGTTAATGATGAATATCTATCATTACGAGTATTTCAGTACGAGCTTCGTGTTTAACCTGTGGTTTGGTATGCGAAAAGCATTAAAGACATTCCGAAAAAGGGGGAAAAGTGAACACGGCTTACGAAATGATTAGATAAGGTCCACTGCAATGGGGAGCGAGTTACTTGATTGCCGTCAACAAGCGAAAGGCTCACTCATCTTATTGTTTAAATTAATACGATTTATAATTAATTAAAAATAAACATGTGTATTACACTGCTTTATTAGTGCTCCGATTGATTGCAATTAAGTTACATGATTATAAATCATAGATTTGGTTGAAACTATTTGACTAGTGTCAAATATCTATTCTGCCGTGTTTACGATAACCGCATTAACTAGGTTTTGGCATTTTTCGAGAAAAACGCGTTTAAAGTTTTTATTTTTATTTTTGTTGTATCTCCGGAATTACTTGAGATATCAACATGGAAGTGGTACCAAAACAAAGATAAAAGTGTCAATAATATAATAAGTACAAACAGACATACATACACAGCATACTTTACTATATTATTTGTAAAAAGCACTTATCGCTAGCAGCCTCCAATAACTGTTGCCCATGATAACTAGTCATAAGCGCACCAACTGGTATACTTGATGCGCTTTTGTTATGTCTATCAATATAATACATTGGGGTGTTTCCCCAATTCTTCAATAATAATACATTTGGGAAATGTGCAACTATTTCATAAATATTTTATAATGCACATAAAGTTAAAGACAATGGTTAAATTTTAAAAGATACAAATATTTCCAATTTGTACAATAGTTTGATATACGCAATCACCTAATCAGGGATTTATATTTCTGTAAGACTTTGGATTGAAATTCATGCATCCCGTTCGTGAATCATATTTATCCTTTACAGACTAATCTGAAGTTTTCATACTTAAGCAGAGTACCATCTGGCAAAAACATCTGGTGCTTAAGAAATTGAACAAAGTCAAAAATAAACTAAAGCTTCAAAATAGTAATTAAAATTAGTAGAAAATTAATACAAATATTTTAATGTAAGATTTTGAAATTTGAAATAAACCAAAGTATGTATTTTACACTAAATAAGTGAAAAATTTCCAATAATGTGGTGTCAGAGATAAACTTATATACTATTTATCACAATAAAAATCGAAAATACTAAGTTCTAAGGGCTATAAAATCAAATACCTACAATATTACAGGCTTTTAGAATCACCACAGTTACGGATATCAAGCAATCCAAAATTATCTTAATGTTACTTATTAATTTTCAGTAGCAGGTTGCTGCAGTTCTAGGCGATTTTTTGTTGGACACCTCAGTTGCACTAAGGCATCCAAATTTTGCATATTTCTACATGACTTGTCTACTTCAGTGAAAAGAATTACATAGTACATTGGAAATTGTCAACGTTTACATTTTTTAACCCCTATTTTTATTAGTTTTATTATATTTTTATAACAAGTATTTTTTATTTTGTTTCTCATGCATTATTTTAATCTAAATGAAGAGCACAGCAGGAATCCGGGGATGCCAAAAGAAAAAATTTGTATCGGATTTTTTTTTGGTAGCCATTGATACAAAATGGGTTCCGCACGTTAATTATCATTTAGAATCCCTTTGTTTTTTAACAATAACTTGACAAAATATACTAAATATAAAATCACATGTTTTTGTATGATAATCACAAAATAGATGTTAAATTTCGGTACTTACCTTCAGAAAAATGAAATTATGGCAATTCAGTTACTAGAGTTAGCTTGAAGATAATTTTACGATTGTTCAATATCCGTAACTGATTATTTTAAGTGCCTAAAAATATATTATTTAAACTTATTTTTTATTATTTATGATTTTTAAAGCAGTATCGCCTGCTCAGCGTAATCTACAGATCAATTTATTTTTTATTAATGAATCCCCGCTCGGTGATGGCGCCATTACCGCGAAACACAAAATAGGAACTCCCACTGTGCCCGGGTTCAGTACCACCACTTTACTTAACATAAATGTACTATCTTATACATTTTCCGTGAACTAGTCTGTAAAGCAATATTTAACGTGCTATGCTTTCCTTTTAATAAGCGCATAATCTCTTAGTTGATGCTACTAATCTAAGCACGCTGCCAATGATGAATATAGAGATTGCTAACAATAGAAGCACTGACTCAAACATAGTGCGCTTATGACTAGTAAGCCATTGAATGCTAGAAAAAAAGTTTGTACTAACTGTGGAGAGTGCGCTTATGATAAGTAACACTGCAAAAAAATCTTAGTTGATGCGTTTATGAAAACAAAAAACCTGTTAAATGAAGGAATTTGTGCAATGTTACTTTGAGAAAATTGTAGATCTTGTTTTTCTGATACCAGATCTCGTATTAACTCAATTTCGCCAAAAACCTTAGTTGATGCGCTTATCGAAAGCGCGGCAGTATTATTTTCGTGATCTCGATGCATGTACTTACGTAGCTCAATTTAGAATATGTTTGAAAATGCAAGGTTTAGGTGTTTTCACGAAAGTTTACTAAATAATAATTAATGTTTCCTTCCTAACAATGCAGGTCATGAAAATGTATCGCATATGTTACTGTGTTTTGGTTGGTAGGCCACTGGAAATGAGTGACTAACATAGTATAAAAATTTAACGGCTCAAGAGTTTGTAAAACTCCTAGTAGCAATTTACATTGCAAGGTGCTTACTTATACAGCGAATGGTCTGTGGGATCATCATAGATAAGATATGAGAAACAAAAGAATGATAAAACTCGATTACTCACTCATTTTCCCATTAATCCGAAGCGGGAACTTGATTTTTTTATTTAGCTAGCCTGGCTACCCAAGTAACAATTGTTATATCTCGAGATGGTAGTGGCGATTATTCTTTACGTAAATAATTACTAGGTGGTAGGACATTTCTGCAAAGTTCGTCTAGGTAGGTACCACAGCTGTGCCAGTTATTCTGCCGCCAAGCAGTAATGTGCAAGCACTACTGTGTTCCGGTCTGAAGGGCATTGTAGCTAGTGAGACTTTATGACCTGATTACAGGGTCTAATAATCTTATTACTCTTCTTTGTGTGATGTCTCAGGATGGCGTGCGCAGTGCAGTGTCACGCAAAACTTTATTATTTTAAAGTTCACAGTGACACTGTTACTGCTATGGGCGGCCGTGTCGCTTGACATCAGGTGAACGACTTATTCGCCACGTCATTCATTCACATAAAAAAATAAAAAATTTAGACTGATGCACGATGCGATTTTTTTAATTCTCTATAGGCAAGGCTTTACAGCACTGTCTCACCTGATGGAAAGTGATGATATTTACATATCAAACTATTTAGGAACCAACCTTTGAGTTATTGAGCCATAATGCAATCGGTGTTTTACATTTTTAAATAATACAATATTATTGTAATTTAAAACATTATAAATAAGTATTAATCTCCGCTTCCCACGAATGTCATTTTCAGATACAATTAGGTACTATTTTCGAGTTGCCTGGGCTAGCTACAAAACAGAACACTAAAACCTTGAATTTCCGCTTGGTCGATTTTAATATAATTAAGTTAATAATGGTTAGTTAAATAAATATTAAATTCGATGTCTATCGATTTGTTGGCGTTTTCGAGCAAAATCGGCCCGCCGAGTTTGTTTGCCAGTTCTTCTCGGTAGAGGTTCTTCGAACTGGTAATTTAGGTGCTTTTAATGTTTATGTAATCATTGTACTTTATCCTGTATTAAAACAATCGACTTTTCAGTGTTGTAAATGGATTTTGCTGGTAAACCTTCAAATTAGTTATATTCTTTGATATCATATAGCATATAAGTTAATGTATAGGTATAAACGTATGCACTACACAGTTGTCTTAAGAACTAAGGATAAAAACGAAAAAACCCACAAAATAATTAATGTTTTAACTATTCAAAATTGACTTAAAATTATTTGGGATTTATATGTCTACAAGGCTATGTATGTTTTACTCGAGGGTACTTAATTCCTATTGAAATGTTTGTATAAGATTCACCCGCAGGTACCAGAACTCGTGTGAATTTTAGAGTAACTACTTGGCAGGTCTTATTATCTAGCTAGAAGATCGTTGGTCGTTGTTGCGATTTTTTTAGCAATAAGTTTTTTAAATATTACAAAAAATAACGGGTGAAACATTACCTAAAATATGCTTAGCAGTAATGCAGTCCAGAACACTATCGTCATTTAGTTTGATGTTTTATTTCTTTATTATAATTAAATTATAAATTCGTAGGTAAGGTAAGCTTTGATTTCGTTTTGATCCACGGTTTTGGGACACCATAGATATGACACTAGCGTAGTAATAAGGTAAAAAGTGGTGGAGTTTATTGAGAGAGTGATAACAGGATGTGGTAATATCAGGTATTGAAAGAAGGTATTTAAGGATTTTTGAGCATTTATTTAGTTATTAATGGAAATAAAGTGAATTTTGGTGTGTTTTATAGTTTTATTTTGATTCGTCTTTCATTCTTAAATAAATAGGAGTAGAGGTAGATATATACTGTAAGTTAATGGTTAAAGTATATAGCTATTATACAAATAGATGATGACTAAATGCCAGTGAAAGATTTTATTTACTATGGATACGTATAATATGCCTACAGTACTATGGAGTTCATAAAGATTGAAGGTTAGGTAAGTTTATTTGAAATTATAAAAAACCTACCATGTCACAGAATAGATTATAGTATGCCAATGTTGTAAAAAGTACATCCTTTGGCGTGTCTCTTACACAAATGATGTGCGTAGATTTCATCGTGTTCCAGTTATTGAATCCAATAGAATCGTTAATTATTGATATTATGCCCACAACCAGACCGTTGATAAGCTGCTTGTGGCCCACGACCATCAAGTCCAATGTAAAACGCAGTATAAAAAGCAGGTTAGACGCTAACTATATATCCCTGCAATGAATCAGTCTTCAGACGAAGGCAGTTCAAGCCCAGAGCTGACGCCCTTGCTGCCTTCTGCGCCGCCAGCCTCAGAACAGATTACCGCCATGTCGGTGGATCAGGTGCGTTATGCTCCCAGGAGCTGCAGGAATCGTCTTGGCTTTCATGTTGCGCTTTCAACGTGATGATTTTTCTCGTAACGCTGCTCGATTTTGAGAATAACCTTTTCATTGCTGAAGCAAAACTAATTGAAAGGCTTCCTTTATTTCTAGTAATAGTAACCTACCATGACACGATACCGTCATGGTACCTGCAGTTTTGGATCTAACTGAAAATATAACATCGTGTTGATATTTTGATATCTTATGGTTTTGTTTTTCGTATTTCTGCGTTTTATATTTTTTGATGACACCTTGAGATCGTTAACCAGTTTGAGCAGCTATACCTTCCGAGGAAGCTAGTAAAATAATGTACATATTTTGTTATGTTTACTCCAACGTTGGTCATGATGATAAATCTGGTAACTATAACAAAATAAGTACAAAGTCTTTTAGGTTTTTAATTACCTACTTCTAATGTCGCGAAATCCATATAGAATGTCTTTAAAACTCTATACTTACCTAAAACGTGGACATAAAAATTCAGCCTTCGGTGTTTTGTCGTTTTTATCTCGGTATTATTTTTTTCTATAAAATTGTTGTTCTAGTTTGATTTCGCAATGTCTATTGTATGCCTACAGCTACACACCATAGTTGAGTTCGATCATCCTGTATTAATGTCTTCTTCAGTGCTATTTTGTCAATGTGCAAGTGCATGTACTTCGGCTTTTAACACAGAGCTATGAAACAAATGGCGCTTCTGTAGAGGGGAAGCGTTTGTTTTTGCTCTGTTGCTTTTAACATCGTTTTTGTTTAATATGTGTCGTTGAATTTTACTACTATTGACAATTATTCAAAATATGTTGCTAAGTAATAACATATTGATATTGATATCTAGAACATATCAATATCTAGAACTGTTTTGGTGGGTTTCTTTCGGAGCACTTATGTTTTTTTTATATCTGTATATTATTCTGATTTTTATTTCTCAGGTTTATATATTATGCTTATAATTTTTTTTAAACATCAATCACACATGTATATTGTATGTCACCATCTTTTTGTAAGAACCGTTTGTTAAAAAAAACGCGGTTATTTATAGACTGTCGATTTATTGCAAACGGGCAATGTGTCTCACAATAAAATAGGTGATTTTTCGGTTATTTATAATTAATTGGCATCAATTCGTTTTATTACAATAAAACGAATTGTGTACTTCTAGTGTGGTCAAAACTAACCTAACACTTCTCCGCGCTTTGCTCGTCGTCGTAACCACTAGTGACCCTAAAAAAACAATAAATTTCAGCAAAATTGGACCATTAATACGGGTTTGTTCACGCTACTTAAACCCGTTTTTTTATAAACTCACCGCTGGTCACCGACTATTTATATAAATAATCGAAAAATCATTCGTTTTATTGTAAGACAATCTGTCAGTTTGCAATAAATCGACAGTTTATAATAAACGGGTTTAGATACGTTTTTTAAAACAAACGGTTTTATAAAAACACTGTGACATATACCAAACTACGCTCAGTTATGAATCTGAGTTCAAGACAATATTTCATTTTCAAAAATGATCAATTCGTGAATGAAATCTCTGCATCAATTAACGACTTAGCATCATTCTGTAATATAAGCATGAGCCTTAATAGTATATCAGTCGGTATATTATATACTTAGAATGGGACACTCTGCTAGGTGAACCGATGACCTGTTGACTTGGTTAAAACCGTGGGAGCCGTTGGATGCATGAGGCAAGCAGCAGCTCAAAGTGGCGCTCCGTGGAGGACGCAGTGGACGTCTTCAGGCTGAACATGATTATCAAAATTAGCAGATTGGTCCCTTTGCAGATACCCTATGAAACTCTTCAAGGACAACTGCTCATGTCTTGCAATTTGGGTTTTCTGTGGTCCTCGTCAGCATGTTTAAATTATGGGCTCTGAAGTTTTATTATTCAGGGCCTGAAGTCTGTTCAATTATGTGATAATGGTTCATGAATGGTGCCATAATGACAGATTTTGACACTAATGGTAGTCTACTTATGGTTTGTAGACTAACATTAGTGTCAAAATCTGTCATTATGGTACCATTCATGAACCATTACGACATAATTACACATGACGCAAAATAGCAGACTTCAGGTCCAGGTTGAACAGTCAAAGGCTTTGAAGGTGCTCTTCAAATCAAAGACAAGCATCTTGACCAATACATTACATAATATGCTTATGTATAATGTATCGCAATCAAAGCCATTATCTTGAAGATTTCAAATTAATAGCGTTAAGACGATGCAATGGGCTTTGAAGGTACTACGTCATGAAAAACATCAGTATGAGATTCAGTTGATTGAAGACGATAAGATATTTATGCGTTCGCGTTCAAGTTCAACTGGACAAAAACGAATGCTGTCAGTTCTTATACAAAATATCAATGCTAGCACTTTCTACTCGACGGCGACTTGGCGCATCGCTTGAACATGTTATTGTTGCATACCATACAATAGCCATGATAATTTTTTTTTGCATAAATTAATAGTATTTCTCAAAAGATAAACATTTTAGAAAATAAAAATAAAATATCTCAAAAAATGACAAAGTTACAAGCATTTTAAAAACCGGAATAGAAAGAGATAGCTCAAATGGCCAGTGACGTCGAGCAAGGTCGTTCATAGTACCTCAATACTAAAGCTGTGGTAACTTAGTAATGAGGTACTATGAGGTAAGAGAATGTATGTAATAATACAGTCTCTTTGGCATGTAACGTCACAAGTGGATTAATCATAGAAACTGTCGAGGCGCTCTGTTTCGCGAGAAAGGGACAAGAGATGCCCCCTACAGAAACTTTAAAAGCTTGTTACTCCGTGCTTTATTTACCGATTTTACTTATTTTAACAATTATTGCATTCATTTGAAAAGTGAAATGTCCACACATTTTTATTTATTTATCTTTAATCTTCTTCGTGAAAGTAATATTTACTTCTTAATTTTTAATAGTAGTCATCATGCCTATTGGATATTAATGTGAATTAAGCATTTCCAGACTCCTGATTCAGAATATTTTTAATATTTCCTTTACAGCTTCAAGGAAATTATGTGTAAGTATTCGTTCCGTACTATCGATATATTTGTAAGTGTGCATGTTAAATGAGTAAAACGAACCACGCACGATGTTGTTTTCGAAAACTGGAAACAATTTATTTTTCCCTAGGTGGCGGAAAAATCCTGCCAAAAACGTAAGCTGCTTTTTCTGTTAAAAGAAAAAATGGCTCACTTGTTTATTTTTGCTATATTATGGCTAAAATATAAAATTAATGCCGTACGCGAGATTTTGCCTTCAACAAGGCTGATAAGTGTAGTTTTTTAGTAGTTTGCTTAGCTACTTATTAGTTTACTAGACAAAAGTACTAATAGTATTACCAATGGCTGAGCAATTAGGTAGTAGGTATGCTATTATTAAGAATTTACGATGTTTTTAAACTGTGGTAGACTGTAGAAAAAGTAAATCGTAGTAAGGCCAGTTAGCCGACCACTTATTCTACCTATTTTCATTGTGTGCTCAAAGACATTTCCTTATTGATTGTTGTACTAATCCAGAAAGCAATTCCGAAGACTGGCAGCAACATTTCAGTGTTGCAAAACATCCCGGTGCAGACGAAGATCAACATGAACAGAGTTGGCGGCAAGGCAATGACGGTCAACAACAAAGTAAACTTCCAACGAAGCACTGTACAATCTGGAGGCCTTAGCACCGTCCTCACCACTGGGAAGTCTCTTTTGAAGGACAAGGAGCGGAAGATTCCCAGCCAATTTTCACAGCAGTTTTCCGATGACAAGATGGCTGGTGACGATGATATTAACGACGTAGCTGCTATGGGTGGTGTCAACCTCGCTGAGGAGTCGCAGAGAATCCTCGGCTCTACCGAGATGATCGGCACGCAAATCAGGTAATAACTGAGCGAACAAAGTGACCAAAACTCTGCTTCAACTTTCCCAAGTTTGTTTTCGTCTGTCCCGATGTACGTACTCGCGTACAGGCCGCATTTTTCAACGAACCTTGATGAAACTTGGTGTACAAGTTCTAGTGTTGGCGAAATATTGGCTCAAATGTATACACTGGACCCTAACTAGTATGCTAACGACACGATCACTACACTTTTTCATGTTCAGGCTAGTTTTGGTTGTACCTGATGAGACCCCGTGACCGTGGCATCGATTACATGTGTAAAGAAGAAGGCTTCTCATTACCACATTAAAATTCCAGGTCATGTAAAGAGGAGTATCTGATCCCGATGCCGGTTTTGCAGGCCCGAATGAAGGCTATTTCAGCAACGCATGGGCTTGAAGAACCAGCGCCGGACGTCGCCGGCCTAATGTGCCACGCGCTCCATGAGCGTCTCAAAATGGTTGTGGAGAAGCTTGCCGTTATCGCGCAGCATCGCATCGACTTGGTAATAAAGGTACAATGTATTAGTAGTTGCATGGCTAGAGCTGCTTGACAATAATTAAGCATGATGCAACTGCAACACTGCAACTGTTATGGGCGGCCGTGTCGCTTAACATCAGGTGAACGACTAACTCGTCACGTCATAAAAAATAAAATGATCGTTTGTGTGGGGCGAAGTTTGGGAAGCTGTATGTGTTCAGAAACCAGGATGATAATGTCACTTTGATTGCAACGCAATAGCTGTTTTCTGTATAACTATTCACATAAAACATTAACTGTGTATCGAATTCGTGAAATCCATACAAAATTTCGTTTCAATGCAGTTACGCTATCGTCTATCGGAGACTTGTAGCTTGTAACTTTGATGTTGTGCAAACGCCCAAGAATTCATTTTTGATGTGAAAAATTCCTAGTAACTATGCACTTAACTTCATCATCGTCATTATCATTATCAACAGTCTGAAGATGTACCCACTGCTGCACATAGGCCTCCCCTACAGAGCGCCACTAGCGACTCGCCTCCGTATCCATCGGATCCCCGTGGGTTTCACCAGATCGTCAGTCAACCTAGTGGGGAGGGCCAGCCTACGCTGCATCTTCCGGCACATTGATACTGTCAAATCTATACCTAGCAGGTTACATCCTCATTACATACCAGTGAATACGCTTTAAATAATTGCAAACTTCAAATTTCATATCTCAGTACTGAATTCTCATTACTTGAGAAAAATTAACTACCCACTTTTTCAATCGCTGCAATTTCCGTCTGCAGCAAACGTCACATTCAATTGAAGAGCTTGTATATTAAGTGACGGATAAGCGGTCGTGTTCTTTGAAGTTATGAGAAATGTAAGATATTTACGATTGTAAAATGAATTTCATCCGTGTTTTGCAACTGTATTGCGTTCGTGAATATAAAAATGTGAATATTATCGGTATGTGACGGTTTTTGGTTACCATGCCAATTCTATGTAATTATATGTTGTTATGTGCTGCTTTCGTTGCAAACGCGTATGAAGCTGAACTGAATTGCTTTAAAAGAGCGGTAAAGGTAATTATAGCTTCCTGTGCCATAAATCTATGTAGTTTTACCTAAACAGTCCACTTTAATAACAAATTAATCTGCACCAGACTGACAACCGCTACGAAGCGACACAAGACGTGAAAGGGCAGCTAAAGTTTCTGGAAGAACTAGATCGTGTGGAGAAGAAACGTCGCGAAGATTCCGAACGCGAGATATTACTGCGGGCAGCCAAGTCCCGTTCCAAGAACGAAGACCCGGAGCAGGCCAAGCTGAAAGCTAAGGTAAGTTCTTACTACGTTAGCGAAGCACGGCTATTAGCGGTTCTTATCCAATCGGTAAAGTTAAACAACGTTCCCCCCCATATGACCCCATCATAGTAGTGACCGCAGCGAAAAGATACAGCAAAAAGTGGTATTTACAACAAAGCGCTACCGTGTTCCGAAGGGCACGCTAACCGTCGGTCCTGGCTGTTGTTGTATGAGAGTAGTCGTTAAGCCAAGTCCGAAGCCTTTTGGCAGCCTAAAAATTCTGACACCAGGGATGTCTTCGGGTTCCTTATAGAATGTTTTTTTCCAGGCTAAAGAGATGCAACGTGCTGAGTTAGAAGAGCTAAGGCAGCGGGAGGCCAATCTCACGGCTTTACAAGCCATAGGGCCGCGCAAGAAGGCCCGACTTGACGGGCCTGGCGGCTCGAGTGACTCTGCACCATCCACCGCGTCTACTAGCTCAGGCGTGGTACGTAATAATGTGGCGTAACTCAAACTGACTACAAAAATTTAATTGATATCAAAGTTATGCAAACTGATTTTGAATTGGTATATTATCCGGAAAGGAGGTAAATCTACACCCTAAGGTAGACAATGTTTCTTCTACGACTTTTTTAAATTTATAGTTTTTCTTTGAAGAAATGCCATGTAAAGTTTACGTTCGAAGATAGCCTTAGCGCAGCTAGGCGGTTGGACTTCGTCCTTGACCGAGTGCACATAAATGAGTTTAAGTTTTTGGCTTTGCCATATTAATGACGTTAACAAAAATAAAAATTAAAACACATGGATTTCCATTCACAGGCCAGGGATTTTTATATGCCTTTTCTGCCCGCTCAGCACTTTAGCCGCCCAGTATGAATTATGCCGTATTTGGCTTGTTTTCAATAAAGTAAGAAGCTATTTTCCGAGAAGGTGTATAAATAAGCATAGTATAAGTATACATGTGTATTTTTCCTGTGACAGGCGGGACGAGGCCAGGTGGCGTTGCGCACGCGCCTCAAACGTATCAACCAACGAGACATGCTGTTCTTGATGGAGACAGACAAAGATACAGCGCACTCTCTCATGCTTTACAAAAGCTACCTGAAGTAAAAAGAAAGTCTCAAAGAAAGCCATTTAGATGCCTTTGAAATTATCTTCTGGGCATGGACTAATAGTTTTGAATTCGCCCAGTTCGGCGTGAATATTTTATAAATGAAAATTATGTATAATATTTATGATTTTTAAGCTAGGCAAATATTTATGATTTTTATAGCAGTATCACCAGACAAGCGTAATCGCCGCTCGTGATTCAAATTTTTACTTTACAAATTAATCTATGAACAAATAATTAACAAATGTTGATGTATAAATTTCAACGGCATTACACATAACTTTGTTATGTTTACTTTTTAATATACAGGGTTAATATTAAATTTACAAAAATACCTTTCAAAACGTACTCATACCACGGAAACATACAACCTTTGTTCTACAACATTCAAATTTTAAAGATTTTTTTACAAACTTTTGTTGTTACTTGTGTGGTTTCGCGTTAATAACATACCGAAAACTTAATCATAATAATGGTCAACGAATAATTCATGCAAGACAAGAATATTACAGATCTTCAACCCATTACACAAGCGAAAATATTAAGCCTAGAAAAAACGGTCGAACAAAAGTTGTTTGCTTAATTGGTGTGAATTTATGGTTAATTAAAAATATTCCTGTATTTCCTCTAAAAAGGAAAGCAGTAAATGTTTCTTAATATTTTTTAATTTATTTTATTGTTGTTAGTGGCCTTTTTGTAGTACTAGTAAAAGGTGCCTAGTTTAGAACCCTTTATGTGTCTGGCTTATATTTTATGTTATTTTTATTTAGGCTATTTTTTATACTCACTGTATTGCATTGGATAGGTCAGGGTTGCCATATAGGCGCATTATTTGAAGTTATATAGTTCTGATAATATGTTAATATTATACTTTTGGTGTAAAAATAAATTAAAAATTATAGGTACAAACAGTATGAATTGCTGTACCCCTAGTACCTACCGGCCGTATTTATAAACTTTTAGTAGTTTTGGATTAGTTACATCGGCTTTTGTCCTTTTTTGACATTTGAATGCGATCGAAAAAGACAAAAGATGGTGTCACTAATCAAAAGCTACAACGTTTATTAATATGCTGAATGCCTTCTGAATTACTGATATTACTGTATTCGGTAATAGTGGGTAAGTATCGTAAAATATTAGTATAAAATAATCAATAATTAAATAACGCCCACCACATACTTAGAACCTGGGCCCGAAGTATCCTATTTTGCGTCATGTGTAATTGTGTCATAATAGTTCATGTATGGTACCATAATGACAGATTTTGACACTAATGTTAGTCTGCAAACCATAAGTGGCTTACCCTTAGTGTCAAAATCTGTCATTATGGCACCATTCATGAACCATTATGACACAATTGAAATAACAGACTTCAGGCCCTGGACCCTAACTAGGATTCCCTGTATCTAGGGACCTAGTAGCTAAAAAGACCATGGTGCCTCAACACCGAAACACACCTTCGTTTTTTCCTGTGCACAAATAATTGGCATGTCGCGGGAATTGAATCCGCCGCCTCTGGTTTATTAGCTGGCCTGTTCAACTACCACACCACAGAGGCTGTCACAAATCCCTACGTGTACTAACGTATCTATTCTGTGGTGCTGGATTTCATACAAATGTTTAGCGATACTCCATTACTCGTACTAGGTAAGGAATACCCACTTAGTACTTACCAATCCCCGGGTTACTCGTACGTATGTTAGTTAAACTCATTTACAACTTAAAAATACGAAATGCTCATTGGTTGTCTGTTGATCATCGGCTGCCTTCAACCAATGAAAGTTCAGTATTTTTAATTTGACATTATTTCAACTAACAAACGTATGTGAAAAGGGGTACTTATGACAGTTTAAAGTTATTTATAAGCTATAATATTAGTGTGTCAGTTTAATAACTTATGTTATAATGTTTATGTTTTATTATCACTATTGTGACCAAAAAGACGATCAATTGTTATTTAATATTATTTAAATCGAATTGTTATTATAAGCCAAATAAAAATTATATTTTGTTAGCTTTGTGTTTGTAGGCCTGTTGCGGTTCCTAAAAATGTTATTGTCTTATAGCAAACTGTATATAAAAAGTGTATAATATATACAATAGTATTAATTATTGTATTATGCAACCTAACTTTTCCCTCTGTAATCACCTCTCTCTGTCTTACTAAGGTAATACTAGTTGACACGCCCTAGCTTCTCACGGACTTATTTGACGTCCCTCCCTCCCTTTTCCGTTTCTAGATACTCCTTTAATATACATTAATATATTCGCTTTTATGTATGTAAATATTCTCTTAGTTTCAGATTTACTACCTACTTATTAATTATAGATTATAATGGGACCATTCGACTAAGAATAAGCGTAAATACCTAAATCTAAAATGTGAAATGTTTTTTACATTCGCTATTCAAAATTAATTAGTAAGAAGAATGTTATTTTTTAGTATTTTTACCAAATTGGCAGGGTTTAGCCAATTTACCACCAAATAGTGGTTGTGCACAGAATAAAATCACTTTTCCGTTCAAATATTTGTGAAACTAATTAGTCTTAAAATTCATTTTGATACCAATCTTTAATTTATGTACACGACGAATTTATTATATCATCTATATTTATTTTTGTTTATGTTCATCTAATTATAATCAAACGAAAAAAAATAGTTTTAATTGTATTGATAACTACCTATTTAAGATAAGCTGAATATTTTTGAATTATATTTTATAACATCATAAAGTTTACTTTATGATAATACATTCAAATAACAAATATTTCGAACATGGCCAAAGTTTTAAGAGCTAAGTAACTATATATTATGTTTTGGCCAAATGCAAAGACATTCCTAAAACAACAGATACTTAATGATTTTGCAAAAAAAAATAATTTCATTTGTAGTTAATGTAAGTATAGAACTATTGTAGATATAGATATGATAAATTACCATTGTCCAATGCAGTAAGATCACAAAAAAGTAACGTATGATCAATTTTTATTAAACTTATTCCATCTGTATGTTTTAAAGCTCTGCGGTGGACACCTAATATGAAAATATGTAAACCATATTATATTTCTCCCGCTCCTATAGCCCTCTCCCTTCATTTTTCTTTACGACAGGATCCGCAAATTCGGCGACGCAAATGAAGCCAATACCGTAGTATTGGCTTCATTTGCGTCGTTTGCTAATTGTTTTTTACTGTTATATAAATCATAGAATATACAATTAATGCGTATAAATTACTTGCTTGTTGTTCGTGAAACCCGCACTTAGCCGTTTTTGTAAACGTAAAATATCCTAAATGCACAGAATTCCCCCTAAAGTCTTCGCCTAAATGTTATTCTGAAAAATTAGCTATAGCCTTTATAACAGCGTTATTCTTCTATGTTTATAACCCTTAGAGCATTTAGAAATGCTCTAAGTTATAACCATATCTATAATCCCAAAAACGTCCCAAAACCACCTGATAGTATTAGAATTAGATGTCTGTGCCCAAAACATTGAAACCCGTGCTGTGATTTGTGATTTCAGTGTTATGGGTGGCCGTGTCGCTTAACATCAGGGCCCGAAGTCTGCTATTTCAATTGTGTCATAATGGTTCATGAATGGTACCATAATGACAGATTTTGACAGTAATGGTAGTCTACTTATGGTTTGTAGACTATTAGTATACTTCGGGCCCAGGTGAACGACTAGATCGTCACGTCATTCAATAACATAAAAAAAATTCAGCGGCCATAGTAATCTTATTTCTGAACGGGCTAATGCTGTGATAGGGTTGATACCATCATCAGACACATTATACAATAGTATAATATAAACGAATAACATAACACCAACATACGCCATCAACATCGGTTAAATTGCTTTATATAATTATATTATTCTATATGAATTAAGTTTTTGCACAGATAACGTAATACAGTAGTTGTAGTCACATATTTTTCCTAAAGTCACAAAGACAATTTAAGTGTGTTATAATTTCATAAGCATTCATTCATTGATGTTCAAAACGTATTAAATGCATATTAATTTATCATTAAAGGTAGGTTGTGTAGACTGCTGGATAAAAAAAACCTACTTATAGCATTAAAATTGAATATGATCATGTTCAACATTTCTACTTAATAACGTACTGTTATATTTAAATTATTAAATATAAGTTTTATATGAATTTATGTAACAGTTTTAAAGCTATAAATGAACTGTAGGTAGGTGCCTACCCAAAATACCGTCTATTGATTCTAGATATTGTCATCTTGTCATCCTAAATATTATTGTCGCACATCCCTAAATAAGATCTGGGTCAATTCTTTTGTTAATTTAATAAATTAGTAATTAAGTAAATTAATGTTTTTGAATGTTACACTAGAGGTATAGCTGTGTTAGAATAAATCTAAATTTAGAAAAATCTAGATTTTAATTTTTTTCTCCACTGTCCCCGTTTTATGCACAGAGCTATGAAACAAATGACGCTCCGACGCTTCGCACCTAGAGGGAATCGTTTTTTTTAGTCTGTGGTTTTATCGAATTATTATTTCGCACCATTGCCCTAGATAGGTTAACTACAAGTTTATTTGAATGAATATATTATTATTACTCAATATCAAGTAGCTATTCCAAAAGCGACTTGTCGGTGCAACGCGTGACCAAGTTGTTGGCACTTGGCTCAATGCATCAGCATTGCAATTCAACGGGGCAATGCTGTTGGGTACGCTACCTACCGGCAGTGGGCTGGAGCATTTGGACTGTCTATAAGGCCATCGTGGCTATTGCACATGCACAGTCCATATAATGTTCTTTGTTGTAGGTAGTGTAGCTAGTTTAGTTTTTATTATTATAGTAGTTAGCTTTAGTAATAAAGGCATATTGCCCGCTAAAAAGTAGCTATACGTTTATAATATAAATCCAGAAGAGTTTCGTATAATAGCCATAGTGCATAGACTTTTTTTATATGTGTAAAACAAAGAAGTTTTATCCCATACAATACATATAACTTCCTTGGTGTAGACACATTACTTATAGGTAAAGGCCTGCATGGGTGTACAATCAGATAGACATCTTATATAGGGCGTATTTTACAGCCAGGGCATGAAGTCTGCTATTTCAATTGTGCAAAGAACTTATACGTATACTATATCTCTGGAATGCCTATGGCGCCGGCGGCGGATGGAAACGCGGTCCGATGGAGATAGGGACGTGTGAGGCTCTTGTCTTTTTCAGTAGGGTGACCATGAAATGTGACCCGTAGCTTCAGGTGAAGCCGCGAGGCACAGCTAGTTTGAAGAGGTCTTCAATCCCTAGTAACTCAAAATTGTTTACTAGTACTTGCCTAGAGGGTCGAAAGCGGATGACTTGACACAGTTGAAACTTGAAATAAAAAAAAGTTGTGGTTAGTTGAAGTTCCTCCTCGCTTCACTCGTCGTCGCATTTGGTAGGTAGAAAAAGTATTGACATCTGTTGAAAAGTTTGGCATTTGTCATTTTGTCAAAAGAAGATTGTCAAACTGACATCTGTCAATATCTTGGCCAGCCCCCCCCCTCCTATTACAAAGGAGATAGCAGTGCTGCTGACGTGCGTCTGCCGCTCAACTGCTGTCAAAATTGTATGAAAATTTACAGCAGTTGAGCGGCCCCTTCGCTGGTGTGTGTATGAGAATACCATAGGCGATAAACGAAAAAAGTGAGTTATTGTCAAATGTATGCCCATTTTTGCATGAAAAACGCAATTTCGATAACAGTATGTACTATGAATGCAGGCAAATTGAAATATGACACGTTTTTGTAAAAGTTTGACAAAACCCTGTTGGTGAGTGTGTGAGTGGCCTTTGGGTCCCCTAGATATCGATTTTCCCCCAAAAGTAAAGATGCTCTGATTGGAGCATCTTTATTCGAATGCGGATCGCCGTTTTCTTCATAATATAGCGTAGTTACCTACGCAGTGTCTACACGCACATTATGAAACTGAAGCACCCTTAAGAAGCCGGAACGCTTTGTACGCACGAGCGGAGCACGCACACACATCATATGCAGCCGGGCGCTCTACTTTCATCTGACACACATATGTAATGATCGGCAAGGATCTTTTGGCACGTGGCGAAAATTGGAACTACCGCTGACATCTTGTCAAAGTGTCATTGTTGACAAATCGCTGCAGTTGCCATCTACGTGAATCTTAAGTCCCACCCAAATTACCTTTAAACTTATAAATTGGTTTACTTGTATGTGCCCAAGTTTATTTAATAGCATTTACCATTACGCGCATTATACAATACAATAATACTTTATTAAACACCAATAAATAAGAATGCACATAGGTACAAATTTATAAAAAAATGGTAGAACAACGGGACGCCTTATCGCATTAAGTGATTTCTTCCAGGTTATCTTTGTATGGACAGGAATAACAAGCGTAACGGTTGGTGTTGTGACAGTTACAACTTACATCTAAGAACAACAATGAGATAAAAAAGTGCATGATTACTATGCAAATATAAAAACAATTTATACTAAGTATACCTAGATCCGATTTTTGATGAGTTGAATCGATCCGCCGATGGCATGGTTTCGATCCAATCCGAATGATCGTTCGACTGGATCATTTGCCCTTGATCCGATCTTCAAAAAGATCGGATCGGATTGACGCATCGCTACTGTCATCTCGTCAGTTATTGTCGTCGTGACACGTCCACCCAAGCTGTCAAATCAATCTTTCCGTTTTTTGATTCACGGTTTCTCTTTATATTTCATGTTTTAACAATTTTGAAATGGTAAGATATCACGCAAATACATATGAACTTGCGTAGTAGAACTACTATTATTGATTTGTTAATATAATATAGTTTCAGCCACGTAATCGCCTGTTTGTTGCCATTGTGTCGTGGATGATTTCATGTCGGCCTTTTAGGCTGTAATACTTGTGTGATTGGTGTTTTTGAGGTGTGTAAGTATCTGTATTACTATGTTTGAGGAGACGCTCCGCCTGGAAATCAAGAGGAAATTGACGGCGCGGTCGGACCGTGTGAAGTGCGTGGACCAGCACCCCACGGAGCCCTGGCTGCTGTGTTCTCTGTACGACGGAGACGTACACATTTGGAACCATGAGACACACACACAAATCAAGAGATTTGAGGTAAGCTTTGCAGTTATACTGACAACATAACCAAAATCTTATTTTCAATCATTTGAATTTTTTTAGAATATCTCACGAAGCAGTTTTGCATTCATAACCTTTATAATCTAGTTTATGTTTCACTTTGAAATAATGTAGTAAGTATATTGTTATAATTGTTATAACGTTTTATAACGTGTTGTAAAGTTTTCGTTTGTACCTGATGGGGACCCATCAGGTACAAACGAAAAATAACCCAAACATGAAAAAATTTAGTAATAGTGTCTAGAGAGTTACCAGTCAGTGTCCAGTGTATTCATTTGGCCCAATACTTCACCAACACGCAATAAATGTTTCTTGATAATCTTGCGTTGTGCACAAATAAAATAATTCGTAAAATAGCCCGCGTTATTTTGTTGTATGGGATGAGGCATTCATACTGTGGGTATTATATTATCTGGGATGTTACTAAGGCAGGTAGTTCTTATCCAAACTCACTAATCTAGGTGAAAAGTAATTTATGTTGTGTAATATTTGTAGAAAATTGCCAATGAATTGCACATCATTATACTCTCTCTCTCTGAAGTACTTATTATAATTTCAAAAAGGAAAAAGAGACATCTCAGACTCTTTAGGCAAAGGGTAGGGCTAGATAAGCGGGTTGAAATTTGTTTTTTCTTAATGTTGTGGACTTAAATATCAATTCAGTCTGAACTTCCGCATGGCGCTTACAACAAAGACAACATACAAAATGACTGATTTTGGAGCTTTTATTAATATCTATGTTTGCAGAGTATTTTTCAAAATTATGAAGTCTTCACATTAAGTGAATGTTTGTTGGGCATAGATTATTTTTTTTTGTAAATATTATTTGATAGAAACTTTATAAAATAGGTACAACTATATTTTTTAAACTGTTTGATATTTTTCTATAGAGCTAAATTTATTTATCCTGTATTTGCGGTCATCATAAACAAGTTAATGAAACAAATTACATAATTATTAAATTCCAAGCTCCACATGCCCTAATTTCATCAGAAAACATTCCAAAAACACATTGTTTACCCTACCCTTCGCCTTAAAGCATTGTGGTGGCATGTTAGTATAGGGTTTTCAAAGTACTAATTTAAAGAACTAAGAAGAAGGGATTTATGATACTGTCATTGAGTGGAATCAGGTATTCCCAGTTCTTTTGGTACTATCTATTTATTTTTGGTTCTCCAGTGTTGGTACCTAATAACACAGAGTATTAGTGAATTTTGAACAATCCTCCCTCCCTCCCCTCCTTCCACTCCTGTTGATTGTGGGATAGTCACAGAGCAAAAAAATAAAACACTTCACCTTTAGGTGCGAAGGGTCATTTGTTTCAATGCTCCGTGGTGATAGTGTTGTCCAATTTTCTTGGTGAGCATTGGATGGAGAGATATCTCCATCTTCGTTTGCTATCTTTTAGAACCCACTCTGTAGTTATTTTGGCCTATAGTTCTGCTGGTATACAGCTGATGTGGCCTGCCCAGTCCCACTTCAGGGTGTAATCTTTATTTTTTTTTGACTGAATTATAATATAAGCTAATTTCCCACAACATTCATTAACATTATAATAAAATTATTCTGCAAAATAGTATCTTAAAAATAAACTTTTATTGCAGGTGTGTCCGAATTTGCCGGTTCGTGCTGCTAAGTTTGTTCCCCGCAAGAACTGGGTGATCACAGGCTCGGATGACATGCAGATCTGTGTATTCAACTACAACACACTGGAAAGAGTCCACTCATTTGAGGCACATTCTGATTACGTGAGAAGCATTGCTGTGCATCCTACACAGCCTTACATTCTTACCAGCAGTGGTGGGTACCAGTTAAAGTTTATATTTACCCTCAACTGAAAGAAGATTTATTTTTATGAGTCTTTTTTTTCATATTGAAATCAAAGTATACATAATATTTTTATTTCCCTCGCATTTCAAAAATACAAAATACCAGGGTGTTTCTCCGTAAACTGGCTAACTCCTCCTAAAAAATGAGGCAACAAATGATAATGGTCTGTATCTGGCCTCATCAGCTTTTATTTGTAAAATATCTTCAAACAAACATACAACCCCTAATTTGTCTTAAGTTTTCAGTGAGTAAATTTACATATTGGTAATTCATTTATTAAACTATGCCTTGAAACCGGAATGTGTGAACAAGCGTATAAGCCTTGTAACCATTCATCAGCGTCACCATCTGCGATGCCAACACTGGAGCAGCTATGCCAGCACCCCAAAGCCGCACTCCGGTATTTCAAGGAGCTGGGCTGGCTTGGGTAGATGCTGGAGGGGGAAATGCACAATACACCCCAAGCGGGACGTCAGTGCAGGCCTTACCGCCCCCATTCCAAGTTAGAATTAGAATTATGCCTTGAATGAACATGTTTTATTCATTGCAGATGATCTGCTCATCAAGCTATGGAACTGGGACCGTAACTGGGCCTGCCAGCAAGTGTTTGAGGGGCACACACATTATGTAATGCAGATTGTTATCAATCCAAAGGATAACAACACATTTGCCAGCGCTAGTTTAGATACCACAGTGAAGGTATGTGGTTGAACTAAACTTACTGCCTCGTTTCGCACCTTCACTTTACCTTAGTAATCTAACAAACAATAATAAGATACTTAACTTTATTTTTGTGTCTGGTTGATGTTGTGAAGGTTTTTTGTATTTTGAGGCAGTTATATTGTAAGCAATAACTTGTCAAGAGCAATATAATTATACCAATCATGCTTAGTACTTAGGGTCCTGTAGACGCACGGGTGTTTATTATTTATTTTTAATTATAAATAAAATACATTTCTTAGAAACATATCTTGGAAAACCACAAAACATCACCAGGTCAGATATTACGTGTATTTTTCGCAAAGCTCGCAATTTTAAACCAAAAGCGGTACCTAATTAGGCTCGCCAGTAACCTGGCAACGAAATCTCCGCCTTAATTTTCTAGAATTCAATTAGTGCCAGTTTTTAAAGATAATGATGTTAAAAAACTTTGTAAGATGGAGTGGTTTCTCACACCGCCTGGACCACACAGCCAAGATCATTGACTATAAATCCAGTTGCCCAATGATACAACTTCCCCCCATACGAAAATTCGCGGTGTAATTCAACCGCTAATCCTATGAGAGGAAATGGGACCCCCAATGTGTCTTCTGTTCTTTGTCATTTCATATGATTGTCTCGTTTTGTTACTTCGCCCCCTGCCCATGCAGAGTGAGTCGTGTTTTCACTAGCTATCGATGGGCTTTATAATCTTTTTCCAAGATGAATGAACCATGGATTTGAAATGATATGTTAACAACGTGTACATTTTATGCAGGTGTGGCAACTAGGGTCGTCTAATTCTAACTTCTCCCTGGAAGGACATGAGAAGGGAGTGAACTGCGTGGACTATTACCACGGTGGCGACAAACCATACCTCATCAGTGGAGCTGATGATCGCCTCGTCAAGATTTGGGATTACCAAAACAAAACATGTGTTCAGACCTTGGAAAGTAAGTAAACTGATTACAGAATACATGAATACCAATTTGACAGTTCTAAATCTTGTCATCCCTTACTTTTGGATAGAAATAACAAGGACCAATCATTATTTAATTTGGGGTTTTGAGGATGATATCATTAGATGAATAAATTGACTAATATTGATCTCTCTCTGCACCATTCCTTAAGCTGATTAGAAATAAATCATGAGCTTTAATATCAAACATCGTCATTTTGAGCAGATGGCAATCATTTCTTATTCGATAGTTATGGGTTCCCACAGAGATATGGCTTCATTCCAATAATTTTAAAAAGCAAGCAAGCATAAGTGAAATTCATTTTAAAGAACAAAGTGCAGTTCCGTAAAACAGCATTTTTTTATAAACAGGCTACAAATGATTTCATTAGCATAAACTGAGTACAAGATAGTTTAATTAATAATAATTATCATCTATTGATGACTGTTAAAGATATTTTGAAATAAATGAAATGAATATGAAATAAGGAGTGTCAATTAAAATATTACTTATTGAAAATTATGCAGATTGCCTAGAAATAAATATAGATAGATAAATTATTTGTTTACCATTCAAGTTAATAATAAGTACTGGTCATAAATAAATAGTAATGCATTATTTTAATTTAATAATGACCTGTTGCTGTTGATTAAGTAAGTTATCTCATTTTTGAAGTAATTATCAATGCCAAATCGATGTGTTAGATTTCATTTTGATACATGACCGGTGTCAAGTGTTGGTACCTAGTTTCATAGGATGCTAATGAATTCAATTACACCCACTTGAGAGAAAAAAACACTGTATATATTGTTATACTACCTGATTTTGAATTGGTATATTATCCCAAAAGGGGGTAAATCTACACCTCAAGGACAATGTTTCCTCTACGATTTATTTAAAATAATTGTTTTTTATGGAAGAAATGCCTTGTAAAGTTTAACTCTCGTAGCGATCGCACGTGCAATTTTGGGAGTGGATTTATTTCAAGTAAGGCTGTCACAACTTGTGGGTTATCATGGTCCCAGTTCCCCCCTTGCGGGATAACATACCAATTCAAGGTTACCTTGTATCATCATCATCATCATCAACAGCCTGAACACGCCCAATGTTGAACATAGGCCTCCCCCAGGGAACGCCACTTAGAGCGGCTCCTGCATCCATCGGCTCCCCGCGGCTTTCACCAGGTCGTCGGTCCACCTAGTGGGGGCCGGCCTACGCTGCGTCTTCCAGTTCGTGGTCGCCACTCGAGAACCTTTCTTCCCCATCGGTTGTCAGTTCTACGAGCGATGTGACCTGCCCATTGCCATTTCAACTTGCTAATCCTAAGAGCTACATCGGTCACTTTAGTTCTCCTGCGGATCTCCTCATTTCGGATCCTATCTCGCAGGGAAACACCGAGCATTGCTCTCTCCATAGCTCGTTGCGCGACTTTGAGCCTTGTATATCATAGATTTAAAATGAGTATGACAAATCACTAATGATCGCCAGGTCACGCACAGAATGTGTCAGCGGTATGCTTCCATCCGGAGCTGCCTATCTTGCTAACAGGCTCGGAGGACGGCAGCATTCGTATCTGGCACGCGGGCACTTATCGCCTCAAGTCCTCGCTCAACTATGGTTTCGAACGGCTCTGGGCTATATCTGCTATGCATGGCTCCAATAATGTAGCTATTGGGTAAGTTTAAACTGCTTTTCTTATGTTTATTACATTATCAACAACCTGAAGATGTTCACTGCTGTACATAGGTCCCAGGGAGCGCCACCTTGAGCGGTCGCTCGCCACCTGCATCCGTCGGCTCGAAAAGAAAAGAAAACTTGTTGTCGCTGTTAGAGTGAGACACACTTAGGTGTTACCATAGCCTTGTCACGGTCTCTCACGAGAAAAAGTCTCGAAGTTATTTTGTCGCGGTGCGCTTGCTAACCCGAAAGATGGTCGTTTATAACAGGCATTGTATGAATCTGCTTTAAACAGCAAATTGAATTAGTAGTGAACTTTATGTTACTTATACAGTACTAAATGCGAAGCAAGTGTTGTGTCATTGCTAATGGCTTTTCTTTTCTCACGGCAGTTACGATGAAGGCACTATCATGATCAAAATAGGGCGGGAGGAGCCTGCCATTTCCATGGATGTTAACGGTGGAAAAATCATTTGGGCGAAACATTCCGAGCTGCAGCAGGTCAACTTGAAGACTCTTCCTGAAGGTTTGTCTTGTTTACGGCTAGTATGAGCTGTAGTAAACACATGTCTCAAGAAACGGTTTGACCAATGAAAGCTCACGAATCCCGTCATAAACTTTTGGCTGCGTTTTCATTGGTCAAACGCTTTCTCAAGAAAAGAGATATTATGACGTTTTTATAACTAGCACGAGTTCTAAAAATCTACATTATCTCTCCTTAAAGGCCAGTTACGGACCTGACCTACGGAACTGACCTTACTCTGACACTGGCAGAAAACGCCGAACAGAGTCACTAATTAAAAAAGAAGAAGAAGGTAGAAGAGCCGGCTAAGAGATTTCCAGAGAATAGCAGCAATGTTCTCGGTATATTAAAATCTTCTGCAATCACCAAGTCGCCTGCCAACAGTGGTGTTTATGGCAAACCTATGATAAGCGCCCGAAGTGGCGGTTATTGGTGAGGCCTGTTTTTCTGCATTGGGCGTATTCCCGCTGTTGATGTGATACGATGCTTCTCTGTGTAACCTATAGTTAAACCATGCTTGCATACTTCATATATTTTTATCATTACAGGAACTGAAATCAAAGATGGCGAACGTGTTCCGGTGGTGGCAAAAGACATGGGTGCTTGTGAGATCTACCCGCAGACATTAGCGCACAACCCTAATGGCAGGTTAGTTAGAAGTACTACTGAGTTTGAGTGTATGTATAGTCAAATCGAAAGTGAACAGGTATCTTCTAGGCAAGCGTGACACCCTAGACCGCATCGTCACTTCCCATCAGATGAGATTGCCAAACGCAACCCTATTAATCGTAAAAAATGTATGTAAAATTTTAACCTAATTTAAATTTAATGCCAGACATTATAATTTTAGGATTGCAAAGCAAAGTCAGTCTTGTCTTTTAGCCGTGCCGTTTCAAAAAAAATAAAATAGATTATTTTATACCATTTTTAATATTGAAACGAGGTCGATCTGATTTTAGCTAACTACCTATTAAAATACTAGCAATTTTGGTCTTTTAATATAAATATTTTTTCCTAGGTTTGTAGTTGTGTGCGGTGACGGTGAATACATAATCTACACTGCGATGGCGCTCCGTAACAAAGGATTCGGCAACGCACAGGAGTTTGTTTGGGCCTTCGATAGTTCAGAGTATGCCACGCTAGAGAATTCCAGCACAGTCAAGGTGTTCA
Organism: Ennomos erosarius; assembly: GCA_963580505.1. Classification (NCBI taxonomy): domain Eukaryota; kingdom Metazoa; phylum Arthropoda; class Insecta; order Lepidoptera; family Geometridae; genus Ennomos; species Ennomos erosarius. The sequence continues at coordinate 2,974,482 of OY756977.1, forward strand.
AGAACTTTAAAGAAAGGAAGAGCTTCAAGCCGGAATATGGTGCTGAAGGTATGCATCCTAATATATTGACATTTTTAATAAATGTGTAGCATCGTCATATTCATTCGAGAGCCCATCGCAGAAATACCAACGTCATCGGCAGTCGGCATTGGCAGACCTGATTTTGTACATGTTTACACGGTTGACGATCTAAAGATAGCCCATCGGGGTACACGATTATGTAGGTATTTCTGCAAGTGCTCTCGCACTATATGTATATATCTTTGTTTAACAGCCGATGAGAATTGGATGAAATTCTGCACCCAAATTTCTTATACCAGCAAGGTCAATATAGTATAGTTTGTGTACTGAAAAATCAAGTATTTCCATTTAACAACGGATAATATGTGGGTGAAACTGTGGGGTATCGCTGGTTACTAATAAATCGACCAACGCCAAATAATAACCTTATAAAAAGAGAGGTTTGCTTGCAAGTCATCGTGCTCTTTCCAGCTGCCCTAGCACGAACGGGAGACAAAATGGTTTTACTCCACTTGCCAATTAAGCAAGTGTGAATAAAAATGACATAAAATATGGAAAGACAATTCTCTCTACCGTCCGCGCTAGGGCAGGTGCCTAAAAGAATATGTTTACAGCTTACAAGCTTACAAGCAAAATTAACTGAAAGCTCAAGCAATTATCCGCCTTGTTCATTGAAACGTACTCGCATATTATTTGAATATTTGGTATCGTTCTAGGCATTTTTGGAGGACACATGTTGGGAGTGAAGTCCATCAGTGGGATGGCCTTTTCTTTCTACGATTGGGAGCAGCTAGAACTTATCAGACGGTGAGACACTGGTTCTTTACCTTTTGGAGACACTAACATGTGTTTAGAAATTATTTTTATTAACGGGTAAAAGTAAATGTAAATGATGCTCTACGAAGCAGAGTTTCTTTCTTTGCTGTATATCCTAAAAAGTTTGCTAATTTCGCCTGCCCCATATCAACATCTGATCTAGTTATTGTTATTTAGTGTACATCCCGTTAGTAAAATAATTCTATGGGCAGATTTGTCTCTATTTACGCTGTGCATTTTTTAATAAGTATTTATTGTAGTTACGATTTTGCCAATCTATATTGTCTGTGTAACTTAATCATATCGAATAAACAGCATTGTGAATGAAAAAAACTTAGGACTTAAAACAAGCATTTCGTCGATTTCAATCTGTGTGAAAGAGACAGCAATGTTTAGAGCTGTAGAATTATATTTAAGAGTTTGCTGAGCAGAATTGACGCCTCCTCCGTTGACGTCGCCAGTTTATAAAACTACTAACTTTACTCAAGTTATAGCATTCGCCAAAACCTTACCGATAACCTTATAATTTAAGTCCAATATTGTTAGCGATTTTTTTTTGTGTGTCACTAGCTTGCTTAATTACAGTGATAGTAGGCCTAATTTTGAAGGCTTTAGTTGACAGTTTTATAAATGCTAAAAATATATTCGTCTTTTACATTGCCGTCTATTTGACAAGGACAGCAACAGTTTTGGGAGCTTTAGATCTGTCAACTAAAGCCTTTAAAATTGGCCCCGTAGTGTTATTAACTATTATTATAGTGAATGCGAATTACTCTCGATGAAAAGTGGCATTTGTCATGGACCAACCGGCATTTGTCCAGCGTGGGGGATTATGGTGTACAGAGCTACAAAACAAATGACGTTTCGCACCTGTTTTTTTTTTTGCTCTGCGGTGTATACACATTCGTATGGTCTGATGATGAGATGAAAAGTGAAGGTGAAAAGCGAAAACAGAAATTAATAAGTGTTGATTTCGCTCGCGATTTACGAAAATAGCTTCCTTTAACTCAATAAATTACTCGTATTTACACTGCTTCCTGGCTTGCTCATTAATGTTCGTAGTTTTATAATTAGGTTATCTCAATGATTACTTGTGTAATTGTGTATGTGGGTAGTGACGATTTGCTGGCTGACTGAATCAAATAAGAGACGAAAGCTATACAAGGTGACCTTTAATTGCTATGTTATCCCGAAATGGGGGGGCTGGGATAAATTCATTTCTAAACACAGGTCGTTTATCATTATTTACCACCCAGCTGCGCTAAGGCTATTTTCGAACGTAAACTTTACATGGCATTTCTTCAATGAAAAACTATTAATTTATTAAAGTCGTAGAAGAAACATTGTCTGCCTTGGGATGTAGATTTACCCCCTTTCGGGATAACATACCAATTCAAGGCCACCTTGTAGAACTGACGATTTGCTGTCTATTTATTTTATTTATTTATTTATTTTCGAAGACTATCGACTATTGTAAACTAAAGTTTGGGAAGGAAGTGACGATGGATTGGCTTAATGGATGAGAAGTGGTTAGCGATGACTAATGACGATAGCCTACATGGAAATGAGTCTTTATTGCTGGCATAAAAGTGTATATTTCCATATAGACCTGAAATACATTGAACTTATTCACATCTCCTGCGAAGAGATTAGTAAAATAATTTGTACAGAATACAGAACACTGAGTTTGCTTTAAAAAACCCGCGAAATTTTAGGTTGCAGAACGTTTGGCAAACTAAAAAAATATTTCTATTTCAATAGTTTCGAGTATTTATTCATTTATTTATTTATTTGAACACCAACATAGCAAACACCATTTCTAGCTTCAGTAAGTACTTAACTAAATTATAATAATATAGCTAAGTGTTCATTATTTTTTGTTAGCTATTACGAATCATAGCGCACTGTGTCGCTACGAGAGGTATAGAGTACAATTTGTTTGTGTGTTTTGCACGCCAAACGAGATGAACTTAGGTTGATGATGTTATGCATAATACCGGGATCAACATAGTTACTATTATCCCGGAAAATTAAGATAAAACAATAGAAAATTAAATTGTTTTATATTTTAACATAGGGCATGTATGCAATCCAGGCAACGCGAAGGTGTGAATGCTAGTACCGCTACATGTGTGAAAGAGATAAATATCGCGAGATTCTGCGCGAAATTTTCATATCTCAACAGTTAAAAAACGATGAATGCTTACTAACGCAATTATCATTAACGCCATTATCATTAACGTATACTTGCGCTGCAATAGATTAGGGATGTTTACATTTTCCTTCGGCAGTTCTTAATACCTTGTTATTAGAGCTCTAAATGAGTACATTTAAAATAATTAGAAATTCATTCAATAATTTTGTTGGGAGAGTATGAGTTGTGTTGTGTCTGTCATTAAGTTTCGTAAGTCCTTTTCGTACACATTGTAAATGACAGGTGCACGAAGAGGATGGAAGAGTAGTCACCTGGATGAGTATTAGAGACAGACATGAGACTGTTGGAGTTGAAGGTTCTATATGAAGTTGTTAAGGCAGTTCGAGAAGATTATTATATATTAAATGTACCTGCGTATTTATAAAATTAGTATACGAATAATCTATTTTAGCAGGTATACTTAAAGTACACCTTCGACATTTAATTTGAAAGTATTATGAATGATTGATTATGATTTATCTTATTTGAATGAGCAGTTTTCTTATGCCTTATGCCAGTACATTCTCTATTCTTCTCAATATTCTGGCGTTTACTTTTAAAACCTTTGCTGTGACGGTTTAGAACTTCGTTCGGGCATCGTGTTAGTAAAATACATAATCCTTTCTGGTAATACCACATTACTGTTTCCAAAACTGTCACAAATGCCACTTAGCGAGCAGAAATAATGCTGAAATGACAATAGGCAAAGCTCATAATCTCTGGCGATGACTCCAGATCCCCTAGGATGTACACCGCGAGAAAAATTGTCGTCGTTGTTAGAGTGAGACACACTTAGGCTCTAGCATAGCCTTGTCACGGTCTCTCACGAGAAAAAGTGCCGAGAAAGTTGTCGCGGTGCTCATGCTAGCTGGGCCTGAAATCTGCTATTTTGCGTCATGTGTAATTGTGTCATAATGGTTCATGTATGGTACCATAATGACAGATTTTGACACTAATGTTAGTCTACTAACTAGCGATGCCAATTAATGCGATTTTGCGTAAATTTCATAAACATGCTAATTCACGAGACTTAGCATGCTAATTGCTACTGCTATGCTATTTGCGAAAATGAAATGAAATGGAAATGAAAAATGAAATGAAAATTGAAATGAAACATGATATAAAACTTTATGTTAAAAATTAAATTCAAAATGAACTAAATTAATTGAAACGAAATTTCGTATTTCACAGAATTTCGCAACTACATTTCATTTGCGAAATGCTAATTGAGTTTTCACATGCTCAAAATGAATGCGAATGCTAATTAATCCATCACTACTACTAACCATAAGTAGACTACCATTAGTGTCAAAATCTGTCATTATGGCACCATTTTTGAACCATTATGGCACAATTGAAATAGCAGACTTCAGGCCCTGGGCTGGTCATCGATTGAGTTTGGTCATTATCAATAGAGTATTATTTATTTATTGAAAGTGTGTCTTTACTAGAAGTGTGTCATTTGTAAACTTTAGTGTCGTTTACTGATAGCACGGTGGGGTTTCAGAATCGAGATCCAGCCTAAAAGTGTCTACTGGTCGGAAAGCGGCCACCTAGTATGTCTAGCGACGGAGGAGGCATATTTCGTGCTCCGATACAACCCCGCGGTTGTGACCCGCGCGAGGGAAACTAACACTAACATCACCGAGGATGGTATCGAAGATGCTTTTGAGGTAAGAAAACCAAAACCCAAGCACAAAATACTTATAAACGAACTGGCACGATTTTCATGAATTTTGTACTGTGTGGGGTTTGTCGTGAACTGTTATGGGCGGCCGTGTTGCTTCAACATCAGGTGAGGTGAATGACTAGCTAGTCACGTCATTCATTCTCGTAAAAATAAAATTATATTCTCTAAGCCAAGTTTAAGCTTAAACCTCTACTAGGTTGAAAATCGGGGGGAGTCGATGATAGCAGGAAGCGAGCAGCCGCTGAATGTGGCGGTAGCTAGGGGAAGCCTATGTTCAGCAGTGGACGTCTTTAGACTGTTGATGATGATGATGAGAGCTACACCAAGTAAGGGTCCTTTTCTCCCCACCAGCTTTGTCCCACCAGTGGAGAGAAAGAGAAAAGTAAATGGTAAATGCCTTTTTCCCCAATATGAAACAATATTTAGTATTTATCAAGTATTCTTCTATTCTATTTGACAGCAGGGAGAAAGGCTATATTCAAAAAATGTTGCCTGCCTCTCCCCAAAGTATTACCACGGGGTCCCATCAGGTACAAATAGAAAATAGCCCGAACGTGAACAAAACGTAGTAATCGTGTCGTGAGCGTTACTAGTTAGTGTCCAGTGTATTCATTTGGCGCAATACTTCACCAACATGCAATAAATGTCGCTTGATAAACATGCGTTTTGCAGAAATAAAATAATTTGTAAAATAGCCCGCGTTATTCCGTTGTATGGGATGAGGCATCTGTACTGTAGGTATTATATTATCTGGAGTATTACTAACTTTTGATACAAGACCTTCAAAAGACTGAATAACTTTGTGTTCTTTTCAGGTGGTAGGCGAAGTGAATGAAACGGTGAAGACCGGTCTTTGGGTTGGCGACTGTTTCATTTACACCAACTCTGTGAACAGGATCAATTATTACGTGGGTGGCGAAATCGTCACCATCTCTCATCTCGATCGCACTTTGTATATCCTCGGATACGTCGCTAAAGAGAACAGGTAAAAAAATATATATATATATATAGACAAGAATTTTTTTAAGCTGTAATTATGTATTTTTTCTCTATTCAGTGAACTTAATTTAGTTAATAGCATTGTGAATTAACTAAATACATATGTTAGTTAAATCGGTTCATTAGGTGCGCACACGCAACTAAAGTAAAAACAAAGCATTATTATTATGCAGTTTACGAGGCGGCGATCCGGGATCTACCCTAATTTTCAGTGTAATTTTTTCAAGTCACTATTTTACACGCCAGCATGTTGTTTATTGATTTTTAGTTCACTATGGAGTCTGTTTTGTTCCAGGCTGTACCTAAACGATAAAGAATTGAACATCGTTTCATACTCGCTACTTCTATCCGTGTTGGAATACCAGACGGCGGTAATGCGCGGGGACTTCGAGACTGCAGACCGAGTGTTGCCGACCGTACCACACGACCATCGCACGAGAGTCGCTCATTTCCTAGAGAAACAAGTTAGTAACATTACATCATCACCATTATCATCTTCATGATAATTATCATTATCAAAACTGTAGCTGGAAAGACCGGACAGACGTCCACTGCTGAAACACAGGGCCTTTATTCCGTATCGATTCCTTACTTCGAAACCACGCGAATTCCTTGTCTTACATAAGAAATCTGTAAAAGTCTATTCTCTACGAAACGAAAATAAAACCGCGTGAAATGAATTTGGAATGGCGCGATTTGAAGTGTCAAAAATCATGTTTTGATTTTTTGGCGGGAACGCGGAAAAGTTCACATCGTTGCATCGTATTATTTCTCAAAACTTGTGCTTTTTCCTTTGTTAATGTTTAAAATTGGTGGCGGTTTACGCATTAAGTGCTGAATTATGAGTATGAGTGTAGGCAATTGATATAATGTGGTGAAACGTGGTTTTTCGCGTTGCTTCCAAAATTCCGTAGAAGCTTCTAGTAAAGTTGCCACCACTTTACTGGAGCATGACTTAGACTGGACTACGACCTGACTTAGACTGGACTATGACTATGACGACTTTACGTGAAATATTCTATTAACATGATGAAAAATTACAATGCTTGACACTAGCTAAATACACTATGTGTGGAGCCAAAATATAAGAAAAAAAAAATCTTGTTTTACCGAGACGCGTTCTGAAACATCAACACATCAAAAGATATGACCACTTATGTCAATATATTTTATTCAAAATAAAGATAACTTTAATGTAAAGTGAAGGAACATCTAACGCTGTGACACGATTTGAACAAGACACGATAACGACGTGGTTTCGTATCGTGTGGAATCTGTGTTTCTATAGAGAATAACCGCCCAGGTCTTTTCCACAATAAACACCACTTTGGACAGACTAATTGCCCATACCGCGCTTGGCTTGCGTCTTGGTCTTTATATTTCTTAATGCATATCGAATAAATGTTTCGTCCCATCTATTCGAAAAGATGGCAAAGGGTTCCTCAAGAAATTTGACTAGGATGGTAATATTGACGCACTTATAGCAGTGGCAAAATGATTTTTCTCAAGAGGATTAAAAGCAGAGTGTTCCACGCGGTACTAACATTATTTGACCTTGAGCGACGTACTTTGAATCCGTCGCTATGCTAGTGTACTACTTTAGAATCCTTCACTTTGCTCTGGATTTAAACAATCTCTCACAAGTCACGCCCTAAATACATTACTTTGGTCCCGTCTGACACAATCTACCATTTCTTTCTGTATTCTATCCAGGGTTTCAAGCAGCAGGCTTTAGCGGTGTCAACAGATCCCGAACACCAGTTCGAGTTGGCTTTAGCGCTTGGAGAGTTGGATAGGGCTCGGCAGCTGGCCGAAGAGGCCGCGATAGCCGAGGGTGCTCCGTCGGCCTCCGCTGCCGCCCGGTGGTCCCGACTTGGCGCCGCCGCCGCTTCTGCAGCACACACCGACCTTACTAAGATATGCTATCAGAATGCCAAGGACTTCAGTGCGCTGTTGCTCTTCGCTTGTAGCACAGGTTCGTGGCTTTACACAGGTCTACAGAAATGCACACTCATCACCGTTAACAGCCTGAAGACGTCCGCTGCTGAGCATAGGCCTCCCCAGGAGGTCTCGGCTCCCACTGCGTTCACCAGATCTAAAACGAAATAACACTAAAAATAGAAGATAGAAAACATACACTAAATTACATAGATCTTATGTAAATAAATATGTGTTGACATTTCACACAGTGCCATCTAGCCCCATACTAAGCATAGCTTGTACTATGCGAACCAGATAACTGATGTAATACATAGATACTTTTTGTTTGTAAATACATACATAGAATACAATATAACACCCAGACACAGAACAAACATCTATGTACGTCACACAAATGTTTGTGCTGAGTAGGAATCGAACCCACAGCCCTCAGTTCAGAAGGCAGGGATACTACCAACTGAGCTATCGGGCCCGCTATAATGTGTCAAATGTATATTTTTCATGCTAATTATTCACTTGATGAGTTATTCGTTCACCTGATGTTGAGCGTCACGGCCGTCTATAACAGTTGCAGTGCCACTCGAAACTCCAACACTAGTAATTATAGTCAAGATGGGGGCTCTTCTAAGGGATGATTCAGGTGCTGTGCGGCAAAAATCTAGCCTAGAATTCGCGCCACAGCGCCTGAATCATCCCCCATATTGACTATGAATACCAGTGTATAATGCAGTTTTGCATTAGATTATAATGCAGACCTAAAGTGCTGTCGCTAATTCCCTGGACATTTCTTTAATGTTAGGCCTATTCTTACGCCACACAGCTAACTTCCGTGGTAACTGTATCAAATATCAAGAGCAAATGGTTGTGCAGGTGACAAAGCTCTGCTTGGAGAAGTGGCAACCATGGCAGATGCAGCTGGCGAAGATAACATCGCGTTCGTTGCTTACTTCACGCTGAACCAGCCACTAGTCTGCCTTCAGATGCTGCTCAAGAGAAATAAGCTGCCCGAAGCCGCCTTCTTTGCCAGGTGAATATAAATTTGCCATACCTCGTGACATTTGTGTTTAAGTTAGAAAATATTGATCCCACTTCCACCATTATGTGTCAAGTGTATTGAGAGTGAGACAACAACACGAATGTCTAGTTTTTTACTTTAATTATTAATTAATTTTATTTGTTTTTATGTTATTTTATTATACATTTTAGCGCTCATAGCGAAGCCGTTCTTAACCGATCGGTAAAGTTAAGCAACGTTCGCTGCGCTAATTAAATAGAAAGTCTAAATTTTAATTAATTAATTCAAAATATAATTAATAATGTCTGTGCAGATCGTACGTGCCGTCAAAAGTAGGGGAAGTTGTACGAAAGTGGCGCAATTCCATTGGCGCTGACAAAAAGGCGGGACAGTCGCTCGCTGACCCTGAAAACTATGACAATCTATTTCCAGAAATGCAGGTAACATTTTGGGTTAAGCCTATTTTACGTAAATTATGCAGTAGGCCTAGCACGAATATTTACGCGGGAGTAAGTGTAACGTTAACGTAAGGCAGTTGTATAGGACGCTGATCAAATGCCATACAACTGACATACAGCGTAACTGTTCGTGCTAGGCCTACTGGTCACACTCGCATGGTTAACCTCGATCAGGTATAAACTCGATCGAAGATATTTAACTTAGAATTGGTATTACTTTCATTCTACTATCATAAATATTAATAGATGTTAACTAAATGGCTGAAACTCATCATATCAAGTATTTCTCATTGTTCCGTTATTGTTTACTGCAGGAGTCCTTAGAACTGGAAAGGTTTCAAACAGAGTTTGGACACCTGTATTCGTCTTTGGACTATTTGGAGCCTAATTCTAAGCTAAGCAACGCAGACCGCAGCTTAGACGAAGAACGACGTCGCCATCAGACCCATCAACCAAAATCACGCACCACCGCCAGGTAATGTGAAAACTGAGTCACAATGCAACTGGCCTGATAGCTCAGTTGGTAGTAACTCTGCCTTCTGGACTGTAGGTTGTGGGTTCGATTCCCACTCAGGAGAAAAACTTGTGTGATGAACATCGATGTTTGTTTTTTGTCTGGACATCAGATCACTTGTCACAGTATTTTAAGTAAAGCGTGTCCAGAGGGACGGATAGATGCGAGTTTAAATCCCGTTCGAGATTCAAATTTTTCGTTTAAAAACTAATAAATATAAAATGCGTGGTCATTTCACACAGCGCCATCTATTCCCAAACTAAGCATAGCTTGTACTATGAGAACCAGGTAACTGATATAACAAAAATATACTTTTTTGTTTGTAAATGCATACATAGAATACAATATGCCACCCAGACACAGAACAAACATCTATGTTCATCATACAAATGTTTGTCCCGGGTAGGAACCTAACCCACCTCCCTCAGTTCAGAAGGCAGGGCTACTACTAACTGAGTTAAAAAGTCCGTCGAATTTTCCTTTACTTTTTTTTATGAGAATGAATGACGTGACTGGCTAGTCGTTCACCTGTGGGGTGATTACGTAACTTTGACAGCAATGCAACAGGAGAAATTTCATTCCGAATATGAAAATTTTCATAGTAACTATGCACATAAACTGCGTATTTAAACTGTCAATTCCATACATTTTTGTGTTTCTATTGGTTGCAATCAAGTTACATAATCGCCTAGCTGATGTTATGCGACACGGCGGCCCATAACAGTTGCAGTATCACTCGAAACTTGAAACTTAAAATAATAAAGTTTAGTGTGACACTGCACTGCGCGCACGTCATCCTGAGACATCACACAGTCTAGTAATCAGTTTACTAGTGTTATCAGGTCGTAAAGTTTCATTTGCCCAGTAATTTTACTAGCTACAATTCCCTTTAAACCGGAACAAAGTAGTGCTTGCACACTACTGCTTGGTGGCAGAATACCTGCCAAAGCGGTGGTACCTACCTAGACGAACTTTGCAGAAAAGTCCCACCACCTAGTAAAAATAATTTTTTTAAACAAACCAGCCCTATCCCGCACACGGAGAGTGACTCGGGATCTGTCGTAACTGCTACACCAGCTGAAGCACCACCCACGCAAACTATCACACGCAAGGACAGCCTTGACCTCGATGAGATCGAGCGCGAACTTGACGGCCTTGGATTGGAAGGCGCAGTTGACGAAGCGGTGAGCGATTTGTTACTCCTAGACTCCTAGACTTGACCGACTAACGACCAATATACCACGGCTTTTGTTTGTTTATTTGTTTACTTATTTGTTTGTTGGTTTATTGGTAAACCAACTGAAAGTCGATGTTAATTCGATTCGCGACTTGACTGGGATGCCACATTATGGAAAAAATAGTGATGTAAAAAAAACGGCCAAGTGCGAGTCACACTCGCGCGATGGTTTCCGTTCCATTATCTATGAAAACGACCAAAAATCAAGTTTTTTGTATGGGAGCCTTAAATATTTATTCTGTTAGTATTTGTAGGCCACTAGGTGGACCGACGACCTGCAGCCCTACCACAAACTAATACAGAACCATCATGGTTCGTGACAGTAATGCTTCAAGGTTACAATAATATTGTACCATGAACTTATATATTCCGGCGCGAGAACGAGACGTCTACATTTTTGTATAGCGTTATCACTGTCGCACGTCGGTGTCAACATGATTAACGGTATGACATGACAGTTGTATTTGAGTGAACGAAATAACGTGACGTCATCAAAACTGCTCTGCGTCAACAACATTACAATATTCATACTTTTATGTCATTTTTCAAAATATGATTGAAGTAATAATGCTATAAGAGGTTGGTGTCGGCCCCCTGGTCAGAACCGTGGAGAGACGATGGATGCAAGCAGCCGCTCAAAGTGGCGCTCTTTGGGGGAGGCCTATGTTCAGCAGTGGACGTATTCAGGCTGATGATGAGTATTTGTTGTTATAGCGGCAACAGAAATACATCACCTGTGAATATTTCAACTGTCTAACTATCACGGTTTATGACATACAGCCTGGTGACAGACAGACAGACAGACAGACAGACAAACAGACGGACGAACAGCAGAGTCTTAGTAATAGGGTCCGTTTCACTCTTTGGGTACAGAGCCGAGACTGAAATTCATTGAACTGATGAATCACACATGAGGTTTGATATTGTGAGGCATTGAAAAACAGTAAAGGGTCAATACAGAGTCATATTATAAATTTATACATTTTCAGTGAATGATGCAATTTCACATGTTAATCTGAACGTACCCACCATTATTGGTCTAGGTGAGGCAAAATTATTTAATGTTTTGGCATTTGTTAGCTGTCAAGTCATGAATCGAATTAAAACTCGTGTTACCTAGACATTAGTCAACCATATAAATTTAATAAGTACCCTTACAATAATAAACTAAATCGTATAAAAAAAAATTGTTGAATTGATGCGATTGTCACTCGTTCATGCTAATGAACGCCTAAAGCAGCATGTCAAACAATTTAGATTTCATAAACGCACCCCGAGCGGATGAGTTTGTCAAACTGTTTGTTTGTACGGCGTTGCTGTCAAACAACCAATAGAACTAGATTTCCATGCAACAGTTTCTCCTGCACCGGTAGCATGAGCTGTAAAATCGACATATCTCTGCTCTCGCGCGTCTGTCCAATGAACGATCACGTGAAACACGTCATAAATCTTTTGTTGCCTTCTCATTGGTCAAACGCTTTCTCGATAGTTGAGAGAATAATAAATAATAATATGCGGTTTTCTACAGCTCGTGCTAGCCCTTAGCTTAGGCTAAATACACTGATCTCTATTATACTAGTACGCTGGACTTCATATAGACCAATATTAACTGAAGGCATTTGATTTTCACCATTTTGGCGCTGATTGCTAAGAGTGACATCGTGAGAGTCCTTGGAACTAATTCAACCACCAATCACAGAATTCACACTTTCAAAGCAACCAATCAATGCTATGAATTTTCTAATTTTAGCTCTCCGGACACTCGGAGTGGCGCTTCAAATCGGCACAAAAAATTCTTAATTTTTGTACGATATCATCTATGCAGCGCACTTGTATAATAGTGATCAGCGCCTAAATAACAGTTATTTTGTTGCAAACAATGACAATATAATTTGACAAATGCAAATAACCAGCTGTCATGCTTGTCTAAATCTAATGTTTGACGCGTTTGTCAATTAAATATTGCGTTTCAAACAAGTTTGACAAACCGTTTGACCGTTTACCGATACTTCATTGTCAGCACATTGCAGCACAAGTCGTCACATTTGTGCAGAAGCTTTGCATTGGTCATAATAACAACATGCAATAATTAGTGTAAACTTAACATTGTTATTTAGTAAGTATAGGTTTTATCAAGCAATGAAATCCATAAATGAATAAGGGGCTAGATTATTCAAATGATAGAATAGCAGTCTTATAGGTTTTAGGTTCTCAAGTAGCGACTACGAATCGGAAGACGCAGAGTAGGCCCCCCACTAGGTGGACCGATGGTCTAGTCAGAACTCCGGGGAGCCGATGGATGCAGGAGGCAAGCACCCGCTCAAAGTGGCTATTTTTGGGGAGGCCTATGTTCAGCAGTGGATGTCTTTAGGCTGATGATGATGATGATTGATGACGAGTCTTTTATCGTTAAACCGTTTTGAAATCCGGCTTGCACTGATCTTTCACAGGATCCTAAGAGCTGAAAAGAAAAAAAGGAATTGGTAACAGATATTTATTTTCGTAAATTTTACAAGCTTTGTAGAAAGCTAAAAAAAAGAGTCTCTAGATGATGTGGAAGAACGCGAAATTTAAGTTGTTTACGGCCTACAAGTTATCACGGTAGAATTAGAATGTTATTGGATCCAAACAAGGCCCACTTCCGGGTCTTCAGATAAACAAAGCCCGCTTCCGGTCTTCAACGAGGCCCACTTCCGGGTCTTCAAACAAACAAGGCCCACTTCCGGGTCTTTATTCAAACAAGGCCCACTGTCGTTATAGAGACTGAGGAATTCGTTGCCTTTAGTTTGTCCGACTTCCAGAGTTCAGCGGCTAGCTCATTCAGTTATTAGCTTCTGGATCCAGAAAAAGATTCTCGTCTTTCCACCGTCGATGAAGTATTATTACGCAGCTCAGATTCAAGATGCAGGAGCAGGAGACTCGCAGGTATTAGTCGTCACAGCTTTGACGGACGACGGGCCGGAACATGGTGATGAAGTTATATTGCCACTCAATGTTTGAAGAAGGCAAGCCGGTCGTCTCACTGGTTGACGCCCGGCGATAGATTCGTCGTAGTAGATACGGCGGCCGACGGCGACAACAGATATAGTTTCGGCGATCAGCTCTCGGCGATAGATTCGTCGTAGTTCCGCGACTGGCTGTAGCGGATGTAGCTCGGCGATCGGCGATTTGACAATGGATATGTCGTGGCGCAGCGATTGACGTAGATGGAGATTTACTTCACAATTTTGGTGTTGGATAGCCAAAGATGGTTTTGAAGGCGTTCTTGAGTTCCCGGGCCTTGCCTGGCCCGGGAATGGCCTTATATCAATTTAGTGTTCCTCGTTCGAGGAGTAAATTGAGACTGCCATTCCATAGCGACAGCTTTTCTAAAGAAACCTCGCTAGCATTCCAAGATTCGATATTTTTGCAGTTTTCAAAATTTTGAATAGTAAAAAAAAAAAATCTAGAGTCAAAATACATACAATCATGGCCAAACTATGAAATACCTCACTGAAATTGACAGTAAAAAAAGAAAAATATGAATTTGAAGAGAAACAAAATTCGAAACAAAATAAAACAGTTTCAAAACAACTGCCATCCGAGCAGTCGTGTCTAGAAATCGGGCCCGTGACCCGCGCGCAAAATCGATAAAGTGATGTAAAATTTTGAGAAAAATCAAGTTTTTTTTGTGCTTAAATTACTGTGAAAAGGACTGTCAAGTGCTGTGATGTGAAAGTTGTGAATGAATAATAGAAACCAGGTAATATATTATGATATATACATACATGTAGCATTACAAGGTTTTAAAAGTGCTGACGAAGTTAGACGTGAATAAATCCAGCGGTCCCGACGGCATCCCAGCTGTTGTGGTGAAAAGGTGTGCACCTGAACTAGCCCCTATCCTCACACGTCTGTTTCGGCTTTCTCTGAAAACTGGTTCCGTACCAACGTCTTGGAAGCTTGCAAATGTGCAGCCAGTCCCTAAAAAAGGTAGTCGAGCTGACCCCAGCAATTATAGACCGATCGCCATCACTTCGTAAAATTATGGAACGTGTTCTTAACACCAGGCTACTGCACTACCTTGAAGGTAACGATCTCCTCAGTGATCGGCAATATGGCTTTCGCCGTAACCGGTCTACTGGGGACCTTCTAGCGTTAGTCACGCATTACTGGGGTGAAGCTATCGAGCGGCACGGAGAAGCACTCGCCGTATCGCTCGATGTTTCTAAAGCTTTTGACAGAGTATGGCATGCTGGGCTTTTATGTAAGCTTCCTGGTTACGGAATAACTCCCAGCCTTTGTGAGTGGATAGCTGATTTCCTGCGCGGTAGATCAATCCAAGTTGTCATTGATGGCTACACGTCTAATCGGATGGCTATGAATGCTGGGGTCCCGCAGGGATCAGTACTTTCTGCAACTCTCTTTCTTCTGCACATCAACGACCTCCTTACAATAGGGGCTGTTGGGTATGCAGATGATAGTACGGTCCTAGAGAGATACCTGTCCACTCCTAAGGTCAAGAGTCACGAGGTTCAATGTGAGAGAGCTATGATGGTTGAGCGAGCAAACACAACTTTAAAGTTGGTGTCCGACTGGGGTGACACTAATTTAGTCGGCTTCAATGCTCAGAAGACTCAGGCTTGTCTTTTCAGTGCAAAGAAAAACCCAATAACAGCTGCTCCAGTCTTTCGGGATGTGGTGGTTCCTTTCCGTGTGAGACCGTATTGAACTTTTGGGAATGCAGATCTCTCCCAAACTTAATTTCGGCTTCTCTATTGAGTCCAGAGCAAAGATCGCTGTGAGGAAACTTGGTGTTTTATCTAAAGTCAGGCGTTATTTTACTCCCACGCAATTGCTAAACTTATACCAAGCGCAAGTACGGTCTTGCATGGAATACTGCAGCCACTTATGGGATGGTTCAGCAAAGTACCAACTGGCAGCTCTGGGCTCTATAGAGAAGAGGGCAAGAAGAATGATCAACGATGAGATGCTGCTTGGAAAGAGAATGCAAAGTCTGGAGCACAGGAGAAAAGTAGCTTGTCTGTCCGTCTTTTACCGTCTGCATTTTGGGGAGTGTTCTCAGGAGCTCCATGATCTCATCCCATCCTCTCCTTTCCGTCATAGAACAACTAGACGCGGTGAGGCCTTCCATCCTTATGTCGTTGACGTGCCCCATGTTCGTACTAATCGTTTTGGAAATTCTTTTATAATCCGCACTTCTAAGGAATGGAACTTGCTTCCTATAACGGTGTTTCCTTCCACATATAATCTGGGCGTATTCAAGAGCAGAGTGAATAGGTATCTTCTGGGTAAGCGTATCCCACCTTAGGCTTCATCTGCACTTACCATCAGGTGAGATGTTGCCAAACGTAAACCCTTCAACAATAAAAAAAAAAAGTCATATTGTTGTGTTTTTGCGAAATCCCGTGCAAGATAGTGTAGGCGTTTTGCTTTTGAGGTTAAATGTTCTGACAGATATATAATCTTCACATCCCCATCAATGCCTAGGTGAGTGGAATTTAACCATTCCTGACGATGCGTTTTGTTGTAGGTTTTAGCTGCTCCAAGTAGATTATTTTTTAGTAGGTTATTATTCAACTCCACTATAAGACTAGAACAGCTGTTGTCATTCTTTGTAGGTATGTGATATATATCACTTATATGACTATAGTCGATCGGAACTGACAGCTTTTTTGCTAATGTTATCAGACATGCATATAAATCATTTTTATTTTCATTTTTACGTCTAGGGACATTTCTTATTTGTATGTTGGTCTTCCGGGTGTTCTTTTCAATATTTTCGCATCTTTCCTCTATGGAAGTAATTTGGGCCAACATATTTTTGCGGTCGCATTCAAGATTCACGATTCTATTATTCATCTCCTTCACTTGATCAGACAAAAATCCAATTGACTTCTCGATTTCTATGTTTCTAGTCTGAATATCGGTTGATAGGCCCTTAAGGTCTGATATCTGTTTTCCCATATCATCTAGTCTTGAGTTTATTTTGCTATTGCCGGCCTGCATTGTCTCAAACATCTCTCGTATTTCGGTACGTAATACTGATAACGCATCTTGCTCTTCACCAGATAGGCGGCGACGTTTATCACCCCTAGACGAGGTGGTTTTAGTGCCGCCTGAGGTTGCTGGTATTATTGCCGCATCTGACACTGATTTTGGACTACTTTTAGAGACATCTTTCGCTGGCGAGCACTTATTTTTCTGCATCATTAGTTATAGCCCGCGAGTAGTCTTATGTTAATTGTATCACTGTAGCCGTGCCGGTGTTTTATTTTCGTGGCGACTATAGCTCGCGAGCGCTTGCTCACGTGTACACTGCTCGGTGTCCGAGGCGGAAGAGGATTGTTCTGTTCATGTGTATATTGAGTATGCCACTACTAAACGACTGGGTCTATATCAATCAAATTTTTGTAGGTATTGATTATGTAGTCGTATATTACCTACTATTGGTGTAGATGTTAGAAACGAAAGAGCCTTCAATTTTATGTCATTTACTCGTTTTTATGTAGATTTTTCTGTCTGAGTAAAAAGCATCCTGTTGATAATCCTGGTAGTATCTATTTTCTTTTTTCTTTCTAATATAAGCAATCGTTCAAGTTATCATCAAAACCGGTGCAGCCGCTGCAGCGTGAAAATCAACTATACAAACAGTTTTTATTACCCCCAAAGTCTAAAATCTGGACGAAATTTCGTTGCTTGAATCTTAGTTACGACTCAATTATCATCTTACTTAAATACAGTGTTGCCCGTGTGCACTAAAGTGTGACCTCTTAAGTTCGCATTTACCTCTTAGGATGCACCTAAATATTAGGTGCGCCGTAGGACGATAAATACGAAAGATGGGCATCCATTAGTTTATCAGTTTACCATAATTATAATCTTTTTTTTTACTTTTATACGCCTTCTAAAAGAAGACGGCGGCTTTTACTCACGTATGTATTATACCACTAATTTAAAACGCTTCGCTAAATGTTATTGCTTTGTGTAATTTAATATCTAAATCAAATAAAAGGTACTGTTTATGGCTATACGTATATATATTAACACATTATCTTCTATACGATATCTTATCAATGAAAACTGTAAATTTTTAAACTAAATACATAACTTTTAAATTGTTTGTGGTGCTGTTGTAGCACGTTTCCTTTTTTGACGGGGGTCAGGCCTAGCGCGAATACACAAAAGTAAGTGTGACGCTAACGTAAGTTGTATGGCATTTGATCAGCGCCCCATACAACTCACTTACGTTAAAGTTACACTTACTTTCGCGTTAAGATTCTTGCTAGGCCTACTGTATAGCGCTCTGTCCAAAGTTGATAATCGCAGATCATAATTTCATATCAAACTTTTTTGTATTACGTGAAATATAAGTATCAAATCCCTTATTATTTTAAAGCATAGTTTGATTTTCTTTTCTGTATTGGCTATTTGGTTTGAAATACTTATAAGCACGTTCTGTTATTGTGATACATAGATGCCAAGTACCTTGTTTTGCATGTCCTGCTCTTTGTATAAATATACCAATTTTTACTTTACAAACTAAACAAGTTGACCTTGAATTGGTATGGTATCCCCAAAATGGGGGCGCTGGGACCTTGATACCCTACAAGTTGTGAGAGCCTTACATGAAACTGGGTGTTTCCAAACTTCCATGGTAAAAAATAAATCCACTTGCAAAATTGCACGTGCGATCGTTACGAGAGTTAACAAGATCCTATAAATTCATTTCTAAACACAGGTCGTTAAACTCATTTATGTGCACTCGGTCAAGGTCGAAGTTCAACCACCCAGCTGCGCTAAGGCTATCTTCGAACGTAAACTTCACATGGCATTTTTTCAATGAAAAACTATTAATTTAGTAAAATCGTAGAAGAAACATTGTCTATCTTGGGGTTTACCCCCTTTCGGGATAACATACCAATTCAAGGTCACCTTGTATAGTAAAAATAGCAAAATTAGCGTACGTGTCTATATTGATCGTCGGGATATTTTATCACTGGCTTTATTATGCTTGCTTATTTTTAATACTTTTCTAAATATGTATATGCCTAATAATGAAAATGAGATAGGTTCATATATCCTTCTTTTATTATTTTGTAGGTTAGCCCTATTCTAAGAATGTGCAACTTTACTATTATAATGTGTCATAATTAGAATGTCTTGTTTTTTCTTTTTCCAGGTGAAAAATAATGTTTTTTTTTGTATTTACAGGATCTCCTCGACGATGCAGATTTGATTGACTAATTATCTAATTTTATTTAGAGTTATTTTATTGTATAATTATAATAATAATGTCATATAAAAATGTATTTTATAAAGTGCTAATACATTATAAGATTAAAGTATTATACAGAATTTCCATTTCACTTGTTTTTTTATGTTTTTAAGGGCTGATATTTTAGTAGAAAAGTTCTTATTTTGTAGGTGTAGGTTTTGTAGGCTTTGCAGCGCAATCCATAGCTAGTTTTAATCACACCCTGTTGTTATAGGTAGCGTTACCTATATTATTATTATCTATTTCCCATTCATGTTTTCCAATAGCCTATCGCGCTACAGTCAATTAAAATTGACTTTAAAAATTATGACTGGACTTGAACACGTGTTGGTATATTTTTGTGGTCGTGGTCATCCACTACGGGCTTGTTTCCACTGGTAACAATGGAAAATAATACCCAGTGACATAAAACGCACGCCATCGGAAAAGTATAGTGACCTTGACGAAGGCTCGAATACTATTTTTCCACATTCACTATAATGTGGCAGTGGACAGGCCATATCGCTCGTAGAACTGACAACCGATGGATATAGATCTTATAGAGAATCTGCCGTATACGAATTTAAGTATTATTAATAAGGTATTATAAGTTTGTAGGTAGTCTGGCAAAGCTAACTCTGCAGTGGAATATTTTGGAAACCCCAACAATTTTTATATACTTAGCAATCAGTTTTTTATGGAGTTTTGGCGGGAACGCGGAAGAGTTCACTTCGTCGCATTGTATTATTTTTCAAAACTTTTGCTTTTTCCAGTGTTAATGTTTAAAATTGGTGGCGTTTTACGCATTAAGTGCTGAATTACGAGCATGAGTGAGGGCAAGTGATATAACGTGGTGAAACGTGACTTTCGTGTTGCTTCCAAAACTCCATAGAAGCTTCTAGTTAAGTTGCCACCACTTTGCTGGAGCATGACTTAGACTGAACTATGACTACCTGACTTAGACTGGACTATGACTAGGACATGACTTTGCGTGAAATATTTTATAACACGATGAAAATACAATACTTGACACTGGCTAAATACACTATGTGTGGAGCCAAAATATAAAAAAAAAAGTTTTTTATGTCTACCTGTCAATGTCATAACATGCCAGTGTAATAAACAATTTGAATTTACTGATTGGTTGTATTTTCGAGAAATTCGAGAACCAGTAATAAAACCCAACCAATTTCGAAGTAGTCACTGTCCTACCATAAACAAGATGTTATATATATTCCACACAGAATTCCCCCTATTACATTGATATTCCACCAATTTGAAGGTACTGCAGAGTTATCTTTGCCAGACTATACCTACCTACTTATAGTCACAAAACGCAGGCGCATCCGCAGGGCGATTCTATATCTCTCTATTCAAAAATAATAAAACGTTAAAGCAACGCTGAATGAAGATTAATATTGTTATTTGTATTCTCAAGTACGCTCAAGTCGAGATGTAGGTAAGGCCAAGACGTCTGTAATGTACTACGTAAGTATATGATTTATCATGGATTTATCCGTGACTGTAGCAGCAGCGTGCGCCGGCCAGTCTGTTGCGAAAGCGCAACACCAACGCGCCTGCGCCTATTTCGCGAACGAACAAGTGCGCGATTTTACGAAAAAGGTGTTTTGAGTTTACGATCACGAAATAGTTTTAGTTCCTCTGACTAGAAGTACCTGGCTGAATACAAGTTAATAATTTGGTAAGATTACACTGATATTAATATTAAACTGGATAATTATGTAGCTAACTTAGGTAGGTATCTATTCCAATTCAAAAACTTGAATCTAGTTAGCGTTTTGACACTTTAATATCGGCTTTTTAAGAAATAGGTACATAAGTACTTTAAAGGTAGGCAACGCCACTGGTATTGCAGGTGTCTATTGGCGATGGTAACTGCTTACCATCAGACGGGCTGTCTGCTTGTTTTTCTGTCCAAGTTATAAAAAAAACATTAATCACTATGTTATCTGGGGTGTTTCTGAAGAGTACCTAGTTCAAAGAAACTTTTTGAGCTCCATGCAAGGGGTTGAATTATAACTTGCCATCAGGTGGGACGGTGAGGCTGTGGTCAAATGTTAGCCTAACGTTAATAAAAAAACCTATCTAAAATACCCAGTGAGGCCCAGTGGCTTAGGTTGTAGGCAGGACCGTTCAAAAGATAGATAAAGACTAGGTATCGCTACCGAAGTCATCATCGAAAGTAATTTATATTAGGTAGCTACCTTCTTCAGTTCGTTGAAGTATTTAACGAATAGTCACTTACTTCATCACAATCATCATCAACAGTCTGAAGACGCCCATTGCTGAACATAGGCTTTCCCCATAGAGCACCACTTAGAGCGGCTGCTCGCCTCCTGCAACCATCGACTCTCCGCGGAATAGTCACCTTAAATCATAACACGAAATAATGTTTTATTAAACGGGTACGAGGCTAACTGAATAAAAGAAACAATTTGACCGCGATCTCACCTGAATCTCTTATTTAATGTAAGGTAGGGTTATTTGGTGGCAAATCTATAATACCTACCTACTGTGACTACCATGGTAACGATAAAGGTTAACTACTTTCAAAACAGGTTTTTAAATGTTGACCAAATGATGTTTGTAGTAAAATATTCGAATGAACACATTAATTTGCTAGGAAGGAGTTTTTTTTAATAAGTAGGTGTAGAATAGGTGAATTTTATTAGAAGGCGTGATTGGCTAGAAACTAGGAATATCTAGTCATGATCATCACCCTGAAGACGTCCACTGCTGAACATAGGCCTCCCCCATTGATTGCCACATTGAGTAGCTGCATGTATCCATCGGCTATCCGTGGTTTTGACCAGGTCGTCGGTCCACCTGGTGGGGGTCCGGCGCTGCGTCTTCCACAATACTCAAACACCTAGAATGCCTAGTGATAATTTTATTGGAATCACATTTTTTGCCGTGTGCTTTGTGAATATGACCATCCCATCTCTTCCCGAGGGTGCCATTAGAGCCGGCTACGGGAATATCCAGGGAAAGGCATCGGCGTTCTCGTCGAATCTGCGATCACCAAGTCACCTGCCAAGCATGGTGACTATGGCAAACTCCCCTCCATGATGAGCATACAACGTGACGTTTTAGCAAGGTTCCGAGGCCTATATTCAGCAGTAGACGTTTGACGTTTGTTATTGATTATGTATGGTGTTGTTGTAATAATTAGTTCATTAAAATAGTTCATTATAGTAAAGTAAAATCTTGGATATACTTAGGTTAACTTTAGTTATTGCCACTTTATATTGATAGTAAAACTTACTACCTCACTTCTTATTGTAAATACTTAAGTACCTAGCTTAATTACCATTAAGTTACTGTTCGCCTTATAAATAAATAATTTATTGCAACCCTCTTGTCAGAGGACATATTATATTTGGTTACTCTAAGTTGTTTACTTAAGTACTAAGTTTCTATGTAAATAAATAAATAAATACTAAATACTAAATAATGCTTAACAAATCGAGGATTAGGTATCTGATGAAAACTAAGACCGTACTTTTTTAAGTGATAGAATGACGTGACGAGCCAGTCGATCACCTGATGTTAAGTGACACGGCCGCCCATAACAGATGCAGTGGCAGTCGGAACCATAAAATGATAAAGTTTTGCGTGACACTGCACTGCGCACGTCATCCTGAGACATCACACAGCATAGTAATAAGATTACTAGACTATGTAATCAGGTCACGAAGTCTCATTTGCCCAGTATTTTCACTAGCCACAGTGGACTTTAAAGCGGAACACAGGTAGTGCTTGCACACTACTGCTTGGCGGCAGAATAACTGGCAAAGCGGTGGTACCTACCTATACGAACTTTGCAGAAAAGTTTTTTTTTTATAACTGGATAGGCCCGCATTTGACCGCAATCTCACCTGATGTAGAGTGACGATGCGGTCTACGGTGTTACATGCTTGCCTAGAAGATACCTATTCACTCGCGACTTAAAGAGCTCCAGATTGTACTTATCGGGAAACAAAGACGCTGGTAATGTGTTCCATTCTTTCTCGCTTATTTGCTCGGATTATAAATATCGAGTCGAACCGCTTTGTGCGAATTGAAGGAATATCAACCATAAATGGATGGCGTGTCGCTGCACGTCTTGTCGTCCGATGGTGAAATGGAGAAGGTGGAATTCGATTGTGTAGCTCCGCAGCACTCACCGAAATGCAACCTGTAGAACACCGATAGGCTAGCAACTTTACGACGGTGCTCTAAGCTCTGGAGCCTAGTATTCACCATTTTATCGTCACCAAGTCCTACCACCTAGCCTGGGGGTCTAGCAAAGCTCCCCTCACGCTAACGCTATCGCCTCACGCTAACTCCAAAATGTACTGAAATGACATTTCGGAAATGACTAACTTTCCGCAGCGAATGTCATTTCAATACATTTTGGAGTTAGCGTGAGGCGTTAGCGTTAGTGGTTGGTATCTTTGCTAGACCACCTTACCTACTTATTTAAGTTTTTTTTTATAGCGGTATCACCTGCTTAGCATGTAGTCTACAGATTAATTTGTAAACCATGTCCCGTCTAAAGGGACCACAGAGCAAAAAAAAAAAACGCTTCCACGAGAAGCGTCATTTGTTTCATGCTCTGTGAAAGGGACGGATGGATGAGAGTTCAACTCCTGTTTGTGATTCAATTTTATCTATACACTAGCTTTTGCCCGCGGCTTCGCACGCTTGTCTAATAATAGATCATGCATTTCGTACCAAACAACAAAATCCACTAAATCTTTTCGAAGCTGAGCACAGTAACCTGTATTAGCATAGATATAGGTATAACGCAAGCATAGCCGTGAGTGGAAGCTATTTAAGCCTTTATTTAAAATAAATGTTTTGAGTCTAATATAGATTTATAATAGTAAAAGAAGTTTCAAACAAAAAACTACAATTTTATAAGTACCTCTTCATATTACAACAAAAATAAATCATCATCGCTTCACTCAGGACTTTAACAGAAGTTTCAGTAAATTTTGTTTAGTAGTTACCTAAGCAGGCAGGTACAGTTTAGAAAAATATGAAAGAATCACACACGGTGATGGTGTTTTGCACAGTTTTACATATGTAAAGATAATATTATCCGCGCGCTTTTTGTTCCATTTACCACATTTTTTTACCTTCTTAAGCTTGGCTCCATACGAATTGAGTTACCTATACTTAGCCAGTGTCAATAATAAGTTTATAAAAATACATAATGCTTTACAGCCGAAGATATGCATTGACCTATACGATGCGTACATAATTAATTTTCTTAATACTAATTAGGAATTACAAATACTAAACCACCACTCCTTAAAGAATCGACAGCTATAATTATTATTATGTCCACTATTTTCCACGCTGTCTCATTCCCACTGCACTTTTAACATACCTACCTACTGATGAAAGTGAGGAAGTTAACCAATCGTCATTATATAATTATTACTTACACCCAAAGATGAGTTTTTTTTTCTTCTTATATATTGGCTCCACACATAGTGTATTTAGCCAGTGTCAAGTATTATAATTTTCCAGTGTTATGAATATTTCACGTTAAGTCAAGTCGAAGTCATAGTCCAGTCTAAGTCATGCTCCAGTAAAGTGGTGGCAACTTTACTAGACGCTTCTACGGAATTTTGGAAGCAACACGAAAAACCACGTTTCACCACATTATATCACTTGCCTACACTCATGCTCGTAATTCAGCACTTAATGCGTAAAACGCCACCAATTTTAAACATTAACACTGGAAAAAGCACAAGTTTTGGGAAATAATACAATGCAACGACGTGAACTTTTCCGCGTTCCCGCCAAAACCCCCCAAAGATGAGTTACTTACCTACTAAGTATAACTATAACCTCTTTGGGGTAACCGAGTAATCAATTATTTTTTGCTCCCGTGGTTTATTTTAAAGTCCACAGATCTAAAATATTTTAGAAACTTATTTCAACATGCAAGAAGAAGAAGAAGAACAAATCAAAAACACATTTAAAAACGAACGTTACCCGACATGTTATTGTTAATTCGAGGATACAATTGCCATAATGATTACCTACATATTATTATATCTAAGTACCTACCCTTTTTAACATTTTTCATAAAATATTTCGTATCATTGGCTAAATACAAATGATAAGCACGCACTCTGGCTTACTTTAATGCCAAATAAAAAAGGTTTTAAAATGCGTAGCAATGGTAAGGGTCTATAACGTAAGTAGCTATAAGTACTATAGGTACCTTAAAACTTCCTTGGACTCGATCAAGATTGTAGCAGTAATGCAAAAATAATTTTAACTACATAATTTAGAATGGTAACGTGTAGTAAGTTTATGTAAATAATACATTTGACCAGATCGCCAATAAAGAACATTGCTCCCGCCAAAACTCTATAAATCGATAACTTGTATAAAAATGTTAATTAAGTAAGCTTCAATATTGGCTAAGTATGATAATCGCGTGAAGCCTTATGAATGATTATAAAAAGTCTAAGAACCTACCCTTTTAAACAGTTTTCATAAAATACTTCGTATCATTGGCTAAATACAAATTTTGTCTAATGCCAAAATAAAAAAAGGTTTTACAATACGTAGCAAAAGCCAGGGCCAATAAATTAAGCACCTATAGGCACAGATTACTGAATATGTTACTACTATAGGTTAAGCTATAGGTACTATAAATACAATTTTAAATACTTATTTCGAATGGTGACGCGTAGTAGATTTTTGAAAACGAATACATAATTCGCCAATAAAGAGTTTTGCCCTCGACAGAACCCAATAAATCAAAAATATGAATATAAATTTTAGTTATGTTTCAATATTGGCTAAATATGATATCTCGTGAAGCCTTAACATTTAATAAAAAGTCTAAGAAGTTTTTCGTTTTCGAAATTCCTTGTTCTCGTGTTCATATTCAAGAAGGTTCTCATACCTATCCTCTTTTTTAGTTTGCACCACAGATTAACGAAAAAACTTATCTATATGTATATATAGTAGTCAAACAAACAAACAAACAAACAAACAAACAAACAAACAAACAAACAAACAAACAGACAAAATGTCTAAAAAGTAGCTTAACGTGATCAGCGAAAAATTTCAAGCCAACCTGTGTAATTTTTTTTACGATATCTTGCATTTACAGATTTTTTTATCCCTACAGTTTTATTATATGTATAGATATAGAAGATGTTACAAATTAAAGTCTGTCACAGCATGTTTTAAACATAATTAGGTACCAACTGTACCTAAATATGATCATAGAGAACTCTTTATTATTTCACAAATAAAACATACAAATAATCAATCAATCAACCAAATCGTTTATTTGCTAAAATACATGTATAGTATATAATATGTCTTACAAAAAGTTTTGCTCATGTATTTAGTCTGCAAGCAAATGTGCAAATGTTATTTAATAACTAATCACATTTTTTTATAATTTATAAGTAAATATTTTTACAGAATTCATTATAAGTAATCCTTAACACTATAAAAAGAGTTGCACTAAAGCCAGTCAGTCAGACATTTCTTAAATTTGTTACCTTCTAATATTTTTATGTCAATTGGAATGTTATTGTAAACGGTAATTGTTATATACATTTTTCTTATATATGCCTTTACGAGCAGGAGGTCGATATAATAAGTTAGTAAACTTTGTCCATTTTTGGCGGGTCATAACTTCACCATGCTTCTTAAACAACTCAGGGTGTTCTTTCGTAAAAATACAAATTTCTTTAATATACATAGACGGTAGAGGAAGTACATTGCATCTTCTAAACAGAGGTCTACTAATAGGAATACATCTTACGTACTAGTGCAACAATGGGCGGTCTTATGGCTGACAGTGAACTCTTCCAGACAACCTTTGGATGGACAGCATCAGTAGAGAGAGAATAAACGGCGCGGCGGCGCGGCGGTGCAAAACAATTTAATAGATAAAGGAACCACTGATAAATAACTTACTTAAATAGATAAAAAAATAAAAATAAAATGTAATATGTGATCATGTTTGTTGGTAAATAATTATACGGTATTGTAGATAACGTGGGAAGGCCGTATTACCTACGACAATTAGTTACACGCAATGCCTATCGACCGACTTCAAAAAGAGAGGTTTTCAGTTCCAATTCAGTTGTTTTGTTTTAGATAAGTACCTACTTTTTGCAGCGTAGGCAGTTGTTGCAAACTGCGGGGAGCCGATGTATGCAGAGGCAAGCAGCTGCTCAAACTGGCGCTCTGTGGGGGACGCCTTTGTTCAGCAGTGGACGTCTTCAGGCTGTTGGTGATGATGAAGATGATGATGATGATGATGATGATGATGATAATGAGCGGAATTCGTCTGCCCCGTCGAACTGCAGTGCTTTCATCTCTGAAAAATAAGTTAAAGAGGTAAATATAAATAAGGGCTAGGTAAGTATAAAAAACGTGCTAAAGCATTTTGGTCTGGTGTTGCATACGACCAAAATACTACGTCAATGGCAGGCAGTCAAGACCATTAGAAGCTCAAAGGCCCAAACAGGTTTTAGCAGGTAGGTAGAGTGGCCCAGATTAAGGAAAATATCTGGTTATCGCACTTACCCCCGGTTTCTGGTACGTTTGTTAAAGTTAAACTCTTGTCAACTTTGAATTACTGAACGGTTGCCTGTCTGTCATTGACTTATTCCAACCAATGATCGTTCAGTATTTCAAAATTGACAAGAGTTTAACTTTGACAAACGTACGAGAAACCGGGGGTTTGCGCTCGGATAATACTAATCGCTTCCTAGAGTTGCCTGATGACTTGGTCTTATAAATAAATAATAATAAACAATTTTGATTCTCTATTTTTAAGTAGGTGGGTTAAGTACTTATCTTCATAATACCCTGTATTATTATTTCCTTCTTGTTTTTAATCTAATGTCTTTTGTTCCAATGCACGCTGACCTAAACTTCATAGCATCTGTGCGCTCAGACCAATATATGTATACTTAATTAAAAAATAGACGGACCAAATCTCTACAGTACGGGGCTTATTTAATTATTTAACTGCCAAAACATGTTTTAAATTTGCATACGGCAGTAAAAGATATAAAACCTTTTTGTTTTTGCGGTTGGAATATTGAACTGGATGAAACTGTCGAAGAGGTAACTTTCAAAACGGTTATTTAGCAATACGGGTTAGTTCAGAAGGCGATTTGAATGCTCATTAGGCTTGATTTTGAAGGCTTTAGACAGTATTTAAAATACTATGGGTTTGTAGGTACTTCCCCTCTATCCACTAAGCTAAGTACATACCTACCTACGATTGTGGTGGAGCATCTTTCTGATCACTGAATACATATTTTTATTTTTACGACCGGTCCTACCATAGATTAAAAATGAGAGAGAAAGAGAGCAGAGCGATGGGATTAATATTTTCAAATACGACGGCCCTTTTAATTCATGGTTTATCGATTGTTTTTTCTCTAATCAATCTGTGTGGTTGTTCTCTCAATGAACTTTATGGTACGGTCTTAAAAATCGAGCTCACTAACAGTACACATCAAAACCTTAGAACCTTGAACGGCACGAAGGTCATAAGGAAGGTTGTTATAACAATATAGGACCTTACTGTGCAAGAGGAAATAGTGTATTATAAGTAGTAATTTATGACTAGCTGACTCGATAGATGCTGCATAAGTAAATATTGGCGGATTTGGATCGCAATCAGAAATGATCACACGAAATTAGCCCATTTCTGAAAATATTATATACCTTTTGGATTTAGGTAGGCGAGCTAACAACTTTATTTTTAAAAAGTTTATTTTTATATAAAGCCGTGATTTGTTTATTTAGTGCTTATGTATTAGGGATGTATATAGTACCTATAGATAGACCCTTGATCATATGTATCCAAAAATGCCTAGTTTAGATTTGGTCAAGTCAAGTGTCAAGTCAGTCAAGTTAAAGTGAATAAAGATATACCCGATTTTTAATTTACAGATTTAATGTGAAGATAACAAATTACACCTTTATATACTTTAACTTGTCGACCAAACCCAAACTAATAGGCGTTTTACGAGTACTTATTTTTGGATAAATTGATCAGGGGTCTATCTATCTATAGGCTATCTCAACAAGAGGTAAAAAATACGTGTAACAATATCACAAAATTCTGCGTTGTCATCGCCTATGGCGTCACTGCACTACGTTTGTAGGTTTGTAGGTACTTTGTAATTCAAATATTTGAAATTTATCCTTTTTATCAGGCACTCGAAATATATAGATAACAAGTAGTTACCCACCTGAAAACTCAATGGAAACATTGTAGCACTCGTCCTCGTCTTGTTTATCAGGTAGTAGGCCTAACACCAGACAGCAGACACGTCATTCATTCTCATAATAAAAAAATTATATAAAATATATATAAAATTATATTTAAGTACCTACCTCTTGTGTAGTGTACGCACACCCGCACTTAGATACGTGTATCTGTAATATTAGGTCCTAATATACAGACCACAAGCTCTATCACAACACCAACAAATACACATTAACATTTTAACATCATTCTTGTGTGATGAACATAGATGTCTGTTCTGTGTCTGGGTGTTGTATTCTATGTATGTATTTACAAAACAAAAAGTGTATAAGTATTGTATCAGTTATCTGGTTCCCAATATAGTACAAGCTATGCTTAGTTTGGGGTTAGATAGTGCTGTGTGAAATGTCCACACATATTTATTTATTTTTATATTATTTATTTACATATACAAAAACAGAATAAAGACATGAAAGCTCTATATTTATAGGGCTCTTACTCTAATTCGGAAAGGCCCAAGATTGTCATAAAGATTAGCTCTTTAAAACCTCGGGTTTCATCTTTTTTATTTCGTATCAGTATCGTTGGAGTGCTAGCAGCCCGTTTAAATGTGAACCCTATCACCTAGGTTGCATGACGTATTTTCCAATGAAGAATGATAAATATGCCTCAATAATATTTATTCGCACAATTAGCGTTGCAATAATACCTACTATAAGTACATAAAAAATGCGTAAAGTCCGGGTGAGTTCATATATCCTCATGTTGACTTTTCCCACCTCATTGTTGTAGGTATGTACTAATATACTCAAAGAACCGACTGTGAAAATATTGTCCTAACCTTATTTGTGTAAGCAAGATAAAAAAAACAAACCTCATCGAATTTTTTAACTAAAGTAATTAATGTTAACGGTGATTTCGGTGTTATACTTTTATTTTATCATAATTAATTTAAACTTCAAAGTTTCTTTATAAATAGAGATCATCATATCATAACAAAACATTACGCTGGGCGGAGCTAAGAAATGAATATAGCTAAATTTATAGTAAGCCTCATTACTGGCCACTGCAATTTGAACTACCATCTGTATAAGACCGGGGCCACGGATAGCCCCCTATGTAGAGGGTGCCTGAATGAAAATGAGACTATGGAACACGTGCTGAGACACTGCACAGCCGCAGAGGAAGCCTGACACGATATACACACCAGGAATTCTGACACGAGTAGACGCATTGTACCCAAGATATTTCGAATGCCGCAGCTGTGCCAGCAGCCTAGAGCCACACTCCGTTTGTTTAAGGAGTTGGGGTGGGTCGGGTAGATACTGGCAGGGGAAAATGCACAATACACCCCAAGCGGGACGTCAGTGCAGGACTAGCACCCCCATGTAGAATAAGAATATAGTCAACTACCCCGGACTTGCCCTGACCTATTTTGATCACTATTTATTTTTATTTGGTGGATGCGTTGCACTGCCATATAAAATTTTCCACGTCAAACCCAGGCTAACTATAAGGATTAAGTTCGCATGAGTACCTTCATTGGTTAGTGCAATAAAGCATTTTCCACCTCTACCTAACAAGATTTAAACTGCATCGTAACTGCTAGTGCTAGTGGCACAGTTGGCAGTAATTGTCGCACACTTAACTACTTACGTTAGCTGCGGCGGAGACAGCCAGCGTATGTGGGCCAATAAACCATTTTGAGTTACCTAATTTTAATTTTTTAAGTAGGTGTATATCTCCAGAGGATGCACGAATTAGCTGCTTAGTTGAAGCAACCTACACGCTAGTTTTACCTTGTAGCTCATTTTCCCCATTTTTCTCGACACTTGTGCGTCAGTTGTACAGACAAGAATTTAAATTAATTAATTTAAGATCAGCCCTATTTTTGTACTACTTATTACGAAGATTATAATGCCTTCATTACTCTAGCTAACTTCTACAATAATAAAAAAAAAACTAACTAACTATGCACTAAAACCACTAGCTACTACACTACTTATTACAAAGAAAATTTGGACTGTACTAGTATAGGTACTAGCCAGGATGGCTTATAGACAGTTCAAATGCTTCCCGCCCACTACCGGTAGGTAGCGTACTTACCGAACATGCTGGCAGCCATAGAGTAATAATTCTTCTATGCTGGCAGCATTGCCTCGTTGAATTGCAATGCTGATGCGTTGAGCCAAATAAGTCCAAGCATTTTGGTCACGATCACATTAAAAAACCTTAGAGTGATTAGAGTAAGCAATACAGTAAATTAACCACGGCTTTCTTGTTCCAGATATAGATAATGAAGATGAAAGACAAGGTCAACGTCAGTCAGATAAGCGGCAGCATCGTCTCTTACAACCAGGATGACAGGTGAGCACCAGAATCCACCCCATCAGCTGTTGGTGTAGAAAAGCAAAGAATCATTAGACGTAGAAATTATTTTGTGATTTATATTCTGTGTTCTATCCTACTTTAATTTTGTTTATCATTTAGGTTTTTGACGGTAGTGTACAATGTCGTAATATATAAATTAGTAATAAACTGTGGTTTAATTTAAATATAGAAACCATATTCATATAGGATAGGTAGTTATTATCTTGTACCAACCCAAAAAAGTATAAATCATTTAAGGTAGAGTCTGATCCCATAACCAATAAAAAGCAAAGAAAACATGTATTTTGGCTTTAATTAAAAACGAAAAATGGAACTATCGTATCATTCAAATATCTTGAGAACTAACAATACTAGTCTATGTTTGAGAATACAGATATTGCGAACAGATATCTAATATACTAGTGGGAAAAAAAGGTCAATAACTTTAGTATTTCAAAACTTGTTGACATCTTAAGAATTGAACCGTTTTCTCTGCCTACCTCGAAAAGTTACTATCACATTCCAAAAGTTCAATATCAATGACTAGGCTAGCGTTTAACCACAATCTCACCTGATGGGAAACGACGTTGTGCTCGAAGGTGTAGCATGTGCTGGTCAGCAGAACACTGTTGAAGAACTATTTTGGAGGGTTTGAGCCAAATGATAACAAGAGTTGGAGCCTGGTCGTAGAAGCTGGAAGAGCTTATT
Source organism: Ennomos erosarius (assembly GCA_963580505.1). Lineage (NCBI taxonomy): Eukaryota > Metazoa > Arthropoda > Insecta > Lepidoptera > Geometridae > Ennomos > Ennomos erosarius. The sequence continues at coordinate 3,006,987 of OY756977.1, forward strand.
ATAATGGTGGCCAACTACAGGTAAACATATAAATTATTTCCAATTAGGCACCTTTGGTAAACAACGCTTCAAGTCAGAAAATTACTGTTATTTGGAGTTGTTAGGACTTATTACTTTCATTGGAATCAGTGAGACCAACACAGACTGTACCTAAACCTATCTCTTAGTCCGTCGCACGTGCAGACTATGTTGGTCTCAGGAGTTCAAAGAACGCCGGTGCGACGCACGCTGTTGCGAAAATTTTTGTAGATGGGTCGTCAGTTCGAAATTTCATCGTATCGTAAACCAACCGTTCGAACGACCCTAATTCGAAACACAACTTATGTATACCTACAGGCTGAATTTTTCAAGTGGGCCTACCAAAGGCTAAATCCGAAACTAGAATATTGAATAGAACTCAAAGGGGTCTCGAGCTCCATTGCGATGTAAACTAAAACTGCATCATTTAACTTTAGAAAACTCAATAAATAGTTTTGGTCAGAAATTGAATTTTGTTTATAATCAGTGGATTATAAACAAAATACATAAGTAAGGTATTTTTACAACATTCGTTAGTGTCGCTCGTAATGATTGAAATCTGGGAAGTAATGACACTGCAAATAGCGATAATGTGTTGAATGGTAAATATTCACATGACAGTCTCTGTGGTATGATTAAGCAGGTTGGCTCATAACCCAGAGGCGGAGGGTTCGATTCCTTCTACAGAACACGGTATATGTGTACGGGAAAAACACGCAAATACTTGTTGTGGCTGTGTTTGTGGGACCATGGTCCTCGTGTAATTGGTCCTGGTCCCTGGGATACAGGTAATCCTAGTTAGGGTCCAGGATCTATCTACGTGATCGTTGAGTGTTATTTATTTATTTATTTATTTATTTCTATTGCGTACTTAATACACTGAGCGATAATTTAGTCGCGATCGAGCGATCCGATCCCTGTGGATTGGTGTGAACTTCAGCAGATTTGAGAATTGGTTTCCATTTCATCAAGATCCGTTCGACTGGTACTTACAACGTTAAGTCTCAATATAATAGACAGCCGGTATGTCTGGACTTTTCGATATGAAAAGTTGCTTTTGGACTAAATCGCCAAAAGTCACTCCCCTACTCTAAACACATCAAAGTTTTTAATTTTTGATATGCGGCACATAATGGATAGCGTTAAGCACTTCTTTAACGTAGTTCGTGAGTCATCCAAGGCCTAATGCTGCGATCCGTGAGACGTTGTTATTGAGCACACTCTTTAAATCTTCAATGACGATTAAACCCTTTGACTGCGCATAGCACGCACATATCAGCCGAGTACACGATGCTTTAATCACCATACTTTTTAAATCTTATTTTTGAAGGTCAAGTTGCTGTTTCTGCTGTTTATTTGTTATTCATAGCGTGCCTTCTATGACCGCTGACCATTATAATTAAAAATAAATAAAGAAATAAATTATAAGTAATTAAATTACAAACGAGATACCGTGCTTCCAAGGAACATAATATAGCACTTTCCGTGCTCCGGAGATCCGCGCTTTAGAAGCCGGTTGGCGTAGCAATTCTCACTAGAGCAGCCCTTTTGGTTTATAAAGAACTATCTGGTGCCGGTGCTACTTTCAACTTTGATGCCGACCAATAATAATAGTGTATTTTTATCAGCCTTTAATCTGATTCATAGTTCATAGAGGAATACGCTTACTTTGACACTCCACTGGCATGTTACTTTATGTCGCATAAAGATGCAGTTGTGCCTGCTGTATTGTTAAAGACGTTTTGCCATTATGACACAAAAACGTCTTCACTCAATCACTGCTTCCTTCGCCCATAATATGAGAATAATATATACGATATACATACGTAATAACCTTCAGGTTGTTATACTGATGATGATGATGATGATGACATACGTAATTAATATAAAACAGTGAGAAAATTAAAATGTAAAATGAATTGGGCTTTCTTTAGAGCTACAACTACTTTGGGGCCCCTGTAGCTAATACTACCTTCCCATATTAGAACTACCGGTACTTACAGTTGTAACAGGGGATTGTTGTCCACAAAGGCCATTATTGTCGTACAAAACAACTACTAGTTGCAATAATATACATGGTGTTTTTTGAAAAAGGGGGTTCTCCAAACAACAACGTTATAATCTATCGATTTTGTATTTTGTAAGCTAAACGAATTCGGAATATCATCAGATTATTACTTATTTATAATTATATTCATCTCATCAAACAAATGTTTGTTCTGGGTGGGAATCGAACCCACAACCTATAGTTCAGAAGGTAACAACTGAACGAGCTATCAGGTCAGTCATATTTTGCTAAGGTACCTTTTATTTTGGTACCAAGGCCATAACATGGAATGACAATTTTTTAAGGATTCTTGCGTGTGCCTGGTGTTCACCGTGGGCTGCGATTGTGGCTTACGACATAATTATACGTAAGTATGCCTTACAAACTGATATAGTAGTAGGTATAGTTGTAATTACGAAATACTGGTTTTCCCATAGCTAGCATGTAGGTTATAGGTTACACGGCTAGGAGTATGTTTACTAGATTTTGATTGGATTCCATAATATTCTATGAATATTTAATGCACCTACTTATTATACTATAATATAACGAACGGCGGGAATATAAATCTCGGTAGTGATTACATAATTGGTGTTGAAACCCTGGGTCCGTGGGAACCGGGAGCTCATCGCATTTTGAGCGCTTGGTCGTTGCGATGTGTGACCAAAATGCTTATTTGGCACAACGAATTAGCATTGCAAATTGCAATTCAACGAGGCAATTCTGCCAGGATGTTGGGTACGCAGTACGCACCTAATGCATGGTAGGCAGAGCACTCTGTCTGTCTATAGGTCATCGCGGCTGTACTCCAAATGTTTTTCTAGTTAGTAGTTAGTGTAACAGAATTTAGTAGTAGCTAGTTGATATTAATGCAGTAAGTAATTATAGTAGTCAGCTTAAAGAAAATGTTAATCATATGCTGGCGAACATAACCCATAACCCATAGAGATAAGAAATTCTAGCTTTGTGGGTTAACCACATAAGTAGGGCGAATCTAGCATTAGTCGGTTGGTTAAAACACGTCTTCAGAAACAAACACTACGTTCCGGTTCAAGGGCATTGTAGCTAGTGAAGTTACTGGGCAAATGAGACTTTACCGGCCTGACCACACAGTCTAGTAATCTGATTACTGGACTGTGTGATGTCTCAGGATGACGTGCGCAGTGCAGTGTCACGCGAAACTTTATTATTTTAAAGTTCCGAGTGACACTGCAACTGTTATGGGCGGCCGTGTCGCTTAACATAAGGTTAACGACGAGCACGTTACGTCATTCACCCTCATAAAAAAAACGCCAACAATTCGTGCAATTCCATAGAACGTAGTAGGTCTGTTCATCGACAGCCCACGGCAACCCCAGCTACGTTGATTGCGCCAACACGGATCTGTAACATCGCATCCACACCCGCGGATAAGTTCAATGACACACGGCCCCGGCATTGCCCAAGGAGGCATTGCTTCAGTCCCTTGTCTCGAGAAGGCTACACTTTCACCAACCACAGTGAGTCAGGAGTCAGTCCGGCGCTGACCAGGCTTGGAGCACCCAGCTAGTTGGACAACGTCGACATGGTAAGTGAACTATAATCAGAATATTATTAAATTATTACAGATATCTATTTCTCTAAATGGTGACTATTCTGTGATGCTGTAATAAAACCTAGGTATTATGTATTTTTTTACTGTTTATTATTACTTACTAGCTGCGCCCGACGGTTTTTTCCACGGGCGAAAAGTATCAAATGTGTTAATCAATAGTACAAATTTCAGTTGAATCTGTTCAGCTGTTGCAGCGTGAAAGGGACAAACAAATACAATTTTTTGCGCTTATAATATTAGTGTGAAGTGAGATTGTTTAATTATAAGTGGGTGTCCAGTTCTTACATTAAATTCTAACACAACAAATATTCCTTTCAGAACATCACAATAATTCTTCTGCTCCTGTACTCTGCCATCCTTGTGATGGCCGAGGAAACTACCAGGGATCTAGACGTAACCCGAGACCTAGAGGTAGACAGCGATGAAGGCGAGGACCTCGAACGAAAGCATAAGAGGAAGAGAAAGAAACACCAACAGTCAAATAACCCATGCGGCTACGGTCGCACTTTCTTCGGAGACAAGGTCGGTCATCCAGATTACACATATGTGAATGCTCCAGTCATGAACTATTTCTTCGGATGTGGCGGGCCTGTTGTGCCTCAATATGCTCCGGTGCAAATGGTTCCCGTTTATCCAATGCATGGACACGGCGGCCATGGGGGCCATGGGGGCCATGATGGCCACGGCGGTCATGGTGGGCACGGCGGTCAAGGCTTTAACCAATTCGGCTACAACATGCCATACCAGCAAGGGTTCCAGCAGAATCAACAAGGTTACCCGCCTGGCTACAATCAGAGACCGTTCCAGAGCGTCGTATCGGCAGCGGCCTCCGGCTTCGGCACCGCGCTTGCAGATTATTTCACAAAGCCGAGGAAGGCGCAGCGTCAATTTAATCAATTGTTCAGACCAATCTATAGACTATTTTGAATATGGTTGTGCTACATGAACAAAAAGCTATCGCTCTGAGTGAATGTTAAACGACTGACCTGAAGAATTGTTGGTTGTTAGGTGGAACTATTAAATGTCTACTAATAATCTTAAAATGAACAGTTAGGTTTGTTTGTTGGGGTTTCATGACAAAATTACCGATTCGGATGAAAGTTTGTATCTACGACTACACCGAGACCACTACGAAAATCTGATTATTTGTGAGTGATACTGCAGGCTGGATTGGCGTTATTGTCACGACAACGAACAACAGACAAATCTGTTTCATGTCACTGGAATGTCAAGGTAATTTCAGTCAATTGTTTTATTTTATCTGATTGTCTTGCACTGGTTAGTCTTTCGCTTAGTTATTTCTGTTTTGTTTTTGATTGTTGTGGTATAATAAAACTATTATAGTTAAGTATCATACCCTATAGGCCTATTATCGTTTTTAAGGTTTCATAGCACAACAGACGGGGAACCCTTATAAGTTTATCATGACCACAGACCTAGAACTTTTTCGGTACCTACATTCTTAAGAATTGAGATAGATAGGAATCAATCTCAATTCTTTAAAGCCATAATAACTTTTGGAGTTTTACTTTATTTCTTCGCGTTACTTTAGTTCATTTTTAGTGTATCTAATAATATTATAAGTTTAAAATAAGCATACTGAATCTATGAATTTAAATAAATAAATAAATGTGTGGACATTTCACACAGCGCCATTTAGCCCCAAACTAAGCATAGCTTGTACTATGGGAACCAGATAACTGATACAATACTCATATACTTTTTTGTTTGTAAATACATAAATAGAATACAATATAACACCCAGACGCAGAACAAACATCTATGTTCATCACACAAACGTTTATCCTGGGTAGGAATCGAACCCACAGCCCTCAGTTGAGAAGGCAGGGATACTACCAACTGAGCTATCGAGCCCGGGTTTATTTAAATTGTTGTTTTAAAAACATTGTACCATCTACACAAAGATATTATTGATCTGATACGTAGGTATGGTACGAGCAAGCAAATCGTTTAGTTTAGAATATGTTTTATATAACAAAGGTAAGTACCTAATTCATATTATTAGAAAGGATTGTTTAATTGATAAATATAATGAGCTGTAGTAGGTACTGACCTTGGCTTTGTAATTACTTATGCCTAAGAAACACCTTTTTACATAATAACGTTATTATTACATACCGTATATACTGATGTTTACTCTGAGTACCAACCTACCCACCTTCATTGTGTTCTGAAGTTATAATTAAATATACTAATGATGAATTTTTCGTATTCTCTACATAGAGAATACGATTCATTACACAGAGGCATAATATAATAATTAAGATACATATCCAGTTATTATAGGTATATGGTATAAAGTCTATGCCATATAATAACTTGATTTGTATTTAAATTATTGTAAAGATGCGGAGTATGTAAAAAAATATATACTGGGTGTAATTGAATTCATTAGCATCCTTTGAAACTAAGTACCTACTCCTGATGCCGGTTACGTGAAGACCAAAATTTTTGAATTCTAACACCGTGGTTTAGTAATAATAATAACTCCAAAAAATGGAATAACTTACTTAATCAAATGCTACAATACATAATTTAATTAAAATAATGCAGTACTGTTTTTAATTAGTACATACAAGGTATAAAAACGTTTAGATGTATCAAAATTATCCGTGCCAACTGCGTTAGGCGCCGTGCCAATGTCCATAATTTTCAATAAAAATATTTTCATTTACACTCTTTACTCGTTAATAATCATCTATAAATGATGTACTATCATGGGCTCAGTTTATGCTAATAAATTAATTTACATCCTGTATACATTATAAGTACGTAGGTATTTTATGTCAACACAGAGGTACTTTCAATTTATTAAGTAGTAAGTAAGTAGTTAGTAATTGTTGTGAGAAGCCATTTTAGTGAAATGTAATCTATATTACTGGCACTTTTATAATCGTTTATTTTGTATTGACATTTGTTGTTTAAGTATCTTGACTACAAATACATATACAGCTTAAAGAAGTAACATCGTTTTTACTGAAATATTAAGCATACATAACGAGTGTAATAAATAAAAATAATAAACCTCAATGACTTTTATTTTCTGCATTCAATGTAATATTCCCATGTAAGTATTCGACTTGTTGAGAATAGAATAACGCAAATCCTTTAGGCCGAAATAATCCGTCAGGGAATCACTTGAAAGTGCAAAATGCAAAACGAATGAAATTGGTGCGCGGGCGCTGGCCCGGCGCGACGGACTGTCGTTGCGAAAGAGCTCAATCACGTTAAGTAAGTTCGTTTCATTACACTCTGCCTTCATTACGCAGTTAGCGGCAGTTTGGCACACTTGATTCAAGCACATTCACCCAAAACGATACACATTTCAGGAAGGACACATTTTTATTGTGGTCATACTTTTCTGCAAAGGGTCTAGGCGGGTATCCATCATTTTGCCAGCTAGCCGCAGCAAGAAGTTGTTGGCTATATCATTGTAAATACGGTAAAGTGTTCCAGTTTGAAGGGCACTGTAGTAGCTGTGTGTGATTGGACTCATAGGTACAAGTGCGGGCCACGTATGAATAGGCAAATTAGGATCCTATCTCCTCAAGTGGGTGCCGGAGTGACAGTCGGGTAAGGGAATATCTCATGGTCTGCATCACAACTCTGCCCATGCGAGATGATTACTGATTACACACACACGAAAAACGCTTATGTTTTATACTTGACTAAGTTTACAATGAGTTGTTGGGCAGGCCACATTGCTCGTACAACCGATAACCGATTGGAGAAGGTTGATCACTACGTGGACGGATGATTTGGTGGAAACCACGGGAGTCAATGAATGCAGGAGTCGAGCAACTACTCAAAGTGGCACTCTCTGGGGGAGGCTTGTATTCAGCAGTGGACGTCTTTAGGCTGCTTATGAGGAAAACAGAGTATCCAGGCCTCGATGTATCATTGTAGTGACTATTTCGTTTCGCTCACTTGTAGTTTATTTATTACTTATAATAAAACCTTGGATTTTTTGTCTTTAAATTCACTGCGTTCATTGTTACTAGATTGTTACAAACGGTTTGACGTAAGTTTAAACTATTGTTTTTAAACAGAGACAGTCTCTGTTTACTATTTGATTAAAGCGACTGTCTGAGATACCCTACTCAAAGCTTATTTTAAGTAATAATTAAGAACGAATAAGTTAGTTTGGTACACTGACGTTATATAATTAGAATGCCAGTTTATTTTTTATAAATAAATAAATACTTAAATATAAATAACGCCCAACGACCACATACACACAAATACATAGGGACCAAGGAACTACGAGGACCATGGTCCCACAACACCCAGACACAGAACAAGTATTTGCGCTTTATTTTTCCAGTGCACAAATACTTTTCCTGTCGCGGGAATCGAATCCGCCGCCTCCGGGTTATGAGCCGACCGGCTCAACCACCACACCACGGAGGCTGTAGAGTATAAACTACCTAACATACTTCCCGACCAACTTAGTAGTAACATTTCACGCGGTTATCTACATTTAATTATACGAATCACGAGGCAATATAAATGTATTCGCAGTACTTAGACGTTATCTCAGATCATGTTATCCGATTCTAAAATGAAATAAAACACACTGCAGAACTTAATTATGAGAAGGTTGAAGAATTTCTCTACCTTGGCTCGCTCATTACCAGTGATGGCGGATGTGCTGTGGAACTCTCTTGTCGGATGGGAATGGCTAAGAGCGCTAGTCTGGATAAAATATGGAAGAACAAAAGTATTCGCCGTGCCACCAAAATACGCTTAGTTCGCTCCTTGGTCTTCTCTATTTTCCTGTATGGTGCGGAAACCTGGTGCCTCAAGAGTCGTGAGAAAAAAAATTAAATGCGTTCGAGATGTGGTGCTGGAGACGCATGCTGAAGATGCCATGAGAACGAATATATCTATTCTCCAAGAGCTCAGCATCACCAAACGACTCTACACTGTGTGCCAGGAGCGTCAGGCAAGCTTCTTCGGCCACATTATGCGATCTTAGAGACACGACCTCGAAAAATCACTAATAGCGGGTCAAATGCAGGGAAAACGCCCCAGGGGTTGCATATCAGTACGATGGTCAGGAGAAACTTTACAGCGGACGATTGCTCTGGCACAAGACCGGGCAAGTTGGAGGGCCTTATTTGCGCATGGTCACGATCCTCATCAGTGAGGGAACGACAAGAAAGAAGATAGGTGGTATCGTATAATGGCAAATATTTTTCATCTCCCTGTTTTTATAATCATTAGGTAGGTTACCTAGGTAGGTAGGTACCGTTTCCACTATATTCACTTATGGGTTGACAAAGTGGAAAATTGAAATAGGTATGCCAATTGAGTTGTTCGTCTTTGGTAATAAGTAGATGTACTAGTCGTAATTTAACGTAAGATACCTAATTAATTAGCTAAGACCACATATTCACGCCGCTAAAATTAATTGAGCAATAGTGGTTTTAATTGTGTGTCGAATTAATTACGGAAGATTGTTTTATTTCACCTTTATCAAAAGAATTCCGCTAATATAGTTCAGTAAAATGGCCAAGGACTTATGGTGGGTTTTATAGACCGTAGTTAAGGTAACCGATGGTCAAATATTGTATCAAATGACCATTGGTTACCTTATTAACTACTGATCAAAAAACCTACCCTTAGTCAAACATCTAATATTGTTTACATGTGACATGTGTTTTATCTAGGTAGATAGTTAAGGTACAAGCGACTACATTGCCTATAATGATGTTTTGATATCATTCAATCACAATAATTAGGGCAAATAGGCATCATTTTGAACTACCTTGAATTGGGACTAAATTAGCGAAGCTCGTGACGGAAATGTGAAAATAAGTGGATAGGTACACTTTATCCAGCTCAGCCATAATACCTACTTGATGTTTATAGAGAAGTCTAAAATAAGTAATTGGTTAGGTACATGTTAGGTACGATAATTGCGCAGTAGAATTTACAATCTACTGTAGTAAATATAGTTCAAGCGTTCCAGTCAACAGTGAATAGGTATTTACCAGACAAGTGTGCTATAACTTTGATTACTTTACCAGGTGAGAAAAGTATTATGGTCAAATGCTGGATTGTCGATCGGCACCAGGCGGACCGCGGTCCGTATGCGACCCGCAAAAGGTTGGAATTTGAACCGACAGTTACTCAGCCTTGGATGGCAATAGGCCCATCCCAATGGTGGACCCAGGGGGTGCCATGACCTGAGGCTAGACTACTATGAGTAGCCATTGCTAAAAAAATCTTGACATGACCCAGGACCGCCGCTAAGGAGGTTCGATCGATACCAGTTTTGTCCTAATTAGATACTTACATTTTGTTTAATCAAAAACTTAAGCAGCTCTCCATAAATTTACGAAGAAGCATTTTTTTATATATAATTATCTAGCTGAACCCTCCTTCAAAGTGAATTCCTGGCTACGGCCCTGACATGAAGTAATTCACTTTGTTCACCGATGAAGGTAAACAAAGTGGCATAACCGACACCCGCGTTCTTTGAGCCCACTTATGTTTTTAGAAAATATAGGAAAAGGAAAATAAAACTTATATTTATTGTATCGTCTTTCGTTTATTCGTCTAATTTTGTTTTTACAGCATATCAGAAGGTTGCGGGCAGTTCCAGTCACAGGAGCAGATCATCTATAAGAGTCAAAACTTGGAGAATGGGAAGCTGGAAACCGTTGATGGTCATCACAAGGTCACACACCCTACTTCGTAAGTACCTACCAACCTAAGACTAATGCATGTAGATATAGGCTGTATTTCACCACACTTAAGGCTCCTTCACACTGATGAATAACTACTATAACATGCACATAACGATGGATGTATGTAGTAGGTACTGACAAGAGATTTGGTTATGAGTGATAGATAACATTGCCTGTTCTGTTATAGTCTGACCAAGTTATCTGTGAACTGAAGAGCGTCGCTGCGTTCACACCAGTGCTGTCATTTTATGAATAATGGTCGAATATGACGGATTTCTATAGTACATCTTTTAACATAGTTGGGTGTGTTTTAGTAGGTAGGTAAGTAAAATATAATCTGTCCGACCTTTATGACTTAATTTATTTAATGCAAATGATGTCGTTACTTTTCATTAATTTTCATAAACCTTCACGCAGGTACAGCTATTAGCTAATTAATAATATAAAATATAAGACAATCCATTTAAATATTATTGGGGAAAATTATACACATGATGTTGATAATTATTATTCTTACCCCAGGATAGCAAGGAATAGTACCTAACTACTTTATAGTAATTTCAAAATTAAAACGACAAAAATAGTCCAAGATTTTTTATGTACAAGTATAAGTTTATAAACTGTGTATTGTATGTACCATATTTTATTTGGCAGCGCTGCTGCGAGAAAATAATTCATTATAAGGCAGCCCTAAATTGCAATAGTTCCATTTTCTGCCATTTCACAGATAGCTTGGTCAACTATAGGTATATTGTGAAACTTTGTTGTGCACTAAGAAATTTATTTTTTAAACGTGGTATTTGAGTGAAGAGTTTATCTATTTATCTTGAAAATGTCAACATTTACACATGAGCTGACTTATCTAGTACTTACAATTACTACTAATACAATGAAGTTTATTATTTATTCGTTTTTCTTTAAGTGGGTTTGTAAGCAAGTATTTTTTTTGTAATGTATGTAGCATAGAGCTTAGAAAATAAATGGCGCTACGGACTCAGCGTATATTTTTTCCTTGTTCTGTGGTATGTAGTTAAGTATAGGTACTATTATTTATTCATGCCCAAGATTATTGATTTAAGCAGAGCTTAGAAAAAAACGACGCACCGTAGCGTATTTTATTCATGCTCTGTGGATGTAAGGATCAATTTATAGGTGGCTTCAAACCTATTGATTGCTATTTTGGTGGCTATTTTTAATTCATGTCGTTGCATTTACATATTTAGTGTGCAATTTTTAATTATTCTTCTTAGGGGGTGGGTTTTCACCAATAGTTAAGGTAATCAATGGTTAAAAACTCAAAAAATTTAAAACAATCAATTTTTTTTAGAATTTTTAACCATTTGTTGCCTTAACTACGCATCAAAAAACCTACCCTTATTCTAACGTCACATGGGGTTGGTAAATCCTGCACTGACGTCCCGCTTGAAAACGGATATGATATTCCTCCATCATCCTATAACTGACTGTGAAATTCAGTTAACAAAATGGACCAAATGGGTGTGATTGATTATGTCTTACTTCATTTACTTGTGTCTCTGACAGCCTGACACTAACACCATGGTCGAACAACAAGCGGACTATTTAATAGGGAATAAATAGTTTCCTATGTCCACTTGTCCAGTGTCCACTGCATTATTTATAAGGGTTTTTTCTAAGTAGGTAAGGCTGTAGGTAGGTAGAGGTACTTAGGTAGATTTTTTTTATTTAATACATTCATAATTTCTCTACATTGCTGACCATAACGATTATTCTCAGTGAGCATAGGTATAAACAAACCGTGATTAAAAGGTATAATTAAAGCAGATTCTGCCTAGCCATGCGAAATGATTCCTCTGATATCCAGCCCTTGTTGAAAGGCGCACGTGGGTGTCTACCCCCTCGTCAACAAGGGCGTCCACCCTCTGTGGGTGGGCGGCAAATGCTACCTATTATTATGTTTGTTACGATTTAAGTGATAACTTTGTTGAACAGAAGGTAAATTGTATTGAAATTTAAATAAGCTATTCTATCTATCTACTTATTTTTGATTCCTTCTGTTGCAACTGCGATTAGATACTTTACAGAATTTGTTTTATTATGTTTTACATTTCTCTTGATTGGCCCCATAGCAAGTAAGTAAGTAACACGTAGGTAATGTCTTTGTTTTCGATTTTTATTTTCATTTGTTTTATTAATTTATATTATTGAAAACTAATAATTATACTAGCCGCGATGACCTTATAGATAGCCCAAATGCTCCAGCCCACTATCGGTAGGTAGCGTACCCAACATGATGGCAGCATTTTGGCCACGCCCCGCATTGACCAGGCGCTCTGATAAACTTGGAATGCAATGAGCTCCTGGTCCCCATGGACCCAGGGTCTCAACATTAAACGGCTCATATATGTAACCGCTACCAAGATTACTATATTTGCGGGTGCCGTAAGGGACGGCTAAGTGAATGGGCACCCTCATCGGTAGGCAGGTACCTACAGAAAAATCTGAAATCACCAAGATTCTTCTTCTGAGATCATCAAAGCCTAACGTATGATTGTAATAATAGTATGATATGCGTCTGAAATAGCGTTTTATGGGGCAAGCTTATGCAGTGGACGTCTTCAGAGTCATGAAGAACAACAGAAAAAAGGATCCTAGTTACAATCTATGTATGCGATCGTTGGGCGTAATTTATTTATTTATTTCCCAATGTAAGTACCTACCTAATAGGTATCTAAAACTACCGCTTTAACTTAACCTTTGACTTTTATTTATAGATATGGCGACACCATACTGCACTTGTTCCGCGGTAACATCGGCAGTGGGCTGCTGGCCATGGGTGACGCCTTCAAGAACGGCGGCTTAGTGTTCGCGCCCATCATGACTGCAGTGCTCGGTGTCATCTGCGTTCATGCTCAGCATTTGCTGGTTTGTTATCCACTGTCACTTGTATTTATGTAAATCTTGCCTACATGAATTCAGAGACTGATTTACAAAATTAAATATAGTTACATCAATTGCAAACATACCGAATTTTGTTAACTTACTTTTCATTGCTTTGGTTGGAAACTTGGAAAGCTCCTCTTTTAAATAACATTAGTCATCTTTCAACAAGATAATAATAGCAGTAAGTATAAAATATTCTCTTAAATAAAAGCTCCTTAACCTTTCGATCCGAACATTATCTCTATCATTACTACATGTAGGTAATCATAGCATTATTTGTTTGTGAAAAAAGATTTGAGGTTCATTTGTTTTTATTCCAGCTAAATTGTTCTGAAGAGATGCACCGACAAACCAAACGCGACAAAGCTCCAGGGTTCGCAGACACAGTGCACTTGGTGTTCATGAACGGTCCCACTCGGCTGCGCCCGGTTGCCTCGACGATGAAGGGTCTGGTGAACACATTCCTCTGCATCACGCAGCTCGGCTTTTGCTGCGTCTACATTGTCTTCATCGCCAATAACATCAAAATGGTACATACACACTTTTTACATTTCTTCTAGGTAATTATCGATACCTTTTAGTCTGTATCTACAGGGCTAACTAAAAATAAGCGTAAAGCTACTGTCGCCTTAGACTGGATGTTGTTGATGTTGACGGGGTATTTTTAAGTACAAATGAAAAATAGATTGAACGTGAAAAAAATGTAGAGATCGTGGCGTGAGCGTTACTACCTAGGTAGTCTTTAATGTATCATTTGTATTTTGGCCTAATACTTCGCCAACACGCAACAAGTGTCGTTTGATAATCTTGCGTTATGCAGAAATAAAATAATTCGTAAAAGAGCCCGAGTTATTCTGTTGTGTGGGATAAGGCATCTATACTGTAAGTATTATAATATTAAATAAATGTGCTTTGGATAAATGTGGCGGCTGATGATGACTGTAAAAAGGGGACAGCATCACAGCATTGATGAGGGCGATATAGTTGTCATGACGAATAATACACATCATAATCCAATTAAATAAATATACACTATTAAGTAACATTGTATTCTAATTGACATATTAATTATGTACCTAATTGTAAATAAATAGCTATAATACTATATGTATGTCAAAAGGTGATGTAAAGGCAAATCGCGAATGATTATAATATTACTGGGTTTTGTGAGAAGGAAAGATTCACAATAAAACATAAGTAGCATTGAATAAAAAAGTCGCAACATTTAAGATCATTTTTATCAACTAGATACCTAAGGCTGAGTTGCACCATAATCACAGTTAAAGTTACTGTCAAATTTTGACATTAGCCCGCCCGGCGAAGCGTGGACGGTGACAGTTAGCAGTTAAAGTTAGCGTTAAAGTAAGCTGGTGCAACTCAGCCTTAGTATGGAATGAGTGATGTTACGAAAAACAACATGTAAAATAGGGATGAGTAGTAGGATCTTCAGGCTTTCAAGTCACATGAATATTACGTACCTACCTATAGAGTTCCTTATCGCAAATTATGATTATAAAGAAGGGAGATGCATAAAATAGATTTAGAGTGGACACGGCCTACCAATAATTTTTAGGGTGTCGAAACGCTATGTGTTGACGGCATGATGTTGGCATTGCGATACATAAACTTCAACATTTATTTCCTACGCACATTGCGCAATCTCTTGCGTTGCGACTTATTGCATTGCTAATTCCGTCTTCTATGGAAATGATTTGCGCTGGATATTGCTGACAAATGACAAATTGTATATTTTAAAGTAGGATTTTTTAAATATAATTTCGAAACGAGTTTTACGATGGTTTATGGATCTAGAAGCACAGAAGCTGTACCTAAACCTTGCAGAGCTTTGCCTTGGCACTAGGGCCTCCTAATGCCTAGGCAAACCCCCTTAATTGCCTAATTAAGTACCTATTGAAAGTTGTTGTTCATGATCTATAATTAGTACCTAACTTTATACATGTTATAAATACTTACCTCAATAAGTGTTAAGTAAACTATGAAGATATGTGCTGGAGGCAATCATCAATAAAGATGAGAGCACACGTACATTTGAATAGGTACCAACCATCCTTTTTAAATGTGAATGAATGACGTGACGAGCTAGGCGTTCATCTGATGTTAAGCGACACGGCCGCCTTACTTACAAGTTGCGGTGTCACAATAAAGTTTGCTAATGCTAACATTTTATTGAAGCACGGAACTGCTCGGACAAGCAATATTTAACACATCGCCAATATATTGTCGCACCCACTCCGACCACACAGCCCCAACACTGGGGCACTGGAGGCTAGCAGATCTAGGAGTTTCGCGTGACATTGCACTGCGCACGCCATCCTGACTGTGAAATCAGGTCATAAAGTCTTATTTACCCAGTAATTTCACTAGCTACAATGCCCTTCAAACCGAAACACAACAGTGATTGTACACTACTGCTTGGCGGCATAACTGGCAAAGCCGGTGGTGGTAAGTACCTAAGTACCTAGACGAACTTTGCAGAAAACTTGGACCTTTTATTACCTTATATTAAAATCTCCATTAAATTATTTAACCATAATTTTTGGACTAGCTCTACCTACTGATACCTAACTAAATCTAGACAAATATACCAACAATATAATATGTTCTAACTCTAGATAAATACACCTATCTATCCTATGCCCAAGTCATAGTTTTACAATTTTCAAACAGCAAGGCGTTATAAGTAGTCATGTTTTATGAAAAATAAGATTGGATTAAGCTGTGCCATAATTTCATCTCATTTGAAACATACTTGTATCCTCTGCTTAGTTTGTGCTTGGAAGTTCGGTAGGTAGTAATATGTTTTTTGTAAGTAGATTAACCTAATGTTAAGTTTAGCAACTGTTGGTCATCTAAGGAAATAAATAAATAAAAATATCAACTTTAATCTTCCAGATCTGCGACAAGTACAGCATCCAGATCGATCTATCCGTGCACATGATCTTCGTGATCATTCCCGTACTGGTAGCTTGTATGGTGCGAAACCTCAAGTACCTGACTCCGTTCTCCACTATCGCTAACGTGATGATGGCGGTGGGAGTCAGCATGGTGGTGTACGAAGCGACCCAGAATCTTCCCCCGGTCCAGACCAGGACGTATCTTGCTAATTGGCAGCAGCTACCTCTGTATTTTGGAACTGCTGTATACGCTTTTGAGGGTATTGGCCTTGTAAGTATCTATACCTACCTTTTTGCTAACTTTTTTAGAAACGCCTGAATGTAGGTTGCTGCACGTTATCGAAACTTAATTGTGTCCTAGATTAGAATATTCAGCTCTTAGAATAAGTACCATTCTATGATTAAGCTCTTATTCGATGAGTAAGTAATTGAACAAATCCAAAAACCAACTTCTTCAAAAACTATTATTAGGCAGAATTGTCACATTTGGAATAAACATAGTCAGTGACGCACCCCGACTAATAATCATGCACCTTGGTTTGCATTTCCCTAAGCCAATAGCTTTCCAAGTTAACTTTTAAACACAGTGAAGTATAATATCGTGAAGGCATGATCAAGAATCATTAAAAAATCGAGATCTTATTGTGTCATCCACCCACATATCGTGTTGGCATGACCAAAAGGTAGGTGAGATAACGCTACCGACATTCACTCTAACTCTCTATACTGGGTGTAATTGAATTCATTAGCATCCTTTGAAACTAAGTACCTACTCCTGATGCCGGTTACGTCTGGACCAAAATTTTTGAATTCTAACATATTGGTTTTGTAATAATAATAACTCCAAAAAATGGAATAACTTACTTAATCAAATGCTACAATACAAAATTTAATTAAAATAATGTAGTACTGTTTTTAATTAGTACATACAAGGTATAAAAACGTTTAAATGTATCAAAATCATCCGCGCCAACTGCGTTAGGCGCTGCGGCAATCTTCATAATTTTCAATAAAAATATTTTCATTTACACATTTTTATAATATGTACTATCATGGGCTCAATTTATGCTAATGAATTAAATTACATCCTGTATAAGACGATGCGAACGATGCGTTGATGAATGTTGTTGATATTATTGTTATTATAGCAAATGAACATATTTTTAGGTGCTACCCCTAAAGAACGAGATGCGACGACCAGAGTTATTCCAGAAGCCGCTGGGCGTTCTGAATGTGGGCATGACTTTCGTAGCGGCCATCTTCATCACGGTCGGCTTTCTCGGATACCTGAAGTGGGGTGATAATGTGCAGGGGAGCCTTACGCTTAATCTTAGTACTGACAGTGTGTAAGTATTTTTTATTAATGTGTGAGTGATAATTCATCGTCATTTCAGGCCGTATTAATCCACTATTGGGCATATAGGTACCTCTTCTATTTCACATTCTGTTTGGGTCCTGTAGTCTCAACCTACTGCTTTCCGGTGATCTTAACTAAGTATGTCATCTGACTGTCGTGCGTCCATTACTTTACTACCGCTGGCAGCCATAGCTGCCTAATATATTATATTTAATATTACTCGTGGATGGAACCCCTTAGCGTAGCTATAAACACTTATTATCGATACAGCCTTGGAGAACTAAGGTAACCGATATAGCTCTGAATCAACAATTTCAAATGGCCATGGGCAGGCCACATTGCTCGTGGAGCTGACAACCGATGGGGAAGAAAAGTTCTCTAGTGCCGTCCGCGAACCGGAAGACGCAGCGTAGGCCGGCCCCCCACTAAGTCAACCAACAATGTGGTCAAAACTGCAAGGAAACGGTGGATGCCGGAGGCAAACCCCCGTTCAAAATGGCGTTCTGAGGGCAAGGCGTATGTTCAGCAGTAGACGTCTTCAGGCTGTTCATGATGTTACAACCTAACAAAGAGTCCAAACTTCCTGAAAAATCACTTTCATTTACTGTATCAATTTCAGGTTGAGCACAGTAGTACAGTGTCTTATAACACTGGCCATTTTGTTCACGTATCCGCTGCAGTTCTACGTGCCAGTAGCCATCACGTGGCCGGCGCTGCGCAAGAGGCTCGCACCTACTTCCCCCGTCGTAAAGGAACTGTTGTTCCGTGCAGTGCTCGTGCTCGTCACTTGTAAGTTCTAAGTAACATTTCCCCTGGATTCTCGTAAGTCTGTCGAACTCTTTTCAACTCAACGTAACAAAAATACAGGTCGCTCATTGGTTGATCCAATGAGCGTACTGTATTTGGTGCGTTCACATCACACAAGTTTGACAAACGTACGAAAAGCCAGGGTATATCAGGAGACAAGGGTGAACTTAGGAGTTGTCTGACTTTAGTGCAGACGGGCATGTATATCGTCTAAATTTAATAAACACAATAAGAACAGCGATATTGAACATATTCTTAAATTATTCGATTGTAGAAGTTATATAGATTAGTTTTATGTAAATGAGAAATGTAGGAAACCCTACTTAAGGAAAGAACCACGTCACGAACGGGATTTGAGCCCGCATCCAAACTTTTATATGTAGATAGGTAAGATGAGTACTTCATCATCATCATCATCATTAACAGCCTGAAGACGTCCACTGCTGAACATAGGCCTCCCCCAGGGAGCGCCACTTAGAGCGGCTGCTCGCCTCCTGCATCCATCGGCTCCCCGCGGCTTTCACCAGGTCGTCGGTCCACCTAGTGGGGGGCCGGCCTACGCTGCGTCTTCCAGTTCGTGGTCGCCACTCGAGAACCTTTCTTCCCCATCGGTTGTCAGTTCTACGAGCGATGTGGCCTGCCCATTGCCATTTCAACTTGCCAATCCTAAGAGCTACATCGGTCAGTACTTACTAAAAGTAAACTATCTCTCCACAGTTGCGCTAGCAGAAACAATTCCACAGCTTGGACTGTTTATATCTCTGGTGGGAGCAGTGAGCAGCACAGCTCTAGCACTTATGTTCCCGCCCATGATAGAGCTGGTCTCCACCTCCCAGAAACCTGGCGGGATTCCGCTCTACATGGCCCTCAAAGACTCCGTCATCATACTCCTGGGACTGTTTGTCTTCGTTACTGGAACCTACGAAAGCGTCGCTTCCATCATCAGAGCGTTTCAAGAGTAGACTGTTGTTCGTCCTTGAAAGCTTGTGTAATGTTGTCAATTACTGTCTCAGGATTGCTGTTAGAGATGGCAATAATATATGCCTATCAGTTTGAAATGCCAAAATGCGATTCGGCAGTATAAAGACCAATAGAGTAATTACGGAACCAACAATCAGAAATGCGCACAATTATTTTGTGAATCTTTTTTTAGAGTACCAGTTCTATGGAAGTTGAGTTCAACATCCAGCGAATGGGATTTTGATGCATTCAGATGTTTATTAGTGCTAGTAATTTCATCACCATCATCGAAATCGGTCCAGACGTTTCAGAATAAAAAACAAATAACTAAGGCCCGGGCAAAAGCATTCTCCTCGGTCTTTAATATAATCTACATTGATCGCCAAGCCGTCTGCTTAAGTCTGGTGATTACCTATGGTAAACTTGATTATAAGCGTCCAAAGTGGCGCTTCATGGGGTTTTAACATCTATTCGAATGGATTCAGCGAAACTGTAAGCTAAAACATAATATACTAGATTATTTTTAGGGATAAGCGGTTAAGGGTGTAGTTACTAACTAAGTATAAGTAAATTTTAAAGCGATAAAATAATATTTCGATTAGTAAGTTTATGTAAAAGGTTATTAAGTAAAAGTTATTTTTATAGCAAGAGTGGAAGTTTAGTTTAAGTATACCTATAACATTATTTTATATTGGGAGATTATTATTATATCTTGTGCAATTGTGTGTTTAATAGTAGGGGCCTATATCCGAAACCACTAAACTGATCCTGAAATTTCTGTCACTGATAGGTAGCTAAACTCAATAAAATATATTGTAGATATTTTAATACTGGTTTCCACCCGTGCCTACGCTTGCGTTTTGTGGTATGACCTGTCGATCGAACGCAATTTTGTATCATTTTGTAGATCAATAGTACGGTATTAACTAACGAATTTATCTTATATATATTAAGTCTGAGGTATTAACTATATATAGACGTAGGGATAACATTCATTCATTCACCCTGCCATACCTACACGAAGTCGTGGTTTGATGCAAATACATACCTATAGGTATATTAAATGAGCTGGAGTCTAGACACAAGGACTGCAAAATCTTTTAAGCTAAAACCCATGCAATTGTATTGTAAATTGTATAATCACTAAGTAGGTACCTACATACTTATACTCACTTGAAGGTCGCAACCGCAATAAGTATATAGGTCAATGGTGGATAAAATGCACCCAGGTGTCTAGACCTTTATATACTACTACATGTGTTTTTTAATTCCCTAAGTACCCAACTCTTATTTATTACAGCCTCTACTTCCCTGCTTTGTAAAAAGTAAGTGGGTATATAAATACGACCACGACCCACGGTTTCACGGCGAATGCAGCGTGAAAGAACAATCGTCTGTAAGTATTCATAATATTTTTAACCATCATCTTTAACAGCCTGGAGACGTCCGCTCTGAGGTGGACAGCACTAAATCCACTACGAAGTTCCGTTCGCAAACTAGTGAGAAACACACTAGGTACTCAGAAGTTACAGTAGACAACTATTGGGAAAAATAAATACTTCCGTTACGGAACTAGTTTCACGGAACTTCTGAACATAGGCCCCCGAACGCAGATATAGGTATTATCGTATTATACACTCTTTGGTACTGAGTGCCATTTTGAGTGCTTTGATCTGGATAGAGTAAGCTAATATGCGTGACACGCAGATACCTCGAGGTGGAGACCATAGAATAGTATTGTATGATCTAGACAGGAAATAAAATCCCGTGATCCTCACAGGTGAACGTAGTAAATTATACTATATTATACCTACCTACTCTTTTGACAGGTGAACTGAGCAGGTGGGCCACGGGCAATACCCAAACTGTGGCCGTGTGAGAATAGGACCACTCCATCTTTTTCCATTGGTGCAGCCAGATCCGGCTATGGGAATACTAGTAGAGAATAGCCAGTTGCATTCTCCTCATTAAATCATTCTGTGATCATCAACCCGCCTGCCTAGCGTGGTGATCGTAACCTCTCTATGATAAGCGTCATGTGGCATAAGCTTAAAATGATGATTAGGTAAAAAAAAAAGGGGGGGTTAACTAAAAGTAATATTTGAATACAAATTACGTTTATTAAGACGAATTCCAAAAACTTAAAACCTAAAAAATTTCATCAAAGCCTTAATAAATCTAAAGAAGTACAATAAAACCGTTTTGGACATACAAAGCACAATTTTTAAGTAAATTCAATGATCACACATCTAAAGAAATCTTTTAGAAGAGACATACTTGTGCGCCTAGGCTAGACCTCACTGTACCACTCGGCTAGCACCAACATGAACGAGATTCCCGCATCTTCCTTATTTAACGAGCTCTGCTCCACACTTTCAACTCTTATCGATACAGTGAGCTAAGCTTTGGGTATAATAGTATTAGAATTTATAATGCTTTGCAAAAATAATTCATTACAAATAAATAACTTTTAATAAATTAATGAAGAGGGATTTTAACTTATACGAATAGGGCTGAATTGAACAATTTTGAACTGTGTCAAATAATGGTTTCTTTTTCATTCACCCGCTGTTTTTACCATCAAGCTCTTTTCTGGAAATTCTTCATTATCAGACTCTGTTAGTAATAATATTAAAACAGAATAATATCTTGGTTATTTCCATGAATTCATGTTGAAATTCGAGACATCGAAGTTAATTTTCTTAAGGTCTAAAGTGTGCCCGTAATATATATTAAATAAATAGTTACACAACTTTATTCGCATTCAAATAAACGTATTATTATTAGTGAATGGACACAAAAAAGGTACACAGTTTGAATCTTTGCAACACGATCTTAAAATTAATTTAAATGATAATATAAGAAATACTGGTTTGATCATAAAAAACCCGGACCGGGAATGTTAATAATTAAGTGCATACCCATCCAAGACTTATACATACATTACATATAAAACTATCCGTAATACACAAAATTATGCGAGATAATACTATTATAATATGTAGTTTAAACACTTGTGTATAATGATAAAACGGTTACACAGCTTACGATATAATGACCTACACAACTACTTGTAATACTGTTTCCATTACATCCGAACCTTACACTACGTTTATAAATATTACCGTGAATGTGATTACAACAGAGAACTAGAACTGCACTGCATACGTTAGTCTTATATTTTAGTATAAATTAATTGATAAGTACTTTTTATTCAGTAAAATATAATATTATGCTTACAACTTACCTTTGTTTCGAAATGTTCAGCAACGGCTAATTCACAGCTCAATATCACCAAGGGCGATCTTTCAATGGCTGGATAAATGTTATCAGACGAATAAATTATAAACTGACTAGTGTCAACCTTTCATCGCATGATAGTTAAATAGTTTTTGTTAAAATTAAACTTTACCATTTATCCTTCAACTCAAAGATTGGCCTTTGCACAAAAACATTATTTAATTCAGTGATTTTCACATAATTTTTTTAATGTATTTAGTTTTATCCAATGAATAACTTATATCAGATAAATAAAGAATCGCAATTAAAAGGAATTTTTAGAATGACCGACAAGTTTTTACACGAAATTATGATAATGCATTATACCTACTTGTACCTAAGCCTATTTTTATCAAGCCTTGTCCAACCTCCATTATATTGATATACAATACTATACTAGTACATTGTATTATTATAAATATTTAAATGGTTAAATGATCTACACTTACATCTAGTCGTATGTATTTACTCGTAGACAGTTCAAAGATAACGTGATTAATTAAAATAATATACGAAAATAGGACTTTTTGTGAATGGTGTAATATATACCTATATATACCGTTTATGCAAGTATGAAAATAAAGCTGAATATCCAAATAAAAAAAACCACTTACAACAAATGAATCCAGAAAAGAAAATTAGTGACATTTTGCATTGATTTGCCAAATAATAAATTATAGGTGAAATATCGACGACCCATCGCAATGATTTTTCTTTTATTTTATCTTTAAATTCTATTAAAATGGATATCTGGTGGTGAAAAAGTGTAGGAGTTGGATATGTGTTTTACCGTTATCTTGGAAGCTTCGACAAGACATAGCAATTACAGATACATATAAATTCATTTTCTTAACTATTATTGCTCGTGGAGTACGTTCGTGGTTTACATAATCAAATTATGTAGTTTATACATTTTGCTATAAGTAAGTGCATGCATAATTTAATAATTTAATTGAAATAGTAATTAACGAGTAGGTATATAAAAATTGTTCGGTTATGAGAGGTGTGTTTTTGAGAGTCTGGACCAAAAACCAAAATGTAAGTAAACCAAAAATGTAACTTAAATTCACCGAAAAACTTGCTAGAGAAACGTCCTGAAGAACTGAACTAAAGGTGTGGGAAAAAAAGTTAAGATTCCTACCAAAATTATTTTAGGAAAAAATCCAAAAGCTTCTCAAAAACTCACCCGTGGTGGCCCGACGTTAACGACTTGATGCAAATGCAACCATAACACAATTGATAAGAACCTAAAGAACAGCAATAGAAGAAACTAATAAAGCGTACCTGAGCCCTAATTCTCTATCGATTCCTTACTTCGAAACCACACGATTTCCGTGTCTTACATAAGAAATCTGCAAAAATCTGTGCTCTAAACCAAAACAAAAACCTCACAAAATAAATTTGAAATTGGCGCGATTTGTACTGTCGAAAATCATACGTTTTACCGAAACGCCATAAACTAAGTAGAGCATACAAGTATCGAGACGCGTTCCAAACATTAACACATCAAAAGTTACCACCACGTATATGTGATTTGTTATATGTTATTTTTATATTGTTCAAAATAATAACTTATATGTAAAGTGTACTTCTAACGCTGTGATACGATTTGAACATGACACTATAACGACTTGGTTTCGTATCGTGTGGAATCTGTGGTTTCATAGAGAACGAGAGCCCTAATTTTGAACGTTAGTACTATTGAAAATATCAATTTCTACATTACAATCACGTTCAAAACCACACGTGAAGCTGAAACACGACACATTATATTTCCTTTATAAATCTTAAACTTTATTCAAATAGTCGACATTATAATACCGTACCTACTTAAGAACTAACATTAATGGCTTATTAACTATAAAGCTTTTTAAATTAGGAAAAAATATCGTCCGGCTATATATGGAAGAAATACTATATATGTAATGTAATATTTGTTACAGGAACAGGTTACCTAAAATGCGTTATGTCTATACCGTATCAACAATTTTCAATATAATAAAGCAGGTAAGTCATCTGTATATATCTGCTTAAATTATAATCGATTACTTGAAATAAAATCGATTATTTGAAAGTTTTTTTTTACACAATAATGCACTGTCGACGTGAATGCCATAAAAATCAATGTACATTGATGATGAACACAACTTAATTCACTAAAGTTAGTTTTTGGTGGCATCAAAGTTATTTTCGCGTCGAAATGTGCACTCGTATTTATTCGACACTGCTACTGTCTTGTCCATACTGAATGTTTTTAATCAAAAAAAGTAAAAATATAATGATTCCTTTCCCAAATTCTTTGATAAGGCCTTCAGCACACTGAAGGGTACATTTAGTTAAACGAATTGTTGTTGCCATTTATAAAAAACATTTTAGAACTGATACCATAATAAAATAAATGTGTCAAATAAAAACCAATAAAAAGAAATGACAAGGACTTGTTAACAAAAGAAATATTTTTTATAAATTACATTACAGAACCATTGTACGTAAATAAAAAAACTCAAGTAAGAAGTACAAATGTATAAAATACAAACTAAATTAAATCTCAAAAATTGATTGTGATAAACTGGTAGGTAAACTTTCATCATGGGACCGAATGATAAAAGCAACAAATGAAAATTTAAAGCAAATTTTAATTTAAAAAAATACGTTTTGGAAATACCTACTATTGTCCAGCAAAGGTTCATAAAACATGTTTTAGTCCTAGGATATTGTAATTAAAACAGTAAACCACCAATGCATTTTGAAACAATAAATAAAACTTTTAAGAGCGCACGAGTGTCGTACGTTTAATATTCCTTGAGTACGAAAGAAACAATTGAAAATAAATATTGCATTCATAAAAATAGAAAAAATAACATTGCACCACGATGAACGATGCAACCAGTAATTTCGGCTGTCATGAAAAATGGTTAAAATAAAAACCGCATTCAGAGGAGCTAGACACAATAATCTTTATAAAATTAGTGCAAATGTAACAACGGTAAGGCTTTAGTCATTGAAATGGAATAAAAAGAACACGTCACGGTGTACACGTCGATTGGCACTCGACGTGTATTTACAAACACCGAGTACTCGGCGACAGAACTGACTCGCCGTTTTACTAGGCAGTTGTAATCAGCCGTTTGGTGTTTGGTGTTTGGTGTAGTAACCATAATGTTCCCTTAGTCGGCTTTTACGACATCCGCGGGAGGAGATGGAGCAGTTCTATTCTTAAAGCCGGAAACTGCACGACTAATAAATAGCTGATGGCTACTGATCAAAACGAGTTGACCTGAGGTCAGACGAAGTGTCAGCACTGTTTCAGTTCACGTCAAAGAAGGATAGCGACTTTCATGTATTTTTAGACCCTTTTTTGATGAAGTACAGTGCAGATATTTTTGCTAGAGTTAATACATCCTAAAGCATAAAAAAACCGAATGTAGGGTGTTAGGGTTCTATACTCTGGTAGGGTTATTTTAGTTTGTTGGTATAGATATACGATACCCATAATAACTCTAGCGCGAGCCATGGCCTTGGCCATAATACGTAGTACCCCAGATAATATAATACCTACAGTACAGATGCCTCATCCTATACAACGGAATTACGGAAAGACAACTGCATCAGATCGCATACTCAAATGATATATAATTCTAATAAATAGTGATTGAAAACTTCAGATTCCCTACTTTTAAAAATACTCAAGATAATTAAGAAAAATTGGTAAAAAAATATCTATTCAATGATGTGTAGGGACACATTTGTTTATAATATTGACGACGCCGGCGCCGACCTATATAAAGGGCGCGATATGTAATTTAGGGAGTCGTCTCTCCACCGCTACCGCGTCATGTCATAGTTTATATTTTTTAGTTATATCAGTACCTATGTATCAGTTCAATTATATATTTATTTGTGTCCGTGAATCGTAGTTTCCTTGGAGTCCACCGAACCATGAATAGTAACACGCCCGAGTATGCCAGGCAAGATCATATGTTGCCACATCGGTGACCCCGACGTGATTTGAACACGCAACCTTCTGAGTCGTCTCTCCACCAATGTGGCAACATATGATCTTGCCTGGCATACTCGGGCGTGTTCCTATTCATGGTTCGGTGGACTCCAAGGAAACTACGATTCACGGACACAAATAAATATATAATTGAACTGATACATAGGTACTGATATAACTAAATAATATAAACTATGACATGACGCGGTAGTGGTGGAGAGACGACTCCCTAAATTACATATCGCGCCCTTTATATAGGTCGGCGTAGGCGTCGTCAATATTATAAACAAATGTGTCCCTACAGATGCTTATTGCATTCAAGAAGAGTGTTTTTATGTTGGTCTTGGTTTTATTTATACATAATTTAATTTCGTTTGCAAACTATGATTTTTTTTTATGTCACGGTATTACGCCTTTTTAGAGCTTACATATCTAGCTCAGGTCTGCCTCAGTCGGTATTTGGACCTGTGGGTCGTCCGTTGTAGTGAACCCAGAAGCTGAGGTCAGCTTCACCCTCTCGTATCAGCTAAGGTCACCTGACTCGTTTTATTTCCCTCGACATATTCCATTCTGACACAAGAGACAACGAACAGAAGGAATGTTTACAGTACAAGACAGCACCGGAAAATTAGTACTTAGTGCCATAGAAAAAACATAGAGAAGGGGGCACGGCACATTGCACCAATGGATTCGCGCCTTCGGATAAATAGACTACTGTATTGTATTTAAAATAAATACATACAATACTCGATTTATCCAACGGTTCGAATAGATTCCAGCAATGTGTCTTGCCGCCAAGTCCGTTTTTTTGTCGTAGTATTCCGGTTCCCCCTTAGTTGTATCTATTCCTTCCATTCGCCGTCGGTTGTATAAGAATGAATAGTTCGAATCCTTGAATAAGTAATGACGGTATTTTATTTTTAGACGTTACGATAAAAGTTACACCAAATACGATTTTTGTTTCTTGTGAAAGAACTCATATTTGCAAAAATGAAAATCTCAATAAAAAGAAAAGATTCCTTGAAGTCCCTTCATATCAGTCCCATCTTGAATGTGATGTTTAGTAACTATATTGGATAACGAATATTAATAATTGTATATATTGTACATATATATGTCGTAGTCGGATTGTATAATCCTCCATTTACATTCCGGCTAGCTGTTAAAAAACTAGGTCTAGCAAAGATCTATTTTATTTAGCGCTAACGGCTATCGATAACGGAATATGTATGAAACATTTGGAATTTTAGTAAACGTAGTGTAGGGTCAACTATAAACCGGATTGTAATTGCGATACGTTTTACAATATGGCGGCCCACGTGTAGCCGTAGCGCATAAGTTCCCAAGCAGACCAACAAAATAAACAGTGTTTAATTGAAAATGACATTTTAACTATTAAGGCACTTTAGTATGTTGTAGCCAATATAGTTTCTAAAAAATTCGAAAAAAGCGGCTCCAATACATAACGGCTATGTTGAAAACGCGAAGCGCCTATACAATGCGTCGGATTTTTATTCAGTCGTAATGAAATCTGGCTTATTGTTTACCCGCCATAATACAAAACGGCCGTGGCACCTCGATTCCCAAACCATAGAAAACGTTTCGATTCGAAATCTACCCTCTCAGTCTCCTAAAGCCTGAATGTAGTTGAGGGAGACGGAGAGCGTAAATTTTGAATCGAAATGTTTCGAAATATTTTCGATGGGTTAGGCGTCGGGGTGCTGATTTTTAAAAAGTTGGCCAAATTGAATTTTTACTTTTATATAGCGCATAATACAATACGACTGCGACATATACCTAAGTACACAGAATAAATACAATAAATAAAATAGGCAAATAAGGAGGTATCTAAGTTTTCGAACTTTATCCAAAACATTGCGTAGGTGTTATCGTTTTGGTCTTTTTTAAAATTAATTAAAATTTTATATTAAATTGATTATTTCGAGTAACTTAAATAGACTCGTAAATAAATCACAAATACATTCCGATAAACACACATTAATCCGATATTTCTGAGACTGATATTTTTTGAGACACCCTAGATTATTGGAACAAGTCAGTAGCAGTGTAAACAATAATATTATTTGAGATTTTTGAATGCATTGTTCAGCAAAATTATGCGATTTCAATATTATATCTCCCAGTTTAGCTATACGATGTACACGGCCAAAACTCTAGTTTTCATAAGTTCATATTACTCAGTTAAATTTAAACAGTTAAAATTAAGATATATCATTAAAACTACACACGGATTAAAACTTTAGTTGAATATCTAAACACTAACATTAAAATAAAGAGAAATATGCAAATTGGTACCAATTCTGTTTACATACACCAAAACACACAAAACAGTTTTGAATGATCGAATTTTATTATATTTAAAAAAGTTTATTTTTTAATTTGTAGTTCATTTATTTATTTTTTCAGTGATAAGATAATCTAAGCGCATAATTTTTAATTCGTTCCGATATTCTAATTTGCTTTGATAATATACCCGTCCTATTTATGTTTATAATCCACCACAGATTATGTTTTATTACACGGTCACAAAAAGTATTCGTATGGTACGATCTTTAACAAGGTTTTTGTGGTTATATTAAATAACTGAACATTAGAAAAAAGATTTGAAATTATTTTGATCATAGATCATTTGATAACAAAGTTTACAAACACATCATTATGCATGCTGGTGTACGCAACAGAATAGACACATGTAAATAATAATAACAGTGGTAGCAATGTTCAATCTTTCAAAAATAAGTAAAAGAAAGCGAAACATAAACTTTAAGCTGAGAATCATGCCCAAATAGTTTGCGAACACAATTTAATCGAGACCAAAGGAATAATTTCCAACACAACTACATAAAAAAATTTAACTTTACTGCAAACTAGCACCAACTTAGAGCAAACACAACCAACTTCTACAAAAAAATCCGATCACAGTTTTTTTCTATAATTAAACCAAATTTGATCACGATCTCTGGTGTTAAAAAAATTAATAACACTTAAAAATACACAAAACTAATACAACCTGGAAGTGTTCAAAAGAAACCAAAATAAATATAAAAATCACTAAGTAAATGGCCCTCACCACAATCTATAAACGGTATCTTACATAGACTATAAAAACCACACAGATTAACCAAATGCATACAAAACAACCACAGCAGAGAATAAACACAAGCACACAAAAAAGCACAAAAAGCACAGAGATATTTCACATGTAATAATAGCACACATGGAAGCTCGGAGATACACACAATATCATTAAATACTAATGGATGAAATGCATCATTTTATTTAATACGATGGGTAATTATATATAAATACTACTTTTATGCTTAATCAGGGCATCTCTTTAACATTACACAAGGTTAAAACTTTCTTATCGATCATACTAACATAAATAGAAGGTAATAAATAATCGTGGGTGTTGCCCAATAAATATTTCTAATTAGCCTTATATTAGGCGGAAGTTACTCACAAATATTAATACAGTTCATTGTGTCATATAACTTAACTTATTTACGCACTTAGAATTCCCGTGCTAAAAATGAACCGGTGTTGCTATCTGCAAACTCGGTTTTAGTAGTATAATTAACTTTATTCTAAAAACGTACCGAGTTGCTATATGTACAAACTCAGCCTTCGTTTTATTAATACTTTTCCCTACAGCAAAGGTACCAGTAGACCCTATACTATTCGACAAAAATACGCAAACTAAGAAAAGGGGGAAAAGAAAAGGTTTTAATGGCTCAATGTTGTTTATCCTGATTGTTCAGGGCAGTATGAAACGTGAAATAAAAAATATTACCACATGCTACTATGATAGGTGATGGTCAGAAAATTTACTTAATATTATTTCGTACTAAGTTAAAAAAGGTAGGTACTAAATAATTACTTGGATACGCTATCACTATTATGGTTCCAGCTACGACCGCATTCTGGTAACGCAACCAGATGCTACAGAAAAAAAATCTATTCTAACAATATATTTCCAGAAATGTGATTTTTTGTTTCAGCTACAAGAGTCTTTGTTAGATTTCTAACTTACAATATCTTTGAAATTTTTGGCAGGTGTCGAAAGTGGTTGCAAAAGTTACTATTTTAGTAACTCGCTACAATTTATTCATGACTCACTCAAATTGAAGTAGCCTTTCAGAAAAATTACAGCCTAAACATACTTGGTTCTAAAACTAACCCAGAGCCCTTATTTGTAGTCCACTTTAACTTATAGCGGTAAATCGACACGCGTAGTTGTATTACTAAAGTAACCTTAATATATTCCAAATATGTACCTAAAACTAATTTGTACTAAATCCAGAGCTACTATTTGTACATACTCGGTCCCTTTTAGTACAATCACACTTTTGAATTTTGTTTTTATCATAAATACTTTAACCTAGGACGTGCGCAAACTTGTCGGTCACGGAATCATCTAACATTGTAGTTTCATTAAAAAAAGTTTATCGATAAACGCATTAAATGTTATATAAGTAACTACAAATCAGTTCGGTCAGATCGACGCTTAAGAAACTTTAGATCATAATTAAAGTTGATTAAAACAATTACATAGTGAGCGGAGCAAATAAATTAGTGACATCAACAGGTTAAGCAAAAAAAAAGGAATATGGCAAAATAATATCTAACAAAATGGAACGTTAATCAATTATAAATAAACAATATAATAAGTCCGGTATTACTTGTACACCATGCATGTTTAACTGAAAGATATTGATGGGCCCCATACAATTATGGACCGTAAATATGTGGGCCGCAAAACCGAAAAAATTGTTTCAATTTTAATTTCCATGACATCTATCTGTAAGCGAGTGGAAACTCACTCGATGTCGATTGAGCAAAAAAGTAAAGTTTTGAAGATAAAATCTTGAAAACGCATGTAAATATCTACCTGAAGCTGAAGACTTCTCATTACCTAAATTATTTGAAATTGGGACAGTTGACATTCCTGAAGGCATTTTAAAAATTAGATCGGGCCGCAGTCACTTTCGTTGGAACCCGCATGCGGCCCACGGGCCGCGACTTTAACATGTATGCTGTACAAGTGTACATCAACACGCAAAAGAACGACAAATAATTACGTTTTTAAACAAAATTTTAAATGATTGCGTTTGTGAAAATATAGAGTTCAAAAGTTAGACCGAGTTGTTGTTTAAATAATATTACAAAACAAAGCTTTTAGATTAGCCCCGTACGTAGTCCGGCTCCCTTTACTTCCATATTTACCGAACAAAAACATGTAAACATAATTTGAACCGAATTGAATTTCTCAAGCTACGATTTGACCGTTAACGAAAATCTAAAACTAGTTAAATAATTGTAATTTAAACGAACGTGGTAAATTTGATCGGTGATATATCTCCGAGGGAGTGGCCACCGCGTGGACCCTACACGCTTTCATCCAGGGTTGCGACGCGGGGCGAGCTGTGAATCCTACCTCCATATGACGGCCACGTTAGGGTCATCCTCGATAATTTTCTCCAGGGTAAGTAAGTCGACGCGTGCCATACAGCAGATCTCATCTGCGCAATGCCTTCCGGTAAACAGCCGTCGTAGACCGGAAACGGTCTCCGCGCGGCCGTTAAACCCGTTCGATCGCCCTTGCGACCGGATGTAAACCGGATACCTGCAATGATGTCAGTTGAAGGCTGGCCCTGGAGATTAGTGAAGCTCGTGCTCCAGATGTATCGATATCGATAGGATTCAATGTACATGATGCCCATTACTATCGTTGCTAATGCTCTACTACCATCCTGTCAACCGATTGCAACTTCATCGATCGTTATTAATCGCAAAAAAATAATTTAATTGTCAGTATCAAACATTATCGATAGTATAGATAGCATTAACTTTGTTTACCAAAAACTATCATTAATCGTTGACATTTATTGACATATTTCAATATCGAGATGAATTATCGATAGACAACCGAATAGTGCACAACCCTAAAAAATACAACGGATGTAAAGCATAACTGATAGCGGTATAGCGAGAGCTGCGCCAATAAGCACCAAGGGTACTTACATAGAGCTTTAGGTTTCAAGTGGGGTGCAGAACCATATACCAATATCCAGATGTGGTGTTGCTCATACAAACAAAACTTATAAGGACCTAAAAACAGCTATTTTCGCGTTAATTTACAGTCGAAATTACTCCGACATTATGCCCTCATATACATGTAGTTTTCGAATTATAAAGGATCTGAAAAATGGAGTTTTTAAGCTGTTACGTACCGTTTGAGACACTTGATGAGGCCGTGTAGCTGTGCGAAGACCACGAGTCGTCGGATGTCTAAGCCGGGGCCAGAAGTACTGGCGTAGCGCTCGCAAACCGCACGCAACGTTGTACCTTGCTGCAGTGCGCACAGCACTTCCAGGACTTCGGATATGGAGGGCCGCTGTGACAACGAAAACACAAGCAAAGGTTAACTATGGCTAACATTTTGCGATCGGCTTTGTACAGGTTTTATTTAGTTACATTGGACATTTTTGAGCAATATAATTTCTATATTACAAGTTAAAACTTGTAATAAATAAATGTTCTGCCCAAACCCAAGTGTCTTGAATAACAAACGGGCTAAGGATATTAAATTTTTTTTCTGAACAAGTAAAGCTGTATTTTTTTGTACTTAATTTAATTAATAAATAAATAATTATGTTAAAAAGAAGGCCATTATAATAAGCCAATCCAATCAGCGTCACACGTGTTATGATATTACGAAAACAAAATGATCAAAGAATAAAAACGCAACGGCGCAATTCAAACTTGACCGTAACATTGAATTGGATGTAACCTTGAAAGCTCGGAACCCTCACCCTAACATGCCCTTGAAAAGACCCTCCAAAAGTTGCGAAATCAAAATCCTCACAAAGCGCCGGATTAAAATAGGGAGCAACCCTAAACCCCTTTGAGCGAACGCACGATGTACCTATCTATTCAAATATAGCTCCCCTACACTTCAATTATGAAAGAGCCCTCTCATAAGCCCTGCAAATCTATAGTTATATTTTCGGATATGTACAATCAACAGCGCATTGAAACTTTAGTATACAAATACCGATTTAATTAAAGCTGTTTATAACAGGTTCTGTAGAGGTGCATATTCCCCCCGACACCCCACACTTGGACTCGCGGCGACAAAGTTCAAAATAAGCCTTTACGTATTGAACCGACCCCCACCCACTCTTCCCACGTCTGTCGTCATGACAACGAGCCCACTGAAGCGTCCCTTGCCTCCAGCCTCCACGTCTACGGTATAGTAACCAGAACAGATACAACAAAGTGATCTAATTATATCAATCGAATAAGCCTCCAGTTTTGTTTACTTGTGATACAAATGCGTAATATCGAGAGGCTAGCTCCCAATGCGTAGATTATGAATAATAAGAGTAGCAACGGGAAGGGGAGTCTGGAAAGTTCAGAGAATTTAATTAGGTACGCTCCCCTTCGCGGAACCAACGGATCATTGTTTTTAGGTTAATTTTCAGAAATATTTTGATGGAAAGTTCCAGTAAAAATAATTGTTTTTTGTTCCAATAATTAACGGATTTGTACATTTTATTGTTGTGTTTTGAGGAAATAATTAACCAATAATATATCGATACTTTCTTGGCCTCGATATACGTCGATGTTATTGTGATTTTGAGCTACAATAGCAGATTCTAACAGAATACTATCCAATATTAGTAAGTATTTTGCACCCACTGTTTATTTATTTACCAGTCATCGATAGTATCTACTACGATTTTGTTGGCACTTGTAAATACTATAGAAATCTATCGATAGTACTCCATCACTAGATCGCAAAACAGATAGGTACTATTTTGTGTATAATATTTAAAACGGACGTTTTCCCGATGAAGAACGTCTCTTAAATTATATACTTTAATTAGAAAAAATATTAAAATGGAAAACATTACATTTTTTTGGAAATTAGAAAAAATAAATGAATTAAATATATAAAAATTAATTGCCGGTTGTTTTTTAACCGACTTTTAATAAAACTAATTTAAACAGGGGTCAGTGAAATGTTGTCGATTTTGCCATTTTCTACATTAGCAAATGCTAAAACCTAAATTTGATTTAAAAAAATGGCTGTTTGTGACTTGTGAGTTTCACGACAAAGAGTAACCCGATTTGGGCAAAATGGGGCACTACATAAGAATTGCATACATTACTCATGCCAAGAACAGATAGAAAGTTTTCAAACGGGGAAATTTAAAAATGCCATAGGAAAACTTGTAAATACCGAGTGTGACCTCAGCGGGTCTTTAGCTATAAGCCTCTATAAAACATTAGACCAATTATGCAATCCGGAAGAAGAGACAGTATAAAAACGTCCAATGCGATCCAATCCCTCCGTGCTGAAAAAGACTCAAATGATGATAGAAATAAGCTCACCTTTTCCTTATCATCGCTGCTTTTACTGATGAACGCGATGCAAGATTTCTGCAGTTCTTGATCTGCAAACATTCTGCTCAGGCTTGGAGTGGCTCGGTACATGTTGCTGAACTTCAGAAGGGGAATCAGTGTCACCTGAAAATGTTTATCAGGTAAGGTATCTAGTGCCTCGTAAGCTTTGTATTACATCAGCAATAGGTACCGAGTATGTTATACGTACCACCCCATAATATACCAAGTTTTGGATACAGGATTTCACCAGTGTTTTTTCAACGTTTGTATCGGTCGCGATTTTAGAAATGTGGTTGTATCCGTTTATGAATGGCAAGAGCTGAAAATACAGTTTGAGTTAGAAACGTATTGTGTTATTAAAATATTACTTATTCGTGGTCCACATTTAAAGGTTTACCTGTCTAGTTGTGAGGTCCCAATCGGCGTCTAGGTCAACCTCAAACGGTTCATCGTCGTCGATGTCTAGGTGCTCTTGATTTTTTGTATCTGACCCCTGAGGGGCAGCGGTAGACGGCGGCTTGCCGGGTCGTGGGAGACCCACAGCTGATAAAAGTACGGGGACATCGTGGTCTGACACAGGCGACGGGTCCTTTCGCACTTCTAGCACTTTGAGGTGCATTACTGTGTCACCCTCTATGGACAATTAAGTTTCTTGTGAATGGATGGAGGTTCCGACCGTCACTTTATAAAAGTGGAACATTTTTCAGTTGTTGGGGATTTTTATTTGTTTTTAATAGTACTTACGGGATATTTACAGTGATTTGAATCATTTTTGAGTTGCCGATATTTCAACACACTCGTGTGTGTGTGTCTACCCGTGAAAATGGTGCATGTAACTGTGCTGAAATATTGGGAACTCAAAAATGATTCTAATCACGTAAATATCCCGTAAGTACTATTAAAAACGTTGTATACAACCGTGAAAGTTTAAAACAGTGTTTTTAATTTGTTATTGGACAACTCTGTAGTTTAGTGTAGTTAGTGTATTGTATTATAGAGAGAGACGATTTTGAAATTTAAATAATATGGTAATGTTTTACTATCCCAGCATACAATTTACAGATTTTTGATACTATAGTAATAATATTATTTTGTGCTTTTGATAAGTATTTGGATAAGTACATAAATATCATACATCATACAAAACGCCATATAGCAAAACGTCGCTGATTTTATAATACATTACGAAAATCATAAACTCTATATAAGCCATGGTATAAAACTAAACATAAAAAAGACATACAACATAACAACATACATATAAAAAATAAATATGTTTTACGTGATTCGCTATGCAAATAAATAATATAAGACAAAAGGTAAGTTTAAAAATATAAATAAATTAGAATTAAACATCAACACAGCAAAAAAATATAATTCACAGAAATAGTTTTTTAAAAGAAATTATTGAAGCATGACACCCGCTTAACAAGTCAATCAACCAGAACAAAATATACTAATATAATGTAGGTGTACTTACCAACTAGAGTAGCCTTGCGATGCGTGTTCAGGTCATGGAGTAAATGCGCGAGCAAAGTCGGCAGCTTGCTGGAGGCGCCGGATACGAAACCCGTTTCTTCTTCTAATATTGTCTAAAACAAACACAATTTTCACGATACGACCAAAAAATTTAAACAGAGTTTAAGCAGTACTGTGAATTTTGAGAATATTCGAATTGACTTGATTATTAACCGGCTGGGTCGCGACGTGTTAACTTTTGGAGCGGGGTACTCCGTCGCGACCCAGCCGAGAAATGACACAGGGCGCGTTCGCCGGCTCTTTTTGTACCAAAGCTTCCCCCGGCCTCCCTCCACGCACACACGGATAGTCAGTATTGCATTGCTCCCTAAGGGGTGCGTGGACCCCACCGGGGGTGACGCCTTTGTTGTTGGGTACCCTATTAACAGTTCGTACCAAAAAATAATATTAATGCACCGTGGCAAATAAGAGAAACGCGGATCATGTACTCTGTTATGGCGCTATTTATAGATTTTTATTGTTTTGTATAGTTATGATGAGCTTTGTTAGATTAATGATTGATTGAAAGCAAGCTGTGCCGTTTATGACCGACGAGTACATGTTTTTATTTTTTAGGTTAGAAAGGCAGTTGAAGGTAATTTTTGAGAAATATCTATACTACCCTCGGTGTCTAGGAGTGTTCTGTTGCCTGGTTAGGCCGGATGACACTGGCCCACAACGCCAAGGAACTAGTTTTTAGTAGCCATTTTTCCACCAACTTGGTCTCGTCAAGGACGTAACATAAGGGACAAGGAAAGAACTATAACCCTTTGTTTTTTTTTATCATCGATAGGCTAACATTTGACCACGGTCTCTCCAGATGGTAAGTGACGACGCGGTCGACGATGGAACATGTTTGCCTAGAAAATACCGTTTCACTCTGGCCTTAAAATCTCCCAGATTATATTAGTCAGGAAACAATGACGCTGGTAAGGTGTTCCATTCCTTAGCTGTCCGAATTATAAACGCGGAATCAAAACGCGCATGCGTTGTGCGAAATTCAAGTGAGCTGCAGACAGCGTTCCGGCGATTGTTTTAAAAATGTGTGCACCGAAGTTGACCTGCTCTCTCGTATTCAACTGGAACGATCCTATCATCTTCTTAGTATCCTTCATCACCCAATCCCCATATTATTATAAAAATAAGCACGAAAAAAATACTCTAAGATTCCGGAAGTGTAATTTTTTTCAATGTTCTGTGACATAAACATCAACGGATTATCGATATTTACAAGCCATACAAATTCTTTTTAAGCCCCTTTTTAGGGTTCCGTACTTAAAAGGTAAAGCGAACCCTATTACTAAAGCTCCTCCATTAGTTTGTCTGTCTGTCTGTCCGTCTGTCACGCTGCACCTCATGAACCATGATAGCTAGACAGTTGACATTTTCACAGATGATGTATTTCTGTTGCCGTTATAACAACAAATAGTAAAAAACAGAATAAAATAATTATTTAAGGCTCCCATACAGCAAACGTGATTTTTTTTATATAATGATACGGAACCCTTCGTGCGCGAGTCTGATTCGCACTTGACCGGTTATTTAATAAGATTGTAAGGTAACATTACCTCTGTACCAACGTCTAAGTCCAGCTTTCCGTTACGTACTGATTTGCATTATAACAGTAACAGTTGTGATTATTTTTGCAATACAAAAGAGTGGACAGATGTAGCGGCGCAGATGCACGAGTACTCATATTGTATAGCCACCTGGCCGGCCTTAGTGTGGAGTCTGGCTAGCCCCCAAGGTCTTCTGTATGGTTGGGTATACAAGGTGACCTTGAATTGTCATGTTAACCCGAAAGGGGGTAAATCTACACCCCAAGGTAGACAATGTTTCTTGTACGACTTTACTACATTCATAGATTTTCATTGAACAAATGCCATGTAAAGTTCACGTTCGAAAATAGCCTTAGCGCAGCTGGGTGGTTGAACTTCGTCCTTGACCGAGAGCACATAAATGAGTTTAACGACCTGCGTTTAGAAATGAATTTATAGTATCTTGTTAACTCTCGTAGCGATCGCACGTGCAATATTGCGAGTGGATTTATTTTTTACCACGGAGGTTTGGAAACACCCAGTTTCAAGTAAGGCTCTAACAACTTGTAGGGTATCATAGTCCCAGTCCCCCCCTTTCGGGATAACATACTAATTCAAGGTCACCTTGTATAAACCATAGCCTAACAAAACCAATAGATATTACATAGGCTTTCAATTATTACCTTACCATAACTAAATCTATACCTACTATTAATAGGGCTAAAATTGTATAAATGAATACTTTTTGAAAATATTAATTGCGGTACGTTTTTTTATCGATACCAAAGTATAAAAACATTAGACGGTTTAAATGCAGATACCTAATATCATTTGTACCATCTGTGAAATGTCTACGCTAGGTAATATTGCCGACAACGAAGAAAGCCACTGTTTATTCTGTTCATGGGCAGAAGGAAGAGAGAGTGGACAAAGGTGCATGGATAGTCTCTTCCCTAGAATACGGAAAATAGACCGAAATTGAAAAAAATTTAGTAAGCGTGTCTAGAGAGTTACTAGTTAGGGTCCAGTGTATTCATTTGGCCCAATTCTTCGCCAACACGGAATAAATGTCGCTTGATAACCTTGCGTTACGCAGAAATAAAATAAATCGTAAAATAGCCCGCGTTATTCCCTTGTATGGGATGAGGAGGCATCTGTACTGTAGGTATTATATTATCTGGGGTAAAACTAATT
Organism: Ennomos erosarius; assembly: GCA_963580505.1. Classification (NCBI taxonomy): domain Eukaryota; kingdom Metazoa; phylum Arthropoda; class Insecta; order Lepidoptera; family Geometridae; genus Ennomos; species Ennomos erosarius. The sequence goes on from OY756977.1 coordinate 3,046,282, forward strand.
AATCTGTGAAAAGCCGGGGCGGGTCAGTTAGTATGCAATGAAATTCATCTAACAAATCAATGCACTTATACATAAAACCAAATTATCATTTTCTGCCGAGACGCCTATATATGTGTATCTACAATCTATAATGTTATGTTTACATCCAAATAATAAAAACAAAACAGGAGTGTGAAGGGGAGTTATTATTTTTTATAATATCTGTGACTAGATATAACCCTATTATATACTCTCCTTACAAAGTAGGCGTGTCCCACCCGATTGCACGCTAACGTAAACAATTAAAGCGGTACCCTATAATGCTAATGCTGACTGTTTTATATATTTGTGAGATAGCTATATTCATGTACGTCATTTGCGAGTAGGGTTACAACAATACATAATGTTGATCTAACGTTTTCATTACGTGGCCTATCTATTGGTGCATATGTCTCAGGTAGCCTGTGGCACCCCTGTAATTTTTTTTTGTTAATGCATTATGCAGCTGTCAAATGCAAATCCTCCCCTGTATAAATCCACCCTTTTAATCCAATTTTTTAATCTGCACGTCATTTGAATATGCAATATGAGAACGAGCAGTCATGCTTTATACTACTAGCAGACGGTTAAGTGACCGACACAGATGGTCCTTTCAGAAATCTGATTTGCATGACTGGTTGGCGAAAACTTTTGTAATCAACCTAATTTTAGGGTTCTGCAAAGCGAACCCTACTACTAAGGCTCCGCTGCCCGTCTGTCTGTCTGCCTATCTGTCGTATCTTATGGACCGTGATAGTTACGACAGTAGAAATTTTTACAGGTTATGATTTCTGTTGCCGCTATAACAGCAAATACACAAAAAACGTGTTTTTCCTGCACATTTTTATAGATAATGATACACTGGTAGACAAACCGGGTACGGGCCCAGAACTCATTTTTATTGGAAAAAGACATTTATACTCCAACGGAACAATTATAGCGTTTGTTTGATTGATCTGTGGTGGATCAGTGTTAAAATAAGTAAATAATGGAAAATAACGTCTCCCTGTCTCACGCCTTTTTGCAATGGGAATTGTTTCGTGCTGTGGTCCTGTAGTCGGACTGACATAGTGCTGTACAGACACTTCAACACTTCAATATACCTATAATCAATTTGGCATCGCTGTAAGGACTGCAGCACCGCCCAAGTCTCGATTGAATCAAAGGCTTTCTCATAGTCCACAAACGCCAGGCATAACGGCCAATTATACTCTTCGGTCTTCTGTATAATTTGGCGTAGAGTGTGGATGTGGTCTATGGTGCTAAAGCCTTTTCGGAAACCGGCTTGTTCGGGAGGCTGGAACTCATAAAACCTGCGTGCGAGACGATTCGTAATGACCCTCGAAAACAGCTTATACACATGACTCAAGAGTGAGATGGGCCTATAGTTCTTCAATAAGGTGTAATCACCTTTTTTGAAGAAGAGCACCACAACGCTCTTGTGCCACGCCTCTGGCGTTGTACCTTCGAGAATGACAGAATTGAATAACTTCTGGAGGACTAAAAGTACCGGTCTACCACCCGCTCTCAGAAGCTCGGTCGTAATTCCATCCTCATCTGGCGCCACAGAGCAAAAAAAAGCGTCATTTGTTTCATAGCTCTGTGCCTGGCGCCTTGTTGTTTTTAAGCTGTTTGAGGGACATTCTAATCTCGTACAGGCTGACATCCGGGATATCTTCGGTATAGTGTCGTACTACCTTGGCTCTGGTGTCCTGAGCGGGCTCACGTTTCGAGGTGTATAACTGTCCATAGAAGTTCTCAATCTCTCTCAGAATCTCAGGCTTGGATGAAACAATACTACCATTCTCGGTCTTCAGTTTTGTCATTTGGCTTTGCCTAATAGGCGAATCCTTTGCGAACACTTTGGAGCCTTGGTTCCGCTCAATTGCGGCCTCAATACGTGAAGTACTAAAAGAACGCAAGTCGTATCGCATGGAACTCCAGATTTGTTCACCGTAGGCCGACATATCAACTGAAGACTGCAGTTTCATTTCCCTCCGGTCTGCCATTAATTCACGAGTTTTTTTCTGAGAGCTTCTTAGTCCTCTTTCGGCGTTGGGGCTTGAAGAACGTTATTTCTCCGAAACTGTTCACAAACGCTTTGGAGGATGTTTTCAAGCTCTTGGAGTAGAAAGGATCTGGCATCAACATAAATGGTGAATGCATCACTAACCTTCGTTTTGCCGATGATATAGTTCTAATGGCGGAGTCACTCGAGGAACTTAGCACCATGCTCAACTACCTCATTAGTCTCCCAACGGGTTGGTCTTACGATGAACATGGACAAGACGAAAGCCATGTCTAATGCCCATGTTCCACCCATACCGGTGATTGTTGGGAACAATACTCTCGAAGTTGTCGACAAATATGTGTACCTAGGACAGACTGTCCAATTGGGCAGGTCCAACTTCGACAAAGAGGTCGCACGAATAATCGAACTCGGCTGGGCAGCGTTCGGCAAACTTCGACCTATCTTTTCGTCCAAAATACCGCAGAGCCTGAAAACAAAGGTTTTCAATCAGTGTGTGTTGCCAGTGATGACGACATATGGAACTGAAACGTGGTCTCTTACTGTTGGCCTCATTAGTAAGCTCAAAGTCGCGCAACGAGCTATGGAGAGAGCTATGCTCGGTGTTTCCCTGCGAGATAAGATCCGGAACGAAGAAATCCGCAGAAGGACTAAAGTGACCGATATAGCCCTTAAAGTTAACCAGTTGAAATGGCAATGGGCAAGCCACATCGCTCGCAGAACTGACAACCGATGGGGAAGAAAGTTTCTCGAGTGGCGACCATGAACCGGAAGACGCAGCGTAGGCAGACCCCCCACTAGGTGGACCGACGACCTGGTGAAAACCGCGGGGAGCGGATGGATGCAGGAGGCAAACAGCCACTTGGAGTGGCGCTCTCTGGGAGAGGCCTATGTTTAGCAGTGGACGTCTACGGGCTGATGATGATGATGATGATGAGTGTTAAAATAGGATGTAGGACGTTACGCGTTAGACAACGCTCTGGAAATGCAATGCTAAAATTGAAACGCTAACATTTTATTGAAGCACAATAAGGTGTACATCTGGTCTGAGGGCTCAAATTTTCGATCCTTGAGACAAAATAGGCATATTTAGTGCAAAATTGTATAAATTAGATGCAGTTATCAAAAAATTTGTAAAACGCACAAATGTCGGGTGGGAGCTCAGTACAATATGCTCAAACACCTCCTTATCTATAGAATGTTTCCTCGACTGCAAACTACATCTTAAAATCTTTGAAATTCCTCTTGGTGTTAGGCTCGTATTGGTTTCGTTGGTAAAAGGTAGTATAAGCACACTATATTTATGAAATGTTTCGTTGCATCTATTTTGTTGTTATCTATATTAACGTCTTTTTATTGGTTTTGTTATTATATGTGTCGCCTGCTGAATAACATTATTATGTAAGCTAAGCACTTTTACTCTACTACTATTTATATTAATTTTAATTGTTTAATCCTCTTTTGGCCTTATTGTAACCTAAATTCTATCTTTATAATATTATGTTAAATTTAACGCTGTTGGATTACCAAAATAAATAAATAAATAAATCGAATTAAATAAAAAAAAAAAAGAGAATACCAAGAATACTCACCAAATGCTCTCCAAGTTTTTTGACAACTGGCTCGTACTGGACTGTCTTGGACCAGCTGTCACACACAAAGCACAAGTTGAAGAGGTAGACATTGCGCTCATACCTCGGATTGTCGATACGAATGGGGTAGCCAACTATCTTGTGTCCAAGGGCGTTTCTGAAAAGGAGACCAGTTCTATAGTTAGTCTTTATTTTGTTGCTGATTCTGAAACCAGATTTTTTATGGGACTAAACATTGGGTTGAATGTGGAATGAACTAGGGTGATTTTTAGTGACGTGCAGAGGAGGTAATTTAAGAGTCTGTCAACACGAAATCACATTTGCCCGTGCTCTCCTTTTCTATCGGTGAGCACCGCCACTACTTAGACCAAGATAAAAATCCACGTCAGTAGGTACTACAGTAGGCTACCTTTATTTCATCTGAAGAATGAAGTTGTAAGAGATGTTTTTATTTGGCAAAAAAGGTGAAAAATGTTACAACTAAACTAGCTGACCCACCAAGGCTTCGCATGGGTTAATTAGTTTTAAGTCTTAACTCTGTTTATGGGTAAAAGAGAAGAGAAAGGTAAAAAAATAGGGGAAAAGGATGAATAGATGGGATGGTGAAGGGAGATCACCGTCCCATCCATTCATCTTTTTACCTTTCTCTTCTTCGTTTCTCTTCCCTTCAAAAGGATGCTCGTATAATTTTTTTTGAATAACTCTTCTTTGTTTTTTTGAAATGAAAATTGATAAACAAATATAATTATAATCTAACAACAAAAAATCTGGAATAAAAATTACATCCTTATTGCTAGGGTAACCCGCACTTGGCCGTTTTAGAAAACAATAAGTATACTAAATGTTATTCTGCATAATCAGCTATAACCATACCAAATTTCAGCCAAATCTGTTGTAGTTCCAGCGCGTTCAAAGGGACAGACAGACGTCTGTCTGTCCCTTGAACAATTGAACATTTTTTATATCAACTTAGAAGTGCCAAGCACTTGCGCTTATCTCTTTAGCACCAGTTTCTCATGTATTTTTCGAACTCGGCTTGAGTCAAAGCAACAAACCAAATATTACACTGTACCCTGATGGTTGAAGACAACTGATGATCAACACACTAACCAATAGGCGATCAGTACATTGGTGTGTCAAAATGACACAAATTTTATAAACATATGAGAACCCAAGGTAGTGTTGCTTTTTAACTAAGCTTTATTTTGATAGACTTTATCACAGATAGGAATCAGTGTTTATATCATTATAAGACAAGAATTTAAAAACTCACATGGTCATTGTACATTTTTGTATTTGTGGCTTTGGTATGATGTAGGCGCTGATTGAGTCGAATAGATCTTTGGACATGTAATCTTCCGGAAACTGCAAAGAAAAAATGTATTACCATTTAATTACAAAATCACAATGGCACTAGCGGACTTAATTAGTATTTTGTATCATCATACATGTCCATATCATTTCAGTCATGTTACTGTTCTTGAAGCTCAAAAGCATACTACGCTCTCAAAGCATACCTCTTTGTGATAGAACAGTAACATGAACTCATAGTGCATACTATATAAACACTTGGTAGTTGGATAATAATTTAGCAATTTGGTAGGAGTAAATACTACTCTCGCTTAAAAAACTACTACCTGGTAGGATGAACAAGGTACTTGACTATGTGGTTGTAAAATTCCATTGGTTTCTGTATTTGTAAAATGTAGCTACCAGACCTAACCTTACTAATAAACATTCTGTAGCGGAAGAACTTTGTGGTTTGTTATGATTTAATTTTTATCTTATTTTTTTGCAATTGGTTTGGTAACAGACAATAGGCTATTAGATACAATATACACCACCAACATTAACACAGCTTATAAACCTAAAGTCCAAATAATAACTGTACACAGTGTAAATAAGTATAAATTATTGACAGCAAACTTAAAAGATATGAAACTACACAAAAACATGTGGGATCAGTTAATTCATCATATGTGCGACACATCCCAAGTAAAGGACCATTCCGTGAAACATTATTGTAGGTAGGTGGCATGTTAAATAGCTGAAAATTACGCACATAACGTGAGGGTACTTTGAAATTGAAATTCATTAAAAGTTCACTACCAAACATACCATTGACAATTTTACACAGGCTGCACAAGCTGATCAAGTTTGAAATAGGTTAAGATAAAACAACAACTGAGTAGCTATCCCACTAATTGCACTGTTTATTAGTAAGAGGGTTCATGTTTATTATTCAGCTCTTGATTTTGTTGATGGTAGGTTTTGTAACCCTGAAGGGCTATTAAAATTTTACAAGGTCAAGCCAAACTAATAGTATATTTCACTAATGTAATAAAGGTTATACTTAGAACCAGAGGAAATTAAACAAATGTGAGGCTTAGGACACAGTATATATAACAAAAAAATTCTAGGATAGACACTCATGTTATGTCACAGAACACTTACATGCTTGTGTAAAATTAAAAAGTAAACATAAAAATATAGACGGTAAAGTGCTGTGCATACCATACATGACCTTACCCTCCGACATGACTCAGTACTAACCTGACACGATATTTTGGGTCCCGCGATAGGATGAAACTCGCCAAGGAATATGCAGCGAATAGGGCCTTCTCGACCACAACCCTCGTAGTATCGCGTCTCCATCATAGACAGCAACCGCTGGCTGGTCTAAAGCCAAGCGAATAGTTTAACTTTCTCAAATCTCTGCAGTTAACTCCAACACTGCAATAAAACACTGCTGTTATTAGCACGCGAATTCTTAGACATCAGACATCAAAGGGCCTCAGATTTTGAGTAAACCAATGAAAAGTAATTGCACAGACATATATGGCCACGTTTTGCATCTGAATCCACACTGATTAATTTATTATTGAACCGATTTCTGTGGAATTGTGGATATTTTGGTTTTTGTAAGGTAAATCATTTATGTTATGTTGACAGGTGAAGTGTGAAAAACGAATGACAGAATGATTTGACAGCGACAGTGTATTGACCAGGGTTGCCAGATGAGTGCGAGTGAACAATCGTATCAATATACGAAAATTTTCGTACCAGGGTCCCGTTTTATAAAGCTACAATTGTAGCTTACAATTTTAGCAGCTACAAGAACAAGTAACTACAAGTTACTAGTAACAATCGTTTTGTAAACCTACAAAATAATCGATTAAAAGTATAATTCACATCACTACGAACGTCACGGCGTGGAACCACAGACCAAGTAGAGTATAAAATCTAGATTATGATGTTACGAGCACATCAATAATGAATAAACGTCACGGTAAAGCTTAATTTTTTTATTTGGCTTCCCTTTATTAGGGAATTTTGCTGGTGTCAAGTTTACATTAAATCCCTACATAAAAGTAAATTAATAAAACGGTCTATTTGTTTGTTCTGGGGGCCTAGCAAAGCCCTCACGCTAACGCTAGCGCCAAACGCTAACTCCAAAATGTACTGAAATGACATTTCGGAAATCGCTAACTTTTCCGCAGCGAAAGTCATTTCAATACATTTTGGAGTTAGCGTGATGTGTTAGCGTTAGTGGTTGGTATCTTTGCTAGACCCCCTGGCTCTCAAACCATATTGGATGAATCTATTTGAATAAAGTTTGGCACATATTGGGTAATATGGGTACTTATATTACCGGGACAGATGCGTTTTATTTCGGAAAATGAAAAGTTCAAAAAATGAAAAAGAAAGTTAAGCTATTTAGTATAAAGTTGTATAGAGTAGTATAAAGTAGTATAAGTGTATAAAGTTGGGTCAAGGTTTTATCTATATATCCTATCAAAACATTCATGTCAGTCAGTCAGTGAATCATCTGTTACGGTTGTTTAAGCTTATATATTTTAGAAAATGAGCATTACAACTTTGTATGAAAAATATGTTTTTTTGTTTGAGAGGTACCTTTTATTATTGTTTATTTAAAATCGTCCTAAGGTTTACTAAATTTTTGTTCTATTAGTTTATTTTTATCTCTTACCGTTTCCGAGATCCCATCTGGAACTTCTTCCTGGTACCACTTTCTGATGCTGACATATTTAATTATTGGCCTCGGGATTTTTCCGTACATATCTCTCATAGATTGTAAGGTCGTCCGATGGTTCCTTCCTATCAAAACATTCATGTCAGTCAGTCAGTGAATCATCTGTTACGGTTGTTTAAGCTTATATATTTTAGAAAATGAGCATTATAACTTTGTACGAAAAATATGTTTTTTTTGTTTGAGAGGTACCTGTTTTTATTGTTTATTTAAAATCGTCCTAAAGTTTACTACATTTTTGTTCTATTAGTTTATTTTTATCTCTTACCGTTTCCGAGATCCCATCTGGAACTTCTTTCTGGTACCACTTTCTGATGCTGACATATTTAATTATTGGCCTCGGGATTTTTCTGTACATATCTCTCATAGATTGTAAGGTCGTCCGATGGTTCCCTCCTATCAAAACATTCATGTCAGTCAGTCAGTGAATCATCTATTACGGTTGTTTAAGCTTATATATTTTAGATTAGAAATCTGCTGGGACGTGTATCAAAAATTTTCGCGCTCGCTTTGCTCGCGCTTTTCTTTTTGGTATACTCCTCCTATTAAAGTGGCGATCATTTTGTACCCTCCAATCATACTGAAATTTCGCGCTCGCTGCGCTCGCGCTGCCGTTTTGAGATCAAGCATAATTACTACCCATTACATACTTATTTATAGTAAAAAATCGGCCAGGACATGACTGTATCGAAAATTTTCGTGCTCGCTTCGCTTACGCTTTTCTTTTTTCTATACCCCTCCTTTTACAGTGGCTTTCATTTCTATAGTCCAATTTACGATCTTTCCTGTTTTTCTAATTAAGCGAAATAATTACTACTCAATACTCAATACAAACTTCTTTTTCTGAAATCTTCTAAGATATGTTTCAAACCCCCCCCCCCCCCCCCATGAAATTCTGGATCCACCCCTGTACTTCATTGCGTGCACATTTACTTTTAGGTATATATTTAGTGTTATTTGGCAGTTGTACGATAATTTTACATCTGAGCCCCGTTTTATAAAGCTACAAGTCTTGTACTTGTAGCAAAAACCTGGCAACACAGCCAAAAAAAATTTAAATAATGCGTTTTATAAAGCTGCAAGATAACGATTTATTTTCCATTGCTTTTTCCATTTCAAGTTTTAATTTCACTCGTTTTTTTATTATTTTGGTAAATAACAACATTCACAATAATCATAATAATTGAAAAAACAAATAAAGAGAAATGGCGCGGTTTTTAAAGTCTCCTTCAAAGAGTATATAATTATCACCAGTTTTTTTCTCTAATCTGTGATCACCAGTAAATTTGATCTCCTGTTTCAGTTATTCATACAATATTTGCTATTTTTTCTCCCTTTTTAGCATAATGCTGCCAAATAAAAAAGACAACGTGTAAGTCACTAATGTCAAACTACACTTGTCTATGGCCGGAGTATACTCGCCGTGTCCGGAGTTTGAACTCACGTGAGTTCGATCGGAGTAAACTCGATGCATTGTCTCTGAATGTCAGCCAAAATGTCACCATCAAATACATATTGAATCGGAGCGTAGATCATGTATATTACATTAGTGTTTATTTCGCTTCAATACATGCAGTATTTCCGAAGTTATAACGACGAGAAGTTTAAGCCCGTTTTTGAACTTCCGAGATTTGCCGCGCTGATTATGACGTCACGCCCGCGCTCAGACCGGTCACCGGCGCGCGGCGCCGGCGTGCTGTTCGTGCAAACAAGAGCGCGACCATCGAATAACAACGGGGTTGTGGTCATAACCTGCCCGCGTTTTTAAAAACCTTCGACCGGAAATGCGCACTTTGATTGTAAATATTGCAGCCATTTTTTAAGATATAAAAAAGTAAACACACAATTTTTCTTGTCATTTTTTGTAGATTTATTTGGCATGTAAATTAAAAAACGTTTGTCAGGTCCATTGTTTAACTATAACGGTTCATGAAATACAGCCTGGTGACAGAGAGACAGACAGACCGACAGTGGTAGATACAGCGAAGCCTTACCTATTAATTAAGTTCACTTTACCCCTTGGCCTTTAGGTACAGAACCCTAAAAATATTAACAAAAAATACATATTATTAATTTTATTGTTCTCCATTTGATGGGAAGTGACGATGTCTAGGATGTAACACGCTTGCCTAGAAGATACCTGTAGTACAAGTTCAGAGACTTTTTTCGTCAGTGATTTACATGTGAGCAAAATCGGTCAAGTAAGTACTTGCTTTTGAGGTCTACCATTCACAGAACTAAACTATTATACTGCGTCAGTTATCCCTCAGGTTTAGGCTCATGTTACGTCCGTTACATACAGACGTGCTGAAGTTTAACATTTATAAACAATTGGTTTACACAGCCACAACAGCCAGTATCACACGGACACGGACACCGTGTATTTTTTTTTGCGTACTCCGGACCAAGGAATTTATACGTATACAAGGTGACCTTGAATTAGTATGTTATCCCGAAAGGGGGTAAATCTACACCCCAAGGTAGACAATGTTTCTTCTACGACTTTATTAAATTAATAGATTTCACTGAACAAATGCCATGTAAAGTTTACGTTCGAAAATAGCCTTAGCGCAGCTGGGTGGTTAAACTTTGTCCTTGACTGAGTGCACATAAATGAGTTTAACGACCTGTGTTTAGGAAATGAATTTATAGTATCTTGTTAACTCTCGTAGCGATCGCACGTGCAATTTTGCGAGTGGATTTATTTTTTACTATGGAAGTTTGAAAATACCCAGTTTCAAGTAAGACTCTCACAACTTGTAAGGTATCATGGTACCAGTCCCCCAATTTCGGGATAACATACTAATTCAAGGTCACCTTTTATACTAGATTAACATATTGGATCCTTTTTATCTCGGACAATGAACCCCTTCCCACGAAACAATAAACGAAACCATAATATACTTCACTTTGTAATTTTATTATTCTTTGGTTTGACTCACTCAAAAATCGGTATAAATAAACTCAAAAATAGATAATGAAACACGTATTTTTTTATTTATTCAAAAGTAACCCTGTCGTGTAAAAGGAGTTTAAATAATTGTATGAAAACTATATTATTACGTTGCCTATTTCTGTAACTACTAAACCAATATTAATGAGATTTAGAACGTAGATAGCTTATGTACCTCTGTAATATTAACATATGATATACGGAAATCTCCCGGAAATCCCTTCCCATGAAACAAAACCTAGGGCGTGTTAACGGGGTTCTAAATTTTGTATGGAAAAGTAACTACTAAACCGATCTCAATTAAATTTAGAATGTAGATAGCTTATATACTGAATTAACACAAACATGGGATACTTTTTATGCCGTAAAACAATACACGAAAATGCTGTGACTTCGCAAACTGGATTTCACTACGCAGTTTTAATATTCCATTTTTTTTCGTGCTGGTAACGATTTTGTTGTATATTTAAGCTATATAAAGAGCTAACTAAATAGAGCAAACAACGTGTATACCATAAGTAAAGTTTATTTTGAAATAAAAATATTATGAGTTATGTCATAGAACCCAATATTTAAAATTAAAAATAGACTCTTTAATTTAAGACAAGACTAAACATGAAGGTTTATTTACAACAGTTTACTATATCTTTATTGTGTTGTGTTTGTTGTATGTATTTATGCCTACTCTGGAGTTCATGATGTCATGACTAAGGGTTCCGCCTGAAAATCAGTGGATTAAGGTCACGTGCTGACCTTAATCATTATGCTGAGTCGGGACCTGGGTCATGACATCACACAACGTTACATTTTTATCTTCTGTTTCTGTAGTGTAATTATTATTTTTAGTGTATGTTTCCTATAATGTAATGTTGTGTGATGTCCTGAATAAATGTTATTTTCTTTCTTTCTTTCTAAAATATAATATACTTAACTTTGTAATGTTGTTATTCTGTGGATTGACTCACTCAACACTTGGTATTGGTATAAATAAACATAAAAATAAAAAATTAAACACGTCTTATTATTTCTTCAAAACAAACCCTAAGGGGTGTAAAACGGGGTTCTAATGTTTGCGTTGAACAGTATATAACGTTGCGTAAGTATTTCTGTAACTAATACTTAACCATTTTGTGGAAATTTAGAATGTAAGTAGATGACTTTAATTGTTAATGGTTTTTCAAAAATTGCAGTGAAGGAGAAACCTAGGCAAAAACCTCTGAATCAAAATCTTCGATACTCTGAAATTGTTCTAAGTACACAACTTTACACAAGGTGGCAAATCAATTTCCACGCGGGCGAAGCCGCGGGGCGCCGCTAGTATTACTATAATCCATGATTATGTTACTATTTAATAATAATAGTAACTTTTATAGCACTCATTGATATATCAATGAGCATGGACAATTGGCCACATCCACAGAGCAAAAACAAACGCTTCCCGGCGAAGCGTCATTTGTTTCATAGTTCTGTGGCCACATCATAAGGGCGATGACAACGGCCCACCAGTTTTTTTTTTTTGGCGGGAACGTGAAAAAGTTTACGTCGCTGCATTGTATTATTTCTCAAAACGTGTGCTTTTTTCAGTGTTAATGTTTAAAATTGGTGGCGTTTTACGCATTAAGTGCTGAATTACGAGCATGAGTGTGGTCAAGTGATATAATGTGGTGTAACGTGGTTTTTCGTGTTGCTTCCAAAATTCCATAGAAGCTTCTTGTAAAGTTGCCACCACTTTACTTGAGCATGACTTAGACTGGACTATGACCCGACTTAGACTGGACTTGAACTACGTAAAATATTCTAAAACTCGATGAAAATATACAATACTTGACACTGGCTAAATACACTATGTGTGGAGCCAACATATAAAAAAAAAAAAAAAAACGGCCCACCTCCAGTCATTATTGATGACAGTTGGTACGTAATCTTATTTTTTTGTTTTTTTTTTATGTTTGTTAACTTGGAACTCCGTCATTACTTATCCATTTTGGAAAATTGTTTTTTATTATTTCTGTAACTTCTAGTAAGCTTAGCTTTTGGTCGCGTAGAAATCAAAACCTATTTTAGTACCTAGGTACCTAATAAAACAAAATAGTTGGAAAAATAGATGATCTACGGATTTCTCAGTAGGCGATTGATCATCGATTGATATTGGTTAAGTCCATTTTTAAAAATAACCATAAGCAGCATAAGAATCGGAATAAATATCACATAAGCATGGAATAATTATTCTTCTAATAAACAAAATTATCGGACCTAACATTTCACGAGAATCGGTTGGCCTGGCCCCTATTTCATAGAAAGACAAATCTTAATAAGTAAATTTGACTGACAATCACCAGTCACGCATAGAATTTTTGTTATATGAAGCACATTTGACTGACAATTGTACGTTTATTATGATTTGTATTTTTATGAAATAGGGGCCTGTAGGCGAGAACAGTCAGACATCTCGGACAGATAACATAATTATCATTTTTGGCGAAGCTGGAACGGAGATTCGATTAATAAAGATACTGTAGGACAGGATATATATATATAATTATTATAGAACTAATACCTATTTGCCATCGTCGACGACGTCACTCGTAGCACCTCCGCGCTGTCAGCGCCACCACCGCTTTGTTTTTGCAATGCTTCCCCCTCGTGCCATTATGACAAGTGGGGGCTGGCTTGCCGCGGGTTGTACATTAAAGTTTTTCGAATGGACAGATGTTTCTGACGTAGGTAAGCACGCCAACCATGGTCATAGTATACGCCAACGTTTTCCTTTATTTTCGTCACGGTGCTGGTTAGACAATACAGTTTGTTTTTTTAACGCATCATTCTATGAAATCTGCATTTCTTTTGGTTTTAAAAGTCATGATGAAATAAATTTAAGTATATGTGTGGACATTTCACACAGCGCCATCTAGCCCCAAACTAAGCATAGCTTTTACTATTAGGGAACTAGATAACTGATATAATACTTAGATCTTTATGTTTGTAAATACATACATACAATACCTACTTATATTTTTTACGCTTGATAGGCTTGCGTTTGACCACTATCTCTCAAGTGGGTACTTAATTTTTTTTATAAGCACACGTGAAAGTTGTGAGGAGCTACCTAGTCGATTGCCTGATGCTTAGCCTGATGATGTTTTAAGCGTCACGGCTGCCCATAACAGATTGCAGTAAGAAGTAAGATACATAGCCTGTCAAGACTTAAATTCTCGAGTAGGTATCACACTGGTGTGACACAGGGGAAAAAACTACCCGTAACAAACTAACCGCATCAAAATCATCATCAGTCCAGGATGTCTAAGCTGTGCTTCGAATTCACATAATAGGCTTCTAAAATCTTTACATAATAAGTAAGTACTTATTATAGTTTCCGCGGCACAACCTGAAACCTTACTGCGGCAAATTAGACTCTAGATTAAGTTCGGCGGTAGTGTAACCGCCGCGTAATATAGACACGATGACCTAGAACCTAGAAGGCAGGTGACGTTTAACCATGAACCAGGAAGCTTCCACAAGGTCAAGCTCGCGCATGCGTTGGCAACCCCTCGTCAAACGACGTGACTTTGTCCTGAGTTGGGGTAGTTTATTTTTTTATATAGGTATAGGTATGTAGAACCGACCGACCAAACAAAGTGAGTGAATTTTTATGTGAAAGATATTTCGCCTTAACAAGGGGAAGTTTACTGCGTCAGCATATATAGGCCAATTTTTATAATATTTGGCAGAAGTATTGGGTAGGTCTAGGTACCTTAGAGCATCTATAAACAGTGATGTTAACGTTATAATCCGCAAGCACCATTTTTCTGCCAATTTCTACGGGGGACGCGGTAAACACGTACAGCACACGCGCAAAACGCACGCCGCACTCCATCTTAAAACACGCACACCTTTATATAAACTAGCGTAGTTATGCGGTGTCTACCTACACGCATGATATTGTAGATGACCAAGTAGCGCCATATGACCGGCAGAGGGGAACGCCTTGCCTTGCCACCTCCTTTTTTAAATGCTCTAAGGTAGGTACTGAAACTTCAAAAGGTGTTTCAAGTACGATAAAAATTAACACAAATTCTAGGTCCTTGGAAAAATCCATCAAGAAGCTGTCGAAAAGGCTGTTTATTCGGAGGGTTTCTCAGTCCCTTCAATATTTAATTGTAACATCATACGGCGTGGTTCCAGGTGATGTGAGAAGGATCACCTCCTTTCCATAGATATCCAGTAGAATCCAACTAAGGGATATAATCCAGAGAATGGGCAGCCAAGCTACTATTTGTGAGGAAGGATGATTTTTTATTAATTTATTTAAGAAGGCACCATCGACCACCAACCCCCGTTGGTTCCTTGTTAGAAGGTACATACCACCGAAAGTAACATTATTGGATATTATGACACTTTTGAAAATGGCCAAATTGCGATGGAAATCACGTTAAAATTACCGCCTTCTAAGGATACTTCATACGGTCTTGCCCTCTACGAAGGCCTACAAAGATTCCTATACAGTAACCGCGAATAGCTAAACTTTTGAACAGTCTCAAATGGACAAGGAATCGTTAGTAATAAGTATAATAAAAAAATGACAAACAATAATTATTATTGAAATTCAAGTGCATCCGTTATGAGCTGTTCGGTGGTTTCCGAAGCTACCAGCTCATCTAATATAGACGATGATTTATACACGTAAGTAGTACAGTACTTTGAAGGTGTATTTGTTAGTATTTTTATATACGTACTTAATTATTGCGTGTGTAATAAACTTAAGGGTTTTCTTTGCGGATAATCGATAAACAGCTGAGCCGGCCGGCCTTGAGGGTGTTGTCCTTGAATTTCCGGGTTCGCTCTGTAGCCGTACCAACGTTGCATTTTCACAAAAATCAGACAATGCCTCACCTTTTTAATGCTTCATTATTACATTATTCTAAACCTAGAATAATACAAGACAAATTTCATGTCTGTGTTTAGCATAAATAAAAAGCTGGAACGCATATCAATGTTGGCCTTGGTCTTGAAATATAACTTTGGCCTTGTAAAATTTTAATATTCACTGCGTCTGAAACAGATCGATATGGAAGATAAGTTTGCCGACTGAAACTGACCTTTGTTTTTTAATTAATGTATATCAAGGAACCTATACGTATACTACTCCTTGATGTATACCTTTGTATCGTGCGTCAAACGAGGTGGTAGGGGTAAATTCGAATGTCTTTGTGTCAAGTCCAGATACAAGGCGACAGTTACCCTAATTGGTCTCTTTTATTAATTCGGTACTTTCTCAGCTTCTACACTTTTCTTCTGACTGGTTTTTGTTTCCACGGATCTATTGGTGCAAACCACTGCAAACCCAATGGACCGAAAGAAGATAATCATTTAAAATGATATGTTAGCAACTCCACTAAAATAAAGTCACAACTCGCATTGGAAGACCTCTTTGTTAGAGTGTAGTGGTTAGGGCAAAGGGAGGATTATGTTCAGCAGTGCATGCAAAAGGGTTGATGATGAGAGTACCGTCATGGAATGCTCCATCACTTAGAGGTTGTCAATAAATCACGTAAGGTACGAAAGGATGAAGTTCTGAGTAAATCACCAAACATCACCAAGGTGTAGCGAAACACAAATGTTGGAATTAAACTCACAACCTAGAGTTCAAAAGGCAGGGGCTACTGAGCTATCAGGCTTGTCAAATAAATGCATATATATACTTAGTGTCTTCAAAGGTTCGGTTTATAAGATTGATATATATGAATGATAAGTTAGTCCTCAGCGTCATGCCCGCCGTTCCACCATTTTTATTCCATTCTTAAATCTTTCGGCGAAATTTGTAAATATAATCGATACTCTGGCAGCAGGGAGCGACAAATGCATAAGTGATTTTCGTCAAATTGCTTTGCAAGTCAAATAGCAGTACCGGCGCTGTTTCTGTATCTAGGGTGACATTAAAAAACCGTGATAGCCTGATGCCGTCCTTGGAGCTGATATCGTGTCCCAGTGGCCGGGTTTAGGTAACCTCGGCCTAATGTAGTAAAGGGTAGGTGTTATTTATATCTATTCTGGTTTTGTGAAGAATCACGGGACGGGATTCGGCTACCTCAAAACAGACGCAGCGTAGGCCGGTCGCCCACTAGGTGGACTGACGACCTGCACCGGCCTGGTCAGAACCGCGAGGAGCCGATGGATGCAAGAGGCAAGCAGCCACTCCAGGTGGCGCTCTTTGGGGGAGGCCTACAGCAGTGGACGTTTTCAGGCTCATGATGATGATGATGATTCTATGTAAAGAGTAAAATAAATATTGCCCAATGATGAAATAGTAACAAATGTTATGGGCAACCGCGTCGCTTAACATCACGCGAACGAGTCACGCACGGCACGTCATCCATTCTCATAAAAAACAGAACCTATGAAACAAATTACAATGATACATAATCGCAAACAAATGAGGCATAACATAACAAACTAATACACTCAATAAAAATGGACCTAATGCAAAACATTACCATGCATCACCAAGAGGGGGGGGGATTTCTATAATATATAGCAGCCGAATTTTGCTACATAAGGTATTCGTAGTTGAATTTTTGAATTTTCTAAAGCTCGCGTGTGTTGCCGTTAAAAATGCTTCAAAATAGTACCTATATTTTTTTGCTTCAATCAATCTACCTACCTTGTCTGACATATATAAAATAAGTACCTACTTACCAATAGTAGGTATTATGTGGGTAAGGTTAAGTTATTCTGTAATGGGTCATGGCTGCGAACGTGGCCACAGGACGTTTGTCTAAAAGACACGGAGAAACCTTAATTCAGTCTGTGGCAACGAATAATCCACTTCCTATATTAGGGTAGGACTTTTCTGCAAAGATCGTCTCGTGCGCTGCTTGGCCAAGTTTATTTGCAAGGTGGTCTAGGTTGAAGCACTTAGCTAGGAAGTTACTGGGCAAATGAGACTTTATGATCTTAGGCGGCCGTTACGCTCAACATCAGGCGAATAACTAGCTCATCACGTTATTAATGAACTTAAAAAAATGACTTTCCATTATCTACATAGGTACTATAATTAATAACGTATTTTACAAATAATAATAAGAGATGTGGATACCAAAGCGATATAAATAATAACAATTAAATAGGTAGGTAGGTACTAATTACCAAGAAGGATATTGTTTTCATTTTCCATTAAACAAATGTTTCTTATTTACAGTTTCAAAGAGGAGCCGAGTTCTCCACCAGCCGAGAGTTCTCGAGGTAAGTGAATTGTTTTACATATTGTTTTTCTGATTGCATTTTTGATCGCCTGGATGCACACACTCCGAGTCTGAATAATAATGGCAGGCCGTACATATAGGGAGATATAAACGCCACTTATGGGTAAAGAAACTTTATTTTCAAAAGAAATTCACATTTCACTGTATTAGAAATTACAGTTTAATTCTTACATGAAAAAATCGGAGCTTGATAAGTGATTTTTCATTATATTATTACTCTTAAATGGGTTTGAAGTTGCCTGAGGAGCGGGTTGAAAGTATTACTTTTCAGCCCTAGGTAGAATCGTTTTCAATTGAAAGCTGTCAAATTATAAAAATACTAGTTTATTTTCACATTTCTGTTGTACCATGTTCCAACTTTCTCTACCGCCACTCAATTACAGCGGGATGTAAAATTTAAATAACATAATACATAGTTTTAATAAACAATGAGCTAATTAATACAATTAGAGCGGCCAGTTCGTGAACACAAAAACCTTCAACTATTTTACCTATGTCCGATATCGACCTCGCGCTGCCCAACCGATCAAGAAAAGAAAGCACTCCATCCACCACAAACTGCATATTCATGATTCTTGCGATTTGCATATGGAGATAAATGTAGATAGCGTATAGAACCTATTATTTGCCTCACCAAACCCGGTAAATCTTGGGACAGCTCTGCCCATTTACTAATACACAGTTTCCCAAATTAGAGGCCACGGTACCCCCACGCCCACAGATTAGAGTACAAAATCTACTATATTTGAGCCCCATTATGAAGTGATCCCGTGTAAGAGTCTGAAAAGATAATCATAGACTTTATGCAATGCTTGCTTGCTTGTGTTATTGTTTGCTTATGTAATTAATACTATGCATAATATTTGGTGTTTGCATTGTCATTGTCTGTAGTCTTTTTTTGTCTTATATTTTGGCTCCACACATAGTGTATTTAGCCAGTGTCAAGTATTATATTTTCATCGTGTTATAAAATATTTCTCGCGAAGTCATGTCCTAGTCATAGTCATAGTTCAGTTTAAGTCAGGTAGTCATAGTCTAGTCTAAGTCATGCTCCAGCAAAGTGGTGGCAACTTTACTAGAAGCTTCTATGGAGTTTTGGAAGCAACACGAAAAATCACGTTTCACCACATTATATCACTTGCCCTCACTCATGCTAGTAATTCAGCACTTAAACGCCACCAATTTTAAACATTAACACTGGAAAAAGCAAAAGCTTTGAAAAATAATACAATGCAACGACGTGAATTTTTCCGCGTTCGCGCCAAAACTCCGTCTGTAGTTTAATATAAACTTATAATGAAAATGACTCGTGATACAAAAAGCAGCAGCATTCTCCTCGATGCATAAAAATATTCTGAGATTACCTACCAAGGCGTCTGCGAAGTGATATACTAACAAACGTCCAAAGTGGCGTTTTATGGAGGAAAATATTGTGATTGGGGCGTGATTTCTGAGATATTTTTAACACAATACTGCACGAGACTCCGAAAACAGCAGGAGTTAGAAAAAGGGGCTAAACCCAATTTGTTCCATACATAGAACTAGGATGGTACTATCATCGATACAAGTTATATTGATTTAAAAACCAAAGTACTAAACCATTTGATAATAAGGGTTTGACCTGAAATTATTCAAAAATAGAAATAAAACTAAAACGTTTTATAAATGACGGAGTTTAATTGTTCGTATGGTGTAAAGATTCTGTCGTCGATTAGTTCATGAATGAATCGTTCTTTCGGCGAATTATAGTTCTGAGGTCAACTTCGTTGGAGAATGGGCAAAAATAGTCGTGCTAAAAAGAGACAAGAATTCCGTTTCAACTTTCGTTATTGATAATAATTTGTATCTGACGTCACTTGAGACCGCCCTGCGGCATAAAATCCCGCCAGGTTCTGGTGGTATTTTGAGGTAGTACGTTAGTCGTCAACTAGCGTCAACTGTCAAACGCAGTAAACAATGGGGCGGAGAGGGGCGGAGTCGGCAACATATTGTGGTGAAAAAGTGCCGCAAGTCACGTGACCATGTTTCACATCCTCTTACTTCCCTCATCAAAGAAAGGCTCTGTCGTCGATTAACTCATGAATGAATCGTTCTGTCAGCGAATCGTTCGTAGTTGAGAGGTTCTGTCATTGAACTACTCATAAGCAAAGCATTCTGCAGGCGGCTCAAGTTTTAGTATCTCTCTATAGTTTTAGGAAACTCGTACTAGGGGTACAGATGGCATTTTTATCAAATACTGATATTGATTGAAGGACGGGTGAAATGGAAAAGAGGAAGCCACGCTCTTAAGATCATTGGTCCGTGATGATATGAATGGGTCTTCTTTTTTAGTTTTCTACTATATAACTAAGTGTATTATCTTGGACTTAGTTCGTGAGGAATAAAAATACGTGCATGAAATTTCGAAAGGTGCCCGTGACTATAAAAAGTTTAGGAACCACTGTACCAATAGAACAGTTCTGCGAATCTTGTGCTTTATGTGCATACTAAAAACAACCGTAAATGCATAGTCTTTTGAGCCGTTTTCAAATGCCGGTGTACAAAAACACGTTTGATTAGATTCTAGCTCTTTCACTTAGAGAACATACGATCTTATATCTTATAAGTTAGCGTATATTATGAGGTTATAGGAAAGTTTCTAAGACCACGGCTCATTGACCCGAGTAAAGGTTTGCTTCCTTCGCTATTAAGGCTGATAGATACTATTATATAAACTGTGCTAAACAGTGATTGATAGGTCTATAAAATCACAATACTTCTTAAGGAGATGAGCACTATGGTTGTTTTCACACTGTATTTCTTTTTTTTTAACGATAGGCATTTGACCACGGTCTCACCTGATGGTAAGTGACGACGCGGTCGACGATGGAGCATGCTTGCCTTGTTTTCACACTATATTATAATTATTATATAGTGTGATTAGTTTATGCATGTGACAGCTTTCGTGATGTGGTGGTTGAGCAATGATCAGGTCAGCTTATAACCCGGAGGCAGTGGGTTCCATTCCCGTGACAGGGCAAGTACTGATTGTGCACATGAATAAAAATGCAAATACTTGTTCCGTGTCTGAGTACTGTAGGGCCATGTTTTCCGTAGTTCCTGGATCCCTAGATATAAGGAATCCCATAGTTAGGGTCCAAGATCTATGTATGTCAGCGCCATATTTAATTTATCCAACCGACTTGAAAAAAAGTAGGTGTTCCCCCGTTCCCGTCCGTTGCAAACTATACCCACTATAAACATATAATTTAGTTTCAGATTAACCCAATACAAGTAAGTTCATGAAAATAGATTTAGTAGTTAGGGTTTTTAATCAATAAATACTAGAAAAATATTCATCTGAGTACTTTTCCGTATGAAATCAAGGCAACTGAAGTTGGTCTAACTCAATTTTATTATTTTAATCTAAATGCGTCAATATTATTTTGCTTGACGACGTAGAATAATATAGATTAGATGTATGTTTAAGTATGGTAAAAGTTGAGACACAAATCATAAAAGGAATTTACTACTGATAACCAGCTTCTAATGCGTGGACATCGTCAGACAATAGGCATGATGACCACTATTAAAAATGAACAAATAAGTATCACATTCATAAAGAAGATTAAAAATGAATGCAATAATTGAAAAAATAAGCAAAATCGGTAAATAAATCACAGAGTAATAAGCTTTTAAAGTTTCTACAGGAGGCATCTCCTGTCCCTTTCTCGCAAAACAGAGCGCCCCCACAGTTACTATGAAAAATCTACACGTGACGTCACATGCCAAAGAGCTTGTATGAAAAGCTATCACAGCTTAGTAATAAGGTACTATAACGACCTTCCTCTGACGTCACTGGCCGTTTGAGCTATTTCTTTCTATTCCGGGTTTTAAAATGGTTGTAAATTTTTGCTTTCACAAATGTTTATCTTTTGAGGTAAATAAAAAATTTATTCAAAAAAAAATTGTTGTCATTATGCCTATTCTACGCTTTATTTTGGTTACGTAAACAGTGTTGTATAGTGCTACGCCTTCAGTGCGTGTATTGGACAATTTAATCAGTGCTACGCATTTGGTACGTATCGTGGATAACGTCGGACAGTGCTACGCGTTCGGTTAGATAAGCTCGAGAGTGTAATACACTACTACGCATTCAAGTTGTTCGACAGTGCGATGCATTCAAAATAAAAATAAAATCATAGTTTTTTTATTGCAAATAGGCTATTCATGCCACTTTTAGAAGTCAAATGGGATTAGGCATAAATTATTGTAAATACATTCGGTCGATGCTCTAAAATACTCACCGTAGAGTGCTAGAAAATGCAGCTACGCCTTGTCGGACAGTGCTACGCGTTTGGTTAGACAAATTCGAGATACAGTGCTACGCACCCAAACAGTGCTACGCATTACGTATAGAGGTGGGTCGTACTAGGTAAATCGAGATACTAGGTGACACTGTGACTGTGACTCAGCCATACCTGTGACAAATACCTGTGAATAAATACTAGCGAGTATTTTTTACTCGCGGCACAAGTCACGGTTACAGGATGTAGATATATAATAGGTGTGTCTTTCTCTGACGCCTATGTGGAAAAAGGGAAAGGGGCTAAATAAGGCTATTCTAACGTTACTGGGACCAGACTTCGAAGTATCCTCTGTCATAATGCCCGGTGCATCGCTGGTTCATATACTGGACGCGAACATAAACCACTGCTTGGCATTAACTGCTATGGATTTTGTGGTACTTGTCGGGGGCTCAAATGATAAGGATCCACTGAATTTACAATCGCACCTCTACTGTCTTATTAAAAAATTAAGTAATACCAACGTAATTATATCAGAAGTATTTATGAATAAGCATCTTAACACAGGTGTCTTACGCTCGATGTATAAATATTTAGCCAACCAATTTACTTGGTCTACCTTCACAGGATATGTATTTGACGACCGCAACTCAGTAAGGTATCGCATATTAAACTTGGCTAGAAGTGTTCTAAGAGAGATTCTCCGATTGGATAATAAACGTAGGTATTTAGATTACTGTTCACGGTCCGCTAATGCTTATTTACATAATATATCGTCAGTGAAGACAGTAGCGTCACAGAGTACTCAAACCGACGAAGCTGAGTTTTTTCGTGGCCACGCCAGTCAGCAGCAACGTTGATGGATTGAGAGTGTTTCACCAGAACATAATGAGTATAAAAGCTAAAATTACAGATCTCGAATTTTACTTAACTTCGCTAGATAAAACTTTAGATATCCTATGTTTTTCGGAAAGCTTTATAAAAAGCCAAGATCAAAATAACGTACATCTAGAGGGGTATGAGCTTGCCACACATTACTCGCGTAGTCGAATTAGTCGAGGTGGTGTCTGCATATTTGTACGAAAATCGTTTAGCTATTTTAAATTGGATTGGCTTCTGGATGCATCTGTTGAAAGGGTCATTGAATGCTGTGGAATAATGATACCTCAACTAGGCATGACTGTTTTGTGTATTTACCGACCTCCAAACAGTGATTTTAACATTTTTATCAGTCAACTTGATGTTATTCTTTTTAAAATAATGCGCAAATCTCGTAAAATTCAGAAAAAAGTCGTGATTACAGGTGATTTTAATTTAGACTTACTAAAACCTAATAAAAATATACAAACATTTTTAACTACACTAAAACGGTATAATTTGCACTGCACTATTAATGAACCTACTCGTATTACTCCTAATTCTAGCACTTGTATAGACAATATTATTACGAACAGTAAAGTCTTTGAGGCTCATGTTATCAACACCGGGTTGTCGGACCACACTGCTCAACTATTTGCCTTGCCTTGCAGTCTTAGCTATGTGGAGAAGTTTTGGTATGAGTATAAAAGAAAACTAGACGCTTATTTGCCGATTTTTACTAAATACATTTCCCAAGTCAGTTTCAATGAAGTGTATGAAAAAACAGACGTCAATGATGCCTATAATGTATTTCATGACATTTTTAAAACGATCTATGATTTGTCTTTTCCTATAGAAAGAGTTTTGATAAGCCACAAACGTAAGCCAAACTGGAAGACAAAAGGTTTAGCTAAATCAAGTAGGTCAAAAAGGCTTCTCTACATAGAATTACAAAAAAATAGATCAATTGGTAAAGTAAATCATTATAAAAAGTTCAAAGGTATATTAAAATCATCAATCCAGTGTTCGAAACGAAAATCTAATTTGAAATATATTAAAAACAGTATTAATAAGACAAAAGCTACGTGGGGCCTAATAAAAATGCACACTACACAGACAAATGAAATAAAACAGACAATACAGAGCATACAAGATGGTGAACGTAAAATAACTAGGCAGGAAGATATTGCTAGCTACTTGAATAACCTATTTATTTCACAAAACGCTTCGAAGATATGTAGTAATAATACTCAACGTAAATTTAATCACAAATCTGTTTGCAATAGCATATTTCTAGCTGCGACAGATACGGCAGAAATTATAAGAATAGTTAAACGTTTAAAAAATAAAAGAAGTAGTGGTTATGATGGCATCACAATGCAAATAATTAAAGTGTGTATAGGTAACGTAGCAGAGCCCCTTGCTCACGTAATAAACTTAATGTTAGAACTTGGCTGTTTTCCAGATCTCTTAAAAGTCGCATTAATTAAACCATTGCATAAAAAGGGTTCAAAGGACAATCCTAACAATTACCGGCCTATAGCGCTATTGCCTGCTTTTTCCAAAATATTTGAAAGTATACTATATGACAGATTGATGAGTTTCATTGACAAGAATAAAATCATTTCATCCAATCAATTCGGATTCCGAAAGGGTAGATCTACAACAACGGCAATTTACGCTATGCTAAACAAGGTATGGGAATCGTGTAACGATAGAAAAGCATGCACGGCTTTGTTCCTTGACATGTCGCGTGCCTTTGACTGTGTAGTGCCCAAAATACTTCTGCAACAGCTCGATTGGATCGGCATACGTGGATCAGCTCATAAACTCTTCTGCTCATATTTAAACGGCCGGACACAAACCACCGTTTTAAGTCACTACAATAAGAGCACAAAAACAGTCGAGAACATTCAATCGCAAACGGGAAAAGTTATATTGGGAGTACCTCAAGGTAGCATCCTGGGCCCACTGTTGTTTTTGATTTATATTAACGAGTTGCCAACATTAATAAAACATTTGACAGTTCTCTATGCTGACGATGCTACCGTATTATTTGTTAAAACTGACTGTAGTACTGTCGATTATACAAACACAATTTCTAGTACACTTAAAATGCTCATGGAATGGTTAAGCACTCTAAATCTTGAAACTAATATCTCAAAAACAAAAATAATGCAATTCCATAACTATATGACAAAATCTGTAGATCTCGATATAAATGTTGATGGTGTGCATGTTGATGAGGTTAAGCAAACGACTTTTCTTGGTGTTTCCCTAGATACACACTTAAATTGGAAGTCTCACTTAGAACATATAAATAATAAAATCGCCAGCAATTGCTATGCCTTATCAGTGTTGGTGGACGTATCATCAGTGGATGTTGCTAAAAGTGCCTATTATGGCAACATCTACCCACTGCTAACCTATGGGGTTGTTTTCTGGGGGAATTCGGTAAATGTACAACAAACCTTTCTCCTACAAAAAAGAAGCATTAGAATAATACATAGTAAAAATTGCGAGGAATCATTGCGCTTGTTATTTAAAGAAAAAGAATATCTTACATTGACTGGAATATATATATTAGAACTATGCCTATTTGTAAGAAATAATATTCACGTGTTTAAAAAGGCGTCAGAAACACGAGTGAGGAGTGCCCCTTTAAGAGGTCGAGATTATCTTTGCCAACCTCTTGTCAAATCAATGATTTTCGACAAAAGTACCTATATAAGTGGCATTCGTATTTATAACTCGTTACCAAATAGTATTGCAGACATTGTAAAGACTAATCAATTTAAGACAACACTAAAGAAGTGGCTAATTAAAAAAGTATTTTATGACATTAAAGAATTCATGAATAGGGATAAGTCTGCTGACATGTCGTGAATTTTGATCTGAAATGTAATATCATATATTTTAAATAATTAAATGTAATGACTGCTTAAAAATATAAATTGAGAATCGGCTGTTAATATTACAGGTCCCACTATTAATGTTATTAATATTATTAATACTATTATTATTCGAAATTTATTAACATTCCTTCTTTTTTGACATTAATTTTATTCTATTGTGACATTGTGTAAAATCTATTATTTCATGTACCTACGTAACTCTTGCGTCAACATGCGTTAATAAAATTTTATAATATTTTGTGTTCGGTTCAGTCATGCTATTCATAATTTCCATTTAATTGTATATTGTTATGTTTCCAATATTATTGAATGCCCGATGTGGGTAAATTGATCTTACTTTATTGTGCAACTAGACCTAGCCAAATATCATTGTATCAATTATCCAATAAATTATTCTGATTCTGATTCTGATTCTGATTCTGATAAAGGATGCACCTATTACTTTTGAATTGACGGATGGCAAAACATGTCGCTGTCTCAGCTCCTGTGAAAAAAATACTAGGTTTGTCCTTCTCTGGCACGCTACAGACGCCTTCGTGAGAAAAGGTTGCACCTAATACTTTTGAATTGACGCCTGGCAAAACATGTCGCTATCACAGCTCTTGTGAAAAAAATACCAGGTTTGTCCCTCTCTGACACGCTACAGACGTCTTCGTGAGAAAAGGATGCACCTATTACTTTTGAATTGACGGCTGGCAAAACATGTCGCTGTCACAGCTCCTGTGAAAAAAATACTAGGTTTGTCCCTCTCTGGCACGCTACAGACGCCTTCGTGAGAAAAGGATGCACCTATTACTTTAGCACGCTCTCATAGATTCGCGCGCAAGTCACAGTGTCGCTGCTCCCGGAGGTATTTTGTCGCTGTGACTGACTGTGACTTTCTTTTATCAGTGACTTTTACCTGGGACGATAAATACGCCTCACGCCTAATTACGTACGTATTCTAAATCATGTGACAATGAGGTGTTTTAATTTTTAAAAATCCTAGTTCCGTTTCTGTTACTAGATGGCGTAGTAACGACGTATTTCAAACAAAGGTCGTAGTTGCAATTCAGTTGAGTGGATCACAGAGTACGTTGTCGATTTGTCGATAGAGTTAGAGTATATGTCTTCCATAAAATAAGGATAGGATACTAAATTCGATACATAATCTTAACAATGACAGAACGTAAAACCCCCATTTTAACGCCACCTATCGGGTCTTTATAAATTTACAGTTTTTTTTTAATAATACGCGTCATTTGGTTTTAAATAGTGTTACTCGTTCTAATTGGTAGTTGTCGGAAACTCGAGTGCGCTTTGAATAGGTACTGTAAAAAAGTGGAATAAATTGTTGTTCTCGTGAAATATCGCTTATAATAGTAGACACTAGAGATAGGGAGACGAATACTGTATATATTCTTACTAATTCTGTATACTGTATCACCTACATCTTGAAACCATTATACGTATGAATCGAAAATATTATTCATTAATCGGGCGGAAGCCGAACGAATACTGTGAAAAAAATGGGAGCTGTTTGAAATTCAAATGGCCAGTCAAAGTTATCTAAAATAGGTGAAAATAGGTGTACGTCGGGATCTCGGTCAAGAACGAAGAGTCATTTTGACGGCCATTGCCACACACGAAAATTATCTGACGTTTTCCGACATTTTTGTCCCCCAACTAAACAGAGGAATGTCAAGATCAACATTTTTATTTACGAGCATTATACCTTTATTACTGAAGCTAATCACTACAATAATATAAACTAAACTAAAACTAAACTAGCTACACTACTTACTACAAAGAACATAAATGGACTGTATAATAGCCGCGATGGCCTATAGACAGTCCAAAAATGCTCCAGCCCACTGCCGGTAGGTAACATGCTGGCAGCATTGCCCCGTTGAATTGCAATGCTGATGCGTTGAGCTCAATAAGTGCCAGTTTAACATGTGTATCGCTGTGTTTGTCTGTATACCGTATACTTATAGTTAAACCTAATACCAGCTTAGAATCGAGGACTAGAGTTATTATATTATTACTTATACAAGACAGTCAAAACGTTTGATGCTAATTTGGTCCTTGCAAAGTTTGCTCCGCGTTCGTTACCTTCGCGTTTTATATTCTCAGACCTAACTCGATGAGATCATAAAATCAACAGTCAGACTCAGAAATCTAAGTATTCTTTTCATAATGTGACAAAAATATATTCGCTCTACTATCTACTAAAAGTACAACGGTTTCAAAGGTGAAATAAATAGAAAAATACTTCTACGTACGTATTTGAAGGAAACTACAGATTCGTGTAATCACAGTAAAAAAAATAATACCAAAATTTTGTTACTAATTCCTAATTTAGTCTATACATCAAATATCTATAGCCTGGACTAATCCTATCGCATTCTCACTTACTAGCACTAAAAAAAGGGATTGTTGTCTCTATTTGCAATGATCAAAAGAATACCTAAGCAGCTTTGTTCATATAGGTTGTACTATTTGACCAGTATTGTCGTACCCCTCTTTCCTAAGCCTTGAGACGCGTGCAAACATTGTTAAGGAGTTATGATCCTAGGGTCTATTTATGTTGGCTTTCTGTGTGTAAGTAAATGTTTAGCGGACTCGCGAGTCAGCGGTAGCATAAGGCTTCAAATGGCAGTACCTATAGATTGTAACGATTATAAACATTTTTGTTAGAGTCATCATCATCATCATCATCATCATCGTCATTATCATCATTAACAGCCTGAAGACGTCCGCTACTGAACATAGGCCTCCCCAGGGAGCGCCACTTTGAGCGGCTGCTCGCCTGCTGCATCCATCGGCTCCCCGCGGCTTTCACCAGATCGTTAGTCCACCTAGTGGGGAAGTGGGGGTTTTGTAGAGTGGTGAGTTAAAAATAGAAGTTTTATTTGGCATCCAACTCAGTAGAGTCGGTTTCCTGCTGTGCTGAGATCGTTTAACATTTGCGCATCTAGCCTGCACGTGATGTTCCAGTACAGAGAACACGTCACCTCGGGCGTACCTTTATTTGAAAAAAAGTGAGATTTTAGACTCTCACTGGAGCGCGGCGCACGGCGGGCAGTGTGCGCGGACGCACTATAGCAATCTTAAGACTAGCTTAGAAAGCTCCAGTGCGCGGCCTGGAGTGTACGCGAGTGGTCGACTCCGAGATCGGTATCACATTAGACAATGGACGCGTGGACTGGAAACTCTGCACGGATCGTGCACACACCGCCGCTATCCCGCGACACTTCCGAGGACTTCACCCTCTACTACGAGACCATAGACGAAACTCAGCTACCGTCTAAGCAAGGTCTGTCCAAAACGAATGACTAGTATAATTCAGCAGGCTTTGCGTTCGTGCTTTATCTCGCGATTTCAACCCGGAAGGGAGACCGTTGATCTCAATTTCTTTTACAATTTATTCGACAGCGTCTTTGCTGAAATTTTAAGCTGATAAGTTATCGCGAGCTGAAGCACTACAGGTGATTTGTGCAATAGTGCAATATTGGTTTTGATTAAAAAGTATAATTATTATAATACGCCAAAAGTATTCACATTTTACTTTTCATTATTTTTTATCTATTTATTTATCAACACCAGAAACAAATAATTTATGACGGTTGCAACGTTTTGCCGTTGACTGTTTGTGAACATTTCATAAAATCAACACAGTAACAATATACACATTTACAGCCCTTGAATGGTAATTTATAGAGGCCATATTGCAGGCATGTTGGTCGACAAACCCCAATAAAAGTATGTAAGACTTTTCTCTAATGTATTGCGTTCTTTTTCTCTAATTACTTACAGTTGCGGGTCATGCGAGCTAGTACCTATATATTTTCCTAGGTATCGGCGCAAGCACATTATGTATTGATAAGATTATTTATGCAATCACTTTTTCTTGTGTTCCTAGGCTCACCCGCTTGACTGAAACTGACTTGAAAAATTGTTTAGGTAGAGGTTCTAAGTAGGTATAGGTTGTCCGTAGTCCGTACTTTTTAACTATTTTTGTTTGTGGCTCATAATTGTTTCTTTGGTCAATATATTTACTTTTAGTTTGGTTCCATAAAAGTTTCATTATATTGATTGGTTCAGTAGTAAGATTTTTAAATCAAAACAACTGGAAAAGTATGTCATCCAAGTACTTACTTATGAAATTAATTAAATGACACACTACAATAACACTAACTAAATGGGGTTACATTGTTTTTATCGGTTTTTACCATAGAGCTTTGAAACATAAGACGGTCGAGGCGAAGCAATTTTGTTTTTTTTTTTTGCTCTTTGGTTTTTACATGCCCTCATTTCTCTAGGTGCCCCAAGATACTAAGTTCAGTCCACCCCTTTTTAATTTATGTATCAATTGAAATCTCAAGTTTACACTATTAAATATGTTTACGCAGTTGATGTGTAAATTCTTTGCTCTACTCAAAATAGTAAAGTTAATATTAGCGTGTTCAAGATGGTCCAAACCGGTTTTTGAATAACTGCACTCTTAGCAAAGATTTAACCAAATAGATGTCAGCTCTTGCTATATTGTATTTAAGACAATAATGAACATCGTCGAAAGTGTTAGGTTTTGTCTTACGAATGTCCTAATAATGTTCGGTATATCATTTATTGTGTTTGCGCGCACAGCCTTAGTATATTTTCATTACTTGCGCGTACCTACCTATGTATACGAAGCCACCTTGAGTATTGCATCTCAAGTTTGGAAACAACATATCGTCATCGTCACCATCATCAGCCTGAAGGTCCACTGCTGAGCATAGGCCTTCCCCATAAAGCGCCACTCTGAGCGGCTGCTTGCCTCCTGCATCCATCGGCCCCCGCGGTTTTAACCAAGTCATCGGTTTACCTAGTGGGGCCCGGCCCACGCTGCTTCTTCCGGTTTGTGCTCGCCACCCGAGACCTTTGGATAATAGTTACCTACGTTAAATTACGTAACGATAAAAATCCAAATGAATTGTCCGTTATTTACGTGCTACGTCCAATACAGAAGAGACGGGGTAGGTATGACAGAAATAGCTTTTCAAGTCAACGTAGCAAACGATAATCGATTGCCCCGAGCTGCTCAGGCAAATTGGGGCTCCGGACTGAGTTCCCGCGGCTTCATTTAGAAAATATAACCTTGTTTCCATTCCTGTAGTAAGCCGTAACTTACTACAGGTACTTAGAGCAGTTATCTAATTAGATCATGCCGGTGTTATAATGCAATGGTGAAAGAAATGGATGTATTGCGAAATAACACAACCATTTGTTTATTTAGTTTTTTTTTTTTAATACTGAGCATTTACGGCCTTATTACTAAAAGTGGAGTCAAGGAAATTATACTATACCTCAGTGGAGCAGCTTTGGATTAGCAAGTCCAACTTTTGTCTTTTTGTCGTTTGTTATTCGAATATCGAACTTGATCGGAAAAGACAAAAGGTGGTTTAATTAGTCCAAAGCTACTTCACATTTATTAATAAGGCCGTTATGGCACTACACTTTACCTATAGAGAGAAAACATAATCAGTTATTATGGTAAATTACTTACAAAAGTACCAAAGTTGTGCCGGATTGCTATTGGTACAACAGTGGGAAGGTAACTTTTTATTTCAAAATCATGCGCACGTACTTTTTCTCAACATGTGTGTTATGCTCACTAAAAAAAACAACAAAGAATAGCAACTTACCGTTTAATAATATTAGTTCAAGTGTTTCATGGCAAGCTTTCGATATATGCCATAATTATCATAATAAAGTGTAAACAGCAACTTAGAATTTAATTGACAATTAAATATGAGAAATCGGTTTCGGTTTCAATTACTTAACACTACGTCTCGTTACTTTGTATTGACACAGTCTATACTTAGCATACAATACAGAGTTCTTAGTGGGACACGAAGACGGACTCACTTGACCCGGATGAGTCCGATAGCAGTAGTGTTTACTTCAAACTATAATAGGTACGTACCTACCATAAAATAGATAAAATACTAACGTAGGTATGAGTGACTCTAAAAATGTACCTATGGCTGGCTGTGACACGTTACTAGGGACTTGGTATCTACTGGAGCCGAAAACATTACCTGTGTCTACTACTATAATATATATATATATTTTGTGGTCCGGTGATCTTACAGAATCAAGTAGGTAAGCCAGGCGAAACGTAAGTATTCCGGGCAGCAAGTCTGACGTGTCGATAGCTTGACGCTTGGTACGTACGAGAGGGTATGGAATAATAGGGTGGCGTATCGGTGTCAGCGATATAGTCCATATACCGGATTTCCACACTCTATATTTTTCGTATCGTTAGTATTCCGCAGTCTTCTTCTGCCTAGACCGTTTCCCATTTACTCGGGGTCGGCCTTCCCTGTCCTTTGATTCCACTTCGCACGGTTTTGTGCAGCGGCATGTTTATTGTTTAAGGCAAGCTTCACCATATGATCGCCCGGGCGTCTCTGGACATGTCCATACCATCGGAGGCGTTTTTCTTGCAATTTATCTTTTATTGGCGCTGCTTTAAAGCTACCTCTTACAATTATACTAATTTCGAATCTTGTCTAATAGTGTGACGTATGAAGTTTGTTGATGTGTACTTTGTTTGCAGCCCAACATTCTGATCCATACAAAACAGCAGGTCTTATGGCTGTTTTGTACATTTGCCCTTTATCGCACATGACGCCTATGAGCTGTATCTACTTTAACCACCCGTCGTAGTTCTGTGGGTATCATCCTTATCAATTTTACCGTCGTTACTAAGAATTGCAAATAACAATCCTAAATAATTAAATGGTGTTACTGTCGGTATATACTGGCGTAGTTCCTATGGAGATCTTGATGTTATCGGGGTTGGTACTGCCATCGAAAATGCAGGACATATGCTCTGTTTTCTTTCTGCTGATTTTAAGACCATTCCAGAGCTTCTTTCCAGTAGTTAAAATTTTGTTTAAGATTTTTTACGTTTTCAGAAACGAGAACCACATCATCAGCATAGCATAGCCAATATTTAAATTTTTTTTTATTAACTAATATTTTTACTAATAAAAATTGCAACAATTTTGATTATAAACATTTTTACAATATATAGTTTTACAGGTATACGAGGCCACTGTTTAATTAAACACAGTTTTCCCCCTTTAATGAAGATCTATATTTTATGGCCATCCAGCTAAAAAACCAAAAATAAAGGCGATAGCCGAAGTACCTACGTATTGGTTTCACATTTTTGAATTCGCTTGTTTACGCATTCACGTCTACATTCACAAGATATTTTACTTTCTGCTAACATTATACTCGCCTTCTTGTTAGATCATAAAACTTCACTATCGTATCAATTACCTACGTGAGACGTTATCTACCGTTATATCACCACAGTAAACAGTATGTTACTTCGACAATACTTATACGTACACCATGCATTGCGTTTTTAGTAAAAAGAAGAATGACCTCTCGTTTGTAATAGTAGTGATGTAAATGAAATAGAGCGTGGTTCCGCTCCAAAGAGCTCGGAGTCACTTTGCCTGCTGCATTAGAAATTAGAATAAGTAAAAAATACAAGTCTACCTATTCGTGAATAAATCTAAACATTGTTTATGTACATTGTGTGTTATATTGTATTCTATGTATGTATGTATGTATATACAAAAAAAAAGTATATAAGTATTGTATCAGTTATCCGGTTCCCGTAGTACAAGCTACGCTTAGTTTGGGGCTAGATGGCGCTGTGTGAAATGTCCACACATATTTAACAATTAAAAAAAAAAATTGTACACTGCAATAAAATGGCCTCAAGTTTTATGTATGTAACGGATTAGGATTAGTACTTAAAGTTGGAAAACATTTTGTTTATTTTTAATGTAAGTTATTGACATGATTCTCACTTTAATTTAAAGAAGTTTTGCCCGTGCATTTGCGGCATGTACCAAATTACTTATTACTAATTAGCTCTCGTTGGCCGTTTCATCGTGAAAAGATAACAAACAGAAAGAGACAGACAGAGTTAATTGAATTTATAATTTTGTAGTACATTAAATAAATGGATAGCTAAAGATTTGAGAACTTCCCTGTTTTTTAACCAAGCATTGCATTAGGATAGGTATGTGCCTATATGGATAACTCTCAAACTAGTGTAAGTCAATACATTCCATTTAGTTGTTCCATGATGGAACTGCTGGACGTTTTCACCCAGTAGGTACTTCCATGGAACTCTAATATGGATTTATTGCATAATAAGCAAAAGCCTAAAAATTGGTATCTGGCCTTCAAGTCATATTATTTAACCCCATAATTATTATTATCCTCTTTACTATTAAATAGAATGGTTTTGTAATAAATATTGTTTTGTGCTAAATATATATTTAGGCTGAGCATCACGCCGGAACTGCTGAATGGATTCAAATGAAACTTAGTATGATTTGACTTCATACTCCAAGGTAGATTGTAATATGCTTTTAATCCCGGAATCCAACATGTTTCCCGCAGGAGAGGGAGTGATAGTCAAAATGTGTGCTTTGTGGTGCATTAACACGTGGTCTCTTGTAAATATTTCAATGTTTGTGTCAGACATTCAAAGCCACTCCTACCCTGTACTATGGGAACGAGAGAAGGGAGGAATGGATGAAGATGAAAGTTGGCGCACCTGCCTCCATTCGCCGTTTCATCAATTTATTCTTTTCCCTTATATTTTTCCCTCTTCCTTATTTAGACTGAGATAAGGCGCAAAACTAAAAACCAGTGCGAAGCAGGGGCGGGTCAGCTAGTAACTAAATAAATAGGTACCAACTACATAACAGTAGATTAGCTCTATTTATTTTTTCATCTTTACCTATTGCAAACTTGATACCAAAAACAAAATAGATATTCTTCCGTCATCACTGTTTATTCTAGTAAGGTATTCGAGAGGCGTAAGAGCGCCTCGTACTAAAGGTCTATGTATAAGGAAAAGGACTGCATTTCCTGTATACACAGTATACCTATACATTTCTATACAATACATAACTAAGATAGAATTATGTTAGTGTTGATGCAACAGGCTAGAACAGGCTGCAATAACTGCAGTCCAAGTACATAAAGTATAATATACCCGTGTCACCGACTCGTACCTCTGCTTCCTATTTATAGAACCATTACTTCCCTAGTCGGAAGTTGTTGCGTATCTGCACTCTGCAGTCTATTGAGAGGCTCGAGGTAGAGAGGGGGCGGAGAGGTCAACGGCCCGCAGCATTATGCAATGCCGTGATAAAGTGATGGTACATGGCCAACCGGACCGCTGGCTGCGCCCGCGCAGCCGCGCTCCGCGCTCGCGCCGGTTACGGCTGTAGAGCGCTATATTGCCGTAGGTTAGGATCGATCGCCATTTTATTCAACAAATCATATTTTTTTTATATCTGATTCAAAGTAAGTTTGTTATTTATGTACCACACATACAGACATAGTGATCGTCAATCCATAGGTACATCATCATGTGAACAATATTCATAATACTTGTTCCGTTCCTGGGTGTTGTGGAATCATTCCTCGTAGTTCCTAGGTCCCTAGATGCAGGGAATTCTAGTTGGGATCCAGGATCTATGTTTGTGATCGTTGGGCGTTAATGATCCTAAATTAGTGTCACTAGTGTCCATTGGTGGTACTAATGATACAAGTTGATGGGTCTCTAATGTACTACCTACCACCATAGTACAAGTCAATGGTACTGATAATAACGGTAATAGTCACAGATTAGAAACAAAACCATCGATAGATAAGTATACCTATTTTACGGTACATAGGTAGTATATGTACCGTAAAATAGGTATACATATCTACCATAAATCTGTTTAGACAATGTTAAAAGTTATTTTCAGCAAAAGTGTTGTTCCAATGCATGTGTTGCGAAGCTTATTTTTTTCGTGCTCTGTGGTATTTGCATAGCAATATTGCCAGCACGAAAACCGATAATTACTGTTTACATAAATATCAGCGCGGAAATAATTAGTGTAACCAAATAACTTCATTATTGGGGCAGGGCAAGCAATTTTCAATATTAATATTCCCTGGAAAATTATGAACTTTGGTTATTTACCTAGTTGGATACCTGACGGTGTATATTGCACGTAGCTCGATGAACTACGATGACTTAATTATCCATAAAATTAATTTAATTATTCTAATTGCTCGCGTTTTAATCTGGCTCCAAGATACACTCTTATCGAACTGTGTATAAAGTAGATTTACGCCGACAGCTGGAAATAAAAAAAATTAACAATGATTCGGTAGGTATTTATATTGAATAAAAACATTATAAAATAAATAAATATGTGAACATTTCACACAACGCAATCTAGCCCCAAGCTAAGCTTTGCTTGTACTATGGGAACCAAATAACTGATATAATAATACTTTTTTGTTTGTAAATATTTAGGTACATAGAATACAATATAACACCCAGATACAGAACAAACACCTATGTTCGTCCTGATTGGCTATCGAACCCACAACCTCGACGGGCCCGATAGCTCAGTTGGTAGTATCCCTGCCTTCTGTACTGAGGGCTGTGGGTTCGATTCCTACCCAGGACAAACATTTGTGTGATGAACATAGATGTTTGTTCTGCGTCTGGGTGTTATATTGTATTCTATGTATGTATTTACAAACAAAAAAAAAGTATATAAGTATTGTATCAGTTATCTGGTTCCCATAGTACAAGCTATGCTTAGTTTGGGGCTAGATGGCGCTATGTGAAATGTCCACACATATTTAAAAAAAAAAAAAAATTGTACGCTGCAATAAAACGGCCTCAAGTTTTATGTATGTAATGGATTAGGTGTACTTAAAGTTGAAAACCATTTTGCTAGACCCCCAGACTTTGCCCTATTGTAAAAATGTTTTGAAAGCCTAGATTTTAATATAATATAGGTTTTAATTAATCATGAGTTCGATGATACTTACCGAAATATCATCGAAAATTTTTCTAGGTATAGTTAAGTAGCCATGAGTGGAGATTTCATCAAAATCGGTCCAGGAATATCAAGGATAATAATTAGCGTACCTACGCTGTTTTGGGAAATATTATAATTAATTATTTCATCCATGATTAAGACATGTCATTTTTACTTCGTGGAAGTGATTATACGAGCAGAAAACTCAGTGTGGCTGATAGAAAATCAGTTTTTAAAAATAAAGCCATTACCCAAACCGAAACCTGAAAAGTAATGTAGTCCACGCGTGGCAACGCCGCGGGCAGTAGCTAGTTCTTGAATAAATCTAAACATTGTTTATGTACATTGTGTGTTATATTGTATTTATGTATGTATGTATATACAAAAAAAAGTATATAAGTATTGTATCAGTTATCCGGTTCCCATAGTACAAGCTATGCTTAGTTTGGGGCTAGATGGTGCTGTGTGAAATGTCCACACATATTTAATTTATTTATTTATTATTTACCTATAGTTCAGAAATATCCGAGCTACTACCAACTGAGCTATCAGGCCAGTCAAATATATTTCATGGTCGACAAAAAGTTATGTAACGTATGTAAACAGAAGTTTAACGAACTTCACCACGTGCCTTTTATGACAATAACTTATGACTGTGACAACCAACCGCAAGGTCGTCAACACATTCAACTGTAGATTGTCTGCCGCAGAAGACTGCGTAAGCTTGCGTATAACGGTCGCTCGCTGTTGTGTGCAGTAAGTAGTTACCGCACTAAAATTCGTCGTGTACGCATCATTTGGAGGGTCTTGGGTTGACTTAGGTAATTATTGCCTACCCGACATTATTAAAATAATTCATATAATATATTATAAGAATAAGAACGCCGCAACCGCACGCCATTGCTATGGCATCCTATGAATAGTTTTTTTTACGAACCAAAAACCCTTGCACGAATTAACTATACCATTGGCTTTGCTATCCCACTGACTTATACGCTAACTCCCTTATGTAGTAATAAACATTACATAAAAGTGGAATAGCTACTCACTATATTCTCTTGTTTCATCTTTGCCCATTTCGAATCCAATAGACAAAGACAAAACACAAAATAACTATTCATCTGGGAGGTACACAATATTAATTGGTAAGGGAGTAAGGGATGGCGACGTTGTATTGTGGTATCTATCGCTCGTTGATTGGTTGACCTAGCCACAGATTGATCTATAGTACAACTAGCCTATCTCGAGCTTCCAGCAACAAGACGTGACCTACTTGCTACTAACTATTTGCTACTAATTGATCACAGTTCCGCTGAGCTTCATTGAAATAAGTAATACGGGGTAATACTAAATATAAATACCTTTATGACCTGATTACACAGTCTAATAATCTGATTACTAGACTGTGTGATGTCTCGGGATGACGTGCGCAGTGCAGTGTCACGCAAAACTTTATTATTTTAAAATTCCGAGTGGACACTGCAACTGTTATGGGCGGCCGTGTCGCTTACGTCACGTCATTCAGTCTCATAAAAAAATAAAGAAAAACCTAACGCACAACCTACAAAATTAATAATTAAGCAAAGTAATACAATAATAATTATTAAAGGTACTTACGCTCTGTGCACAGGCATTATGTTCAGCAGTTGACGTCTTCAGGCATATTGAAGATGATAAATTATAAAAGTGTCCAGTAAGGAGAGTGTCAAGGCGAAGAAAGTGTCGAATGAGCAAAAGTAGCGAATTAATTAAACTAGCCAATTAAAGAACGTGTCGACCTGTTACTTGACTTATAAATAATGCTTTGCGAAGCGATAGAATGAGAGTTTTTTTGCATTGCGCAGTGCGATGTTTTCTTTCATCATTCATTGTATATTTTAATACCTACCTATATAATATACTTATTTTATTTTATTGTTACCCTGAGACCAACACTGGCTATTAAAGCGACAAGCAAAAAGCTATTCCTAACCTGTCAACTACAGGACGGGACCGCTAATAGCTTTCGACTTGATGAGCAAAGGGTTTATATTTAATCTGAAACAAGTTCCTAGGTGTATTTTTCATCTATCCAGAGGTTACAATGCTCATATCGTTTCGATAATAAATACCTACTAGAGTTATGAACTTCAATGTTTCAGCTAGCTAAACCTGTGGCGTGTGAAGCTTATTAGCAGTGATTTATAACAAGCTGGCATAGAACATGAGCCACGCTTCATACCACCCCAGCCCGCCTACCATTCGCACCGCGACGAAAATTTCTCAACACATTTTTCTCATCAGAGATCGTGACAAATAAGACTAGGTACCGCCTAAGTGTGTAACCAATCAAACAGGACGACAAGTTTTTTCGTGGTTCGCAAGTTGGGCTGGTTTGTTTTATACTAATTTTGACGATTTTACAACAAAACTTATGATGGTCCAGCGAAAAGTCGTCCGCGCTGTTAGAGTGAGATACAGACATCCTTAGGCGCTACCATAGTCTTGCCTCTCACGAGAATGTGTTGAGAAAATTTTGTCGCGGTGCGCATCCTAGCTGGGCTACGCATGGTTTAGTTAGTTTCACGCTGTAGCTCTGTTGAATGGAAGGTGTTCACCGGCCTTTCTTCGTCACCGTGCCATCCATTAATAATTTTCCGCTATCTTTTAATTCTTTTTCCTCTAGCTACTAGCTGCCATCCGTTGCTGTTCAATCCATTCAGCCTTTTTCTTATCATTTTCCCTCTTCCTTCCATGTTCCTTTTGACAGGATAAGTGACTTGATCATTGTGTTATCGTATAGCGTATGGAATAGGTACGGAGTTATGTGCTGTATTATGTTAAGGTGCCTTATGTCACATAGCTCTGCACTATGGAGGCCACCCAACACCGGAATTGATATTACACATAGTATCCACCGTGTGGATTAAATAAGCAAGTTTCGTGATTTTACTGATCATTACTGATTGTCAATTATTTTGAACTGTTTTTGTTATCTAAATACGAATTAATATCAGTTTTATAATAATTACTTTCAACTCGCACTAATTGCTCTTCGAAAACATGTAATAGCCAGGCAATATATTTTTTCTTTTTATATATATTAATAGGCCCGCATTTGACCAAACGCTATTCCAAATAATTATTCTCAAGTTACATCAAAATCGGTTGAGTATTATCAGCGTAATCCGCGCTTTATAAATATTCAATAAACTTTGTTGTATATTTATTTATTACCAGGTTATTTGTTGTTAGTTTTTGTACGTAACGTGTAGTAACACCTTATACCTAATAGGTGATTATGTT
Organism: Ennomos erosarius; assembly: GCA_963580505.1. Taxonomy (NCBI): domain Eukaryota; kingdom Metazoa; phylum Arthropoda; class Insecta; order Lepidoptera; family Geometridae; genus Ennomos; species Ennomos erosarius. The sequence continues at coordinate 3,086,426 of OY756977.1, forward strand.
GCCAGCTCCGGGCTTAATTGTATTTTCTACGCATCGGTGAGTTCTGTGACATAGTTTGAAAATAGGTATACTTACTTAAGTACTTCTGTGCTCGCAACGCGCCCAAAGAGTAGGCGTATAAATTATACGGATTGTAAAACTAACATACCTTTTCATTCGTACTTTACTTATTCGCATTTAGGTATGACGTAAATAAATGATTAGGTATTTGAGTAAATATTCCAATCCAATGCATATCATCGTTTGGACTGGGATATGCTCGTTCTAGGAACTATAAATTAAAAATTGTCAGCATGTAAATACAGGCCGTAATTTAGTCATAACTCAACCGTTTAGTGCGAGTTATGCATGACACAAATAATATCCTTTTTCTAATTTTTGGATCCCCTCCGGTCGGTTTGGTCCATCGCCGCTTGTCTCAAGATGTCCTCAAAATGGTACGAAACATTCTTAATGGATAAAATTTTGATATTGCATTTTCAGCTTCATCTAATTGGAAAAAATGCCTATTCGGATATCGCTGCCGCCAGCGGTAGCGATGAGTGGGTACACGATAATCCTCCTGTTCACACATAAAGGGGATAACGTACTTACCGCTACCGCGGGGAATAGAGATATCGCGCCTATTTGAATAGGGCTTAAGGTTATCTAATTATCACTTAAAAAATTTCTTTTTCGCCTAATCTGGACTGAACCTAATGGATAAGAAACCTTTTAAGTTTACTTTGATGATAGTATCATTCATGTGCGTTTCAAGTCAAAAAATTTTTACGACGAAGAATTTTTTTAATTTAAAATAAATATATTTAAAGTAACGCTCAACGATCACATACATAGATCCAGGACCCTAACTAGGATTCCCTGTATCTAGGGACCCAGGAACTACGAGGACCGTGGTCCCTCAACATCCAGACAGAACAAGTATTTGTGCTTAATTTTCATGTGCATCAATTTTAATACTTGCCCTGTCGCGGAAATCATATCCGCAATTTCCGTCATAATAATAGCTTTGCTTAGTAGAGGTATTAAAAGCTTGTATATTTTTATTCCGTTTATTTAATTTTTTATTTATTTAAATGCATTTTAGTAAATTTATTTATTTTATGTCCTAGTTAAATACTGAGATATACTTGAAAGGCGTTATAGGCATTATAGGTACATAACATAACATAACTATCTTTTAAGAATGCGAGTCTTTGTACGAATATGGCATATTTATTGAATAAGGCGTATTGCGAACTGGTCCTATTACAACTGTAGGTCATTTTTCGTGTTGGTTGTGTGATGTGTTTTCATTTCAGTTACTTTGTTTTTAAAATCAAACTCCTGAACTGATTTTGATGAAATTTCTATTGGTCTAATCCGACAGATACCTTTAAAAAATATTTTTTCCAGAAGTTTTTTAATAAATGACGGGTTTCCAATAAACATTAAAAATAACTATTCTCTATAAAGTCGATTATAAATATTGTTTGTATTTCTTCATCAACAGCCTGAAGACGTCCTCTGCTGAACATAGGGCTCCCCCAAAGAGAGCCACTTTGAGCGGCTGCTCGCCTCCTGCATCCATGCGGTTATCACCAGGTCGTCGGTCCATCTAGTGGTTTGTATTTAGGTAAGCTCAAATTTAATCTTTGAGAGTTGAATTGAGGTAAAAACATCATGCAATTGATATCTCTCATTGTTATATAACACCAATGAATGCATTAATTTGATCGCACTAAAAAAATAGTTTAGTAGGTAGGTAGGTATATTCACACTCTCGTAGGAAGGAAATGAAAACAACGTAGCTACTTCTTAATGTATTATACATGAAAGTAAAGAAATGCTTCAGTAAACTTTGCATTAATCTTTGGTTATTATTGCACGCGATTTGATTTTGCTATACATTGAGCGTAGATAAAGAAATGCACTATTTCCTATCGAACTATGCCTTCTTTGGAAGCTGTTTCGGAAGGTATAAGGTGCTTGAGAAAGAGATAGTTCATATTAAAGTTAGTTGAAAGAGAGAGACAAAATACGTGCTAATGCAGGTTCAACGATCGGCTCACGCGCAGTTTGTTGAACTGCAATCATTGCTTTGGAAAATTGTTAGGGCTGCTTAAATCACTACTTTATTTCCGATACGTGAGGTTTTTTTTAGCAAGTAGGTAATGGAAATGTGACTTTATGTATTATTTTTATTGGTTTCCTAACTCAAAGTGGTCTGATAATTATTTGACTTGTAGGTATAAATCTGCTAGCTACGCTACGTGATGTCTCCAAGTTTTGCGTACAATTTGAACATTCGTAACAAAATCCGTATTAATACACCCTTTAAAACGACGGCAACCTCGTAATTTCTCGTTTCTATACATTACATACCAGCTAGTTGTAATATCAATATAAAAATATTTAAATTTAATCAGGAAAGAACTCAGGATCTGACAAACTTAAGTGCAGATGGGCATTATTCTCCATGGAACAGGGGGTCTAGCAAAGATCCAAAACGCTAACGCTAACACCAAAACGCTAACTTCAAAATGTATTTTAAATGACATAAACTGGGGAAAAGTTAGCGATTTTCAAAATGTCATTTCAAAACATTTTTTAGTTAGCGTTTGGCGTTAGCGTTAGCGATTGGGGTCTTTGCTAGACCCCCAGGTCACTCGCGTAGTGAGTATTTTGGTGCGAAACGGGCATGCACAGTGATAATTGCTGCGTTTGCAGATTTTGGTCCACAGTGACGTCATATAAGATAGTTGATGAAATCTTTGGACTGGATTGCACCTGAGTTTAATCAGCATATTATAATTAAGTATTGACTGTAATAGAGGCCGAAATGTTAAATGCTTTACTTTCACCATAAACTTAATACTAACTTTAAAATCAACCGTCGCTTAAATTAGGGAATTAACCATTTCAACAGACACATGATAAATTGTTATTTTCTCTGGTTTTTTAATTGTTTTTAGCTGCTTTTTTATTATTACTTAGGAACTTAGTATAATAATAACAACTTACATAAGCTATTATAAATAGATATAATATAACATACAACTTACAATAAGAGATAAAGCTTAGGTTGTGACAATTAAGTACGCACTCAAATTCTAACCATTTCACAAGTTAAAATTCAGCAACATTTCACCATTCACTACTTATCTACCTACATATTAACCAAACATTTTAACTTGTTTTAATGTTCTATGCACTACAATACAATATGCAGGGATACAATAAATCTTACGTACTAGTGCAACAATGGGTAGTTTATACCTACTTCTTTCTGTTTAATTTTTTTAACTCATCTTTGACAACCCTACGCGCAGTCTCCAGGAGTGCGCGCGAGTATCCTACTCTCACTCCTCGCGTTAGAAAGAGATGCGCGTTCGCGGAAGAAAGCACTCTGCTGTTATGTAACCAGTTACTTATCGCCAATCAGTGGTATTCGCGATTGTCAATTCAAAACCTACTTTATTGCAGTAGTCATTACAGCACCACTGGACCACTTTGCGTTGAAAATTTGCGCTTGCTCTTGCTTGATGATTCGGAACAAATAAAACACAAATAAACAAATATAAACAAGTATGTGTGGACATTCACACAGCGCCATCTAGCTCCAAACTAAGCAAAGCTTGTACTATGGGAACCAGATAACGGATATAATACTTAGATACTTGTTGTTTTGTAAATACATAAGTACATAGAATACAATATAACACCCAGACAGAACAAAACCCATCCTTCTATTTCTACTCTTAGGATACTCCTATCCTTTTAATCTGCAGAAGGACTAAAGTGACCGATATAGCCCTTAAAATTAGCAAGTTAAAATGGCAATGGGCAGGCCACATCGCTTGCAGAACTAACAACCGATGGGGAAAAAAGGTTCTCGAGTGGCGACCACGAACCGGAAGGCAGCGTAGGCAGACCTCCCACTAGGTAGATCGACGACCTGGTGAAAACCGCGGGGAGTCGATAGATGCAGGGTGCGAGCAGCCGCTCAAAGTGGAGCTCGCTAGGGGAGGCCTATGTTCAATGATTAAGAAGGACGTGTTATGCAAATCATATCAAGCACTATTAGCCACGTCATTCCAATAAAAATGGTACGCATGCAATAGATCCAAACTCTCTTTGCTTTAGTACATACCTATTATCAGAGTATAGCTTATTTTTGCTTTATAGTATTACCTGACCCAATTATTAAATAATCAAGATCTAAATATTAGTGTAGAGTATAGATACTCGCAGTACGTATCAAGCATATCAGTCAATTATTATGGGAGAAGACCGAACTCCGAAAACCAGTTTACTAGTTCGGGAACCGGAGACTGTTCAAAAATTGATTGATTGAGTATGAAAGAGAAAATCAGATGAAATTATAATATCTTTTTATAATCTAACGTTGCATTAGTATTACCATTACCTCTTCTCGGTTTCAGATTCAATCGCTGGCGTTGGTAGCCATGGTAAGTACCTAGTGCCTAGGTACGGGCAGTATAGAATATCATCAACAGCCTCAAGACCTCCATTGCTGAACATAGGCCTCCCGCAGAGAATGCCACTTTGAGTCTGCTCGCCACTGCGAAAGCGTCATATTTTTCAAATCTCTGTGAGGAATTTATACAAATTCAAGAACGATAAAATATATTTATACCTATCATAAGATTTAAAGTATCAAATTATGCACTCTTATGCATAGACTTATCATAGGGTGAATGCTGTGCTCTAATGTTGATTTTTTGCATCACTTTTGAAGGAAGCTCTAACAAGCTATCTTCTTTACGCTGTAACTCAAAGGCTTGCATGGACGAATCAACTAATGCTCAAAGGCATTCAACATTAAAGTTTCTGTAGATATTTTTCTCTACGGTTACAAGCACAGAAAGCTCTTAACCTATATTTCATGGCATCTCTTCTGTGTAATATAAAGTATAAAACAAAGCTGTGAACCTTCGCTTTGGAATTTCAATGCATTTTCTTCAAAGGAATTAAATATGAACGTTATAATAAGTACCTATACAAGGTGACCTTGAATTAGTATATTATCCCGTAAATATACACCCCCAGGTAGACGATGTTTCTTCTATGACTTTACTAAATTAATAGTTTTTCATTGAAGAAATTCCATGTAAAGCTTACGTTCAAAAATAACCTAGGCGCAGCTGGGTGGTTGAAGTTTGTCCTTGACCGAGTGCACATAAATGAGTTTAACGACCTGTGTTTAGAAATGAATTTATAGTATCTTGTAAACACTCGTAGCGATCGCATGTGCAATTTTGCGAGTGATTTTATTTTTTACCATGGAAGTTTGGAAACACCCAGTTTTAAGTAAGGCTCTCACAACTTGTAGAGTATCATGGTCCCAGTCCCCCCATTTCGGGATAACATACCAATTCAAGGTCACCGTGTAAATGTAATACCTAGGTGAAGTATATTGTAATACCTTATTTACTCACTGAATTTTAACTTCATTGTTATAGAACATTAACGTCTGAAGACGTCCACTGCTGAACAAAGGCCTCCTCTAGAGAGCGCCACCTTTGGCGGCTGCTCGCCTCATGCATCCATTATGACAACAACAACATTCATCATCATCATCAGCTTGAAGACGTCCACTGTTGGACATAGGCCTCCCCCAAAGAGCGCCACTTGGGGCAAGCTATTTGCCTCTTGCATCTATCAGCTCCCCGTGGTTCTGACCATGTCGTCGGAATGGTCTGGAAAGGTTTTCGAGTGGCCATCACGAACTGGAAGACGCAGCGTAGGCCAGCCCCCTTCTAGGTGGACAACAACATTAACAGTATACATAACCGTATGGCTGTGTAGTTGATTTTTATATTTTTTTTATCAACTGGTATCTTCTGTCGTGGCAAGTATGTTACATCCTAAAGTCCGCCCGTTGAAAGAATGCGTTTTACAGCTACAATGAAATAGTAAAAACAACTGTATTAAAACATTTAAATGTTTCATTTTAGATAATGTATAATCCACTACCACCCAACTGGGCATGAAGTCTGCTATTTCAATTATGTCATAATGGTCCACGATTCGTGCCATAATGACAGATTTTGACACTAATGGTAGTCTAATAACCATAAATAGACTACCAATAGTGTCAAAATCTGTCGTCATGATAGATTTTGACACTAATGTAGTCTACAACCCATAAGTAGACTACCATTAGTGTCAAAATCTGTCATTATGGTACCATTCATGAACCATTATGATACAATATTTATGATTTTTAAAGCAGTATCGCCTGCTCAGCGTAATCTACAGATTAATTTGTAAAGGAAAAATTAGAATCACGAGCGGGGATTGAACCCGCATCCATCCATCCCTCAAGCCGGGATATGCTTTACTTAAGCTAACGTGACAAGTGGTCTCATGTCCGAATTTTTCCTTCACCTTTATAACCAACTTACGGGGTTGGTAGCGCCATCTATTGAGTGATTTAAGAATCATCCCAACCAGCATAGTCAAGTTACATCAACACAAATGCTGTACAGATAACGCCTCCCAAATCAATATTGCAGGATGCGGGTTCAATCCCCGCTCGTGATTCTAATTTTTCCTTTACAAATTAATCTGTACATTATGATACAATAGCAGACTTCGGCCCTGATAGAGTTATTAGCAAAAATGAACCGAATTTTCGGTTTTCGTTCAGATTTTTACTATTCCATTATGGCTGTTCAACGCATTCTTACATTAGATGGAGTGTAGTCGCATCATCACTTTCCAGGCGAGATAGTGGTCAAAAGCAAGCCTATCAAACACAATAAAATAGTATATTATTTAATTTTGGGGCTTACAGCTAACATTACAGAATAAGTAACAAAATAAACTTAGCCAATTAAAATCCTCCACAACTAGTAAATAAAACAGTCTACTTTTCGTATTATTGAATGTTACACATGAGTTCGTAGCAACGTATCTACGCCGCCTTTGGCCTGTAGCTGTAGTGGTCGCGTTGGCCTTCATCCTCGTCGTACTTCGTAGCACTCGCTACGAGACCGCGTTGATATCTTTTCTTGCGCTAAGCTATGAGCAGAATCTTTCCGTATTTTGGGATAAAAAAAATTTTTAATTCTTGAAATTCGTTTTGATTTTAGAATAAAAAAAGTGTGCGAATCTTAGCGTCTGCGACTGCGCATGCCCGTCGCCGTTTTTCATAGCTTTTGACCAAAAATAACACCTGTCATTGGAAATCAATTTTTCGAGTATTAAAATTATGGATAAGCCTATGTAATAGGACGAATTCTGTGAGATAAGCATCAATCGGCGTCAATAATCTCCGATGAAAATTTTCTAAATATCTTCAATGTACATGTTTGGACCTGTTACAGTTTTATTACGAGTATAGATAGGTACTGAGATAAATAAATAAATATGCACAGAGCAAGCATCTACGTCAATCACACAAATGTTTGTCCTCGGTGGGAATCGAACCCACAACCCATAGTTCAGAAGGCCGCGCTGCTAACTGAGTTATCGGGCCAGTCAGATTTGGTTTTATTAGCTGTCGTGAAGCAACAGGCATATTCACACGAAACGCTCATGCTGTGTCATCTACATCACGCATTTGGCCAGCGTGGAGGATTATAACCTACACTCTCCCTAGGAGAACGCCACAGCAGAGGCCACTTCGATACGCTGCCGTGTACTGCGGTAACAATGGCCTTCATCAGCCCAATGGCTTATAATAAATAGGTATATAATACTTGACCCAGTTGTTAGTTCATGTTTAATGCTGAGTTGATCATACCAGCTACAGAATAAACAAAGTATAGGCAGCTGTACAGAGTACAATTATTGAGTAAATTAGGTCACCGCTTCACTGCCCTGTGGTTTGCGATACTAATTGTAGTAGAGCTCGTCACGTACACCATGATTTAACCCTAAGCCCCAATCGCAGATTTATAACACGGTCTTAACACTTGATTAAATACTATTTCAATCAATCAATCAATCAAATCGTTTATTTGCTAAAATACATGTATAGTATAGGTCTTACAAAAAGTAAGAGAACATTGTTTATTTGTAGTTCGTCCTGTCGATAACCCATACATATACTGTAGGTATTATATTATCTGGGATAACGCACACACACATACATTAATTTTACGAAACCAGAAAAGCAAATAATAATAAAATAAAAAATAAGAATAATTCCGTTTCCGAATTCTTTTCGCAACATTACAAAAATGAGTTTCGAATTTCCTTGTTAATTGCTTATATCAGTTTTAACCACAGAGCTATGAAACAAATGACTCTTCGCCTATAGAGAGGAAGCGTTTTTTTTTGCTCTGTGGTTTTAACTGAGAGTAATGAATTATAGCTTTGTGGTTTTTAACCGACAACCAACAAGACGCAGCGTAGGCCGGCTCTCCACTAGGTGGATCGACGATCTGACGAATTATAATTCATATGTTTCCTTTATTAACATAATGAGGTTACATTTTGATGCAATAGAAGCGAAGCATGTCTAGGACACATTTTTTTATCAATAACCACAATCTCTTCTATCCTGACGGGAAGCGACGATGTATCGGAAGGTGCTTTGAATGTTAAAAGGCCTAGCCAATTTATCTAGTAAATATCTATTCACTCTTGACGTACAAGGTTTTTTTTATGCTATAGGTAGCAAACAAGCATACGGCCCTCCTGATGGGAAGAGATCACCGTAGCCTATGGACATCTGTAGCACTAGACGTGCCACTGATGCGTTGCTTACCCTGTGATAATACTCTTTTGACCCTCCTTTTAAATTGCTGCATTTTGTAGCTCTGGGGAAAGACCGCTGGTGGAAGCTCATTCCACATCTTACATGTGTACGGTAAGAAAGTGCGCATAAACCGAGTCGTATGCGACTTCCACGACTCAATAATGTGTGGATGAGCTTTTTCACGGTGGTGAGAGGTGCGATGGTAAAAACGCGATGCCGGTATCAGGTCAAATAATACCAATTAATAGGTTGTATTTTTCTGGGAACACAGACCTGAGCAGGGCATTTCACTCTTCCACAGCTGTTCATATACAATTACGTGCCATCTGGTTCCCACGCTTCCATCATAGTAACATGTACAAACAATGAGGGTGACAATGCACTCGGTCGTCACCTAGATCTGTCAGTTCTAATTAAAATTACCTGCATCCGTGAATACGTTCAATTCAACGCGTCGTCACTGTCACCAGTGATGCGTTAGTGCGTCCAGCGTGGCAAGGGGCAATATCGGTTAGCTTCGGTCGGTCAACAGATTATTATTACCACATCCATTAACATCCTTTGAAACTAGGTACCAACTGGCATCGGCCACTCGTGCCCTAAATGAAATCTAACGCATCGATTCGTTATAACTCCAAAAAATTTGAATAACTTACCTAATCAACTGATCAGGTTATTCTATTTTTGAAAGTACCTTTGTTTACAAAATTAAATGAATTAAAAAGGTACTGTTATTAATTATCATATACCTACAACCTGACTTATCAACATAGAACATACATACATTTAAAAGTATCTACATCATTCGTACCAGCCAGGTACGTCAGGTTTTTTTTTATGAAAATGGATGACGTGATGAGCTAGTCGTTCACCTGATGTTAAGTGACATGTCCACCCATAAACAGTTGCAGTGTCACGCAAAACATTAAAATAATAAAGTTTCGCGTGACACTGCACTGCGCACGACATCCTGAGACATCACACAGTCTAGTAATCAGATTACTACACTGTGTAATCAGGTCATAAAGTTTCATTTGCCCAGTAATTTCACTAGCTACAATGCCCTTCTAACCGGAACACAGTAGTGCTTGCACACTACTGCTTGGCGGCAGAATAACTGACATAGTGGTGGTACCTACCTAGACGAACTTTGCAGAAAAGTCCTACCATCTAGTAAACAACCAACAATCTTTACAATTATCAATCAAAAAGTAATTTCATTTGCAATTTTAACTCGTTAATCAGAAACAAATGATGTACTATTATGTATACTTAATTTATGCTAATAAATCCAATTGCACCTTGTATATACGGAATTGACGTGTGGACACGAACGTGGTGTTATTGATTTGATGTTGCCTCCTTAACCGTATTTTCGAGGCTGCACTGAATTTCAAAGAGATGGGGGACGGGTCCTTATATCTAGTTTTTTTTTTCATGAGAATGAATGTCGTGAAAAGCTGGTCGTTCACCAGATGGTAAGCGACATGGCCGACCATAACAGTTGCAGTGACACTGGAAGCTTTAAAACAATAAAGTTTCGCGTGACACTGCACTGCGTGCGCCATCCCGAGACATCACCCAGTCTAGCAATCAGATTGCTAGACTGAGTAATCAGGTCATAAAGTCTCATTTGACCAGTAATTTTACTAGCTACAATTCCCTTCAAACCGGAACACAGTAGTGCTTGCACACTACTGCTTGGCGGCAGAATAACTGGCCAAGTTTGATTAACAATCGTCATCATTCACCTAGATTTATCCCATTCAAATGGGGTTTGTGCAACATGTTTTTTTCTTTCACCTTCCACACATTTCTGACAGACGTCATCTTAATTTTTACTTCTTACCGCACAGCATATCATTTTTTACGCAGTATACAGTTATTTCGGTCGTTCTCTACAATTAACATTCACATATTCCAAAACTCTCTTAGTGTTATGGCTTTCATCTCTACGGATGATATGACAATACCACGCCAGACTATTTCTTCTCAACTTTTTCGTCACCGGTGCCACTTCCATGACCCCTTACATACACCATACATCATGATTTTGTCCATTCTCGTTAGTCGTTACATCACACATCTATTTCAGCATGGCAGTTTCTTTAAACTAAGTCTCGTCTGGCCAAACTATTGTTTTGATAGTTATGAGATTAACAATATCATAACAAAAGTTTGGCCAAACAAAACTATCAAATTGGTAAACGCGTTAAGAAACATAATACACAATGTATCCGATCTATATACAGTCGGAATCAGTCAACTACTCAACTATCATCCGGTGCCGTGAACGGACAGTGCAGGCCGTCCCTATTGTCGGTTTCGAATTGATGGTCTGATTCTAACTCGTGTATTCGTATGCAATTACTAGAATAAGTATTTAGGTCTTCAATTGACGTATTATTGGTCTCTATATAACTTTAATAACTAAATAGGTATAAACACCAGCATTGAAATGACAATTGAATAACAATGCGTATTCGATATCGGGTCGCTGTTGTTGGAAAAGCGAAAGTTGGAAAGGACACTCTTACTCTTACAAACGGTTTGTTTGTAAAATTTCATAATTGTCCAAGCTTTTTAAAGCTGTTAGACGCTTTTTACTCGAGCAGCCTGTGAGTTCTGTAAACGCAATCGGTCTTATTACAAAAAGTTCGCTAAACTCTGGTTTAAGCCAGGACTACAAAGTCCACGCTTAGTCTGAACTAAAAGTATCAAAATTAAATTATGACCGTTTTATTACAAAACGCCGATAAACGATAGTTTTAATTTTAAACTTAGGTTTAATTTTAGTTTCATATTACAAAACGTAGTTTATCTCTCATTCTTGGTTTATCTATGGTACTAAAGTTAAACTCGGCAGACACCTAGTTTATTATTTTGAACCGTGGATTTTTAATTTTAGAAGCTATATTTTGCGTTCGCGTTGTTTCGAGGTGTTTCTGCTGCATGTTTTTTTTGGTACGTACAAATTGAGACTGAATTATCCCACTGGTACCGGCACCACCTATTATTATTATAGTGTAATCATTTGGTCCGGATTGCACCATCAATGGTACTTGTGGAACCATTCAGTCGCAATTTACCATCACTGGTATTTGTTAATGTTACATCTGAGATGGCGGAAAATGAATTACATTTATTACCTATATAGATTTTAAAAAAACCCAAGATGCATAATAAAAAAACTGGCCAATTGAGACTTGAGACTTTAAGACCTGATCTCACAGCTTAGTAATCTAATAACTAGACTGTGTGGTAATAAGATTATAAAGCTATGAGATCAGATCATAGTCTCATTTGCCCAGTACTTTTTTAATATATAAGTCTCAACTTCTCTTAGGCTGACGTGTGCAGTACACCATCACGCGAAACTATTGACTGACTGTGACATCTTATCATTAAGTCCCATTTGCCCAGTATTTTATTTATACTGAGACATCTTTCAGGATGACGTGTGCAGTGCAGCGTCACGCTAAACTGCTGATTGACTGTGAGGTCACATCATTAAGTCCTATTTGCCCAGTATATTTTTCATCCTGAGACTTCTGACACAGTGCAGCGAACGACCATCAGATGAACGACCAGCACATCAAAAACATTCATTTTCATTTAAAAAAATATACGGTTTGTATATTATCACCTATACAAAAAGCGTGATAAACTCTACTTCAAAGCAGCCAGGACTAACAAGTCCAGGCTTAGTCTGAACTAATATTTAAAACAAGGTTTAAACTACACTATATTACAAAAGCTAAAATAAGTCAAGACTACGGGCCTCACTTATGCAATGGCTCAAATTATATAAATATTCACAGATGAAAATAATATAGCGGTAGTTCGAGTTCGATGTTCACCCTTACTTACCCTTGGGGGGGCTATATTCAGTGGGAGACGCCTATATTTGGGATTCGGGGGAGAGGTGTACCTATGTGCAGGGGGAGACCTACCAATATTAGGGGGGGGGGGTTATGTCCAGGGAGGGGTGCTATGATGTTCGAGGGGAGGCCTATGTTCATTATTCAGGTCTATACAGGTTTAAAATCAATTTTGTCACGTAACTACTAAAACCACGGTTCTAGAAAATACTTTAGGACCAGAATTAAGCCAAGAATAAGAAATAAACTACGTTTTGTAATAAATATAAAATAAATAACGCCCAACGATCACATACATAGATCCTGGACCCTAACTAGGATTCCCTGTATCTAGGGACCCAGGAACTACGAGGACCATGGTCCCACAACACCCAGACACAGAACAAGTATTTGCGCTTCTTTTTTTTTCCGGGCATAATATGAAATTGCGTTAAACCTTAGTTTAAACCTCGAACTATCGTTAGACTGCGTTTTGTAATAAGACCGAAAGGGTCTACAAACGCCTTTAAGCCCTTTCCGACCTGTGCGCCGTTATTCGTTACCTGCTGTAGTAGCGAAAACCGAGTAGGTATGCAATAATCCTACTGCTAACACAAAATTTTGCAGCAGTAGAACTTCATACAAAATATCCGGTGGGATTTACCTCTACCCCTCTATTTACAGCGGTAGCGAATAAGCTTAAGTCTGAATAGGCCTTTAGGGTGCAACATAACAACTATTTCAAGGAATTGTTGGACTGCCATAGCGTTGTACATCTGGAATAATTTTTCAGGCATGAGTGGACGTTATTATGCTGAAAGTTGCCTCAATTTTCCACTATTCGCGACATAAATCCAACATTGTTCTGAAAATGATGCCCACTTTAATTGCCCATCAGGATGCAATTATCGCGAGTGGTAAGACTAAAATCTTTCGCCAGGGTTGTGCTAAAATTTTGCACGTTTGTCATAACTGCTTATTTTCGTGGCTTAAACGTTTTTTACTCAGAGCATCAGATCAGTGTGCTTAGGCTAAGCAGACAGAATGAGATCCTGTCCGGATCTAGCATGGCACCACCATCAAGAAACACAGTATGATAGTTAAATAAAAAACATAAGTGTAATTGTTAAATTACGTCTGACAGCCCTAGTGGTAGCTACACGTGTAAGTAGGCCGGGACGCAGCAGGCCAGTTGCGCGAAACGAGCGCGCAACGCTCAGTCCTTCGCGTGCATCAGTGCAGGCTGCGACCGAGATAACCCAAGCCCTAACTCCCATTCAATCGCGATCGCTCACCGCCGCTGCAACGTCTCACTTCAGACTACTTCAGTATTGGCAAGTATTTTCAAAACCTGAAAATATTACAAGCCATTTTCAAAACCCTTTAACTTGTCAAATACACCGATAACTGTATTGTTTTGAAGTTTTAAAGATGGAATGCTCCAAAAATATGATTTTTAAGGACGTTTTAAAAAGTTTTTTAAGAAAATTGAATAAGGCCATTTCTTTTATTTTGGCATATATGCTATTCAACAAATTGGTTGCTCTAAAAGAAGATTTAAAAAAAATTATGAAGGCTGAAAATGACTTTTGACTGTTTTTGTGTAAGTTTGGTTCTACTCAGTCGCTACACAGGTAGTCCGAAAACTTGGTTTCGAATATATATATAACCCATGTTGTGTTGTAAATATAATTAGATTTTTTATTATTATAATGATAAAATGTATAATTATTTTAATTTCTATTGATACGCACCTTATTGCGGAAAATGAGAAAAACTTAACATTTTAAATCACTACTTCTTATTTTGGTTTTTAATCGAATTGTCTTATTACTCCGTTTAGCTTAAATAACAAACTCCATAGGAAACCTACATGATATTTTGAAAATATAATAATGTAACTCAAAAAATAAGAACTTGACGGTAATTTTACGTTTTAAAAAAATATTTTGTATTCAGTTTTGGCTTAAACAAGGAGTAAATACGCATAAGGTAAGTAATTTTTTAAATACTTGTACAATAATTTGTTTGAAATAGTTTCTTGTTATAATAACTGTGTTGTTGTTTTTTTTAAATATGTAATCGGTTGTGCTCAGGTTGTGCTTATATTTCACTTTTTTATAGGATAAAGAAAAGACGAAATGATTTTTGTGTTCTTGATTTTATTTTTTGTTTTTTAGATTTTGGGGTAAGTTGTAGAACAAAAGTTACTAGCAATGCGGTAGAGCAAGGAAAAAAGCATCAGCAACGAACTAAATGATATAATAGCAGCTAATGAGCAGAGGAAGTTGCATTGATGTCAGAAGCAACGACGCCTCGCCTCGTCTCGGCTTTAGAAACATAATCCTGAGTTAGTTTGTTGTGAGTTTGTGTTAATTAATCAATTTAGTGATATACAGATAAATATTTTATTGCTAATTGTTCCGAATTGTATAAGTAAAATATAGATAGTCAGATTACCACCATGATTAATAAATACTTATTCAAATAATTTAACTGTTTACTTACTTATAGAACTTTAATAGGGCTTCTTTGAAATAAACCAAATTTATCGTTATTGTACGTTTATCGTAATTATCTTGTTATAATTGCATACCTTTATTTTGTGATTTATACATTTTTTAACAATAAATTGATTATGATTATGATTATGATTATTTTAATTCAACTGATATCAATAATTCGTAATGAATAAAACGTTATTTGTTCACTGAAACCTTTTTGATTTTTTCACTAAATACTTGCTTAGGTTATTCCATCTTGTATTGTATCTCTAATAAAGAACAATGCAGTTTTGCCGACCTTCAAAGAATATCGGCAAACATGGCAAAACTGGATTATTCTTTATTCAAATTTTAAACTGCATAAATTCTGCAAAATTTTTGTTAAAATGGATTTTCTCAAGAAAGTCTCCTACAAAAATGATTCAATTGCTACCTATTTCGGCTTCTTTCTGCTAGGCTGAAAATGCATAGGATATGACATTCTTCTTTAATTACGCTTTTAAACATCCGTCGTCATGTTCATGGTCTTTTTTTTATTTAGGTTAATAAAGGTTATCTATTTAATAAGGTCAGATTGAGATAATATTTCTGTTTCCCACCACTGTCTCTATAGTGGGACAGGCGGTGGACGGGACTTAGAAATGCTATATTTTGTCCCGCCGCGGTCCGCTTGCCGAGAGAAAAGGCGGAACTTTTATTAATCGATTAGATCCGGCAGTAAGTGACAGATGGATAGATGGAACGTTCACTTACGGGCGGACACAAGTAATATGTAGCGGTGCCACACAGTCGATTGTTTTTCTCTGTTATATTTTCTGATCTGTGGTACCTCCGTAAAATGCTTCGCGTATTTCTGAACACTCAACCACAGGCGGCGAAGGAAGGGCTGCGGTTGTAATACTGATGGTCATTTCTGAAGTTTTTGATTTATCGACGTTTTTAAAACAGTATTTTCTAGCACCACCTAGTAGATTTTTTCTCTAATCCGTGGCACCACCGCTGTAACTGGGGTGCGTTTTTTATCGTAAAATAATTGTGGCTTAGGTACCTATGTATGTCCTGTGATTATGCAATCACTAATTCGCCCACTGAAGCTATCAAGCTGTTTAGCTTGGATGGCAATGCTTTTATTTGCTACCCTGACGTTCGTTAGCTAGTTAGCTAAGTGAATCAAAAACTCCAATATGGCGGATGGCCCAAGATTATGGATACTTATGTTTGTGCGCGCCCATGATGTTGGTACCATATACATTTTATACATATTATGTTGCAATACCTTTATCAACCGCGCCTGTCAGTCATATACCTAATGAGAATTTCAATGAATTGGATATATTTTCTTATACCTATGTTTGTGAAGTTAAATCTCATGAGTAAGATCATTTCAATTTAAACTATTTTTCCAATATCTCCAAAGTATTTTAACATTTTAACCACTTTTCTGATGTTTAAAATTAAGTATGTAAGTACTACGAGGATTTTTCATTCATGATTCATTAGATAATATATTGATATTCAGAAAGTTAAGGTTAAGGTTTGAGTGTAATTAAGATCACTCAACTAAGCTAAATAATATACCTACTGTTCGTTTCTCTTAAAAAATCATAATTTGTATAATAAAAATAAATAATTGCAAGTGTTCAAAAAAAGAACACAAAAACTATTTTAATCGTGTTTTAATAATATGTAGAGTTTTGGCGGGAACGCGGAAAAGTTCACTTCGTTGCATTGTATTATTTATCAAAACCTGTGCTTTTTCCAGTGTTAATGTTTAAAATTGGTGGAGTTTTACGCATTAAGTGCTAAATTACGAGCATGAGTGTTGGCAAGTGATATAATGTGGTGAAACGTGGTTTTTTGTGTTGCTTCCAAAGTTCCATAGAAGCTTCTAGTAAAGTTGCCACCAGTTTACTAGAAGATGATTTAGACTAGACTTTGACTACCTGACTTAGACTGGACAATGACTATGACTAAGACTTGACCTTACGTGATATATTCTTTAACGATGAAAAAAAACTATACTTGACACTGGCTAAATACAGTATGTGTGGAGCCAAAATATAAGAAAAAAATAATAATATGGAGTCAGGCAGGATTTTAACCTATCATAAAAGGTGCAATATTGCAAGTCCAAACATTTTGATTGAAAACATATTCATTCCTTACAATTTTCCATTGATTTCAAGGTTTTAGATTTTCCGGTAAAAAGAATACTAAGAAGGATTAAATGAAATCCTCCTACTTATCAGCCTTGGGTTATGAAGGAAACAATTATTCGTAGTTGTTCATTAACTTTGTTGAATTTTGGTTTTAAGAAACTAGCTAATAATCAACTCGTTTTTCGTAAAAGTATTTAATTAACTTATGAAATCATCCTTAACAGCCTGAAGACGTCCACTGCTGAACATAGGCCTCCCCCCGGGAGCGCCACTTAGAGCGGCTGCTCGCCTCCTGCATCCATCGGCTCTCCGCGACTTTCACCAGGTCGTCGGTACACCTAGTGGGGGGCCGGCCTACGCTGCGTCTTCCAGTTCATGGTCGCCACTCGAGAACCTTTCTTCCCCATCGGTTGTCAGTTCTACGAGCGATGTAGCCTGCCCATTGCCATTTCAACTTATGAAATGGATGTATGTTATGCATGTAGGACGAAGGTACTTTTTGGAGAATATGCTCCGAGTTTTTAAATATTACTACTTAAATCTTAATTAATATCTAAATAAAAAAGTTAATGATATTTTTTCTATTTTTAGACACAGTATAATCCCGAAAAATACCGGTACCTCCTCTTACCCGTGAACAAGACTTTTACTCGGCTTTTATATAATTACAATTAGTTATATTAGTGGCTGTATTTTGGATCTCCGATAATTGATTGCTTATATAATTTCTGTATGCCTACGTGTAGAAATTCCTACTAATCTGTCTGCGGGTATAATCTTCCACCTGTGAAATTCTCACCCGGTACCGGTACCTAGTCTATGAACTCTCTTGAATTCTCGTGGGTTATACGATTGTTATGCTCGTTTTCACCAAAGATCCCTAAGCACATCCCAACTAGGATACTAAGGGCCCCCTAAATTTAACTCTTACCTTAGTTCGTTTTCACAACTTTGAGTGGTACACTTACATAGTATATTGTAGGCATGTTTTGACTGTCCAAGGTCACTAGTTTATGTTTCAGTAAAGTATTATTTTCTATAATATGTGTTTTGGCTTAGGCGTCTTCCCTTTCTTATATTAAATCATTGATGATCGGTAAAGCTAAGCAGCGCTTGCTGTGGTTACCTTTATATGCTCTGTGGTGGTTACTACTATGATGGGTAACCGCCACAGCGTAAAGTTGGTAAGTATTTAGGAGAGCACGTTAAGCCGTCGGTCCCGGTTTTGTCGTAAGACAATAGCCAAGCCAAGCCAAGTCAGAAGCCTTCGGGCGGCCTAAAAATTCTGACACCACGGCTGACCACTTGCCTACACGAGAAGAAGAAGAAGAAGATGATGATAACGATGATCATCTGATTTTTCCAGTTCGTGTAGTCATTTAGTGCACTTTTTAGCTTTAGTTAAGTTCAATACTAGCCATATTAAAAAAGTTTTACTATACTTAATGCCAGTAAATAAAAGAACAAAAATATAAAAAGTTTACGGTGCAAAACTTAATTGAACCCAACTGAACGCTAACTAGTATCTTTTTTGCAGTCGTATAACGAACACCGTAATTGTTCCACTTAGAATATATAACGAAGTTGTGCCAATAGACCCACTAGTAGTTAATATTTCAGGTCGAAATTTCGCTTAGCTATTGCAGTTTTTTTTTAGGAGATGAATGACGTGACGAGCTGGTCGTTCACCTGATGTTAAGCAATACGGCCGCCCATAACAGTTGCAGTGTCACTCGGAGCTTTAAAATAATAAAGTTTCGCGTGACACTGCACTGCGCACATCATCCTGAGACATCACACAGTCTAGTAATCAGATTACTACACTGTGTAATCAGGTTTATTTATTTATTTAAAAGGTCATAAAGTCTCATTTGCCCAGTAATTTCACTAGCTACAATGCCCTTCAAACCGGAACACAGTAGTGCTTGCACATACTAATGCTTGGCGGCAGAATAACTGGCAAAGCGGTGGTACCTACCTACACGAACTTTGCAGAAAAGTCCTACCTAGTTATATTGATTATAAACCACTTGTTTGTTTTATTAATATACAACAGTAGAAAAAGCAAAGCATCATATTCCCTGTTTTATGATGATAATTGGTATGACAGCGTCATTGGTGATTGAGCTGGTCGGCTCATGACCCGGAGTTCCAGGCGGCGAGTTCGATTCCCGAAAAGCGCAAATACTTGTTCTGTATCTAGATGTTTGTGGGACCATGGTTCTCGAATCTCCTGAGTCGCTATTTAGGGCATTTATTTTTTAATTATCAATCGAATAGTTTATCGTGTATATTATAATCGATGAAATCTCAATATTTTGTATATAAGTATGTTTGAGTTAGTTGTCTATTTTATTTAGGAGTACCTATATGTCCCCTATTACAGAACTATGCTCAGTCATCGATTGATGCTCAAGTAGAGATTTCATTCAATATTTGATCATTTTATGAAGAGAAATTCGTGACTGAGGGTAGTTCTGAATACGGGCCTTAGAACCATATTCTAATTCTAAAGACGTAGATTTGTTTACTCGAATAAAGTAAATCTCATAATATTGTTGTATAGACAACGAAAAACGATTTTTCACACCAGTGTTACCTACACGTTAGCAGGTCCCACCTATCGCGTTAAAAAAATCTAAACATAGTACATGATTACCCTTTCCCGCCTTTCTGTCCCTTAAAGCCCCTTAGTTCACACTTACCCATCTATACATACCTACTGAAACGCATTTCGGTACGTACAAGAGACGAGTACCCCAGCGAGTACATAGGAGATTTCAAACTGTCATATATGATAATAAAATAATTGCATAACTGATTTAAAATATTAATATATAAACACGATAAACACGCAAATATTGTAGCAACAATATATGCGTGTTCACCGCAATACCCGTTTGAAATTCCGATTCCTTTAAAATGAATAAATAACGAACTCAGAAGTAAGGCCGAGTGAAATATGCCATCAGAGACATATAATTACTTATTAATAAATATAAATAACGCCCAACGATCACATACATAGATCCTGGACCCTAACTAGGATTCCCTGTATCTAGGGACCCAGGAACTACGAGGACCATGGTCCCACAACACCCAGACACAGAACAAGTATATGCGCTTTTTTTTTTCGGGCACAAATACTTGTCCTGTCGCGGGAATCGAACCCGCCACCTTCGGGTTATGAGCCGACCTGCTCAACCACCACACCACGAAGGCTGTCAAACTGCAGGCCAGTTCCTAGAAATGGTTAGGTGAATTACGTTTACGAAGCCTGCGATATTACTGCGATATTCTCACTCAATCAATATTAGGTACAAACAGGCGTGTTCCGCCGTCTTCGATATAATAGGCATGATGACTGCTATTAAAAACGAACGTGTATATAATATTTTCATAAATGAATGCAACAAAATAGTAGTCATCATGCCTATTACTTTCTATTGGATCTACAAAATATTCTTCCAGTGGAAGTGGCGTTCCCGATGGTCTTTGTTCTTATTCCGCGCTATAAGCGCTTTTGCAAGGTAACGCTGTAGGGAACGGTAGAGACCAGCATTAGCAAGTTAAAACAAACCTCTTGTCGACCATTCGTCATTTGCCTTTGTTCATTAAGTCGTGGATCCAACTCGTAATAAAAGATTATAAAAGTGGTGAATTAGCGATGAAAAAAAATCATACAATTGGGTATGATAAAATTGGTTGCAGCTTGTTGGAGGTCTCTTCGTAGCTCCTGATTTAGTTGGATTATTTGATAGATGTAAAAATTTATTTTACGATTGTAGTTCCTTCAGGCCTTGTGTTATGACCGTATTTTTCAGCTTTTTCATAGTATCGTTTGACCACAATCTCACCTTGATGACGCGGTCTACGATAGTACATGCTTGCCCAGAAGATAAGATAAATATGTATGAGTAAGATTCTGTGGGGCACGTGTCAAGAGGACTTTTACGTCGCGTCATATTATGTTAATGATCACCTTCCGTGAAAGTTGAAAAGGTGGGAATTATTGGAATACTCAGAAAATTCTCGACGATTTTATAAGGAATAGATTGAGTTGGAGTGGAGCTTTTCCATAGAAGTGTGTCACCTTTTGAACCAATGCTTTTCAATTTCAATATATTCAGATCCACAGACTACTAATGATCAGCTCCGTTCCCGTTTAACCGACGTCACGTTTCCTTTAGTATTTTAGATTAAAATGGATAGTTCATAAACAAAACTTCCACGATTGATTACGAAGAAATGTGATGACGATGACAAACTAACTTAATACATTATTTAAATTTAACATGTGCCTTGAAAATCTTATTATGCCTTGGTACACAAGATGCGTTCAGGTGTTCGTTTCAAAAATTTTCTTCTTCCAACAGATGTTCAGCAATATCCTGCGGACAGCGCCAGTGGTGGAGGCAAGACCGCTGCACCCTGTAAAGTCTGCGGCGATAAGGCTTCCGGGTATCATTATGGTGTGACATCTTGCGAGGGCTGTAAGGTATTGTATTAATACATAAGTATTTGTAAGAAGCGTTAACATTTCAATCGCAGAGCCTCATCACATGCATGGAAGACGCTATTTCGAAAACTCTTGTTTGCCATACTCACCACGGTTGGCAGGTATCTTGGTGATCAGTAAACATTACAATACAGCGAGGAGTACTTATACTACGCTCATTCATTGGATATTCTCTTAGTTGGGCACGGCACCTCCATGAAGAAGAAATGGGGTAGTACTTATTCTTACCCCCAGTTTCTGGTACGCTTGTTAAAATTAAACTCATGTCAACTTTGAAATACTGGTTCATTGGTTGCCTGTCTGTCATCTGCTTTTTTCAACCAATGAGCGTTCAGTATTTCAAACTTGACAAGACGTTAACTTTAACAAACGTACCAGAAAACGGGGGTTAGACTGGTACTACATGGCAAAAAAGCAGACAATATGAGATGTAAGTACCTATTTGGTCCATGCATGCATAATGCTTTTACAGGGCCATGGCTGTAAATAACATCCATAATATATTCATTAATAGGCTAGCGAAATTTGGGTCAGACCGATTGATTGATCTTGATTGTCAATTGGCAACGCTATCATCATTGGTCTCTTTGATTTTGATATTTAGGAGGGAAAGGGAAGAATAATAGGGGAAAGAGATGGGAGTGTGAGAATTAATGCTGAGAATGAAAAATGCAATACCGCGATCTTTTTTTTAATTTAAATTATCCTGACTCGGCTCTGTTTTATTCATCTTGAACAACTCTGCACCACAGTGGTCGATTGTTTCTCTAATCTGCTCTCTGCAGGGATAAACAAACAAACAAAACAAACTCTTTTCAGATTGAATCTTACTTACTAGCGGCAAAGAGGTAGTGTGTCTGATTGTTTACCTGCCAATGATCAAAGTGGTCTTCTATAGAGAATATAAGTAATGAATGTACGCAGTACTCATTTTACAAATTGTTTTCCCTTTGGACAATGATTCGGTGTGACTGGTGTTGATCAGTTTTATAATTATTTAGATGGGATTCGATGGTCACTCTAATTAATACGTCTTTGTGGGATCAGCTGCAATAAATATTAGATTGGTTTTGTGGGATTAGTTAATAAATTGTGTAATTATTTATACTAGGATTTTTACTAGGCGGCAGGACTTTTCTGCAAAGTTCGTCTAGGTAGATACCACCGCCCTGCCAGTTATTCTGCCGCCAAGCAGTAGTGTGCAAGCACTACTGTGTTCCGGTTTGAAGGGCATTGTAGCTGGTGAAATTACTAGGCAAATGAGACTGTGTAGTAATCTGATTACTAGGCTGTGTGATGTCTCAGGATGACGTGCGCAGTGCAGTGTCGCACAAAACTTTATTATTTTAAAGTTCCGAGTAACATTGCAACTGTTATGGGCGGCCGTGTCGCTTAACATCAGATGAACGACTAGCTCGTCACGTCATTCATTCACATAAAAAAAACATAGGAAATAATGTGAAAATATTTTGTTTAAATTTATTTTTTTGAATACTTTTCTTAAGGCACATATTTATTATAAGCTTATAGCTGACCCACCCTGGCTTAGCACGGGTTAATTAGTTTGACGCCCTTACCCTGCTCATGAGAAGAGGGAACGAGGGGAAAAAGATTGGCGAAAGGATGAATAGATAATTATATCATCGTCATCATCATGACCAACAGCCTCAAGACGTCCACTTCTGAACTACAGGCCCCAGAGAGGGCCAATTTGAGCGGCCGCTTGCTTCCTTCAGTCTCCTCGTGGTTTTCCCAGATCATCGGTCCACCCTACACGCTGATTCTGCCGGTCCATAGTCGCCACAAAACAATCTGTAGAACTAATCTACAAATTGGAGAAAAGCCTTTTTTTTAAATTAACAGTGTTGCTTTTGTTTCACGTCACGCTCATTCACAGGGGTTTTTCCGTCGGAGTATACAGAAGCAAATTGAATACCGGTGCCTGCGCGAAGGGAAATGTCTGGTGATCAGGCTCAACAGGAATCGGTGCCAATTTTGCCGATTCAAGAAGTGTTTGGCGGTCGGGATGTCGCGGGACTGTGAGTGTGGATTACTTGTGCCTCTTGGAATTGTCTTAATAATAATTCTGGTATTATAATTTTTTCTCATGATGGGTGTGTCCCCACAATTTGTCCCATTAGGTATGTATGACAGTGCAAAATTAACTCATTAACAAGCGCGTGGCCCTACCTATTTTAATAAGAGAAATATAATCATAATGGTATTTGAGTTGACAAAAATAAACTAGGTGGTAGGACTTTTCTGCAAAGTTCGTCTAGGTAGGTACCACCGCTTTGCCAGTTATTCTGCCGCCAAGCAGTAGTGTGCAACCACTACTGTGTTCCGGTTTAAAGGGCATTGTAGCTAGTGAAATGACTGGGCCAATGAGACCTTATGACCTAATTACACAGTGTAGTAATCTGATTACTAGACTGTGTGATGTCTCAGGATGACGTGCGCAGGGCAGCACGCAAACATTTATTATTTTAAAGTTCCGAATGACACTGCAACCGTTATGGGCGGCCGTGTCGCTTAACATCAGGTGAAAGAACAGCTCGTCACGTCATTCATTCTCATAAAAAAAAAAACAATAATTGGGTTTAAAAATCTAATCATATACTAATCTTTTACAAGAAAATCCAAGTTCACGCTTCATTTTAAGGTTTTATAAAAAATATGTTACCACTGACTTATTTAGACTTTACAATTAAACCCTTATTTGTAGCAGGTAGTAATATAGTAGTTTTCATATTATTGTAGTAGTTACAGTTAGAAGAATAAAGGTTCTTTTCCCGTTCAAAATGTCTTAGTCACATTGGTTAGATAGATTTATGGTATAAGTAGGTATTGCGACGGACGTGCTTTCAAATATTCATTGCATGTGTGCAGCGTTGAGCCACTAAGCCGTGACTTCGCTGGGCCAAAACACACAAGCTCTGAAATCTGCAACCATAATAGAGTGACCTTCACTCTTCAGTCGAATATTCTAACCAGCTGGCTTGCTTTTTGTTATATTCTGTTTATTTATATGGTATGGTGCATATTAATTAGAAATGTGAACGTTGCTTAAAAGCAAATTTATTAATGCAATACTTGAAAATAGTAACTGAGGAAAAAATAATTCAAATCGCATCAAATAACAGATGGAAGACGTCCACCGCTGTACTTTGTTTAATGCAAATCAATTACAAGGGATTGATAAAAAACTAACAATTTCTAAAAATAATTATTTAAAACGAAAATAAATTAAAAAGCTCAATAAGGACAATAAGGTCTGGTACGGTTTCAAAACACATTTATTTTAAATGATTTTATTTTAAACCTACCTTTTTTTTTTTTTTTTTTACCTACAGTTTTGGAAATTACAGATCTTAAACATTTTCTGAGGTCTATGGCAGGAATCAACTAAAATCAAAAATTCTAAACATTTTATATAAGCTCTTTAGTTTTATTATGGGGTTGTTTCCGTTGTCCCTAATGTCTTCGCCTCCCCAACGGAATTTATCGCGTGCGGGGCCAACGGGAATTTTATTTACACAAAGCTAATTTTATCATTGTGTAGTAAGTGGCATACAAGGACCTGTATAACTATATATACATATTTTCGCTCGTACATGTGTGACCTAATATTGGCACGGCCCTCCAATTGAGTTCTGATAGATCAGTGCAGCATGCACGATTGCTCATTCTTCAATTGGCAGTGCAATGTGCAAAGTGCACTGACCTCATTCCCTGCACTTACGGCACAGCTAGAATTAGGTGCTGTAGGTACTCTATATAGGCTAAGTATTAATTACGATAGAAATCACTTCGATACAAGACTTCTAAAGTAAAATTTGAAAATCGTGCACCTATTTATATGCAGTTGTGGTCAAATGCTATGCCTATAAATTATAAAAAAAAGTTCTTATCTTATGAATGAATTGTTATGTAGGTAACATAGGTATTTTCCACCCAACACCGCACGCGTGCGCTTGGTATCGTAATAGAAGTTTACTACAAAAGCCGCTCATTCAATGGGTGGCACGACCGACGTGAAACGCTTTTATAAAACTTAGTTCAAGTCCAAGTAGGTAAATAAAAAGTAAAACCATACCTAATACTGGCAATTTTATCAAATACTGATGTTTATTTTTTTACAGCTCCGCACGGGCTGATTAATTTTATGCTCTAAGTCCCCTCCCTAATAAGCTCCCTTCACCATCTCACTCTATTCGTATTTTCTTTATAAGTACTTACACTGTCCCTTTTATCTCCACTTCTTTTCTTAACCTTTTCTTTGCCCTCTCTTTTCGTCTTTACACCCTTCATCTCCTATCCAATCCCTAGCTTAAAGGACTATGTATATACTGAATTCAATTTGTGGTGATCAGTCTTGTGGTGGTAAGGTGCGCGTGGAAGCTTTTGTCTAAAAACATCTCTAAATCCTTTTAGGGTGAATCGATTTTGGTGAAACAAATGTGAGAACTTTCACAGAACTCCAAAAAAATATATTTACAGGAAACGACATCAAAATTCATCCATTGGTTTTGATTACGATGAATTCTGAAGCTAACAAGTTCTAAAAATGATTCTATTACTCTACCACTGTTCTGTCAAAATTCTCTTTCATGTATCGATTTTTCCTTGGTAACAGTTTTATTGTAAGTAGAGAAGTGAGCGTAAAACCAGCACGTTTTTCAGCTGTACGCTACGGGCGGGTGCCCAAGCGTTCCCGGGAGTCGGACCCTGCGGAAGACCTGCGTGAAAGAGCACGTGTCGCGGTACCAGTACCAACAGTAGCGCCCGCACCAGCGCCAGCGCCTGTAGAAGACCATGTCGCCATGGCGGAGGCCGCAGCGATCAGACTCTCAATGACCGAAGAACTTATCAAACGCGTCACTTTAGCACATCATAACAGAAACCCGCATTGGAATGAAATTGACCCGCCCGTCCCACAAGTCTACGGACTACCGGCTGCTAGCTGCTCGTACAATGGTAAGCTTCGGTATTCCATCCATGCATGCCTTTGCTGTGTCAGTTAAATCTATTCTTGCTAATTTTTTACAGCATTTATAAATATTGACTGAGGTTCTACTAACCTAATTTCTAGTTGTTGTTCACTTTAGCTATACATAAATATATACCTACGTATCGTATGTATTTTGTTCCTTATATTGTGTAACAAAGTAATCACTACAATTACGCATCAACGTAGGTACTGGTAAAAGTGCTGTACTGGTGGCGCATAATTTATGGTCAGTTATTAGGTGTCAAGGATCCTTACATTACAATTATGCGGAATATGACTTGTTGTAATCCATAAGTTACGATTGTTACCCCAATGATTAACGCAGTGCCAAGAAAGAAAGTTACACATGACTAAACATTGGCTTTTATTACTTGGCAATTTTCATGCGTAATATAGTCACACAAAACTGTATTCAAAAACTAAAGCTTCACAACTGGCGTGCAGTTCAAATGAAGACCATTTGTCTCGGATCTTAATAGTCGAACTGAAATTCAATTTTCAGTGTCCATCGCTGGCTTAATACAGCACAGCCGTAGGTACAACATGAAAGCAATCAATGCATCGGATTTCAATTAAGCGTCGCGCGACAGAACAAACCTACAACAGCATTTCCATCCGCTGGGCGGCTTCCCACTGTTATTTGATGCTGTATTCGATTAAAGTGGACTCGTAGGTACTCGATAATTCGATTACACGTACGCGGATGGGTTGATTGGGTTGTTTTACATAGCAAAGCTCATAGATCTGCTTGCGAATTAAATTGTAAGCAAACTGAATACGTACGTCGAATTGCTTTTTATTCAATCCGTGCTAGCCGTAGGTACAATTTTATCACTTCGCTAGTTTATGGGTGCGTGTTCTAAAATTCCTTGTAGAGTTTCCGATTTATTTTCTGTAGGTATATGCATCTTCAAACCCGATTATAGCTAACAAAAGCTAGGTAAATTATTATACAAAACATTGAATTGAGAACCATGCCCATTATTAGGGTCTTAGGCGTAGTTACCTCAGATTGATTGTTGCCATAATACAATAAGTGGTTTCTTCAGGTTTAGGTAAATCACTTTAATATCTGTAGTTTTGTGACGCTGGGACAACCACTTAATATATTAGATTATAGTAGTCATTCTTGTGCCACTTTTCCTAACTATATATAGAGACTAGATGTAGACTTCCTGGCGTGGAATCAAGTATAGGGGACTAAACCGCGGAACACTTCTATGTCTAATAAGGTACAACTGTATGATAATAATCATTATTGTTTTATTTGATAACAGTCGAACAGAGAGGTGAAGAACAGAGCGAGGAGCAAGACAGTCTTGCAACAATAGACGTGTCTGCTCAAAACATAGAAGGAGACCGCGGTATTCAACCCGAATTAAATAAACCTCAAGGTATTATCGCTTATGTAGAGGCTCCCATCATTTGTGTGAATGTAGTATTCACCTCAGCAGCTCGAATACGCAGCTTTTACTGCAGGAAACAAGTGAGCAAAACCGGGTTTTGCTCACTGAGTGAGGCAGTGTTATTTAATTTTTCAATTTCGAATGTCGTAAGTAAATTGATAGATTTTTATAACGGTTCTAAATTGAAATAATGTTTCAGCATTTCTCGTCCTACAAAAAGTGAGTGATAGGAGCAAGATTCGAAATGTATAAAATGTATACCTATACCAAAAAAATCTAAACAACAAAAACATTGGGAAACGCATAGTACCTACGCAATAAAAAATTATTACCTCCATTATATTCTCGTTGCTGAGATGAAAAGTTTACGTGCCACACGAGACCAAAGTTTTTTAGATCACGTGCCTTTAAATCACGTTGCTACGCTCAAGATTCTAATTTGGAATCTCACACTTGGTACATGCTGGTGATTCAATTTTAAAATCATTCACTTGCTCGTGATTCAAAATCAGCACACGCATCATAAAACAACTTTACTCTCTTGTAAATAACTATTTCATTTACATTATATTTATTTTAAATATTACTTACTGTACTGTCATATTTTTTAAAGATAAGTTAGTTCACTTGAAAAAGTACCCACGCGAGCGAATAGCATAGAAGTCGGTTATGAAACCGCCTAGAATTTTCCCTTTTTATTTGCATAATGTGAAGAAATATGTGGAATGTGCAGTAAGCACCCGTCGCTCGTCGTTGGAGATGCATCCGGTGACCTGGATTGTAAATTTGCTAGGGTGTTGGGACTCCGCTCCGCCGCTTTAGCGGATTAGAGCACTTAAATCTTTGCCGCTCGGCTGAAATAATACCACCCGACTTGAAAGCAATTTAGTGATCTATTAATAAGAAGGCAGAACCTAACGTGTTGTATACATATATCAGAAAAGAAGCGGATGATTGACATAACAACTATAAGATACACACTCCAAAATGTTCAGTCCTATTTTCACCAAGTCTGTCGTAAGGGACGTTTTTCAGTTATTGTGTAAAACATATTTTGGTTTTTGGGGTTTTTCTGGTACATTGATCTTAGATATCAAACACCGACACCCGTATCTAAATCTAAAACCTGCTATGTTGTTGTTGTTGTTTTTGTTGTTATTGTTGTTGTTGTGGTTGTTGTTGTTGTTGTTGTTGTTGTTGTTGTTGTTGTTGTTGTTGTTGTTGTTGTTGTGGTTGCCTAATACCAAAATGTTATTCAATAACTTTTAAATATACCTCTAAAGTTTTAAAAATATCTTTTATGTAGTCAGAAATGACTCTGTCAGTTTTATATTATTATCGTTGAAATAATATTTTATTTAATCTAAAATAATAACTTCAAAATAAACTTGAAACTCTATGAGGTCGTCGATACTAGATCGAGTTAATACCGGAACCTATTTTCACAGAAACTGATGAGGACAATGAGGCGAGCTCAACAACAAGCTCGCGCAAGGAACTGTGGCAGAAGATATCTGAAGCGTTAGAACCTACTATCGTTCAGATTGTGGCGTTCGCAAAGTTCATCCCCGGTTTTAGCACACTACTACAAGATGACCAGATTATTCTAATTAAGGTGAGTTAGAATGGTCATATGATATAATTATGTATCGTCGCATAATAATAATTGATGGACATGAGACTTGTTTCCAGCTAACTATGATCTGGGAGTTTTCAAGTCTAGAGTGAACAGGTATCTTCTAGGCAAGCATGCACCATCGTAGACTGCGTTATCGCTTTCTATCAGGTGAGATAGTGGCCAAAGGCATTGTCTATAAACATTATTTAAAAAACTTTCCCTTTGTTATTATGTACTCTGGAACTGAAAGACTAAACCCCGGTTTATCGTACCTACGTTATTTAATGTCAAGTTAAAAATACTGAGCGCTCATTGGTTGCTTGTTGATCACCGGCTATTGTTAACGAATGAGTGTACAGTATTTGGTCATCCCTATGTCAATTTTACAAAGTTTGACATTCGTACGAGAAACCAAGCTGGTACTTCTACTCTCGCGATTTGAACAAACATTTTATGATCCACACAGAATTTAATCGTGCTGAAAAGACAATTTTTTACTTAAGTATTACTTATTTTAATGCTTTGATCATGCTGAGTCGACCATAGTTACATACCATAGTTAATAGTCACGAATAACCTATGTTTAAGCGCATTAGTCCTGTATAAGCAAATGTTTAACTACATTATATACTTACCTTAAGCTGAGCAAATTGTCAAGTTATAATATGTGTATTTATTTTGTATTTATGTGCGCTCTCTTTAAGTATTATACCTGCAGCTTTCATTGAGCCGTGAACCGTAAAGTTGCTGGTAGCTGACTTTTTTTTAAATATGTAAGTCGTAATTTAAATACACTATTAAATTTAAATAATTAGAAAAAATCAGCAGTTTGCGCTGCTAGTACTCAACACATCCATACAGAAAAAAAAAACACGATGCAAAAAAATATCCCATAAAAAAATCAAATTTATGGATAGATTTCTGGAAACTTCAACTTTTAATAACTTTTACATTATTGGGTATTCTAAAATTTTGATTGCATAAATACAACGCCTTGCTGCGTTAGCATTGCCCATTTCTTATTTTCGGTAATTAAAATTTAGTGGTGTATAGATACTTTATAGTAGTGCGTATAGTATATTTCAAGCTTAAAACGAGAACTTAATTCTATTGCAGCGATGTTTAGTAATATGTTGACGCTATGTGTATAAGTACCTATTTATTCTATATTAGAATTAGAACATATTGAGTCCAAGTGAAACCTTAAAGCCCAAGTAAGCGTTGCGAGGCCGAGCTGGCTTTATTTTAAATTGTCATTGACACCTATGTAGTGGAACACATTTAATTCAATAAACTTCAGAAGGCTACAGTGTGTTTACACTTGGGTTACTCACGGCGCAATAAGCTTAACTCTTTTATCTTTGATTGGTACCTCTATTGTATATTGAGAAAAGCTTTTAGTATGGTTCAGTTCATTTTTATTATGGTTTACTAGGTGGTAGGACTTTTCTGCAAAGTTTGTTTATATAGGTATCATCGATTTGCCAGTTATTCTGCTGCTAAGCAATAGTGTGCAAGTGCAAGCACTACTGTGGTTCGATTTGAAGGGCATTGTAGCTAGTGAAATTACTGGAAAAATTAGACTTAATGACCTGATTTCATAACCTAGTAATCTGATTACTAGACTGTGTGATGTCTCAGGATGACGTGCATTAGTGCAGTGATACGTGTAACATTATTAATATAGTTCCGAGAGACACTGCAACTGTTATGGGCGGCCGTGTCGCTTAACATCAGGTGAACGCAAAAATTGGTTTATAGTTAATGGTTGAACGATTACATTGGTGGATCCAGGGGGCATGATGTTACAGCGTCATTCATTTGTTCATACAACGCACTGAAATTTCGCGCTCGCTGCGCTTGCGCTGCTATTTTACGGCTATCTCTGTTTTTGATTGAGCAAAATTACTACCCATTCCATACAATTTATCTGAAATCTTCCAAAACATGTATGAAAATTTTTCTCGCTCGCTTTGCTCGTTAGTACTAGTAACCCTAGCTCCAAATCTTAGCAGAATGCCCCCCCCCCCAAATGAAATCCTGGATCCACCCCTGATCGACTAGCTCGTCACGTTATACATTCTCATAAAAAACTTACCTACTTAAATGTTTACTAAAGACATGATATTGTAGTGTACCTATGTACTAATCTAGGTATGGTTATTTCGTGTATAGAATAACTAGGATATTCAATGGTATTAAAGTTGAAGTAATTTCGTTATTTATCACAATACCGTTGTTTATTATCACCACCCTTATTCGCCATGCCTCGTGAGATTCTATGCCGATAACACGTGACATCAAACGTGTTCTAAACGTGAACGCGGGCTGTAACGCGCCATGACATGAAAATGAAAAAATGTTTCTGTATACCACGCGTTGTTGTTCGTGCCCAGTGTTTTCTATATTTTGACGACAGGGAAGAGGATGTAGGTATGGGTGGGAAAAAGGAGGCTAGTGTATATCGGAAGCCAGTTTATAGTTACAGATAATATACGTGGCAAATAGGTAGTATTTGTCAAATGAAACCTAGAAGTACTTAGTTATTTTTTTACTTTAAAGGTCTCCCTATACTCTCCTTCCACGCGATCTAAAAAGCTCTAGTAATCCAGTCATAGGTAATACCTGCCTACCCACTTAACTTTATTTGGGCGAATTTAATTTTTATAGCGAAAATAATTGATCATTTCATTTTTATTTTCATAATGATTTTTTATGTTACTCACGGCCACCTGTTTTATATATATTAATTTTTATAAATTTTTAAATTAAAATATTTGTGACTGTTATGATTTTCGATGGTAATAAGTACCTAGCTAAATTATTATTACCTTCGAATTTTGACTTTCTAATTTCTTATTATAGAGAAATGATATTATATTATTATTAGAGCTGGCGGCATGTGGTTCGGCCCTTAGAGGACTTATTTACTTACTTACTTTACTTAGCTAAGCATACAAGGTGACCTTGAATTGGTATGTTATCCCGAAATGGGGGGACTGGGACCATGATATCCTACAAGTTGTGAAAGTCTTACTTGAAACTGAGTGTTTCCAAACTTCCATGGTAAAAAATATATCAACGCGCAAAATTGCACGTGTGATTGCTACGAGAGTTAACAAGATATGTACTATAAATTCATTTCTAAAAACATGCCCTTAAACTCATTTATGTGCTCTCGGTCAAGGCGAAAATTCAGCCACCCAGCTGCGCTAAGGCTATTTTCGAACGTAAACTTTACATGGCATTTCTTCAATGAAAATCTATTAATATAGTAAAGTCGTAGAAAACACATTGTCTACCTTACTCCCTTTCGTGATAACATACCAATTCAAAGTCACCTTGTACGAGCAATAATGGATAAATACTCTAATTAGGCCATACAAAAAAGCTCCCATATGAATTAGATAGGTAATAAATGAATGCTTTTGAAGATAATAATCTAAAAAACGACACGACCACATTAATTTAGAATAAAAATATCCTTATAAAAATGAATTATCCCGTGTTATCTGCCACGGATACCCGCATTCTCCAGTCTACTCGCGACCGACCACCGGCCGTGGCCGGTGCAACTTGGGTTAAACGTCGAGGTTAATAACAATGTTTTTAGCGCGATTAAGTCCTGTCGTAATAGAAATTATTTTATTTTTTATGTACTTTCAAGTGCATTTAGAGTTGAAATTTTTATATTCTTAGTGAACTTTGTTACTGTATTGATCTGAGGTGTAGTCTATATTGGCCTATTTTGTTCACAGCTCGGCTTCTTCGAAGTATGGCTGACCCGAGCCAGCCGCCTCTCATCTTCAAAAGCCATCATTTTTGAAACTGGCATTTCGTTTACGGAACCTCAACTGGCAAGTATTTTCGATGTAAGTATTAAATTGATATATTCTTGAATAGTTGAGCCGAGTGGCTGTACGCCGTAGTTTTGACCTAATTGTGAGATATAAGATATTCTTCACATTATCATCAAAATCCGTCGCTGAATAACATTACAAATAATTTTCAACGATCATGATATTATCGTAACAAGTTTTCAAAACAAAGACATTATAGAAAGAAAAAATTTAGATACCGTCCGATTAAACTGCGCAATTAGATATAGGTACTCATTCTGTGTCTGCATGAGTAGCTCCTGAGTACCATAGCGTAGTTGGTAGTTCTTCCGTACTTATATACAGGGAAAAGAATCCTAGACCAGGATCTAGCTTATGTGCCTGGGCGTAGTGTGTTATTTTTAGGGTTCCATGCCAAAGGGTTATTGCAAACCCAATTAATAAGGCTCCGCAGTCCGTCTCTCTGTCTATCGGTCTGTCCGTCTGTCACCAGGCTTTATCTCATGAACCGTGATAGTTAGACAGTTGAAATTTTCACAGATGATGTATTTCTGTTGCTATGGCCAAAAATACTAAAAAGGGGCTCCCATACAACAAACGCGATTTTCTGCTCATTTTTATAGATAATACGGAACTCTTCGTGCGCGAATCAGAATCGCACTTCGCCGCTATTTTTTACCATCTTGGAAATGTGTTGTACAGGCTCCGTTCGCGTCGACGATGTTTTCGTACGTTTGGTCCCTTTTACAACTACAAATGTCGGATGAAGAGATGGCCACATTCACCGCCGCTCTGCTGTTCTGCCCCAGTCGAGACAACCTCTTGGACCCCAACCAAATACAAGAGTTCCACCACAGAGTTACCGAGGCTCTCCAACATTTGGTGAGTAAACTACTGTGCAAATATAAATTAAAAATTATTTGTTCCAAGATTACAAATACATTCAATTCGGATTATCAGATAGGTTCTACTGTAACTTAAATTACAATAAAATTAATGCCTCCCTCCATACACATAAACATAAATAAACACATTAAACTTTGGTTGTTCTTTAAATGCTATAAGCAGAAAACACACAAAGCACAGATTACATTATTATTACAACCAACATTATTCTTGACCTAGGATCAAAATATCTACCTACCTACACAGTTCTTTTTATTGGTCATGAACTAACGTGACAAGTTAGTCGTTACACGGCCGCCCACAATTTGTAGTGTCACTCCGGGACTCTAACATATTATTATAACGTTTCGCGTGACTCTGCACCACAAGTCATCGCGCGAGACTTCAGCACCGTCTACATACCTACTAATAAAATAACTAGACTGTGAGATCATGTCATAAAGTCCCCTTTGCCTGTGCAAATGTGCAAGCGCTGTGTTCTGCTTTAAAGGGTACTGTACCTACTGAAATTGCTGGGAAAATGAGACTTTACGGCCTGATAACACTGATGCTGTCTCAGGATGACATGCGCGAAGCAGTGTCACACGAAACTTTATTTTACCGAGTGACACTGCAACTGATATGGGCGACCGTGTCGCTTAACATCAGGCGAATGAGTAGCTCGTCGCGTCATTCATGAACTGTAAAGTAAATATGTGAATATAGGATAAATAGATCCAACAATCGATGTAAAAATTTGTAATATTATGTGTGTGTACCCAGGTTCTATCGGGCCCAAGCGGGCCAGCGCGGATGGAGGCAATAATGGCGGCTGCTCAGATGGCGCACGATATTGGTTCAAGACATCACGACATAATGAGACAAAGTCGGCCGAAGTGGTTTGCGTTAGAAATACCCGCACTTTACCGTGAATTCTTTGACTTAGCCAAGAGCGACGACGAGACGGCCTCCTGCGCTGCCGCTGACTCCACTCAACCCTCCGATAGTTCCTTTAAGCCCGTCATAACGTGAAGTAGGTACACGTAGCTAAATTTTGATTAAATGAATGATTTCTTTAGGTTTTCGCCATTGATAAAGAAACAACTAGGAGTTTATAGGAATTACGGTTTGGGCGACGTTTGTGTGTTGCAACACAAACGAACATCGTCAACTCACCTAATTCAAATACTCGTAGGTAGGTAGGTACTATGGATTCGAGGTCTCTTAGGAACGACGGAACGATGTAATAGGGCGAATTCTGTGTGTTTAGATAATGACGTAAACTAATAGGTAGGTACTTATGGTGCAGGTTTTTAAATATTGAATTGCATTTAATTTATTGGTAAGTAATCAATATATTTTAAAACTGTTTCGTTATTTCGGTTTAGGTATATAGGTAAAGTAAGGCTGTAATATTTCTTTAGTGAAAAAAAAAATTTTTAAATGAATCTCAAAGCTCACTGTTATTATCTTTTTTTGTTTCCTAGTGAGGTTTGGCGTATGTCGGCAAATGCTCTACCTATATTTATATAGTTATATAAGAAAAAAAATTAAATGTAGTTAGGATACGATGTACTAATTCAAATTTGAATTTGGCATATTTGGGGGTTTAGATGAAAATATAGGATTTTTAAGTAGTGCTTAAGTTAATTTTAGGTAGGTAGGTTATTTTTATTAAAACGCCGAATTTAATAGGTTTAGATGTACCTAAATAAGTATCTATTTAAAATTAAACTGTCACACGGTTTGATGTTTTGGGCCGAAAACCAAATGTGTGCATGTTTCGTGATTTTGTATTATTATGTATACTTATAAGTATGTAGTGCGATCGGCAAGTTAAATAAAAATAAAAGAAGGTAAAACTTTAGTTCTGTACCCAGCTTAGGACGAGTTCAGTAAAATATTACATATGTTACTATACCTACTCTATATCGAATTTCGTAATTATTCGTCAAAGGATTTTCACTTAAGTACTTAGTATTTTAATTAATGTATAATATTATTACTTAAGTTATTTGAATATATCGAAAGTATAATATAACAAGAAGAGTCAGTATGTACCTGCACAGTAAAATCGGAATAAGGAGTTTAGGGTTATATTTTTACTTTAGTATATGTTTAATCTAAGGTGTTGTTTAACTAATTATAGTTTTTATTAATTAGGTAAGTTTTTTAGTTGTCAGACGATGATTTAGCTCTTAACATCACAATTTAAAACGATAATGCTTGTTCTCATTATTGGTGAAATATAAAGTGTTTGGTAGGTTAGCAAAATGTGGTGGGCGTGTTGGATTTATTAGGAAAACACAAATTTGTGTAAAATAAATGATGCTAGATGATAAATAACGAAAAATTCCTAAGTATTGATGTCAAATTTTTTGATAGTTTATAACCTTAGATGTACCTAGGTATGATTGGTCAACATAAGGCACTTTCTTACCTACAATTTCCAAATATAAAAATGAATATTTGCTAAAAATTAACGATTATTAGGAAAATTTGACTCTTATGAGTTTTTATTACGCGAACGTGTATTTTCGAAATAGTTAGATCCCCCTACATGCCCTCCACGTTTGGCTAACCCTCCTAGCAAATGCTCTTAAATATCAACAATTTAGGTAGTTTCTTACATCATTATTACCGTTTTAGAATAGTTAAGCTCTGTGCTGTAATAAAAAATATACCTACTCACCAACAAGAGCTTTAACGATTATAGGTGATTGGATTGGCTAATTAACTGACTGTTTTTATTTGTTTGCACCTATTTATATACAAAGCAAGCTGTGTTAATTAAGTATAAGTGTACCTACCTACTTCATAATATGTTAATAAAAGATATGAGCCTAAAGATAGATGGCAATATGCCCACATGTTAATCTGCCGACTTTTATAATTTAGATACTTACCTTATCCTTTTAATGGTAAATATACTTAGGTACCTCAAAAAATGCATGCTGTTCAAAGTTAGTAGGGTAAAGAGTACCTACTTAATAAAATACTAATCTCAAAAATAAATGACGATTGTACGTAAGTAGCTACATGATAATTTTCTTACTTTTTGTCAGTTAACTCAGTACCTATTACCTAAAGTTAGAATTACGAAATACGTGCTATGTACTAAAGAGGTGATTTAAAGTAAAGTAACCCCAATAATTTTACGACTTATGCTCGCTACTCGCATGACAATTTTTTTAGTATACCTACCTTTTGCATGTCTTTCTTGCAGTAGGTATAAATGGGCTTGTAGGTAGTGGATGAGTGTGGAAAGTCTTTTCAGAATGACTGAGCTATATCACGGTATTTTAATATTCGATTAAGTGACTACTACAATACTACTAGTGGGTTGAAAATATGAACTTTTCTAACAAATTAATGATAATAGGATGTGAGAGTCATATAACGCTAGCATTTAAAAATAAAATATTGAAGTGGCTTGAGTTATTTTTTTGATGACTAAACGTCGAGCTGTAGTTTTCATATTTAGGTATTTCATGGAATTGTCACGAAAACTTAATTAGCAACAGTCAAAATTTTCCAACTCTTTAATCTAAACTTTCTAAAGTAGGTACCTAATCGTCTAAGAAAAAATAAACGACTATTTATTTTATCGGTTACGACCCAAATACCTTTACTGGACTTTTAAGTTAGTAGTCATGTTTATTTTTTTAATAATTGTGGTAATGAAAATGTTAATCCAACGATATCAGAGCGGAATCATTCAATAATAAGGTTTAATTAAATGATAGAATTCGCTTTACATAGCTTTCGTCTAATCGTTTTTCTACATTATGTAATACTGGATAAATAGGTTATACGAAACAATAGAACTTTAATGTTTTACAGTAGACCAAGTAACAGTTTTACGTTCCATATTATATTACCTAGTTCTGTGACCTAAGTACTAAATTATCTGTGAACTGTGAGCTAGGTATAACAACAATCGCAGTTAGGTTAGGTATATAAGTACGTCCCACAGAGCAAAAATAAACGCTTCCCCTCTCGAAGCGTCATTTGTTTCATAGCTCTGTGGTACGTCCTATTCATATCTCTTTGCATGCATCGCCAAGTATAAAAAGGCCCTAATAAAGACTCCTATGTGAATATAAGTCACAGTACATATAATTACCTTTATGACTCGTTTTATTTGTACCTTTAACTACCTATCATAAGCAGGCAGGTAGCCACACATAGGCATAGAATTTGACCACGGTCTCATGCATGTTTGCTTAGAAGATACCTGTTCACTCTTGACTTAGACACGCAGGTTATAGTTAGCTGGGAACAAGGACGACGGCAAGGTATTTCACTCATACTCATTTGCTGTTCGCACTCACAGAATTCACCCATTACATAGGTCTATAAAGTTTGAGGCGAACGCTCGGTGCGGGCTGTAGGAATATTACCTAATAATAATAAGGATACCGAATTTCTGCGCGCCTTGTAGTCCAAAGAAAGCGTGAAGCTCGTTGCGTTACTGAGTTTGGTGAATGCAAGAAGTTCAAGTATGTATAAATATAGGTACTTGGAAATACCTTGAAATACTGTAGGTACATCTGGGCATCGGGTGAATGACGCATGTTCTTGAATATTGTGAATCTTGAATATGCCAGTTTGTTCACGATGCAGAACAAAATGCGAGCGAATACGGGTGCAAATAAAATACTTAAAAATCAATTTCATATCGCTTTAATGCTTAATCATATTGCCACTTTCTTAAATCACATGGAAGAAACATATTATATTAAAAAAGAAAAACAAATTACATTTTATAACTTACAGTTTAAGAAATTAAATAATTC
Source organism: Ennomos erosarius (assembly GCA_963580505.1). Lineage (NCBI taxonomy): Eukaryota > Metazoa > Arthropoda > Insecta > Lepidoptera > Geometridae > Ennomos > Ennomos erosarius. The sequence goes on from OY756977.1 coordinate 3,125,739, forward strand.
ATACTTCTATTTATTATTTTGAATAACAATAACAAAGCAAATAGCTAAGACGACAAATTATCCGGGAGTGAACTCCCGCGATTTACTTACCACTATGAACAACGTTTAGAAAAATAAGTGCTGCTTACAGTAGGTACAGTGAGCTTTCGAGAATAGCAAAAACATGTATGACGACACTTCCAAGGTAGATTTAGAAAGAAAATAATCACTGACGATGAGCCATACAATATCTGAGATATTCTCTTTAATTCGTATTGACATAATAACTTGTAAAAATGATTAATTTATTTATATACAATGCCAGCACAGACATCTAATACTATACAGTAGTATAAATAGTATTTGATGTCTGTGAATGCCAGTAAGAAAGTGCATGTGCAACCTTTCAACCAAACTGAATGCAAACGAGGCACCTGCAAGAGAAATGTTCACGATAGGTACTGCATTATACTCACATAAGTAGAATTAATGCAATTTGTGATGCCTTTTTTGTAACAGCATGCCCTAGCACGGACGCTAGATTACATTGTCTTTCTTTATTTTACTCCACTTGACAAGGAAGCAAGTATGAAGAGTGACATAAAACTGAGAGAGAGGTGTTTCCCTACCGCCCGCAGCTATAATGGGTAGGCTAGAAAACATAAACACACTTACACACCAAAAAACTAATGCAAACGGCTTTAAATATGCGAAAATTAAATAAAAATAATTGTTATATGCAATTTATTAATGTTAATGTACTGATAAATATAAGTTCTGACCAACAAAACAAACAAAATTAAGTATGTCATATCAAGTCTCAAATAAATTACAGGGACAGTCTGGTAGAGCGCCGTTCATATCCAGTTTGAAAAGATGTAATAGTCTTGATTCTGAAACGTTAATTTTGGTCCCGTCCGTTTGATCAAAAACATAGCCACCGAATGTAACGAGTAAGCAACACCTACCGATCACATTTCTGTACCAATAAAGTTTACATTTCAACGAACTTGAAAGCCTCGATGAATTATCACGTTGATATGTTAGAGAAACATTAAACCGAAATATATAAACGAAGTTAGGACGAAATCAATTAAAATTTGTTATTTCCACAACATTAAGCGACATTCCCGCGGACACGAACACAACAATATAAATTATAATCGTCAAAATCATCGCCGCGACATAGTCGGTCGTTAAACAATCTAAAATAATTTAACTAAAATTTTAGTAGGTACCTAAACAAATAACTTATGAAATAATTAATTAAATAGTACCCTAACATCAAAATTATACAACACCAAAAACCTGCATGGTTAGTAGGTACTACACTAGGTACAACTACTTAGCAGGACCATATTATGTACTCCTAATTATCTACTTACCGCATAGAGGCTTTGTCAATTATTACCTACATGTTACGTAATGAGAATTATACAATAATTTACTGTGAATCTAAAAATAGTGCAAAAATATTGTAGGACATTTTATTCTTAGTAATAAACATTTTCTAATACGTATTTTATTACGTTCTATGTCAGTTTGCGCAGGTATTATAGCAAGTCAATAACAATACAATGTTATAATCACAGAGCACTAAAAAATAAGATTTGTTTTCGTATTCTGTGGTAAAAATAATATATAGGATTAGAGATCCATGGGTCACAATACCAGCAGCGGCAGGATTATAGAACTGTTAACGACCATCAGATACCAATCAACTTTAGTTATACTTTATGCGAAACAAACTGAATATTTAAGACTGAAATACTCGAAACTGGCAAGTTTTGGATAAAGTATAATCTCCAGGGTTATAGATACTGTAATTAAGAAAATAACTAGTAACACTGATAGTGAATAATAGTTCCTATTGCAAACCTACAACGATGCCGGATCGTGACCCATAAACATGTATATAAAAAAAGAAATATCGAGATATGTTGAGAAGAGCACGAGCAATAATAAAGGTGTCATGCTCGTCTGCATCAAAGTTTGACAGCTCCTAAGTCGCACCTATCTCTCTAGGTTTCTCGTACGATACACGCCAAATACTGAACACTCATTGTTTAAAGACAGGCAACCAATGATCGTTCTGTAATTGGTGTGCCAAATTGACAATAATTTAAAAACCTTCGAGAGCCGGAGGAAAGTGTTCCTTAGCTATTTTGTATTTTAATAGTTTTGTGCAGACGAGCAAGGCCAGATACTGTGCACTGTTCTTAAAGAAACATTGGTTGTACTTAAGCTAGGGGCAAGATCTTGAGTAGGTACGAGACACGTACAGAACTAAGTTTGTTTACCTTTAAGTATGCATTAGTGCACAAATAGCAATCAAAGGATTCAATTCTAATAACATAATCATTATCGATGTTTGCAAATACATTTGTTAATAATATAAAGTTAACCCGCCCGGCTAGAAAAATTTTTCTCGACACACTCGAGAGAGACCAGACTATGGTAGCGTCTAACTGTGTCTCATTCTAACCGCGGCGACAAGTTTGCTCGCGGTGCGCATGCTAGGTCATCTGAATCACTTAAATATTGAGCTTTGCTGTGTTGTTCAATAGTTAAGTTTTTTTTCTTATATTTTGGCTCCACACATAGTGTATTCAGCCAGTGTCAAGTATTGTAATTTTTCACCGCGTTATAGAATATTTCACATAAAGTCAAGTCTTAGTCATAGTCCAGTCTAAGTCAGGTAGTCGTCTAGTCTAAGTCATGCCTTAGTAAGTGATAGCAACTTTACTAGAAGGTTATGGAATTTTGGAAGCAACTAGAAAAACCAAGTTTTACCACATTATATCACTTGCCCACACTCAAACTCGTAATTCAGCACTTAGTGGGTAAAACGCCACTAATTTTAAACATTAACACTGGAAATAGCTCAAGTTTTGGGAAATAATGCATCGACGAGAACTTTTTCGCTTCCCCGCCGAAACTCCGAATAGATCCGTTGTAATAAATAACGATGAATAAATAACTTAAAACCCATAGTTACCGCATTAATATATATTAATACCTAAAAATAGGTAGGGCATAATAAGCTTAGTCGGACGATCTACTAACCAAGTTATTAAGGATACGCTAATCCTAATTTGACAGATCAAATTGTTGCCGTCTCTTTCACATAGGTCGAAATAACAAGGACTAAAATAGTCAGTTAATTGACCAGATGTACAACGGAGCTCGTTATTAAATTATTAGTTCCCTTCAGTTTCAAAAGCGGATAAAAGTATCATATATGTGTTAATCCAGTGTATAGTAGCTATCTCCATTCCTCATTGAATTACGTATATTTCAGTGCGATATCGCTAAAAAATGCAGGTTAAGATTTCTTCATAATTATATCTTCAATGTTAATAGAGTTATTATTACACACGCCATTAAAGAAATTATCTGAACAATGCAACCATGAGTATTGCTGTCTCTGTCAGTTTACACTGGGCATAATGGTGCAAGGGAGTAAACAACAATCTCTTAACTTTCGTCAGAATTTCTTTCAATGTGGCGCGCCTTTAATCAGTACGTAGGAACAGACCTCGCCAACAACACACAAAAATAAACAATAAATTGGTGTGTCTTTGGCTCTGTTTTTAAGGAATAATAGTTTATGTTTACGTGACCTAAAATTAAATAGATTAAAATTCGGTCACTTTTGTTTTACAACGCTATTACTCAATGAAACAAAATTATTTTTAATTATTGATAAACTTGCATAGAGGTTCAATCATATTTTGTTATTTTAGTTGTATTATCGGCCTGAAAATCTATTTACATTGTAGATTGAAAATGTTCCGTCAGATATATCGGGCATCACATCGCTGTGATGGATGTGATATGAAACTAAACAACTGTGATGTAATTTGATGTGATGTCACTGTGACGTCATTCATCACAGCGATATGAAGATTGTATATGAATAAAAATCAAACCAAAAACGATGCTTCTCGCGACGTCTAAAAGGGGATTAAAAATATGTAGCTGTCTTACTCCCTCGCACCAGTATAGATAAGTGAGAAAGAGAAAACAGTCTACTCCTCAGCTTTCCGCTATTAATGCCGCGAGTAACAACTGTTGGTGCCGCCTCGACAGAGACAGTAAGCATTTGACACCTCAAAACACAATTATAAAGTTCTTGTCCTTCTTTACGAAAAAATAATCATTATATATTATACTTTTACTAGGTACATTCATAAGAATTGTGAGGTTATAATGTGTATAAATAAATAAATCTCTTTTATTTTCCGCGCTCTAGCAACGTAGGTTTTGGACGGAATTATTATTACTTTACGGTAGATTATAATGTTGGGAGAAATCTTTTATTTTCCTACACAAATACTCCTTTTTTACATTTAAATCGGGTTGTGTTTTTCATTAATTAAGTACTGCTTTGTAACTAGTTTAGTGTGTTGTACTCTATTTACCATAATGTGTTGAGTTCCACACTTTACGACATTATAAGGGCTTTAATAGTATCCATAATATTCATCTCCACGTTTACCTATTGGTTAATTTAGTTGTGTAAACTTGTAAATAAAAGGAACTGACTATAATATATCATATACTTTCTTTTGGAATATAGTAAAGAAGGACAAGACTTCTGCATACCTATAAGAGCACAATATCATAAAAGACAATTTTAACAAAAAAGAAATGTCCGCTATAGTATATATATAAAACTGACAGCCACACGCGGCCCTGTCATGTTTAGAGGTAAGTAATTTTATTACAACACAAAATTATTTTCTTATTATTCCGTAGACTTAGAGCTCAAATTAACTTCGACTGAATAGTTAATTTGAAATTAATTTTATAAGTACATAAGGTACATTACGGTATTACTCAGACATTCACAAACTATACATAATACAGACTTCAATTACAGTCACTGTCAAACAAATATTTGCTAAAATATACAATCATAAGCATATTGGTTTTGACTTATCTTTTATTTCAATTTCAACATAAAAAACATAACATGTTAGGTACCCAATACCCATGGTGTTGACATTGCGCAGTGAATGTGATACTATACAGAAAAACATCTGAATCGTAATCTTTGATACCTACCCTGATATTGTTCTACACGTGAAACAAATCATAGCTAGTTATAATATTTATATATATATATATATATAAATTATTATTTTGTGTAACTTGTTTATTTTAAGGAATATTCTGCAACATAGAAATACTATTGCTATGAACATTTTATAATCATAACTCATAAGCGATCAAACGACAGTATGAAAATTTGTACAGCCGCTGTTGCGTATTCGGCACATATGGCCTTATCGTGTAAGACTTATGGAGATCGTAATCGTGTACTCTCTTGCTCGCACTCGCGGACTTGTCAATTGGCACGTGCAGGATGGCAAGCAAAGTCCATGTCCAGAGGAGTTACGCGATACGGATGCTGATTTGATTCGTTTATCAATAACATATTTGTTTTAAGTTGTATTAATAAACGTGGAGTAGTGTTGGATTAGTTACACCGCCGTTTGTCTTTTTCAATCGAGTTCGATATTCCAAATGACAGATAAAGACAAAAGTTGGAGTAACTAATCCAAAGCTACGCGTTTATTACTAAGGCCGTAGTTGTTTTATAAAATGTTAAAGTAGCTCATTTACCAGCTGTTTCTGGTACGTTTTTTAAAATTAAACTCATGTCAATTTAAATACACGAAACGCTCATTGGTTGCCCGTTGATCATAGGCTGTCGAAACCAGCGTATGAGGAAGCCAATGGTTACATTACAAAAGATAATATAATACGATAATATGTTATGTCCGTTAGATCAAAACCTGCCTCAGCTTAACAATACGTAATCAACATACCGTTTTTAGATTTAATTGTTTAGTGCTTACTAATAGTTCATTTTTTATTATTGCATAATTATTATTAATATTTTAATAAAAAATCTATACGCGCGCGTAGATTCTCTGTTTGTATCAATTATAGAGCAGACTTTTATCAAGTATTATTCCCTTAATTAATTTGTTACTTAAAAATAAAAAAATAAATTAATATTATGCGGGGAAATTCAAAATTGTGCAGCGATATATGTGACGTCATACGTTTTGCCAATACATATTACCATTCGTGTGATTTCGTACGAATTTCGTAGCGAATATTACAGAAAATATTAAGATAGCGTTCCTGCTATATATTCTCTAGACCCCTTTTTAATAGGTTTATAATCTTTGCCCTTTAGTTATATTTCTAAAAATATATCTGTTGTCTCTTTTATGAAGCCTTCATTTATGAATATGAATAAAGACTTTCATTATTGTATTGGATTTTTAAGTGAAAAGTAGACTGTACCACACTGTTTCTATCTAACTACTTTATATACAAGGTGACCTTGAGATGTTATCCCGAAAGGGGAGGACTGGGACCTTGATAGCCCACAAGTTGTGAGAGTCTTACTTGAAACTGCGTGTTTCCAAACCTCAACGGTAAAAAATAAATCCACTCATAAGATTGCACGTGTAGTGTTAACAAGATACTATAAATTCATTTCTAAACACAGGTCGTTAATCTCATTTATGTGCACTCGGTCAAGGACGAAGTTCAAGCATCCATCTGCGCTGAGGCTATTTTCGAACGTAAACTTTACATGGCATTTCTTCAATGAAAAACTATTAATTTAGAAAAGTCATAAAAAGGACACTGCGTCTACCTTGGGGTGTAGATTTACCCCTTTTCGGGATAATATACCAATTCAAAATCAGGTAGTATAAGGGGTCGTTTTTTAGCCCCTTGTATAACAATCTACTATTACAATGCTAGGACTATGTAAACTGTGGGACAAAAGTATAATAACAAAATTACAGCGTGATCCGCTTCAAGAGTGAATAAAGTAATTAATTTCAATAAAAACTTTAGTCTTGCTACTAAAACTGTTATTAACCAGTACAATAAAAAAGAGTGAAGACAAATGAAGGCAGCGTTTTCATTAAAAAATCCAAGCAATGCGATAATGACTTATCTCTTAGTGAAGGAAGGATAAATTGATGATGTGCTAAAAAATTAGCATTGAGTATTTATACATTTTTTGTATTATTGACTGGATGATAAATATTCCAACCAGAGAAACTGTAATAAAATATATTTTCGTTCTAACCTCTACCAACATAGTAGAAGCAGCCGTGGCGTCAATATGAAGTGAAACTCTTAAACAATTATAAATTGTTACTGGATAAGAAATTACCCAAAAATCATATCGAATAAATTATTATCCTAATATATAAAAACTACAGTCAAACGGGCGCGGCGATGAACACAGAAATAACGCACATCAAACACAGAAATAAGTTAATATTCATGACATACGTTAACTATACAATAGGCCTGATATTTAAGGCTTTAGTTGACAGTCCTGAAAATACTAAAAATATATCCGTCTCTTACATTGCCGTCTATTTGACAGGAACAGCAACAGTTTTAGGAGTGTTAGATCTGTCAACTAAAGCCTTTAAAATTGGCCGCTGTAAGCGAAAAGAGCTAAGTTAATCCCAACTTAAATTTACTAAAATGCAAAGAGAAAACCGTAGCTTTTTTTGCCGTTTTTAACAACTGTTGAAAAACGTTCTCTTCGCTGGCAATCACTATTTGGATGGATGACCACTATGATATCATAGTAAATATTTACAACAGTGCTACCACGCGTTTAATAATAGATTCATGTCATTTAGTTTAATAAAATTATGATAATGCCAGAAGCGAGCTTCTTCAACGAAATGAGAAAGAACTAAATAACATTACAAAAATAGTTATATATATATATGAGTTAATTACAGGTCTTGACCGGCTAAAGCTTTTGGTCAAGATCCCCCGATTAAACGACCAAAATCAGTGATATCTGTCAATGGTGGCTGCACCAAGATCGTCCGAAAATTTTATATTCCACTCGACACTATTTTTGAGAGTCACCTAATTTTCAACTGACAATATTTTTGACTACTCAATCAGAGACTGCAGAGACAGTTAACGTTCTTAGGATTCCGTACCCAAATGGTAAAGCGAACCCTATTACTAAGGCTCCGCTGTCCGTCTGTCTGTCTGTCTGTCACCAGGCTCTATCTCATGAACCGCGATAGTCAGACAGTTGATATTTCACAGATATGTATTTCTGTAACAACAAATACTAAAAATCATTAAAAAATAAATATTTAACGGTCTCCCGGGTTTTTTTGCTCGATTTTATAGATAATGGTACGAAATCCTTCGTGCGCGAGTCCGACTCGAACTTAGCTGGTTATTCATTATGTCTTTGGAACTTTAAACAGACTATAGCATTGGTTCGTTGTGGAACTCAACTCATTATGGGATCCGTATGTTCGGCAGAAGATGTCTGCTGATTGTTGGTGATGACGATTTACTTTTACTCTCACATACATTCAAATTATCATATTAAAATGAACGTCCTAAAATCGATTCCTATTTTGAAAGATTCTATTATTTAGTCATAAGATAGAAGAACAGAATAACGCTTTGATAATATGTCAACAGTAGCTAGTGCTATGTAGGTCGAAATTGCAAGAAGGTATCTTTAAAATAAATGCAATTGTGACGAAAACTAAAGAATATACTTTTCTCACTCCCACCGCGAAGTCTAATGTGAAGTGGTAGTGAGATGGCAATAGAGCTAGCCACTCTTTACGGCGCGAGTTCTTTGTCTGGTACCTTTGCAGTAAAAATACTAATTACGAATAAACTTAATAAACAAACATACAACATGTACATGGATCAAATTGAGTATTGTACGCACTGAACAAGACTTCTTAATGCGCATTCAACAATGAAGGACGCAAAAAAAAAATTATAAATATACTGATAACAGTAAAGGGAACTCAAAATACTTTAATTAAATTTAAACACACTTTACAGAAATTTTTAAGTAATTTCTGTGTCAATTTTTTTTTAATTTATATAATTTCCACCGGTGCTAGTAGACTTGAACGTATCTCAACCATATTTACAATATCTATTATTACCAATGTAACCAGCTTAATATTTTCAAATTAGTTTCAGGTTGCCCAGGTTGCCAAATTGAAATAATATCACTGGTCATTTACCAGTGATATTATTTCCAATTTGGCAAAACAGATTAAGGGCATCCAATATGCGGATACCCGAAATGTAGGCACTCGTTAAGTTTACGTTTGCGGATCCCATTGCAATAAACCGCGCGAATAAAAACAAGCTCTACAAATTTGTATAAATCATTCCATCGTCCGAAAACAAAAATCAATAAATAAAATAATTAAGGCACGTAGCAACAGAAAACGATGCAACTGCTTAACAAAACATTAGATTAGTTCATTTTGCTAACTTTGGCCAGAAGTGCCGGCACAGATAAAAGTCAAATAGGAATCACATAACGAGCTCAAGATCGCTCTTGCTGAAAAGATCATTCTAAAATCATGTACTAATATAAATGGATTCACAAGCACACGGCTTCGATTTCTGAATCAACCGCACTCACCAGCCAATAGGCTGCATATTGTCAATAGCAAGTGTACTTAGAACAAAAAAGAAACGTTCATCAAAATTGATATAGCACGAGGTAAAGAACGCAAAGCAATCAACTGATTGATGGCCTAGACTTCTAAAGTTAATGCTTCACTTTTTTGTAGGTGTGCCGCGCTGTGTAAGACCTTCGAATCGTTTGAACGTGTAATTGATGAACACCCAATCTTTGTAGGCCACCTCGCCGTCTTGAGTAATGGGGGCTGCCGCTGTAAGAATACATTTAGTCATTAGAAAACAATAATGATAGTTGCATTAGAAATTGTTCAACTATATGTAGTTAGAAAATTTATCTTTAATAGTGTGTGAAGGATGAATAGCTGTTTTGTATTTTATCCCTTTCCATCGAGTTTGAAATGAGCAATCTAAAATTATATATCAGTATACTTGTTATCTAAAATTAGCTATCGATATTTCAAAGTATAGTCATAAACTCTAGTGCTCTCGTGATATTCAAACTTTACAAACAGGAAAAGAAATACATAACGGCCATTTATGTTAAATTAATAGAGAATAAAATAAATAGGAGCATAGTAACACAAAAATATATACAAGAAATATAACCAGCTAGCTAGGCGATCATGGAACTTGTTTGCAACCGATAGAAACAACCTGTATGCATTTGACAGTTTAAATACACGGTTTATGTGCAATCTTGCTTATAAAATACTATAGAAATTTTCATTTTCCGCTGTTGCATTGCAAACAAAGTTTCGTGATCACCCCGCAGATAGAATACAAAGATGGCCGACTCACGTATCTCTAATTTGACATCTGGGAAGTCATCGAAGTTGGAGGTGTCATCGATGGAGCGCACCTCCACAGAAATAGCGGCGGGTCGCTCGCGCACGTGACTCCAGTCGACGCCGCGGAAGAACGAGACGGATTTCACGTCTTCTATTCCACGCGCCGACCCTAATCTGAACAACAATCTCACAATAACCACAGAACTTTGAATTTAATACATACTTATATACAAAAAAATCACTACGCAAACATGTTTAAATAGAATGCAACTTGCTACAGTAAGCCCTTAGAATCTGTTTTACCACTACTGTACGTTATAATAATACAAGTATGCTGTGTTGATCATTACACTCGAGGCGGTATTATTTTAAAAGTGTAATGATCAACGCACACACGGTTTTATATGACGTTTTTCATCACACCTGCGAGGAAAAACAAACAGACAATTTATAAAATCTTGAACAACCCATTTGAAATCCTTAGGAGTTGTATTTTATCGCACTCCATGATAAACATGTAAAGGGTCAGAGGAAAGAGTTTTTATTTATTTACAAGATTTCGACCCACTGACTTCGTTTTATCAGAATATTAAGCGAAGAGACACCATTCGACACCAACTAAAAGATTGAGGCACAGCCAGACTAAACACAATGGATGTCAGTTAAAATATTAAGCAGATTTCAATTTCATGTGATGGCGAGGTCTAGAACTTGCTAAAATATTGTTCATAGAGTGTACTAAATACCTGAATTACGAAAAAGCTATTTTTGGGGAAGCAATGACTAGATATGAGGCTATGTTTTCGAAAAAACTATTTGCCTATATCATTCTAGTTTGGTATAAGTACCCACCTGCGGTCCGGCTCTGAACAGAAGCGAAGGATGGTCTCCCTCGCCTCCTCACTGATGGGAATCTCCGGGGGGAACGTAAGAGATTCCCGCCACGACATCACTTTGCGATACGTCTCCTGTGGACTTTCTGAACAGAACGGCGGATATCCGATCAGCATCTCGTACCTGTAACACATCGCTTTCGATTGAAGGCCCAAAATATATTGTATCTGAAACGCAAGCTACGCAACGCAAGCTTATACTATTAAATAGTAAACACGCATTCACTTAACTGCCTATTACACTACTAATATAGAACTACGAACCGGAAGGCGCAGCATACGCAGACCCCCCACTAGGTCGACCGACGACCTGGTGAAAACCGCGGGGAGCCGATAGATGCAGGAGGCGAGCAGCCACTCAAGGTGACGCTCTCTGGGGGAGGCCTATGTTCAGCAGTGGACATCTACGGGCTGATGATGATGATAGAACTACGAATTTGTATTCAAGATCTGTTCAGCCATTGAAAGAGAGACGAATAGACATACAGACAGCCACTTTTAACGTTAGTTAGTTGAAGCGCACAGCGTATAAGGCCATATTTATGCGTGTGTGTGTGTAAAACTTTACGTACTTTCATGGTTAAAACGCCAGCGTCGCGCACGCATTATGTACGTTCTTATAACAAGAGAAAAGAGTTTTGGCGGGAACGCGGAAAAGTTCACGTTGTTGCATTGTATTATTTCTCAAAACTTGTGCTTTTTCCAGTGTTAATATTTAAAATTGATGGCGTTTTACGCATTAAGTGCTGAATTACGAGCATGAGTGTGGGCAAGTGATATAATGTAGTGAAACGTGATTTTCCGTGTTGCTTCCAAAATTCCATGGAAGCTTCTAGTAAAGTTGCCACCACTTTACTGGAGCATGACTTAGACTGCAATATGACTACCTGACTTAGACCGGACTATGACTAAGACTTGACTTTACGTGAAATATTCTATTAACATGATGAAAAATTACAATACTTGACACTGGCTAAATATACTATGTATGGAGCCAAACTTAAAAAAAAAACAAGAGAAAAAGTCACAATCATCATCAATCCACAACAGCCTGAAGACCTCCACTGCTGAACATAGGTCTACGCCAGAGAGCACCACTCAACAAACTATGTATTAAGTACTAAATCAACGTGAATTTTTGAAGACGTTTGATTTAAAGCATGTGTTTGAATAAATGATTTTGACGAAAACCAGAAAATATTGTTTTCTCACTTCTACCATTATGTTCAAATGTAGTCGAAGGGAGACAGCGATAGAAAGGGCTGTTCTTTACAGATTTTGCTATATTTGGTACTGATTATAAAGCCTGTTAATGTGTGATGGAAATAACTCAGAACATTATAGCTAGCAACTTTAATCTATTTACGCCAGCATATCCGGTACAGTATAAATAACTAGCAAAATATATACAATATTAACAAATACGATGTGTTATTAGAAAACGTGATATAACGGCCAGCATACATTTGTATAAACGTGATTTACCAAAATACTTCGCAACAGAAAATGTAGGCAACGTATATGGAATGAGTTAATGAAACATAATCATCACCACCTAACAGCCTGAAGACATCCTCTGCTGAATATAAGCCTCCCCACTTTGAGCGGCTGCTTGCCTTCTGCATCCATCATGATCAGCCTGAAGAATAGAACAGAATAGTAGGGGAGCGGCCTACGCTGCGTCTTCCAGTTCGTGGTCGCCAATCAAGAACCTATCTTTCCCATCGGGTTTTTACTAGACCGGCGTGATACACCTTAGACCACGACGTCGCTTCCCATCAGGGGAGATTGTATCAAACGCCAGCGTAGCCAATGAAAAAAAAAATTCAGTTTATTAATATTACCCCCTTGGGTATTTCCGCTGAGCTATAACATTTAATTTTAGAATATACGTGTGGACATTTCACACAGCGCCATCTAGCCCCAAACTAAGCATAGCTTGTACTATGGGAACCAAATAACGGATATAATACTTAGATACTTTTTGTTTGTAAATACATACATAGAATACAATATAATAACCTGACACAGAACAAACATCTATGTTCATCACATAAATGTTTGTCCTGGGTAGGAATCGAAACCACAGCCCTCAGTTCAGAAGGCAGTTACTACCAACTGAGATATCGGGCACGTCATTATATTGATTGTGGTCAAACGCTATTGCAAATGGGCAATGATGACTGTACATTTCTAACTTCGCATTGATGGGAACAATAATAATAACCACAAGGTTTTTCCATGAGGATTTTTGTAATTGTTTATATAGGAATATTGTATAAACCACCACCATGGTTTTCGTAGTTCCTGGGTCCCTAGATACAGGGAATCTTAGGTAGGGTCCAGGCGTTATTTATTTATCTTAAATCCAAGAAAACGTAATAAATGAGTGAATAACCATAATATATAATAACATAATAACAGCCCAGCCGTTGGAAGGATGCGTTTGACATCAGCTGAATAAGACAATAAAAATTTTGGGAATCATAATCTAGGGTGACATTATCACCGAAATTTTAAGCGAATGAAACTATCAAAAGTGAGCCGCAGAGAGATCATGGAACTTTGATTGCAATGGGGCAAGGTATGTTCATTCCTAATTTGTAAATTTGCATTAGCTATACACACAAGCAGCGTATTGAAACTGTTAAAGCTATACAATTTTGTGTTTGTATGCAATCAAGTTACATGATAAACGCCTAGCAGTTTTAATCTTGTGACAATGTTATTATAGCTATCAGAAGGTTATCTCATAAAAATAACATCCTTATTTTTATGTATATTGCAATAAAAGTGTAGTGTTTTGGTGTGATGTGCGCATTTGTGCGTAGTGTGTGCGTAGTATGTACGTAGTTGTGAGCGTAGTGTGAGTGCGTAGTGTATGCGTAGTGTGTGCGTACAGTGTGCGTAGTGTGAGCATAGTGTATGCGTAGTGTATGCGTAGTGTGTGCGTACAGTGTGCGTAGTGTGAGCATAGTGTATGCGTAGTGTATGCGTAGTGTGTGCGTACAGTGTGCGTAGTGTGAGCATAGTGTATGCGTAGTGTGGGCGTAGTGTGAGCATAGTGTATGCGTAGTGTGTACTCACATAATAACTCCCAAGCTCCACCAATCAGCCTGAGGTCCATAACCAGTCTGCAGGAACACTTCAGGCGCGATATAGTCAGGGGTGCCAACCGTTGAGTAAGCTAACGCACGTCGGTTGCGTTTCCAAGACTCGGCCCGTCGCTTCGAGTCCATCGCCGACGACGAGGTCGATACTGGGAACGAGAAAAAACCTACTAACCATTAATTGAAAATGTTGATAACTACTGCGGCTTGATTGGATTGTATCGGTAGCGTTTTACCGCTACGTTAGGTGTTACTTGTGATGTGAAATGTAATTGTTAACAATTGCATTGAATGCACAACTTCAATTTTGGCAAGTGCCAAAATCAGAAAAGAAATTAATATTATCTTTTAAAGATATAAAAAATAACACTATTCGACATTTAATATTTCTCAATTAGTTGTTAAAAAATGAATTATGGAGAAATACGCTAGCATCCTACAAAGAGAACTACAATAAAAAAGCCCCAAACTTTTAATAAAACTAATAAAAACTGGGGGAGGGGGTCAAAATTGGAAATGTTGTCAGCCCACAGAGCATAGAAAAAAATGACACCTCGTGGGAGGCAAATCGTATTTTTTCTTGCTCTGTGTCATTCTCTGATTGAAATCAGACCCATGTATCGATAAAACGAGAGGAAACTGTTTAGGGTAGATCTCTAAAACCTTTGAAATTAAGCCATTACCATCATCTAATTTATTATGAATTATTAAATTGGTATTAGCGTAGGCCAGCCCCCCACTAGATCGACGATCTGGTTAAATCTGCCGCAAGCCGGTGGATGCAAGAGGCGAGAAGCCGCTTAAAGTGCCGCTTAGTGGCGGAGGCCTATATTCAGTAGTGGACGTCTTCAGGCTGTTGATGATTTGGTATCAAATCATTTATTTACTAGCTACTAGATGGCGCTGTGTGAAATGTCCTCCCATATTTATGATTTATTCATTTACTTTTGTGTATATATATGTTTATTATGTGTTGAAAATGCGCGCCATCCCCAGCGCAAAATAACAGAGTTGATACTTACTAAAGTCGGAAGGCGTCGCGCGAGAGAGATCGCGGTAGAAGTCGGTGCGATGGCTTTTCTTCAGGCCCGTGCAGAGACCGAAATCACTCAGCTTTATGTGCCCACGCGCATCCAATAAGAGGTTGTCCGGCTTTATGTCTCTAGAAACGGAGAACATTCACATTATACTCTACAAAAAGAAATTTTAATGAGTATTGTGTGCAAAGTGCGCCCCATGGATAAAAAGTATTCTATTAATCTAATAATATAGTTAATTTAATGTACAAGCTATCTATTTCCATTCCAAAACAGACTGGCGACTCCTGATCCAACATTAAAAAAACTCTTTTCATGAAGGCAATTAGCATCTTATAAAATATATATTTTATAATGTTTTTTAAATATATCTTTTATATAATTAGAAGTGATCATCAAAATCTACGACTATTTATCAGTCGAAGAAAATTTATAGATTACTAAACTTCTAGAGATGCCCTGCAGTTGGATATTATGTGGACCTAAATGCAATTACTTCTAGAATATTCTATAGAGTTCCATCATCTCTAGAAGTGTCTACACGAATTCTAGAAAGTTCTAGAAAGTACTACTGACCTGTGAATAAAGCCAAGCTTGTGTATACTGTCTATGGCTAGCGCTGTTTCAGCTACGTAAAACTGCGCACACTCCTCGCTCAGAGTGTCTTTCTTCATCAAGAGTGTCATCATGTCTCCACCAGGGAGGAACTCCATGATAAGGTACAGGTTCATAGGATCCTGGAAACTGTAGTACATCTTCACCACCCATTGGTGATCGGCTTCTACGAGGATGTCGCGTTCAGCCCGCACGTGTGCCACCTGAAAAAGTAAAAAAAGAATTGTAGATCATTTTACACAGGCCGTCTAGCCTTAAACATACTTACGTTGATTTTGTATAATAATATGCACTCCACACAGCGGGAATATAAACTGCGCTAGAGCCTTTATAGAGGCGAAAGTAATAACAATATTCGTGCCGAGCATTAGGCGCCGAGCGCATACACTAATGACAAGAATGCATACATTTTATGTCAACTACGCAGGGAAACCATATTTATTCTAAAACGTGACATGCTTGAATTGCGACAAGGGCGTATTTTTTTGCTTTTTCTTTGCCCGAGTCAGAAGAAACATTAATGTTTATCACAAAACTTCTGCCTGAAAATCTACTACAGCGCTGAATAAAGACCAGTTGCTGAGCTGTAAACCCTTAGGCCAATGACTGCAGTGTAGCTTCCCACCACCGTGCCTGCCAGTTTTTGTTCGGTCTAATAAAGTATATTATATTTTATGTGTTCTGTTTTGTTATTTGGCAATAAATAATAATAATTCTCATTCTTATAAGTAAATAACGACAGGGTCCATAATGAGCCTACTTAAGTTCCTATTACTTAATTTTATATTTACGCCTATGTACACTATGGAAGCAATAAATATCTCAATCTTAATCAGCATAACCGATTTTACGAGCCTTCCCTCAATATCTGAAGCGAGTGTGCGCCGATACTATAGCAGCTAAGCTAGAATCGGTCAGATTTAACCATTCTGACTCAGGGACCATTTCCTGCACAAGTATAGGACAAACGTGTGCTGGGAGCACAAACTTACCCCTCTATGTAAGTACGTACCTAATGCAACATATTTGGCTACGTCTTTGAGAAATAAGTGCAGACGGGCCTTAGACGCACTAGGTAGTAGGACTTTTCTGCAATGTTCGTGTAGGTAGGTACCGCCGCTTTGCCAGTTATTCTCCCGCCAAGCAGTAGTGTGCAAGAACTACTGTGTTCCGGTTAGAAGGGCATTGTAGCTAGTGAAATTACTGGGCAAATGCGACTTTATGACCTGATTACACAGTCTGGTGATCTGATTACTAGACTGTGTGATGTCTCAGGACGACGTGCGCAGTGCAGTGTCACGCGAAACTTTATTATTTTAAAGTTCCGAGTGATACAGTAACCGTTATGGGCGGCCGTGTCGCTTTCCATCAGGTGAACGACTAGCTCGTCACGTCATTCATTCTCATAAAAAAAAAAGACTACTGATAACCCCTATTATATTTACACACGTCCGAATGTGCCGATCCTACCAGCCAACTTTCATACAAAACACAACATCAATCATAACTACGACGTTTTGCGATTATAAACGTAGTAGTAGGTGTGTGTCCATAAGGGCTTGGACTGCATCCCGACCGAAACCCAACTGCAGTGCTCATACAATCTAAGAGCATTTAATATGCAATCAATACAAGCGTGGCCATTACAGACTAGGTGATCGTTGAGCGCTATTAATATGTTACGATACGATACACATCTGATAGTCACGTGCCCACACGCACCACTTTAGATTTCTATGACTAAAAGATAACGAGAAATAGTAAGTAAGAGCATACTTTTGTCTTGGCCAATAGGGATAAACTTCAGTAAGCGTTATGCTCAGAGGAGTTGACAAGGTTGGCTGCGCAGTAGCATTTTTTTCATACAACCGTAAAAAATCTGACTGTACGTACTCGACTTGTTAGAATGCCTTACGGAGCGGCAAAGTTACTTTGATTTGATGGTTATACATTGCCAACAGAAGCATTAGAAAATGATATTTGGTTTCATCACAAGGTCACCTTCAGAAGCTTAAGTTCAAACGTACCAACCGCAACGCAGTCACTACCACTTAAGAAGTAGTTCATTTCATATGCCATAATAACTGCAAGTGCGCGTTCCCAGTTGCCGTCTGGATGCAGTTCATGTGTCTAGCCTTAGCCTTAAGTGTAATGCCACCTCGTTATAAGCAATCAGATGGGTCACCGGCCGACGACCCACTGTATCATTGTACCGCGGGTTCACATATTGTACGGTACACGTATTGTGTGCTTACACACTTTAGTGACTTTAGCACGCCTTCCGTCTGCGCTATACAATTTTCTAACCCACACATTGTAAGTTAATAGCGTACTACATTATTTGTTTAGTCACAAGCGTTACAAAGTTGGAATAAGCAGTTTGCGCAATTGTCTTTTTTCCATGAACATGACCTACAAAATTATAGACGCGATAATTGTAGACTGATTCCAACATAATGGCGACTGTGAAGATAAATAATAATCATCATTAACAGCCTGTAGACGTCCACTGCTGAACATAGGCCTCCCCCAGGGAACGCCACTTTAAGCGACTGCTCGCCTCCTGCATCCATCGGCTCCCCGCGGCTTTCACCAGGTCGTCGGTCCACCTAGTGGGGGGCCGGCCTACGCTGCACTGCTGTAAATAATAATGTTTGTTAATAAATACCTGTTCTTTTTCAAGCATGTCTGCTTTTCTGAGTATTTTCATGGCGTACACATGACCCGTATCTTTCTTTTGCACCAACCGAACTTCACCGAACGCGCCTCGACCGATGACCTGTAGAATATCACTTGAGAATGAGTATTAAATAAATGTAATTTTTATTTAATTTTGTTTTTAGGTCGATGACATAAAATAATGGACCCCTGACACAGAGTCAACTGTTTTCGGCGTATGCGCGGTACAAATTTTAGCTATTGTTTTCTTTGTTGGAGAAACCAACTTTAGCCTTGAAAAACCAATATATGTAACTTTCGCTACCTAAAATAACGTTGATGGTTTTAGAAATGTATTTGCAGTGCATTTATAAATTTAGTCCAAAAGCTGGTTGGCAACATTGACTTACTATGACCTTAGGAAGTAGGTAGAAAATTATAAATACGTGGAAAAAGTACAAATTTTTAAAGGGTCTCTTCTCTACCAATAACTAATAATAGCGAATATAAAAATAATAGCGATGAATATTTGCCTAACACCAAGCGTTACTTATGCTTGCCAGACTTGGCTTTGACAAAAAGATAAATGGAAAAGCTTAGAGTTTGCGAGAGAGAAATAGAAAGGAGCTACTCAAACCTGAAGCTGAATAACGCTTCTCTCACCTTGAGCGGTTCGAAGTCCTCGACGCCAAGTCTGGACCGCTTGAGCCTGAGGAACTCTGTTTCTTTTTGCGCATGTTGCTGTCTTTTTTCTTGCTTCTGGCTCTCTGTCAGGCTTTCATCTTTGAGCGACTCTTCTAACTTCTCTAGTCTGAAATAGAGAATGAGGAGTACATTTCATTAATAACGCTACCACCATGAACCAGAAGACGCAACGTAGGCCGGCTCCCCACTAGGGGGACTGACGAACTGGTGAAAACCGCGGGGAGCCGATGGATGAAATAAAAAGCTGCCCCCGGTTTCGCCGCAGTTTAAAAGGATCATATGTGTTAAAGCAGCGTAGGTATAAGTTATCTCCATCCATATTCAAATCCGTTTAGATGTTGCAGCGTGAAGAGTAAACCAAAACAGTACTAGTTGGTAGGACTGCTGTACAAAATTCGTCTAGGTAGATTGGTGCCAACCTAGACGAACTTTGTACAGAAGTCCTACTACCTATTATTGCGTTGGTTAGTTTTACCGCTTGGCCAGTTATTCTGCGACCAAGCAGTAGTTTGCAAGCACTATTGTGTTCTGGTTTGAAGGGGGGTAGGTAGTGAAATTACTGGGCAAATGCGACATAATGACCAGATCTTAGTCCAGTAATCTGTTACTACACTGCAATGGCTCAGGATGAATATTAAAAAAAGCGCTATAAAGTTAATTATTTTAAAGTTACGAGTGACACTAAAATCGTTATAGATGGCCGTGTCACTTAACATCAGATGAACGACTAACTTGTCACGTCATTCATTATCGAAAAAATACCTTTAGTTTTACATTTTATAATATTAGTGTGATAGTGATTGTCCGCCTATTAAGTTTCTGTGTTTTTAATGGTTTTTTTTTTAGTTTGTTGAACACCAGTGTAAGTTTACCTTTGTTTCCTCTCTAGGTGTTGTGTGATGAGGTTGGTGTAAAAGTTCTCTAGCGTGACTTTCGCCTTTGTGGCCTTGTCCAGCGTGTGCCCGCTGAAACGGATGTTGTCCGTCCCAGTCATTTCCAGCACCCCTGCAACAAAAAAAACGTCTAAACAAACACTTCTACGCACACTCCATAGATAAACTCTTCCCCATTCCCAAAGTCGATGCCCTAAGAAGCTGCCGTTTTCTAAAAACATGCCAGAGTAACATTTACAACCTCTTTATTAAGCTGCTTCTTCAATAGAAGCTATCTTAACGGGATGTTAATAACCTCCCTCCTTCTCCCTTCATTCCTACCTTCCCTTCACTCCCAGTCCTATCCACCTCCCATGCGGTGGACGAACGAAGTATACAATAGCATCGGACCCCTACACTAACCACAACAGTTTATAGCTACACAGTGTTTTCTCTTGCTTTATCTTTGCCTAATTCAAACGTGATACAGAAACATAACACAGTAGGCCTAGCACGAATATTTACGCGCGCGTAAGTGTAACGTTAACGTAAAACCCCCCTATTACGATTGCGTCTGCCACTCAACTGCTGTCAAAGTTCATACAATTTTGACAGCAGTTGAGCGGCACACGCGCATCAGCAGCGCTGCTAGCTCAATCGTAATAGGGGGCAGATCAAATGCCATACAACTGTCTTACGTTAACGTTACACTTACGCGCGCGTAAATATTCGTGCTAGGCCCACTGTATGTCTATTCTTCCACTACACAACGTTTATTAGTAAGGGGGTACGTAAATAACATCAAAGCTGAAGGATTATTCCCAATTCTACAGATTTTCAATTCTACAGATTCCCATTTCTACAGATTCCCATGCCTACAGACTCCCATTTTTACAGATTTCCATTTCTACAGATTCCCATGGCTACAGATTCCCATTTCGTGAGTCCCATTTCTACAGATTTTCATTTTAACAGAATTCAACGAAGCCAAATTTCTATTTGAAAAATTAGACATCTGTCAAAGTTGTAATTATAGTTGTTGTAAACGTTAAGTTGTAAACTTTGAATTTGGTGACTCTAATAGATATCCATGCAATCGGGTTTCTGTAAAATTTGGAATTCGTACATTTAGGAATCTGTGAAATTGGGAATCCGTTTACTTAAGGATCTGTAAAATTAAGAATATGTAGAAAGAGGAATTGGGATCTGTTGAATTGGTAATCTGTAACGAAAATCTGTAGAATTGGGAATAATCCAAGCAGAAGAAAGTTTCCAGGGGGTCTATCAAAGATACCAATCACTAACGCTAACGCCTCACGCTAACTCCAAAATTTATTAGAAATCAGTAACTTTTCCGCAGCGAATGTCATTTCATTACATTTTTGGAGTTAGCGTGAGGCGTTAGCGTTAGTGGTTGGTATCTTTGCTAGACCCCCAGGTAATCTTTTCGCTAATATTCAAAAACGAAAGATAATCATACAGTAATGGTAAATTATAACTAATTAGTCAGATTTTAAATAGACATTAACCTGTATTAGGCCGCGTTTTAGTAACCAGGCTGCCCATGGTAGCTGTCGCCACTATTTTATATACAGACTATTCCGAAGTAGATATTTGAAATATGATATGAATAAAACACTGCTAAAGTTATATCAAGCCTAGTTTTTAGGGCTCCGTACTCAAAGGGTAAAACGGACCCTATTACTAAGACTCCGCTGTCCGTCCGTCAGTCTGTCTGTCAACTGTTGCTGAGATACAGCCTGGTGCCAGTCGGACCAGGCTGTATCTCAGCAACAGTTGATAGTTAGACAGTTGGAACTCTCACAGATGATGTTTTGTATTGCCGCTATATAACAACAAATACAAAAGACCGAAAAAAATAAACATTTAAAGGGGCTCCCTGATAGCTCAGGTGGTAGTAGCTCTGCCGTCTCAACTATAGGTTGCGAGTTCGATTCCCACTCAGGACAAACATTTGATGAACATCGATGATCGTTCTGTAAGTATCTAGGTGTTATATTGTATTCGATGTATTTATTTACAAACAAAAAGTATGTAAGTATTGTATCAGTCATCGGATTCCCGTAGCACAAGTTTTACTTAGTTTGGGGCTTGATGGCGCTGTGTAAAATGTCCACACATATATCTTATTCAAAATCTTCTTTTATAGCTTATTTTATCTTATTCATCTTCGACAGCGCTTAATAAAAACACACGCATTCGCGTTTGGGATTAAAAACCGGACTGCACACCCAGTTCACAACACTTTTTCTGTCATCAACTCCAGCCACTGTGCCCTAGATAGCGCATTCGCAAACAAATATATTTCCCGGCCTAGTAAACAACGCAACGTTGAAATAGTAACATTGTATCCACTACATCATGCGCTAAAGCCTCGACAGAGTTGAGACAAGCGGCTTTTTTAATAGCGCTTCGAGAGGTTTACTAATGACACAATGTACGACCCGTAAACATATCGCGCAGCAATCAATCGATACGTTTATTAATAGAACTTTCCATGTTTACGAGATTCCTGTTCGTTAACGGAACGCAACTTTTTGCTATAACAATTACGCATTATTTTTTTTTATACAAAACAACAGCCTCCATGGTCAATCATTGTTGCCCAACTGTATGCATAGCTGAATGAGTACATTTTCACAACGATTGTTCAAACATGACGCAACTTATAAGATCAGCGTTCAAACACACACACACCCCCACACACACACGAATACACGTGACAATAACGTACAGGTTCACGGTTCTTACGCTGGCAACAACGGAGGAAGAGACATCAGAACAATTAAATATATATATGCTATCGTGGATAAGAAACCAAATAATGTATAGAAAAGATTTAATACAGTGAAACTTTAATGAACAAAGGGTAAAGACGTATTTAATATTTGCGTGTCTAGTTTCGTTCCTTAAATTCATTTAGACCAATTTTCTGTTTTTCCGTCTGCGGAAAAGCATGCAGGAAACAGCTTAAAATACATTAAAACACACGAATTAATTCCCTCATCTCTATTCATTCATCGCATTACAAGGCGCATTGAAACTCGGCATCCTTATACCGTTAATATTCCTACAGCCCGCACTAAGCGTTTCGCGTCAAACTTTATGGTGCGAACAGCAAATGAGTGGAATAATTTGCCGTCGTCCTTGTTTCCATCTAACCATAACCTGGGCGTCTTCAAGCCAAGAGTGAACAGGTATCTTCTAGGCAAGCATGCACCATCGCAGGCCGCGTCATCACTTACCATCAGGTGAGGCAGTGGTCAAATGTCTCTAAATAATATAATAGAATCTATCACTAAACTACCACAGAAAAGTATACAAAGGACACTTACTTTGGTCTAAATCTTAAAGCTCCAGCAAATTAGCAGCCCATCGTATTCTGTGCGGTTTGTATCGAATTTAATAAAATAAGTATTTAATGTCCAACAGATGATGCATCATCTGTTACGTAAAGTACAAGGTAAATTACGCTAACTTAAGCACCGAAGTATATCATATTTGGTCAGTAAAATTTACTTTGGCAACACATCACACATTTATCGAAGTCAATATTTGCAATATAAAGTTCATTCCTACTCAAAACATACGCACATACCATGTTCAGGCATTACAAATAACCTACTCGCAGATTCCGTACAATTAAGAAAAAACCGAATTTGAAATAATTTTAGATATCGTAAAAAATAACTCACTCTAAATAATAAGTTTTGTGAAAAATGGAAAATTAATAAAATAAATAAACCGACAAAAACGTTAGAGCACTTGCACAACCCACCCAAGCACGTGCCGACTCTACAGTACGATAAATAAATAATTAGAATGAACAAAGCGTATCAATAAACAATAAATCAATACAAGCATTCACAAATAAACAATCGCAGCACAGACAATATCACAAGCAGCTACAACTATTGTGGTAAAATGTTAATAGCATTGCGCGATGACGACTATATTCTACGCTACAGGAACATGTTTTATGGATTTCTGAATGAGACGAGAGCGGTTGCAGCAGGACTGCTGAATAAAATATTAGGCCTCATTACTCATGGCTAAACCATGACCTATAGTAACGGGACGAGAATCTAACCACTACTTTAGTTAGTGTTAGAATAAAATAGGCTTGGGATGATGATGATGACTTTAGTAGCCATCATCATCATCAACATCCTGAAGACGTAAACTGCTGAACATAAACCTCCCCCAGAGAGCGCCACTTTGAGCGGCTGCTCGCCTCATGCTTTCGTCGGCTCCCCCGGGTTGTCACCAGATCGTCGTTCCACCTAGTGGGGGACCGACCTACGCTGCCGTCTTTGAGTTCGTGGTCGCCACTCGAAAACCTTACCCGCTTGCCGGTTGCCGCGGTCGTATTATACAGACTTTTTGGTTCATTACAGCGCGAGTAAGCGAAGTTTAAATGCGATACTACACACACCTGAGAAAATTATGATTACAACATTTCCAAATATGTAAATACGGATAACATGCCTTCACTCTAAGTTAATAAACAAAATAGAAACATTATGGCAAAGAATAACACGCGAATAATCGGCTTAAACGTCATAATACGAGTGACGGTCAACCTTGTGACCACGAGCTGTGTTAGTTCTTCGCGTAGCGTGAAATATAGCCATGAAATATAGCCATGAAATAGAAGCGATATCGAACCGATGCAGCCAATTAAATAATGAATAAGTACGGTAAAAGTATTATTAATATGGGTAATTTTACTCTATGCCATTAGCTGAAGCTGTAAAACTACATTTTATAATGCGAAGTGGTGAGCTCTATAATACGTCCCGCTCCGCTATATTTTGGTGCACCACAGAATAAAATACTTTACAAGCCTTAATGCCATGTTTTTTTTACATTGGACGGTTTAATATTACAATAAAATAAATAATATGTAGAAAAATAAAACTTTAATAATAAATTACATCATCACATACCTAAGTACTGGATTCGATTAATAAAATGTGGTATTACACAACGCAAAAGAGTAAATGAATTTTCCAAGATTAGCCAATACTTAAAATCTTAGAGCATTAAACCAATGGCCATAGGTAAAAAGGTGTTGGAGTACTTTTATCTCATTCTGAAACATTTCGCCGACAAATGTTAATAAGCGCGGAGTAGCTCTGGATTAGTTACACCAATACAAGTTTTGTCTTTTTCTGTCATATGAAAATCGAACTTGATCGAAAAAAACAAAAGGCGGTTTAACTAATCCAAAACTACTCCACGTTTATTAATAAGGCCGCATAACTATAGCAGTAACTTTAACCGGATGTATGGCCGTATTCACGCTGTAATGATTAAAACTTAATTCTTGTGTCAACATATTCCGAGTGTAAAATATAGTTAGTAAAGAACGCTGTGTGGTTAGTCGTCGAGCAGATCCACCATTACACCACTCGTGTTATGAAAGGCATACGTAACATGTCACGCTTCCATTATTATTATTACCAACTACTAATTACCAACACCTTTATAAATTTCCTCATTTAATTAACGAAACAGTAGTTGAGGTGGTTTCATCGTAATTTACAAGTTGCTGCACAAAATCGTATTGCGAGAGTTACGAGTTGCCAAGTACGATAACTTTTAAAATTTATCATTGTTCAGAATGTTAAATAATTATCATACTGTGACAAAGGATAGAGCAGTCTAAGGGTGGGATTTTAATCCTGTTATAGGTTTCCTTAAATGACTAAACAGTCGAAAATTTTAACACCATTGAATATATGTTAGAATTTATTAGAATTTTTGACCATTGGTTACTATAATACCACGGATCTTAAACGCACCCTAAGAGGTATCTACTCTACAAGACTGAACTGGAAGAGTTGGCGAAGAATAAGTTATCAATTATTTAATGATTAAACTTAAATAACTTTAAAACTAATTCCGAACTAAAAACGAAAAACCTAATAAAAAAATTATTTAAGTATAATTTATTTGTTCGTTTATTTTTATTTTTTTTAATGACTGAACAGGCTCGCTTTTGACCGCAATCTCACCTGATGGAAAGTGACGATGCGGTCTACAATGGTACATACTTGCCTGGAAAAAACTTTACACGATCAGTATGCAATTTTGCATTTATAGGTGTGGTGTATTTTTTTTAAATCTTGTAGGCATGGCATCTCCCATCTACTTGATAGACCAGGTTATTGATAGGTTATTGAAATTGTCGCTATACAATCCAAATACGTCTCAGTTGAAGCGAGACCAATACCGGAGTAATTTATCATGACCTTCATTCACTTCAAAACGGGAGTTTTTATTCACCGTGTCGGCCATTGGTCAATGAATAACCCTAGTCTTTTGCTCTCTGCCAGTGACCCATAGCCAAAACATTTCTTGTTTCGATGAGATCACCAAAGTGACATTCAACAACTAATAAAACATTGTCGCAATAATTTTCCATGGCTAAGACGCAGTTCACAAGATTGAAAAATCGATGTATCGATCGTTAACATTACGTCAACGAGGCTTAAATTGCCGTTTTGAAAACAATGACATCATGCGCTGAAGATCGAACATCTATGATATCAGTACGCGCGTGCACTACCAATATTTTGTGATTCTGTGATAACATGAGGACGTCTGTCGAACTGAACGTATTCAGTTTGTCTTAAGAGACAATAGATGTATAGACTAGGGTTACAGATGCGATAGCAACATTAGACTCAGATGATGATTATAAAACCAATACACTATTTCAAAGTGCGATGTTAGTATCCTAGAAACGTAAGACAAATAAGCGAAAGCCAATGCGTTTGATGAAAATAACAATGTAATCATCGTGAACCAGCAGGGTATATTTGTTAACCTTTCGCATTATAGTAAGTGTTAGTATATTGCCCTATAGTTGTGTTTCTCTTTAAGTGAATTTGTAAATTCTTATGAAAAATAAATTCTTTAACCGTAACCGTAATAGCTATCAACAGTAGTAGCGAAATGTCGCATTGATAATAATATTACGTTAGAAGGTAGCCCCTTATAAGGCAAGGTGTGGCCCCTGAACGTCCATGGTCTCGTGGTCTACAGAAAAGAAACCAGACAAAAGTTAGCGACTAGTCAACGTGCGCACTGGAGCATGACCATAAAATGGTGGGGATTCCATCCATAGATTTAGAAATACATGGATATCCATATTTCTTAGTGGTTGAGAATTACATGAAATTATGTGAGTAAAATTCAATGTAGTTTATGACTACGCCGTGACAGAGCAGTATTAGTTAGGTCGATAAGGCTTTACTTTAAGTTGGGGCCCCGTAATTAGAAACATTACTGTCCAACGAATCGAAAAAAGAACGTAAATATTTACCAACAAACAATTAATATTTGTGTTTTCGAAAATAAATACGAGATAAAAGTGTTCAATGATTAATTCTGCCGTTTCAATACTTACTCATCCTCTCTCTGATTTAATTTTAATACAAGCGAAATCGGAAAAGCCAAATGGTCAAATGTTAATTTTTAAAAGCCGTGATTGCGTGGAATCTATACAACGAAAAGTCGGTTATCAGCGTTGCATTCGGGTCGCAGGAACATTATCAGTTGCTAGTTTTTGGTATAGCTAGTTGCAGAGTGGAATTGAATTAGTGCCGACTCATGCAAATTCGAACGAGAAAAATATAATTATTCCTATTCCGAAAATCACTGATTAATGCAACTTCAAAGGCCACGCTGGAAACCAGCAATACCCATGACATGTGGAACAGCTTATTTTATGTCAAACACTAAATTGTGTGCTTGTCGTCAAGGAAAGTATTCCTTTTCTGTTTCTACGACACCATTGTTATAAAATGGAAACCCTGGTCAGCGTATCGCACAAAGCGATGTGACGGCATCCACTCACCGCTACCTTAAGGCCCAACGCACATTTGTGCTCGACAAATATGGGTACACAATTTATACAGACTAGAATCAAAGACTGCAAAATGTCTTGTTCTAGTTTCAACGTTAAATAAAATGAGATATAATTATTTTCAATATACAAACCACCACTGAATAGATAATTCTGGTACAAAATATAACAGGGATGTCTGAAAGTCTTCCAAGAGCTCTACCACCGCCAACACCAGCCTATATGCGCTGAGCCTATTACGAGATAGATAAGATAGACATCTATAGCTAATAGATGTGGGAGTTTTGTAAGAGCCCTATCGAATTTCGACAAACGATTTGAAAGCAGCATAGTATAAGTCACTTGGGTTACTAAGTAGTAAGTACATATACTATGAAGCATGTAACTTTTGCAATGTTAACTACTATCTATCCTGTAGATTTTTAAGTCCTACTATTAGACACTGTTATATCCGACGCTCTATGATCTGCGCGTGCGATAGAAACAATGAGAGCCTGTGAATGAATTTACCCACATTTTAGCATTACAGGGGAAAATGGTTTCCACCCTCTAACATTTAACAAAACCTTTTCATTTTGGTGTCAATCGTTTGGAGAGATTTTAACCTATGCTCGTACGTTTGGGTACTATGTAAACATGTTTAGTATTTTAATCACATTTAGTTTCATGCATTATAAAAATTCGTCACGTTAGGTAGCTATAACTACGAAGATGTTGCGAACATTCAGAAAAAAGCAGACGTACGACCACCGTTTTTTTACTGTTTGTACAACAATTATGATAATGATCAAAATAGGATAAAGTTTAGGAATAGAAAAACGGTGGCGCTTATTGTATGGAGAAGACGGGGAATAGGGGTTTTGGCGGGAATACGGAAAAGTTCACGTCGTTGCATCGTATTATTTTTCAAAACTTTTGCTTTTTCCAGTGTTAATGTTTAAAATTGTTTAGTGCTGAATAACGAGCATGAGTGTGGGCAAGTGATATAATGTGGTGAAACGTGATTTTTCGTGTTGCTTTCGAAACTCCATAGAAGCTTCTAGTAAAGTTGCCACCACTTTGCTGGAGCATGACTTAGACTGGACTATGACTATCTGACTTAGACTGGACTATGACTATGACTAGGACATGACTTTGCGTGAAATATTTTATAACACGATGAAAATATAATACTTGACACTGGCTAAATACACTATGTGTGGAGCCAAAATATAAGAATAAAAAAAAATAAAAAAAAGAGGGAGAATATACTTTCTTTTTAAATAATAAAAGAGAATAATTTGGCGTCGCAGAGTCACTAGTAACACACGAGTAATGAAGTTTAAAGATGCAATTCGTGGATTTTAATTCAGAACCAAAATCTCCACCCACACCAAGCAAGTTGTGTCTAGTGATAATCATAAATTAATTGACTGCATTAAACCCCCTCAATCAATGAACGCTAGGCAAGCCAAAATCGCCCTTGATAAGGTACTAATTATTAGCATTAGCACTAACCAATGTGTTTATCGCTGGTACACTGGGCCCTGATTAGCGGGCCTGTCATAATGGGAGCAGCAAAGCGAATCGCAGCACGCGTGGCGTCATCCCGATATGACGTCAACGATACATCACAGATTAGCCCAACGAGCCCAAGAATCAGTAGCACATCGAGCAATCGATGCTCTTTCGCAATCGGAATGCAATCATTTCAGGCAGATGATGCTTATTGTGAAATAATTCCGTTTCCTATAGTTATTACTCATTAGCGTATAGCTGCTGGCAATGAAAAGGCACGTGCCGTGTCGATAGACGTAATTAATTAGGATTGTTGTTGTATGCCATGTAAGTTAGTCAATCAATGCTGAATTTGATTGACCTAAATAGTGGTGAAAAACACGCACAATCGAAAACTCGAGCGGGAGTGCAATATCGCGCGCGGTAGCGTCAACGATGCGATAGCCCTCACGGTAGGTAGCTGTCTCCCTCTGGGAGATCTTCTTCTCGTATAGGCAAGTGGTCAGCCCTGGTGTCAGCATTTTTAGGCCGCGCAAAGGTTTCTGACTTGGCTTAACGACTGTTGTTTTACGACAGCAGCCGGGACCGACGGCTTAACGTGCCCTCCGAGGCACGGTAGCGCTCCGTTGCAAAATACCACTTTTTGCTGTAGCGGTCACCCATCATAGTAGTGACCGCAGCGAATGTTGCTTAAATTTACCGATGACGATCCTAAACGAAAGAAACGGATAAAGCGTGGGAAAATGCGATTCCGTGCTGACTCAACTCTTAATTATTCATCTTCAATTGCATGTAAAGTAATTTTTAAATTTTTGTTTTATGAATATAACTATTAGTAGGTTTTCTAATTTTGCTATTTTATTTACTTACCCGGAGGCTGGGGCGCTGGTGCCGGTGTGTCTGCGGCCACCGTAGTGCCCGGGGTGCTTTTCCCCCAAGACACGGCTCACTCTGTAACAAAGATATAACAATAATTAAGTGGAGATAGTACCTAGGTGATATATTAGTCGTTGGACTTTTTTGGCATATTTTGTCTAGTACTTTGCCAGTTATTGTGCTTGGACCTTGGCTGCTTTTTTTAAACTAATATTAATGCAAAAGAGGTGAGGTTTTTAACACCTTTACTATGAGGTTTGCTGGGGTGAGGTGGTACTCTTTGGTAGAAGCCTGTGTTCAGTAGTGAACGTCTTCAGGCTGTTGATAATGATGATGATGACGATGAGTAGAAGGTATCAATTTCAAATCAGTGACTAAATCGTAAAGCTTTTGGTCCAATAGTAAAACAATAAGCAACATTAAAATAAAGATGAAAGACATGATTTTATAAAATGATGTCTGGTTTAATGTTCTTGAACTTGAAATCTAATTGCACAAAGCTATCAGGTTTCAAAAACATATCTGACTTCAGAGAAACATGCAATTAATTGATAGGTCATTAACCTCTGCTGTTGTATTATTTTAAATGGTTTTAGAATATAAACACGATAATGTACTAACAACATGAAGCATATGTATATACACACATTGTCAATTCCAATCAACATTCATTAGCAATATTATATTATTCTAATTGATGGACTCTGTTGAAGTCTCAAGCTGATATGCACAGTGCAGTGTCACACCAAACTTTATACTTTAGTTTCCCAACTGACACTGCAACTGTAATGGGCAGCTGTGATGTTTAACAACAGTGAGTGGTCAGCTTGACATGGTATTGATAAAAGTAAAAAATTATTGTAATCAAGTTACATAGTTATATTTGACAAGCTTGATACATCATTACTAAACAAAAATCTTTACATTTTATCAGAAACTTTCTGTGGTTTTGTACTGTTAAGAACTGGAGCAAACGTTTGTCAGATACTGTTCTTTAAAGTTTATAACTGATATTGCTTAAGAATAGATGATTTACTGTCAAAGTTTTGTTTTAGGGAAAACCGTTTATATAATATTAAATTAGTACTTGTTGATGATTCATAATTTTACATAATAAAAATGCACTATACAAGTACACTAGGCACATATTAAATATTCACAGTCAACAAAGTCAATTGTTCACACAAGTGTGCAAGCTCCATGATTTATCAGACACAGCTTCAATGAGTGTTTATTATGCTTACAGACAGGGTGACTAAATGTCAATGGCAAATTGAAAGTCTTTTCATTGAACATAAGGAAGCAATTGCACAGATTGGTTGGTCAAGGATATACTTATACAATAACAACCAAGTAGGCACAATATGTTTGCAGCAGTCACTGACCTTTGCAGTGGCATTACATTGGCCAATAAAACGTAGGGTAATGACTTAAAATGAAATAGTGACATGCATCATTTGAGGCATTTGGGCGGGCACCAGCTTATCTTCAATGGGAGATATTCATCACTTATCAAAGCGCTAGTCGTTCGCTATAAATAGCCCCAGATGATCGATAGTTAATTAAAAAGAAGCAGCTAACTGTGAGGGAGATCGTCAGACGGTGTTAAAAGCTGCTGTTTTGCGTCACAAAGAACGATCCGAGACAGCCGTCTTGCTGTGCCACTGAACGTACCTTGAATTGTACTGGGCCCGAAAACTCTTGCTCTTGCGCCCTTCACCCGATTTCACTAATAAATAAACAGCATGAATACAACTCTTTTCAACGCGATGACCAAAATCGATATAATGTAACGAAAATAACTTATTGGTGCTGTAGCAACGTGCGCTAAACGTTTTTTCGTCGTTGCTCTACCGACTGCGGCCGTCACACTTCGACACTAAAATACCTTTGTTAGGATAGATGAATTACGAAAGCGATTAACGGGATTTTTCATGAGCAACCCGACAGAAATTGCACAAAGAAAGATGTCAGACCATAGAATAGAACGTTGTCAATTTGTCATTCAGACAGTCAGAAAATACAGGTAAAAATACAAATTGTCTATGGCATGAAAGCATGTCAATTTAGTGTTGCCAGTTTAATTATTTAGTGAAACTACCCAAAACTACCGTATTGAACCAAATGTTTTTCACATTTTTAACAGTTTTCTAAGCATCATTATAGCATTATTTATCTTACACTAGATGGCGTTAGCGATTGGTTTTGGGTATGACCAAGAATTTTATATCGTCTGAATATGAAATTCTGCGTTGCTATATTGGGTGATTGGGAAATTGTGCTTCAGATCCTTAAAGCTTTCAAACCACAAAGTACAAAGAAATGGCAAATTCAGTTGAGTGGATCGCAGAGTACATTGTCGATTAGAGGATAGAAAGCCATTAACGAAGAAGAAGAGTACATTGTAGTATGATATTCTAGGATGGCAAGCGAAAACAGAATGAACGAAACAGCATTTGTCAAAATAGTCATTAGCTATGACAAAGAGTACCTATCTATTAAATTATTATTAATAGAGATCCATGATTCAAAATGTATGCCTTCCATAAATAAGGAAAGGATACCTTTTTTTTTTCTTCTTTAATGGCTTTCTATCGCTTTTTTGCAATAATTAATAAATAAATAATAATAAATATGTGTAGACATTTCACACAACGCCATCTAGCCCCAAACTAAGCATAGCTTGTACTATGGGAACCAGATAACTGATATAATACTTAGATACTTTTTTGTTTGTAAATACATACATAGAATACAATATAACACCTAGACGCAGAACAAACATCTATGTTCATCACACAAATGTTTGTCCTGGGTAGGAATTCAGAAGGTAATTCAGTAATTCAGAAGGTACTACCAACTGAGCTATCGGGCCCGCCAATGTCAAGTGAGTAAAATTTGTACGGTTATGTCAAGTCAAAGTCATATTTTGTCAGTCAAAACGCCAACAGTAAAATGGTGGATATTTTACTGAAGGCTCTAAAAAAGGCCGTTGAAGCAAAAACGAAAATGCATAGTTTTATGATCTTGAAACCATTTGCCAACACTCGTGCACATTCACGAACACTTAACGGATAATAATCCACCCCTATTACACATTAAAGTTCAAGATACACTAGTTTTGAAAAATAAATTCAAAATTCACAACCGCCATTGTCGGATTTTCTTCAAAAACCACCAGGAAAGGATACTAAACTTGATACATATTATTTTCTTGACAATGACAGAACATAAAACCCCCATTTTAGCGCCATCTATCGGGACTTTATAAAATTACAGCTTTTTTTAATAAAATGCCCCATAAGCAATGAAAGCCTATTTTAGAAAAGTACAAGTAGAAACAACACTGAAAACAATTGTTACTCTATGAGTTCACTCGAGTGGTTTTGGCCATCAAGGTGACAGTTTCTGGGTTTTAATCTGCGCCATCTAGTAGCAAGGGCGGCACTAGTTTTTTTTAATGAAATGCTTCATTAATGAGGCATTTTATAAAAAATAAGGTGTATTTTTTTATAAAGACCCTATAAATGGCGTTAAAATGGGGGTTCACGTTCTGTCATTGTTAAGATGATTATGTATCGAGTCGAGTTTAGTATTCTATCCTTAGTTTATGGAAGGCATATACTCTAATGGCTTTCTATCGACAAATCGACAATGTATTCAGTGATCCACTCAACTGAATGTGACTTTTCCTTGTACTCCGTGGTTTGAAATTACGATCATGTTTGAAATACTCGTTACTACGCCATTTAGTAACAGAAGCGAAACTAGTTTATTTTTACTGTTTAGTTTTGACAGTGTTGTTTGGTTTTATTTTTATTTGATTGTTTTAATTAATTAGTAGAAAGTATCATAGTTTTTACTGGTAGCACTAAAATCACAGAGTAGAGAAAAAAAATTACTATAGTTTAATGTTGTTTTCTTTATTTATGTAGCTTCGGGCGATTAATGTATTTAGCCAGCGGCAGCGGGTCATAATCATATCACATATGGCTCAGAATCAATAGCATGGATATGAATGGATATTGGACATGGTGCAATTATCTCGCACAATAGTGAAGGAGTATTCAGTTATCTTCCAGGCCAAGAAGAGTTGGGGTGATCCTATTCTTGCGCCAGTAGTGGTATTATAAATATTAATACCACACCACAAGGTTAACCACAAAGGTTTCTTGCAGGTGGAACTGGAAATCCGAACATTTTTCAAATTCAATGGCGGGTGTGATTTCGTGGCAAAACGCTACCCAGTAGCAAAAATGAGATGAGCGCAGGGTGCGGGTGCGGGTTACAGCTTGAAGTGCACTTCACAGCCGCCATTGTGTTTGAATGGTACTCTATATCTAGGTATATGTGATTTCGTGGCAGTTAAAGTTGTAACTGCCTCCTTTTCCGTTATATTTTAGGTATGTGTTTGGTAGGTTAGGTAGGCTTGAAATGAAAGGTACCATACAGACATGTATACAGACCTATACCACAGATATTAAAATAACAGTTACCTATACCATATGTGTAAATTTATTACACATATGCCTATACGGTAGGTACCTATAAGTAAATAGTAGATAATAATATTATGTAAAAAAGAGCATTATGTACATCGTAAAACTTTATTGAATATTATTTTAAAGTATGAAGAGTAGGAATAGGCACTAAATATTCTTTCCGTGTTCAAAACTCGGACCGATCTGGTTATCGTGAAGCATCTTGAAGCTTCCACTAGGTTCTTCTCCAACTAGAACAAAAGATAATGATTTTTCTTATAAACGATATAATAAATATTATGTAATAATTATTAAGGAATAATTATTTTAAAATTTGAATTATGGTTACAAAGTTTTAAAATAAGGAAATTAATAGAGAAGTGATAATCAACTTAAAGAGCATACTATGTTGGGCAAACGGTTATAGATAGATAAATATCGAGGCACAGACAGGGAAAATGATTAAAAAAGAAGCACGGCTATATTCAGCTCAGCTGCTATATTCACGGATCCACTATCTCGCTCGCGCGTTACGACGTTTTTGAAGATAAAAATAACTGAATTTACTTAAGAAAAATCTGGTTTAACAGTATTCTCATGAATAACATTACAAATGTTTAACAAAAATATCATTAACCCAAACATGTTTTCATAGTTTAGCCAGATTTGTCGTAAATTAAGTTACAGCAGAAGGACTAAAGTGACCGATATAGCCCTTAAAGTTAGCAAGTTGAAATGGCAATGGGCAGGCCACATTGCTCGCAGAACTGACAATCGATGGGGAAGAAAGGTTCTCGAGTGGCGACCACGAACTGGAAGACGCAGCGTAGGCCAGCCCCCCACTAAGTGGACCGACAACCTGGTGAAAACCGCGGGGAGCCGATGGATGCAGGAAGCGAGCAGTCGCTCAAAGTGGCGCTATCTGGGGGAGGCCTATGTTCAGCAGTGGACATCTACGAGCTGATGATGATGATGATGATGATGATGATGAAATTAAGTTAAATCACGGGGGTCCCATCAGGCACAAACGAAATATAGCCCGAACTTGAAAAAAATGTAGTAATCGTGTCGTAAGCGTTAATAGTTAGTGTCCAGTGTATTCATTTGACCCTTCGTCAACACGCAATAAAAGTCGCTTTATAATCTTGCATTATGCAGAAATAAAATAATTCGTAAAATAGCCCGAGTTATTCCGTTGTATGGGATGAGGCATCTGTACTGTAGGTACTATATTATCGGGGGTTAAATTAACATCTTCAAATATGTCGCAATGCGTGAGCGAGACAGTGCACCCGTGGAGCGAATATAGCAACTTACTGGCTTACAATTATTACTGGCTTAAAACTACAAAACTTACTGTCCCCGGTTATATGCGATGTTCCAACCAAAATGTCTTCTGCTCCACCATCACGAGAGTCAGTTCTAAAGTTAGATGGCTGAACCTGGAGAAAAAATTACTTATAAGTGCATAATTATGTAGGCACATAATTGTTATTGTTCAATAATGATTTACTTGAGTTAGGTACTTTTGTAAAAGTTTATGTGAGCGACTAAAATTCTAAAAGATAACATTTTTCATTTTTCAACGGACTACAAAACGTTGTTTTTATAAAGGGATATAGATACTTCCAGACTACTTCCATGTTAATCAAAATAGGTTCAGTCACAGAGCTTTGAAAAATATGACGCTGGCGAAGCATTTATTTTTTGCTCTGTTGGTTCAGTATTCGTAAATTTTTTCAGTAAAACGAATTACTGAAAAAATTTATGATACGTGATAATATTGATGACAATATCATCGAAGTATAAATTTACCTCGATATAGCTTTTAGAATCAGCAACTATGAAGTGGCAATGGGCAGGCCACATGTGCTAGTGATTCACTAGTATAACAGTAGGCCTAGCACGAATATTTACGCGCGCGTAAGTGTAACGTTAACGTAAAAAGTTCATACAATTTTGACAGCAGTTGAGCGGCAGACTTGCGTCAGCAGCGCTGCTAGCTCAATCGTAATAGGGGGGCAGATCAAATGCCATACAACTGGCTTACGTTAACGTTACACTTACGTAAATATTCGTGTTAGGCCCACTGATAACCGATGGGGGAGAAAGATTCTCGAGTGGCGACCACTAACCAGAAGACGCAACGTTGGCTCCCACTAGGTGAACCAACGAGGAATGCAGAAGGCGAGCAGAAGCAAAAAAAATGGGGGTATTTCATGGGACATTTTCAGGGTAATGATGACGATAAAATGAAGGCTCTTTGAGTTGGCCTCTGCGTTATTAGCCGACGTGCTACACCCCACACCACAGAACTGTCTAAAACCATAATTATGTTGTTTTTGAAACTTACTTGTCCATCATTTCTCATAAGATCAGGGAATATGCTAGCACCTGGATATCTGTTGTAGATACCATTCAGATTGTAGTGCAAATTCATATCCGGTCCTATATTGGCTTTGAGAAGCTGCTCCCATATACCACCTGGAATAAAATAATTTACAAATAAGTATAATGATTTTCTATAGATTTAGGCACGGTTATTTTAGCCTTTGTATCATTGAAACAGCTAACATACGTCCAAAACAATACAATGCAGTAAACATAATACAAAACTCTTTATTATTGACACCAATATAATATTAAACATGTAGAAATAAATGTTTCATAAAAAAATATTAAGTAAGTTTATACATTTTTTGAATTAATCAATAGAACAACTGAAGGAAGGGGGGAATCTACACCCCAAGGTAGACAATGTATCTTCTACGACTGATTCTGATTCTGAATTAATAGTTTTTCATTGAAGAAATGCCATGTAAAATTTAGGTTCGAAGATAGCCTTAGCGCAGCTGGGTGTTCGAACTTCGTCCTTGACCGAGTGCACATAAATGAGTTTAACGACCTGTGTTTAGAAATGAATTTATAGTATCTTAACTCACGAAACGATCGCACGTGCAGTTTAATGAGTGGTTTATTTTTTACCAGCCTTAGTTGAAACACACAGTTTCAAGTAAGGCTTTCATAACTTCTGGGCCAGCATGGTCACATGCCCCCTGTTTCGGGATAACATACCAATTCAAGGTCACCTTGTATAGCTATCTTCACATTAGTAAATTATTTTCTCTAATTGCATGGCTATCTTTCACAAAGTGTTCCTAAATCTGAATCTGGTGTAAACCAACTATAAAAAAACTTGAATGTACTTCCTACCTTTGTCGATAGAAACAATGGGCCGGTTTGATTGCCACGGATATTCTCCGTGCGCTTGAAAGTATATTGCATATGTAGATAGCTAAAATCAATAATAATATAATTACAATGACTAGGCAAAACTAAGTAACCTAACAAAAATGTGTGTTTTAAATTTTTCTTCTTTTTGTAATAATTTTTTATCCAAATCAGTTTAGATGTTTGTCGTGTAGCTACTATACCTATAAGCCACA
The DNA here is from genome assembly GCA_963580505.1 of Ennomos erosarius. Taxonomy (NCBI): domain Eukaryota; kingdom Metazoa; phylum Arthropoda; class Insecta; order Lepidoptera; family Geometridae; genus Ennomos; species Ennomos erosarius. The sequence continues at coordinate 3,164,085 of OY756977.1, forward strand.
CAAGCATCTTTCATAATAAGCCTTATAGTGTGATTCGTAGATCATATAAGCTGCACATTGCAGTTAGCAGCTCTGCCTTTTATAGGTTGTTCGATATAATATTTCTGTTATTCCTGGTTCCCATACTCAGTTCTAGCTTTGCTTGGTTTGGGGCTAGCACTGTGTGAAATGTCCACATGTACTTTTTTATATCAGTTCCTATACAACGAACTTTCCCTGTGTTACGTAGGTGCAGATTGTGGTAAAAAAAAAACTCAAAAAGACTCATTAATGCAAGTCAAAAATCAATTAAACAAAAACAAACTGTATTTCCAGTCACTCCGCTTTTACCTTACATTACCTGAGTGTAGTACAGAGACAGCCAGTACTTCCCACCGTGGCCGACGAAAGCCGTTTCATTGGCATCCATCAAAGCCATAGGCAGCTCTTGGTGGAGCAAGTCGGGAGATATACGTAGGTTGCACCCGTACCTAAATAAATGAAGATTTTCAATGATAGTACTTATATAGTACGAGTGAAACTTAACGGCGGCTGTGAAGGTTGTAAAGTCGACGCGAAACGGTGCGCAGTAGCAAAAATTAGATGTGCGTGGGCAGATGTACCTACGCGGTGTGCGCATTAGCATATTAGCATTTGTTTTCCTCGCAAGGTGTCCACAAAAGTGGGTAGGACCACGAGGACATGTATATCCTCGTGGTCCTACTAAAATCCAGTCTACGTACTGGACTACTAGGACAAATTAGTAGGGCCACGAGGAAACGGCGGCAGCGTGCAGGGGGCTTGAAGCGCACTACCCACCCGCCATTGAGTTTGAATCCCGTCCTACGACGTCATATAATAAAGGAAAGCAAGTCAATACAAAACCAAGCACAAACACAGGTAGGTCTACCACTTACGAAATGGGTGATTCATTCAAGCCAATCACCTAAATGTAACTTAAATAATAGTAGTAAACAAGATAGCCTGATTAAACTTTAACATTGTTTTTATAGGATCAGCATTTGTGTGTTTTTTTTTATGTAAATGAATAACGGGACGAGCTAGTCGTTCACATGATCTTAAGCGACACGAGTGCCCATAACAGTTGCAGTGTCACTCGAAACCCTAAATTAAAGTTTCGCGTGACACTGCACTGCACACGCCATTCTGAAACATTGTAGATTTCTAAACTGCGAGATCAGATCATAGTCTAATTTTCCAGTAATTTCCCTAGCTACAATTCCCTTCAAACCGGTACAAGGTAGTGCTTGCACACTACTGCTGGCGCCAGAATAACTGGCAAAGCGGTGGTGCCTACCTAGAATAACTTTGTAGAAAAGTCTTACCTTAGGTACTACGTAGCAAAATTGTTAGTGTTTATTATTACCAGTCAGGGCAAGACTTCAGTATGTCGAATGGAGCTCTATAGTATTCTGCCCTCCTCACCACAGGATTCCGTATATTAAACCTCTCATTGGGATCGGTCAAATTTATTCTCTTTATTTTGACGTCTCTACGCTCGCAGATGTAATCATAATGAAACTTAGGAACAGATTCGCCTCTGGCGCAATACGTTTCTGAAAACATTACAAAATAGCAAAAAATATCTACAATATAATTTACCTCAAGTCCAGTTACTGGATATCAACTTTTTGAGCTATGCCTGCATCCACAGAGCTATGAAACAAATGATGCTTCGCCTAAGGAAGCGTTTTGTTTTGCTCTGTGCCTGCATCTTTAGGCGGAATAACATCGGCGGAATGATTTAGGTACCTATAGGTAAGTACTTATAAACCAAACATAGGTGTTGGTTCTAGTATCTATTAAATAATGTGCTCTAAAACAAAGAACAATAAATATATATGTTTGATTTAGAATGATCAATAACTGGTGAAACACAAGTTGGCATTACCAGTTTTACTTTACCCACTTTTGTATGTTCCGTCCAACGAGTTGACCGCGGCATATTTGTCGATACAATATCTATAACCCAGCACCGTGGGGTATCTTAGATATGGAACTTTACAAGTGAACCGGCCCTCTTGGTACATTGCTCCCTGCAGCAGAGAAAATATGACTCGGTAATCCTCTGTAACTAACCTCATCGCTGGTAGAACCGACAATCAATAGGTAAGAAATGTTCTCGAGTGGCGACCACGAACTGGAACACGCAGCGTAGGCCGGCTCCGCTAGGTGGACCGACGATCTTATTAAAACCGCGGGTAGCCGATAGATGGAGGAGGCAAGCAACCGCTCATAGTGGTGGTCTGTATGGGAGGTATTAGTTCAGCAGTGGACGACTTCAGGCTGTTGATGACGAACTATACCTTGCAAATAACACTCCTTCTGCCAGGTGGGCGAGAGACTCCACCGAAGCAGTAAGTCCTAGTTCCATTGATCATGATCTCCGTTACACCGATGTGTGAGACAAGGGTGATGCCGTTAATGCCAGCGAGAGCGAAGCGCTGGAGCCCCGCCCGTTTGCGAACCTCCACGTTGTTTTTCATGCTCATTGTGTTCACTATTGCTTGCCAACCGTACACGAACTCGTGCATGGGACCTACCAGAAAACGACCATTTACGTTAACCCTTCACGTATGTCGACAACTGGTCTTCTTACACATTTCCGAAAACTCCTGGTTTCTGAACACATCACCAATGTTCAGCGATAAGTTTTTAGAGTTCACAAGAACGGACGTTCCATATCTCTGTTTAAATAAAAACAGGGCAAACTGAAGGGATTAAGTTTAAATTTTAGTAGGTAGTATCTAACACAACAGCCACAGCTTTTGGACGAATCCGTCAGAGCTGACAACCGATGGGCGTAGGCCGGCCCCTCACTAAGTGGACCAACAATCTGGTTAAAACGGTGGTCAGCCAATGGTGCGCGAGGCAAGCAGCGGCTCAAAGCAGAGGCCTATGTTCAGCAGTGGACGTTTTCAGACTGTTGGAGTATGATGATGAACCAGAGCAAGTCACAGCCCCATGATCCTGGTAAAATTCCTTGATTAAAAATCTTGGTTTGGGGTTTATTTATAGGATATTGCAGGCGTCTCAGTTGGCACTTCCCGTTGATTCATGGTTGAGTTAGGTACCTATTATAGATGGTAAAGTATAGATCATACCAATGCCGAAGCTGTCTCCATCTAGGAAGTTGAACATCTCTCCAAACGAGTCCGGCATGAGGCCGGCGACTACTGTGGACTGCGGGAAGTTCTCTTCTGGAAGCATGGGCCCGATGTCGTCCTTCGTCGTGCTGAATTCTTGGGCAGACATATTGTTGAAATGCCCGTGGGTTGCGATCACCTGCGGATCTCTTGGCCGGTAAGTTTGTTAAGGAACGGAGTGTTTCAAAAAGAGTAGGTTACATTTTGTTACACTCTGGAATTTTAATGGCAAAAAAAAGTATGGCTGGACTATGTAATCTGCTATGAGTCAAAGAGTTGACGAGCGCCAGAAGTGAATGGAAGAGAAATAAGAGCTGCTCTGACCCCACGGCATGGTTAATTATAAGAGTAGGCGGGCGGACCATGATGACGTTCTACTCTGGAATTCTAAATTAGTCAAGCGATCACAAATACTTGTCCTGTCCCGGGAATCGAACCCGCCGCCTCCAGGATATGAGCCGACCTGCTCAACCACTACACCACTGTCAACATATAGATGTGTTTTGTGCAAGCACATAGAGCACGGCGACGCTACGCTGCCCAAAGTAGGTACCTACCTATCTACTCAACAACAGTTTAAAAAAGCTAATTAACCTATCCTATGATAGTAATTATAATAAAATGCATTTACCTGTGGGCAACATATTGCCGCTAATATAAACAAATAATAACCAGGCCACATAGCGGGCATGGTCCACGGCTGATTGCCTAGAACACCGGGTACGCGAACACAATCTTAATTGGTGCTGCAGATATTAATCACTTGTTAGATTTAAATTGATCGTTATACAGAGCCTCGTAGAACTAGCCAACACAAAATAATGGCTATTTATGACTTTTATAGTAGTATCGCCTGCTTTGCGTAATCTATACAGGATGTAATTTAATTCATTAGCATAAATTGAGTCCATGATAGAACATCATTTATAGACGATTATTAAAGAGGAAAGAGTGTAAATGAAAATATATTTATTGAAAATTATGAAGATTGCCGCGGCGCCTAACGCAGTTGGCACGGATGATTTTGATACATTTAAACGTTTTTATATCTTGTATGTACTAATTAAAAACAGTACTTTATTATTTAATTAAATTTTGTATTTTAGCATTTGATTAAGTAAGTTAATCCATTTTTTTGAGTTATTATTATTACCAAAGCAATGTGATAGAATTCAAAAATTTTGGTGCACACGTGACCGGTATCAGGACTAAATACCTAGTTTCAAAGGATGCTAATGAATTCAATTACATCCAGTAGAGAAAAAGGAACAAATAATATCGACTTCTGGTTCAAATTTTTCTTTTATCTATAAAATAAGGAGGTAAGAGCCAGATTTCATTGAGCTCAATGAATCAAAGGTCATTGCACCCCTACCTGACTTTCATTGATCCCCTTACCATTTATTTTTATATTAAAAATTAAATTATCTATTCTCATAAAGTAAATATGGTCAGGCCCATAGATGCATATTACTTGTAACAAAGTGTTGATGGCATTACAAAATTGATCATAAGTACTTAGAAATATAGGCGAAGCGTAAAGGAAGCTCCTAAATCTTTCCTTTTCCAACTAGTAGGACAATGCTGGTGGGGAGAAATGGGAACACAGAGCAGAGTAACATTTTACGCTCACGTTTTTGCCTATTCGGTGTGGTGCAACGTAAGTGTCGGCTAATATGTGCCAAGAAAACAAACGTGGTACCGTCATGTAAAATTATATTATTCGACAATTAAGCAAAATCACTCCTCGTTATTAGACAATAATTGGCACATTAAAACACAATCAATTTCATTATTTGGTCATTTATGATACCTTTTAACAAAAAAAAAACAGACAGTAAAATTGTATAATAAATAACATAATTTACAAATAATAAATTAAAAAAACCAAGCCTGTGCATCGGAACTAATTAATGTCAATACAAACCACAAACCATACAAAGATACTTCACAAGATTTTTCGTGCTCTGTGATACAAACCATGATGTCCCAATGTTTTTAAGTAAAACAAAAAACAAATTCAAAAAACAAAAACACATAAATTAGGTAAACTTAATAATTACGTTATATCTATGTTGTAAAGTAAACATTTTTGTAAGTCTTACATCAGTACAAACAAACACAATAATTAATAGCTGCACATAGTTTGCAATAAACGCACGATAAACTGTTCACTCCAAAATACTAAACTAAATGTTTAGTAATTTCGAGTGTAAATAAATTAAAACCTTAATACCTATAATTAGATGTATGTATTGCATTTTGACTCATACGAAAAGTATAAATAAATTTTATTATTGACGCACTATTATTGTTCAGTGGGTCTAGTCCGAGTTTGATTTCGAAAACTTTCGATACTCACGACTGAGATGCTGTGTCATTTGCATCAGTTTTTTTGCATAGAATATATAAATCAATCGCTAACGGCGCTTTTTTCTTATATGTTGGCTCCACACATAGTGTATTTAGTCAGTGTCAAGTATTGTAATTTTTCATCGTTATAAAATATATCACGTAAGGTCTTAGTCATAGTCCACTCTCCAGTCTAAGTCAGGTAGTCGTAGTCCAGTCTAAGTCATGCTCCAGTAAAGTGATGGCAATTTTACTAGAAGCTTCTATGGAATTTTGGAAGCAACACGAAAACTCACGTTTCTCCACATTATATCACTTGCCCACACTCATGCTCGTAATTTAGCACTTAATGCGTAAAACGCCACCAATTTTAAACATTAATACTGGAAAAAGCACAAGTTTTGAGAAATAATACAATGCAACGGCGTGAACATTTCCGCGTTCCCGCCAAAACTTCTAGCGACGCTTTTCGTGAAACCATAAAAAACCGTCGAAATATTTATATATAGGTACTCTGTGAAAAACACAAATGACACACACAGCTGATTGCTGATTGCTCACCGGATGGTGAGTGTCGAGACTTTTCGAGAGCAAACATATGCAAACCACGGACTAGGCCCGCTGATCTTTGAAATATTAGCCTCAACGCTTGACTAAGGCACAATTCAAGTTCTTTTCAGTCAGCAATGTTTTTCCTAACATCAAAACCTATACAAAAAATATTAAGCTCATTTATTAGACGTAAAAACAAATACATATTTAAAAGGTTTGTTCGAAAAAGATCTGTTGAGATTCAAAGATTTACAGTCGATACAAGTCTTCCAAATATTTAAGAGCGTTTAAAAACGTCTGATAGTATTGGTCTACATTTTACATAATTCAAAGCCAACTTGCCTTGCTTGCTTGATTTATAAAAATATATAATTACAATGTAGGTGGTTACTAGATATGGCAACACAAGATTAATATCAATATAACATGCATGATCGATAATCAAAACCATACGTTTTAGTACTGGGCAGAAGTCTTAAATCTTTCGATATTTTTTAAATATCTATCGATTACCTACATTACTAGGGCTTGTTGATCAAGAAAATTGAGCAAAGCCTTTAAAATGCATTGAACTCTTTAGAATACTTTAATTGCAGTTTATAAAACACGCTTTCAGACACCTTTCATTCAAAAAAAAAACAAAGTCTTGAGAGAATGAGGTAGAAATCAAAATGTAACGGCGGTAGCGCTAAATTACACAATTAAGGCCCGTCAATACGTGCATCCTATCTCGCTCGCGCATTACGTCATTTTTGAAGTTATTTATTTACTTACACAAAACAACAAAATCACATTAATCCACAAGTTTTCATACATAAAAACCGTTTGACTCTTTTTAAATGATTGATTTAATGAAATTGTTTTGTTGAACATTCGTGATGTTATTTTTAAGATTTTTCTACGGATATCTTTTACACAAATAAATTCAACCATTTAATAACTTTAAAAATGTCGTATACTGGCCTTAATTAAATAAATAGACACTATTTATACAACGGCATCTAGCACATACAAAAGCAAAGCGAAAACCTATAGAGAGACGAAATGGCAAAAATAAGATCTCGAATGAGATTCATGCAACTTGACTCAATTTGTATCGAAAAATGTTTGAAATTTCATAACATTAAAAAAATGAACCTTGGCTGCGGCACCCCGTAACTTGTTCCGTACAAAATATTGAAACAAGTATTGTTTATCCTGTTCTCATAAAACGGGGGTAAAAAATACGAAAGGGCTAACTACCAATAAGTGGCAAAGGATCTTCAAACCCTCATAACCTCTAAGCTCCCACCTAACCTTCTAGCAAAAACATTTTTACTATACCTTCTATCCGCGATGACATATAGACAGTACAAATGCTTTAGCCTACAGAATATAGGAATCGTGTGTATGCCGTTAATGTGGATTTGTTTGACGAAGAAGTATTGCATGAATGAAGTATACGTGCATCTTCTATCTCGCTCGCGCGTTGCGACGTTTTTGAAGTTTTTAAATGGTAGAATTTAGTTTTGGTAACTGAGAAAATCATTAAACATAACATCACAAATATTCAACAACAAAATCACATAAACCCACAAGTTTTCATACAAAAAAACAGGACAACACGAAAAGAACCTTTTGATTATTTTAATGTATTAAAACTTGTTTGGATTAATGTAATTTTTTTTATAAACATTTTTGATGTTATTTTTTATGGTTTTTCAACGGCTAATTGAATTCTACCATTTGTTAACTACAAAAATATCGCAGTTCGTGAGCGAGATAGAGGAGCACTAAATACGGACATACTCTAATTCTATGCGTTTATTCGAGATGTGTGATCTTTCGTCAGGATTCGGCTTATTTACAAAACACCAACAAACTTTCATTACACTTATCTTCCGTCCTTTTGGCGCATATCCAGAAACGACAAGAACTGAAGCTGAACAGTCAAATTAGCGAGAATCAGGGTTGGATTGGTTGAGATAACTTTCCTGATGAGATTCCATTTAGTCTTCTTTATCTTCAACAGCTGATAAGAACATCTTTTGACATGTGTGGGTGAATTGGGCTGAAAACGGAAATAAATATGTACGTACGTACTACGATCAAGGATATGGCTGTTTCCAAATTCATTTATATTTAGGTGAACATGTTATCCATGTCCTTTACAAACTATTTAGGCTGTGGGTTCGATTCCTACCCAGGGCCATTATTCCGTATCGATTCCTTACTTCGAAACCACGCGAATTCCTTGTCTTACATAAGAAATCTGCAAAACTCTATTCTCTATGAAACGAAAACAAAACCGCGCGAAATGAATTTGGAATTGGCGCGATTTGAACTGTCAAAAATCGTATATTTTACCGAGACGCGTTCCGAAACATCAACACATCAAAAGATATGACCACTTATGTCAATATATTTTATTCAAAATAAAGATAACTTTAATGTAAAGTGAAGGTATATCTGACGCTGTGACACGATTTGATAACGACGTGGTTTCATATCGTGTGGAATCTGTGTTTCCATAGAGAATAACCGCCCGGGACAAACATTTGTGTGCTGAACATAGATGTTTGTTCTGCGTCTGGGTGTTATATTGTATTCTATGTATGTATTTACAAACAAAAAAATTGTATATAAGTATTGTTTCAGTTATCTGGTTCCCATAGTACAAGCTATGCTTAGTTTGGGGCTAGATGGCGCTGTGTGAAATGTCCACACATATTTTTTATTTATTTATTTTTTATTTTTATTAACACACTGTTGCATAGCAAATTATGTTTAACTGTTTATTGTTTGCCAAGGAACATTGTTAATGTAGGACCAACCTTCATTGTTCTAATTTTTTATGCTAAAAAATGACATGACTTGCTAGTTGTTCATCTAATGTTAAGCGACACGACCACCCCTTATCAATTATTATTTTACCTTACAAAAATACCAAAATACCAAAAACAAACTTTGTTCAATCCCTGTTTTGTTAAATTAATTATTTCTGAATTTATTTCCACAAATCCTTGTTAGATGCTCGGAATTATTGAGCTCCCAATCGGATTCAAACCCACAACTCGCACACTGAAGTCTACCTAACCCATTAAAACTAATTAGCACTTACTGGATAGCTCAGCAACCCATTTAGGTTTGTTCTTGATCAGTGCGAAGTAAACCGGAACTCCGGCGAGAGTAATCAGGACGCCGGCGACTACTGCAACTGGCTCGCTAACAATCGGTACCACCAACAAAACAATGGAAACGGACACAAACACGATTGGCATCCATAATTGAACCTAAAAGAGATATCGGCTTTAAAGATCTGTGGGCAGTATGGATTCTGATTGGGGATGAGCCTCACTCTGATAAGGGGATAAAACTCACTCTGATAATATGAGGCTCCAACTTAAGTATAAGATTTACTGTTATCGGGATAAGATTCACTGTGATGAGTGATACAACTCCCTCTGGGCTTGAAGTCTGCTATTTCGATTCATGTGTAATTGTGTTACAATGGTTCATGAATGGTTCCATAATGACAGATTTTGACACTAAGAGTAGTCTACATATGGTTTGGGGACTACTATTAATGTCAGAATCTGTCATTATGGTACCATTCATGAACCATTCATGAACCAACCATGACACAATATGTGACTTTGATAATAAGGTTCACTCTAATAGCGAATACAACTCGCTCTAATAGGGGGGATAAGAATCGCTCTTATAAGGGACAAAACTCATTCTGATGGAGCTAACTCACTCTGATAGGGCGTGGAATATCAGGCCGTTTGTAACGTAACCACAGCACTGCACTGCAACTGAGTGTCGTAAAGAACGCCTCCACAAATGTGCAGTAAGTGATCAGTGTTGTGAGATTGCTCGGAATCAACATTATCAGTGACACCGTCATCTGTGTAACAACGAAACCGTAGTTGTAGATATGTTTGTCTCTTTTGTAAATATCTACAAAAATATATTAGGCCTAATTTTGAAGGCTTTAGTTGACAGTTTTAAATATGCTAAAAATATATTCGTCTGTTACATTGCCGTCTATTCGACAAGGACAGAAACAGTTTTAGGAACTTTAGATCTGTCAACTAAAGCCTTTAAAATTGGCTCCATTATCGGTCTCTTTCTTTTATTTTTAGCCAATCAACACATGATTGTAGATCCCGACTCGGCATTATAATTATACAAGACTTTATATGTGTAAAAGAGCAAGAACCAATATGGGGTAGTTAATTAAAGGTACTATGAAAATACTAATAGGAGTATTATAAACTTTACGTAGTACTTTAAAACTAGTTTTATTACTGTTTACTATTACGATATCGATTAGATGGAACATGAAAGAAAGAGACCAATATATTAGGAAAAATGTAATGTAATCCACAGTGGACGCATCAGGTTGTAGATGTGTGTAATACAAGATCTCGACGCAACACAATTAACAAGAATATATTATGAAAAAAAGAAATCGGAACTTCTTTTTATCAACGATAGGTTAAACCATGGGGTCCCATCAGGTATAAATGAAAAATAGCCCGAACGTGAAAAAAATGTAGTGATCGCGTCGTGAGCGCTACTAATTAGTGTCCAGTGTATTCATTTGGCCCAATACTTCACCAACACACAATAATAGTCGCTTGATAATCTTGCGTTATGCAGAAATAAAATTATTTGTAAAATAGCCCGCGTTATTCCGTTGTATGGGATGAGGCATCCGTACTGTAGGCATTATATTATCTGGGGTTAAACATACCACCAACAATAACTAATCTATGGAAACTATACAACTGACTTACAAAACAATTTTAGGAAGTATATATTTTGAAATGGACAGGCCACATCGCTCCTAGAACTGACAACCGATGGGGAAGAAAGGTTCTCGAAGGCGACCACGAACTGGAAGACGCAGCGTAGGCCCTGCACTAGATGGACCGACGAACTGGTGAAAACCGCGGGGAGCCGATGGATGCAGGAGGCGAATCGCCCAAGGTGGCACTCTATGGGATCTCTATGGGAGGCATATGCCTCCCTCATAGAATCAGTGGACGTCTTCGGGATATTGTTGACAATGATACTTTAAAAAAATAAAAAAATGGTATGTATTTAAAGATATAACTCACAAGAAAGACAAGCGATGGCATGGGTGACAGACACTTCGTGTTAATATGGGCCAGCAGTTCTGGCATGTGACCGTTCCTCGCTCCAGCGAAGCACATTCTCGACGATGCCATGATGTGTACGGACAATCCTCCCAAAATAGCGATGGCCACTAGAGTCGGCATCGCCCACTTCAGCCAACCAAGCGCCACGACTGAGAAATCCTGTAAATAAACACTTAATTTAGTTTCTGATGAAAATATCTATAAAAGGTTGTAATTTTATCGTGTTTACTATGCAATCACAGAACACCTGTTATAGTACAAGTACCGAAAAACATTTAAGAAAGAAGACCACAAAATACTATTACTTACTAAAGTTTACAGTGTAAAATGTCCGAAATAAAAGTCTAGTCTAGTTCTGACTTCTCCCGAGAAGAAGACAACATTTTTTGAAAGCTTAAAGGTCACAACTCATTAGAACTACCCGGCACCCACTCTGCACCACCTCGCCTTCTACGGCTAGTATTCTTTATTATGAACTTGTATGCGCTCACTATATCAACGACGTCCATTGGTTGAACGCGTGACGTTTATTGTTGATAGCGCGGCGTCCGCACGGGTGGAGTGGATGCCGGGTGGCTCTAGTGAGCTATGACCTATGAGCTCATATAAAATATACCAGATTTTTATATTCAGTATTTCTCAAGTTATTAATAAAAAAGGCAAAATAATAAATCGTGAGGATTTATGATAATTGACGTGTAACAACCGTTTGGAGTCAAAAATGTATTAATAAATAGGTCCATTAATCAATGGATTATTAAATATACCGAACCGTAGGCCGGCCCTTCACTAGGTGGACCGACGATCTGGTGAAAGCCACGGGGAGCCGATAGGTGCAGGCAAAAAACCACTCAAACTAGCGCTCTGGAGCCTACGTTCAGCAGAGAACATCTCCATACTGTTGATGATGGTTCATGACCCCAAGTGAGGAACATGTTGGCTTCTATCAATATGTAATAGTATAACTTACGCTAGGCTTTTATGACGTGTCACGTGCACTCACCACAGCAATAGCCTCCGTGGCCCTAACTCCAACCGGGCCGAGCACAGCCAGGTAAGAAACATTAGCGAAAAGGTAGATCAACGTCACCATCGGCAGAGACAAATATATAGCTCGGGGCAGGTTCACAAAAGGATTGCGCAGTTCCTCTGTCATAAAGTTTAAGTAGCTCCTGCAAAGAAAATTGAATAGATATCGTGATATCGTGTGTTATTGAGAAAACTATTCGGATGTAACCAAGAAAATAATGTTTTCTCACTTCCGCCGTTTATCCTAAGTGTAGTGGAAGTGAGATAGCAATAGAAATGTCTATACTAAATTCAGATCTTTATCGAAACGCGTTACTCAGTTCAGCAATTTGATTTCGTTGTAAAGCATCTCAATACTGCACAGGTTAATGCAAAACAGCAATTTAAAAAAGTACCGAGGAGAATGTTGCTGTCATTCACTGAAATGAAATGATAATTCCCTGGATCTCCCAGTTGGCTTTTACGGCATCCACAGGAAGATATGGGATGGTCCTATTCTTACACCTCCGGTCCTCCGGGACCGCACGGCATGATGATATTTTCGACAACCTTTTGTCAGATTTTGCTCATATTTGAAACACTTGAAATCAAGTACGCATGTTTCTGCCAAGTACTATCAAAATTGGCCAATAAATATCGCCGAAGAAAAAAACACTACACGAGAAATACACTGTACGTGAGTACGTCCATCCGGACCGATGATTCGAGAGCAAAAGCAGCGACTTTCGCTCGGACAATAATGTGAATAACATATTTATGTTTATTTCTTATAAAAAATAATTAACATTATTATAAAGTATACTTGTTATTTATACGCCTCACCATCCAGAATATGAGAAGATGCCCGAATAGAATGCCACCGACCAATCACTGACCGACGTTTTGGTGCCGGCCCAGCCGTCTTCGAAACTCTCAGTATTACCTGAAGGACGTAACGATAAATACTTTTATTAATTTAACTGGATGATTATAGAGCATCGCTATGTGTTAAAAAACCTCACCTTGGTTAGTAGCAAGTATACTATTATCCCCGATAATATAATACAGTACAGATGCCTCATCCCATACAACGGAATAACTCGGGCTATTTTACGAATTATATTATTTCTGCATAACGCGAGCTTATCAAGCTACTTTTATTGCGTGTTGTGGGACTATCGTCGTCGTAGTTCCTGGGTCCCTCGATACAGGGAATCCTAGTTAAGGTTCAGGATCTATGTATGTGATTGTATAAAAAAATTACCTTTGGCCAACCAAACGGCCCCACCAAGTATGATGATGACAAGCGCCGATATTTTCGTAAACATGAACACATTCTGTATTTTCGTTGTGAATTTCACGTTATATGCATTGATGAACGTGAAAAGACCTAAAATAGTAAAAAAAATAACATTATTACACTTTAGTATTAAAAATTTATTATCATTATTAAAAGTAATCATGGCAAGATTCTTCAAATCGTTAAGATGAATATGTTGATCAACAACCATTTTATTGAACGGAAATGCGACGTTTCGTTCATGTGGGTGGGTATGTTAGGGCTAGCAATTGGTTTCTTGATGTACAAATAGTAAATAAATAAACATAATTATGATAACAAGTATATTTTTGGAATAAAACATCATATTAAAAAAACCGAAAGAAAGGTGTAAGTCTGATGATGACAAGCGCCGATATTTTCGTAAACATGAACACATTCTGTATTTTCGTTGTGAATTTCACGTTATATGCATTGATGAACGTGAGAAGACCTAAAATAGTAAAAAAAATAACATTATTACACTTTAGTATTAAAAATTTATTATCATTAAAAGTAATCATGGCAAGATTCTTCAAATCCTTAAGATGAATATGTTGATCAACAACCATTTTATTGAACGGAAATGCGACGTTTCGTTCATGTGGGTGGGTATGTTAGGGCTAGCAATTGGTTTCTTGATGTACAAATAGTAAATAAATAAACATAATTATGATAACAAGTATATTTTTGGAATAAAACATCATATTAAAAAAAATCCGAAAGAAAGGTGTAAGTCTGATGATGACAAGCGCCGATATTTTCGTAAACATGAACACATTCTGTATTTTCGTTGTGAATTTCACGTTATATGCATTGATGAACGTGAAAAGACCTAAAATAGTAAAAAAAATAACATTATTACACTTTAGTATTAAAAATTTATTATCATTATTAAAAGTAATCATGGCAAGATTCTTCAAATCGTTAAGATGAATATGTTGATCAACAACCATTTTATTGAACGGAAATGCGACGTTTCGTTCATGTGGGTGGGTATGTTAGGGCTAGCAATTGGTTTCTTGATGTACAAATAGTAAATAAATAAACATAATTATGATAACAAGTATATTTTTGGAATAAAACATCATATTAAAAAAACCGAAAGAAAGGTGTAAGTCTGATGATGACAAGCGCCGATATTTTCGTAAACATGAACACATTCTGTATTTTCGTTGTGAATTTCACGTTATATGCATTGATGAACGTGAGAAGACCTAAAATAGTAAAAAAAATAACATTATTACACTTTAGTATTAAAAATTTATTATCATTAAAAGTAATCATGGCAAGATTCTTCAAATCCTTAAGATGAATATGTTGATCAACAACCATTTTATTGAACGGAAATGCGACGTTTCGTTCATGTGGGTAGGTATGTTAGGGCTAGATATTGATTTCTTGATACATGATTTCTTGATGTACAAATAGTAAATAAATAAACATAATTATGATAACAAGCATATTTTTGGAATAAAACATCACATTAAAAAAATCCGAAAGAAAGGTGTAAGTCTGTATTTAGCCTCACAAAAGCCGACATTTTGAAAAATTTAAAAAATAATATAGCGTGGTAAACTTTACAGTTGAGCTAAAAATTTCCAGGTGTTCCAAAGTTCAGTAGTGATAAACATATACACACACAAAATTTAACATAATAACTAATATTAGAAGGAGATAAATACTTACATATAGTAGCAGCTGCTATGAGCTTTTGGCAGATGGGATCAATAGGGCAGTCCGGGAAAATGGGATCCAGAATATTGCTTGCAAATGTCAGTGACATTATTGCATTGGTGCTAGGGCTGGAACAAATAGAAAATAACATTATTAAATTAATCTATATTAATATAGGTTAATTTTAACTATTATTAAAGCCTTTTTGTTAGGGCCTAATTTAAATCACGGAATTCCCGTACAATTATTTTATTTGGATTAAATGAAATTAAACTGAAAATAAATTAAAATTTATGTTTACAATTTTTTTGTTACTATTTTCGTTTTGCATTGATAAATAGTCAAAAAATAATCATTATACAGGTCAATACTAAATTACACCCACCGAATAACACGCTCCTGCATTATTGCGTAATATACCAAAAAAGGATTACAGTTGTTAAGCCAAGATTTAACCCATTATGTCACAAAAATATCAAGACTAGAAGGACATTGGAAGAACAAAAGTTTTTTGTTTAAATGATGTGCATTACACCCTATAAGGTGCCCAGTAAATTAAAAATAACCTTGTATTCAGGGTGAATGGTTTGTCGATCAATTCCTTTCAGCATGTTCACACATACAATGTGTCAATGGCACAGAGCAAAAATAAAACGCTTTCTACACGAAGTGTCATTTGTTTCATAGCTCTGTGGTCAATGCCCTAAGCATTTTGATATGGTATGTTTTTTATCATAATTATAATACAATATAACTTATACAAATTTTTACAGGAATACTTGTAATTGTCTGTACACATCCTTCATTTATTTAAAAGGGTTTTGTTACTCCCTGTAGTTCATAGACTATTCCTTAAGATTATAGTAATACCATAATCCCAGTTTAGATTACTATTAAATCATATCAATTCTTGTAACCATTATTTTAACAAGCATATATTGCACCATCTTGTTATTTGAGACACTCTTTTCAATGTTTTACAGCTTTTCAACTTAAGTTTAACCAATGGGATTGTGCACCAAATATCCATTAATTTCCAACTACAGTTTGAACACGCTATGACTATAAAAAAAACAATAAAAATGTAACTAGAACACTCACACAAATACCAAATTTGCATCCCAGAGGTAGAGAAAAGCAGGCAGCGGGCCATAAGCTTCATTGATGTAATGGTAGTCTCCACCACTCTGGGCTAATGTAGTACCTGTAATATAGAATTGCAAAACATATGTGCATTTTAGTAACAAATTATATGAATAAAAAGTAATTGTTTTTAATTGCAAAACATAATCAAACCCAGAAGCGAATAGTGAATCAAATATGGAAGATTTCTCATCACACAGTAGGTGTCCACTATTGATATATTGTATGAGAGCATGGTCAAAAATGTTTCATATATGTACAAAAATAGCCTAGATTACATCTATAATAATTACTAGTTTTTTCTTGTTTCATTTGCAATAGGTGTGAGTATTTTGAGTCAGGAATCTACAATATATTATTTTTATTACATTGTATTATAATAATTACCAAGTTCAGCATAGGACAGGGCTCCGAGAGTTGCCAGACCTCCACAAGTAGCCCATACCACCAAAGCACCCCACACTGACCCAGTTTTTTCCAAGACTTCCTTAGGAGATATGAAGATACCACTTCCAAATATTATTCCCAAAATTATGGCTACTCCTTCCAGCAGACCCAACTGCTTACGCATTTTCACTTTATGCTCCGACATTTTAGTAATTTTCTTTAAACCAGTCTTGAACACGGTGGTAGGTGAACTACTTTTTGACTGCTTTCGTCTAATAGCCTCTATTTAGTAACACACAGAGCCCACGTAAACCATGCACGCCGGGCGCATTAACCTTTCACATTTGCAAATAAACATTCAAGAGTACTTAGAATGAATTAACTAAATTGATTGATGGCAATGTACGTATGAATTAAGAACCACGGTTTTAATTAAATAAAGTAAGAAACAGCTGTTAACTAATAAAGTACCATTTTTTTACGAGAAAATAAACACAGTACAAAATAGTCTAATCACAAATTCACATAAAAAAAACCAAGGCACCAGTGTGGCCAGCTAAAAATGTCAGATTCTGCCCCAAACCAAATAAGGTATAAATGAGGCGTTTATTAATAAAATGAAAATGTAATCTGAGTGTGACGCAATGACGCAATAGATGACGTGTAATAGTTTGACCACAAACTCTGTCAATGTCAATGTTTTAACCTAAGCTAACAACTCTAATTCTGAGTTTTGGCGTGAACGCGGAAATATTCATGTCATTGCATTGTGCCAGTAGGTAGCAAACCCAACATGTTGGCAGAATTGCAGTGAAATGCAATGCTGATGCATTGTTGAGCCAATTAAGTGAGTCAGCATTTTGGTCACGCGTCACATCAACATCAACCAGGCACTCGGATAGGCTTTGGAAAACACGGTGAGCTCCCGGTTGGGGTCTCAAGATCAAATGGCTCAAATATGTAACTGTTATCGAGATTACTATATTTATTTGCGCTGCTTTAGCTGCCCAGCCGAATTAACCGTGGCGCCGGCCCTAACGTGTGTCTTGGGAAGGTGTGATGGCGCCCAGGGAACCAGAGTCATTCCGTTAGTTCCTTACCATCATCACGCATGAGACCATTCGGTTCGGGAATGTTGCAACATTGGCGGTGGTAAAAGCCCGGCAAATGATGTCATGTCATTAAGACTATCGTGGCGCAAAATTGAACTAGCACTTTTCAAACACGAGAGTCCATGATGACTGAGCTGATCAATTGAAGTATTGCATTTATACATTCCTGCCGTGTGGTCCCGGTTACGAATAGGACCACCCCATCTCTTCCCGTGGGTGCCGTAAAAGTCGGCTAAGGGAACGTCCAGGGAATGGGCTGCAGCATTCTCCTTGGTCTCCACCATCATAATCTACTGCGATCACCAAGCCGCCTGCCAAGCGTGGTGATTATGGCAAACCCCCCCCCCCCCCTAATGACAAGCACAAACAATAACGGCCCCCAGTCCCCGGCGGCTCTACTATCCCGTGGCTCCGGTAGCGGTCATGGTAACGGCAGGGCAGGGGGTGCGAAGAATCACCGGAAGACGCCCGGCTACCAACCCCACCAAACACGACCCCTGGCCCTGGCAACTTATAACGTGCGCACGTTGAGGGCTGACGAAAGGATGGTCGAATTGGAGGAGGAGATGAGTAAGTTACGCTGGGATGTAATGGGATTGTCAGAAGTCCGAAGACAGGGACAGGACACGATAATCCTAAATTCCGGTAACTTATTCTTCTACCGGGAGGGAGACCAACTTTCCCAAGGTGGTGTCGGGTTCCTCGTCCGCAAGTCTCTCGTCAACAACGTGATCAAAGTCGACAGCGTGTCGACCAGGGTAGCGTACCTGATACTCAGAATAACCAAACGGTATTCGTTGAAGGTCATCCAGGTATACGCACCGACCTCGGCACACTCCGACGATGAAGTAGAAGCTATGTATGAGGATATATCCGAAGCCATGCATACTTCCGAAACATACTTCACCGTTGTGATGGGAGACTTTAATGCGAAGTTGGGCACAAGGAATGGCGATGAGCTGAGAGTGGGGCCATTTGGATACGGGCAGCGGAACCCTCGGGGACAAAGGCTGGCTGACTTCATGGAGAAGGAGGGCCTCTTTATGATGAACTCCTTCTACAAGAAGCGGCCATCCAGGAAGTGGACGTGGATAAGCCCCGACGGTTCCACGAAAAATGAGATAGACTTCATGATGACGACCAAGAAGCGAATATTCGATGATGTCTCTGTGATCAGCAAGGTGAAAACCGGTAGCGATCACCGTATTGTAAGAGGCACATTGAATATCAATGTCAAGCTTGAAAGGTCGCGTCTGGTGAGGTCTACGCTCCGTCCAAACCCTGTCCAAATCCAAAACCCCGAAGGCTTTCAGCTGGAACTCCAAAATCGCTTCCAGTGCCTTGCCGATTGCAACACAGTGGACGAGTTGAACAACGGGTTGGTGGAAACTGTCCAAGCTGTTGGAGCTGAGTTCTTCAAGACCCAACGCCGAAAGAGGACTCAGAAACTCTCAGGAAACACTCTTAAATTAATGGCAGACCGGAGCGAAATGAAACTACAGTCTTCAGTTGATATGTCAGCCTACGGTGAACTCAATAGACGTATCTGGAGTTCCATACGACACGACTTGCGTGCTTTTAGTACTTCACGTATTGAGGCCGCAATTGAGCGGAACCAAGGCTCTAAGGTGTTCGCAAAAGATTCGTCTATTGGGCAAAGCCAAATGACAAAACTGAAGACCGAGAATGGTAGTGTCATTTCATCCAAGCCTGAGATCCTGAGAGAGATTGAGAACTTCTATGGACAGTTATACACCTCGACACGTGAGCCCGCTACTAACACAGCTAAGGACACCAGAGCCAAGTTAGTCCGACACTATACCGAAGATATCCCGGACGTCAGCCTGTACGAGATTAGAATGGCCCTCAAACAGCTTAAAAACAACAAGGCGCCAGGTGAGGATGGAATTACGACCGAACTTCTGAGAGCGGGTGGTAGACCGCTACTTATAGTCCTCCAGAAGTTATTCAATTCTGTCATCCTTGAAGGTACAACGCCGGAGGCATGGCACAAGAGCGTGGTGGTGCTCTTCTTCAAAAAAGGTGATAACACCTTATTGAAGAACTATAGGCCCATCTCGCTCTTGAGTCATGTGTATAAGCTGTTTTCGAGGGTCATTACGAATCGTCTCGCACGCAGGTTTGATGAATTCCAGCCTCCCGAACAAGCCGGTTTCCGAAAAGGCTTTAGCACCATAGACCACATCCATACGCTACGCCAGATTATACAGAAGACCGAAGAGTATAATCGGCCGCTATGCCTAGCGTTTGTGGACTATGAGAAAGCCTTCGATTCAATCGAGACTTGGGCGGTGCTGCAGTCCTTACAGCGATGCCAAATT
The DNA here is from genome assembly GCA_963580505.1 of Ennomos erosarius. Lineage (NCBI taxonomy): Eukaryota > Metazoa > Arthropoda > Insecta > Lepidoptera > Geometridae > Ennomos > Ennomos erosarius. Next base: position 3,184,272 of record OY756977.1, read on the forward strand.
GACTATAGGTATATCGAAGTGTTGAAGTGTTTGTACAGTAAGGCCACTATGTCAGTCCGACTACAAGACCAGAGTACGGAACAGATCCCATTGCAGAGAGGCGTGAGACAGGGAGACGTTATTTCTCCGAAACTGTTCACAAACGCATTGGAGGATGTTTTCAAGCTCTTGGAGTGGAAAAGATGTGGCATCAACATAAATGGCGAGTATATCACTAACCTTCGTTTTGCCGATGATATAGTCATAATGGCGGAGTCGCTCGATGATCTCAGCACCATGCTCAACGACCTCAGTAGAGTCTCCCGACAGGTTGGTCTTAAGATGAACATGGACAAGACGAAAATCATGTCAAATGCCCATGTTCCACCTATACCGGTAATTGTTGGGAACGATACTCTCGAAGTTGTCGACAAATACGTCTATCTAGGGCAGACTGTCCAATTGGGTAGGTCCAACTTCGACAAAGAGGTCGCCCGAAGAATCCAACTCGGCTGGGCAGCGTTCGGGAAGCTTCGACCTATCTTTTCGTCCAAAATACCACAAAGCCTGAAAACAAAAGTTTTCAATCAATGTGTGTTGCCAGTGATGACTTATGGAACTGAGACGTGGTCTCTAACTGTTGGCCTCATTACTAAGCTCAAAGTCGCGCAACGAGCTATGGAGAGAGCAATGCTCGGTGTTTCCCTGCGAGATAGGATCCGAAATGAGGAGATCCGCAGGAGAACTAAAGTGACCGATGTAGCTCTTAGGATTGGCAAGTTGAAATGGCAATGGGCAGGCCACATCGCTCGTAGAACTGACAACCGATGGGGAAGAAAGGTTCTCGAGTGGCGACCACGAACTGGAAGACGCAGCGTAGGCCGGCCCCCCACTAGGTGGACCGACGACCTGGTGAAAGCCGCGGGGAGCCGATGGATGCAGGAGGCGAGCAGCCGCTCTAAGTGGCGCTCCCTGGGGGAGGCCTATGTTCAGCAGTGGACGTCTTCAGGCTGTTAATGATGATGATGATGATGATTTATACATTACTGCACATAATACTCAACTGCTTTAAGATAGGACAGGTGGTTTCAAGATGGTTACATCGGTTTCCACCAAATATCAAATGAACTTAATAGTAATAAATAATAGCAAAGAGTATATAATACATAATAGTAATAAAAATACACATAATAAGGCGTTTAATTAAAAAAAAGTAATTTTATAAAGACCCGATAGATGGCGTTACAATGGAGGTTTTACAATCTGTCATTGTTAAGATAAATAAATTATGTATCGAGTTTAGTATCCCCTAATTATTTTATGTAAGGCATACTACTCTAATGGCTTTCTATCGACAAATCGACAACGTACTCTGTGATCCACTCAACTGAATTCCTTGCACTCTGTGGTTTGAAACTACTACCATGTTTGAAATACATCGTAACTACGCCATCTAGTAACAGAAGCGGAACTAGTTTTATTTTAAATAAAACGCCTCCATATATTTTCCACCACCATATATATTTTCTGATACAATATGCCAAGGTATAAATTTGAGGGTGTGATCCGCCGAAATGATAGAAACCTGCCACAAATGGTTACACTGCAAGGCACACACGGTTATCTTATCTATCAATGTCAATGTCATCTCCTTGACAGTATGGGTGGGTTCCAGTTGGACTGGATTTTTGATAATTTTACCACAGATATAAAAATTTTACGATATTTTTCATTACTAGGTCTAGGACTTAGATAAGGGAATATTAAGGATGCGCTACCAAGGTGTTTGTTTATACAACCCCATTTGGTGGAGATATTATGGCGAGCACCAAAGAGTGTATAGTAAATAATAATAAATAAATATGTGTGGACATTTCTAAAATAATGAGGGCCATTATTTTAGTGTTTTCAACATGACGTTTGTATGCAATCGCCGCCATTTTGTGCATTCAAAGTACCGCAAGTGATGTGACATGTTTCATATCCTTGTTTCATAATCTCTACCCCATAGACTTGCCCCCGTATTCCAAAACAGTTCTCCAAAAATCTTTCACTTGACTTCTTGACTTTGAGGGAAACTCAAATACATTGCGACGTAACTTGAGTTGACAGTTGCTTTGCTTCTCCCGTTTGAGAAAAATTGACGCAGAAATGTCAAGTTGATTATTTATTTTCAACTAAAAATACCAAAACACAAAAATGAGGTTAATTCGAGGTTGAGTCTAGTGGAGCAATCTCTATGCAACGTCTTAGAATATGGGGGTTAGTAGATACTAACCCTATTCTAACAGACTCTAAAGGTCTAAGGGTATTCGCCCTATTACAGATGTAATAGGGCGAATTCTGTGTCTACCTAGGGTCATGATTCGTTATTACATTTTACTCAATATTACATTTGTTACCAATATGTGCTAATATTGTATGTTTGATTTTTCTATTTATTTATGTTATTTTTATTGTGTATTGTAATGTAGTGTTGTGTGATGTCCTGAATAAATGTATTTTCTTTCTTTCTTTCTTTCTTATTTTGACTGTCGTAAGTGGAACGACTTTTGCTCACATAATGTTTTTGGGCACGTTTTAGTCGAACTTGTATACAGTAGGTACTTACGGAATCCCGCGCCGTATTTTGTTTGTTTGTTTATATTCTGCAGCTAGAGCAAAACTTTATACTGCAATAAATACCACGCGGGATACTGATTACTACTACTCACAGCACAGTGGTAGCGAATAACGCGGCGGTTTGAATAGGTCCTTATTCTGCATGTAATAAAGAACTCCTAGGAAGTTGTTTCTTCACTTCCTTTTAGCTTCCTTTCCCTGCAACCATAAACAGAGAAGAGCTCTCTGCTTGCAATACTCACTTTCACTTTATAAATCTAGGGGCAAGGGCAAGGTACTTAATCAGAATAGGTAGGTAGGTTAGCAATATCAGTAGGGTCAAAGAGTATATAATTTACTACGTAGGAGTAGGGTGAGTAGGAGCTTGCAGCTCACTTCACGCTATTAAATTTGTCTCACACTACAGGTTACGTACCTACCACTACGGCATCAGTCCAATACGTTCTCGTTGTCACTACTAGTGGACCCAAGGGTGTTATACGCATACTCTGTGGACCATAATGTACCTATGTGATTCATGAAAATATCGGTTTCATCTAGGTTTAATTCATTCATCATTTTGTAAGAGCAAGTGCAAATTCCACATATAATTTGTAAAATTCTTAGTGGAGGGCCCAGTGGGATTTGAACCTAGGGGAGTCACTTTATTTGCATGTCGCATAGGTTACCGCTGACTCAAGTCACTCGCCTACCTACTATTAATAAATATTTTTATGATCTATCTGATGCAGTAGTATATCACTCTGATCACAGAATCGATAATATGCCTACTACTTTACTTTATACTACTTAGCTACAAATGACAAATGACTCCATACCACTCTAATACCACCGAATACAGTTAGGAAAATGATTTCATAACATCACCCGAGACTAATGCGGTGGACTCGGGTGAGTATAGTGGAGTAATTTTAATAAAGCCTATTATAGACCTACACTCCAAAACTAAATTCAAAATAGTTTTTTCTCTGTAGTTTACTTACTGTGCTATTTTCAGTAGGTACATCTACATACCTGCTCACAACTCACGAGCACGAAAAGAGTGGTAATTTCTGAGTTCTTTTCTCACGATCCACTTAATACTGCCTCTAGTTTGACTATAAGTGGAATAGGTAGTCAAAGTGTCTAATGATTCAGTAAAATACTGACTGTTATGTTTGCGTCATAATAATTATTGAGGCATTTTATTTTTAAATTAGGTATTAAACCCCCCAAACATGTACATGATAATTAATATACCTATACCTACTCAAAATAAAAAATGCTGTGGAGGCCATGGGCAGTTGGGAGGCCGAAGTGAAGAACTTGGTGGGCGAGCTAGGGCATAGATTGACCGAGAGGTCGGGGACTCCCACTTCGGTGCGTTACTGGTGCAAAGGTAGGCCATTGGCATCCAACGTGACAATACGGCAAGCGTTATGGGCACCTTTGCACCGGGAACAATAAGGGGTGGGTTAGTGGCTTTTGTGTGTTGTGATGTTGTGTAACGTTTTACAATAAATATTTCACAATTATTGTAATTTGAGTTATATTTATTATTGTAACTTAAATTACAAATAATTGACTTTTTGAATAAAAAAAAATAATAAATTCAATGTTTAAACCAAAAAATGAATAAAAAAACAATAAAATTACACAAAGGTTTAAGTAGGTACTTAATTCTACACTGTCGCCAAAATAATGTTTTTATCAGAACATTTTAGGGCTTATTTCAGGGTCTGGATCTGGATAGTATTGAAGCAAATCCGCCACTGGTGCCTCTTGGTCTTCGTAAAAGTCACACGCCAGAAGATATTCTCTCTTGGAATAATCGTCACCTTTGCAAAACATCTCACCTGTTAAATAATAAAACATCAAATTACTTAAACATAACTATTTTACATCTAATTACATTGCATACATATTTAAGGTATTATAATTTCACTCGTTCCACTTGAATGCTCAATTTAGATCACCAGGCCAGGCGATCGAAAAGCACTTGCTATTCCACTGCCTATCCCGGGCTTACAATAATAGCACTCACGCTGTCTTTCTCGCTCTGGAAAGTGGTGACGCTAAAATATAGAAAAGGATAGAGCAGGAGAAGTGCGAGGAGGACTGCGAGTCCTTGCTGAAAGATGTGACTCAACCCTTAGTTTTCTAATGATTTATATTACCTTCTATATCCATAATATGAACAGGAGTTTTTGACTCAAGTGCTCCTACGCAGTAATGTTCTTCAGTCAGATCTGGATGCCAATACATAATTGCGTCTCTGCATGAAGTACCAGCTATAGGCAAGAGAATCCTATCCTGGGAACGGGAAAAGAGGTATAACAGAAAATAGCAGTACGTAGAAAAGATACCAAAAAAACCTAAAGCCTTAAGCCCTTTGACCGTTTGTTCAACCAACCTAACAAACACAAAAAATACAACCGATTTTTATAACATTAAAATATAATAAGGCGAAGGAAGGCAGGCTGCGCCTGACTCCCTTCTATTGCCGTCCCATCCATTCATCCTTTTCCCCTATTTTTTTACCCCTTTCTTCTATCTTCCCTTCGACAGGGTGAGTATATTTTGTGTATTGTTTTTTTATCACTGTTTTTTATTGAAATTAAAATTGATACTTAAACAACAATAATTATAATAAGGAAAAAAAATTTGAATAAAAATTACATCCCTATTGCTTAGGTAAACCGCACTTGGCCGTTTTAGGAAACAAACAGTATTCTAAATGCCATTCTGCATAATCAGCTATAACCATACCAAATTACAGCAAAATCCGTTCAGTAGTTCCAGCGTTATGCGTGTTCAAAGAGACAGACAGACAGACAGACAGACAGAGAAACAAAAAATTCAAAAAACATTGTTTCTGTTTCTATATCGATTAAGAAGCACAATGCAGTCAAAATTCTCCAAAAATACTCATTGTACTGATTTAGCCCAGTTACCGTTTTATTATATGTATTTGTTGATTGACTAATCATTGGTTGTGATTGTTTCTAGAAAATAAGAATAATCAATAAACTTTAAACTTACCTTGCATATAATTTTATTGTTTACAATAGGCTCTTTGACTTCGCCAGTACAGAAGAATTTTCGTTTCTTTCTCATTATTAAAGTGCTTATTTCGAGAACAGTTTTGATGCTATTTCCTATTAACATGAATGATAATTAGATAAATGACGCTGACATAGGCAAAGAAAGAAGAGGTGGTTATCGGGGTGATTTTCCAATACGGTTAGGTATCTAAATAAGAAATTATACAATCATATTAAGTTGGTAGGTACCTGAGACAGTAACAATAGTATCCTAGGTAGGTAGTAACCTACCTACTTATTCATTTCACTATTCAGTTACCTAATACCTATATTGAATAACCACGCCTATTCCACTGGTATAACTTGCCTTTCCCTCCATTAATAGCCTCGAGTTCACGCATTCCCCTTGCTTGAGTTTCTCTACTGTTTTGTTGTTTCATATAATTTGAAAGTCTGTACATTGCGTCTACAAACTCATCTATAGGACCTAGAATAGAGAACAAGTTAATATTTAGTTTTACTATATGGTTTGACTAGCTGTGCCCTTAATTTCTATCCACATCGGTGCATGGTCTTTGCTCAAATAAGTATAAACACTAAAAAATTGCTTAGGAACTACACAATTTCCGGGATAAAAGTATCGGATCTTAGATAGGTACCTACACTTCATACGCCTTTTACCATGTTGTTTGGTTATTTATAAGTGTTTGTTTGGTGTTTCGTCACTTTTGGTTGGATTGCCGCCTGGGATCCCACGTCTTAACTAACTGCGGTAAGTCCCGCATATTTTCGCGCTAGCCGAGGATCTTTATATAAAATACCACGCAGGATTTCCCGTGCTATCTACAGCTAGCAGCAGTGGTAGCGAATAACGTGCCAGATCAAATAGGTCTTAAGGCTGTGCGCGTACTGTTTGTCTAACTTAGTCCACAGATATTTTGATACTATACAGTACAGTAAGTCCTAGTGAGGACAGCACAGACTGCAGAGCAGGAAAAAAATACGCTTCACCTCCCGATGCGAAGCGCCATTTTTTTCAAAGCTCTGTTTATGTCAATCTAATCCTAACGCGTATTATTTTATTATTACCTGTTCCAAAACTTCCACCATCCAGGTAGTTTAAAAATTGGTAAAATCTCAGCGCTTCATCCGACTCTATCTCATCCATCACAGGTCTCTGAAAAGTTAGTCCTTTCATCAGAGACATTAAGAGGGTATACTTTATTGTATCACACCCGCATTTGGCTTCTCCTCATCGCTTGGCCTGCTGTGGGTTCTAGATTATGTAAGCACAATATGTGTAGGTACTTTACTATAGAGTCTAGCTAGGGTCTATTGATTCGAAATACGTCAGCGACTGACCTGGGGGTCTAGCAAAGATTTGTATCTTCTACTTAGTTTGTGTAGCAAAGATCCCAAACACTAAACGCTAACGCGAAACGCTACTTACAAATGTATTTAAATAAAATAAAATAAATGGAATGACATTTCGGAAATCGCTTACTTTTCCGCAGCTATTAATGTAATTTCTTTGGGAGTTTAGGAGTTAGGGAGTTAAGCAGGGTTCAGACTGGGGCGGTGCCCTGTACGCGGCGGTAGCGATATCCAAGTGGGTACGCGATATTCCGCCTGTTCACACACAAGTGGATAACGCTTAGGGTAGCAAAACCCGAGCAGAACTTTTTCACGATTCAAAATCAACAATTCTCACACCATTCTATCGCAATTTTGTTAACTGAATCACCTCTCAGTGGCCGGGCGCTCGCGTTACCTCGCGGTATGTTCCGCTACTGCGGGCGATAGAGAACTACCGCGCCTATTTGAACAGGGCTTTAGCGTTAGCATTTGGGATCTTTGCTAGACCCCCACCCATCACCGTCAGTGGCGTCAGAACTAAATTTTTATGGTACTACTTCCTGTGGGTATATTGTATCTACTATTCAGTATCCTGGGTACTAAGGGACTTTGTGGAATTGTAAGAATGATTTTGAAATAATAATTATGATTAGACGTATTAGGTACTGAGAAAAGTCTTAGAACATAATCGGTTGCTTATTTTTAATAAGTACGTACCTGCTTCATAGAATTGGCCAGACCGGAAGACTAATAATTATATAACAGTAGGTAATTGGTAGAACATATTTTTAACCAAATTCAATAGGTACAAACAAAATAAACCCAATCACTCTTATAAAAGTTAATTAAGGTTGGTAGTCTTACGAATTTTCCGCTCCATGCTCCAACATCAGAATACAAAGAGTTGACCCGACTAGGCATCCAATCTAACGAAGAGCGTGCTACTAATACCGGATGCTGAAAGCAAATTGAAGAGGTATTACTAGTAATTAGGCATAGTTGAGTTTTACGCAAGTATGGCGATTATCATAATCTACTTTAAAAAGTAGTAGAATAGATAATGAAAACAATCTACTAATAATGGGTACCAAGGACGGCAGTTTGGCAGAGGCAAGTTTTAAATAAAAATTTTGAGAAACCAAAAGCAACGGAAGGATCTTTAACATTTTGATAACGGTTTAAAACTAAACCACCTTGCTCTAAACCTATTAAAAAGTTCTACTAATTTAGAATAGCCTGTTAGTGTATTTTATTACCATTGTTATAAACTCATTGTTGGCTTGTAGATAAGCCTAATTAGGTTATGTAGTATACAATCTGTCCCTATGGAGGCAGTTGCTCCAACTCTAAAAGCCACAGCGCACAAACCCAAACGTCATCAGCTGGAAGACGTCCACTGCTGAACAAGGCCTCACCACATAAAACGCTAGTTTGGATTCTTATAAAATAGGGCCACAATCAATTACCTCGCTTGGGAAGTGGCTTGGCGATTGCAGAAGATTTCAATGCACCGTCAAGGAGATTGCTGCTATATACCTGTATCGACATACGTTGTTTACGGCTATTGACGATGCCGGCACCTGCACGAACAAATAATTAGTCAATCACGTTCATAGTAGGCAGCTGTAATCGTAGTTCAAATTCAATATTTTCTCCCTACCCTCATAGTCGCGTGTCTGCGCATACCCAGGGTCATATACAATACTAGTCTATGCCCAGGGGGTCTAGCAAAGATACCAACCACTAACGCTAACGCCTCACGCTAACTCCAAAATGTATTGAAATGACATTTCGGAAATCGCTAACATTTCCGCAGCGAATGTCATTTCAATACATTTTGGAGTTAGCGTGAGGCGTTAGCGTTAGTGGTTGGTATCTTTGCTAGACCCCCAGGGTATTACTTTTTTGTGGGTTACCTATTAAGTAAAAAGGGCAGACATTTTTATTTATGTCAATTTCCTTATATTATACCAATCATACACGCACAGAGCTATGAAACAAATGACGCTTCGCAGTAGAGAGAAAGCGTTTTTTTTGCTCTGTGATTACACGTACTAGATAATATTGCCTCGTTCTTAGTTATCGATATTAGGTATGGCCTTTTCTAACGAAAACTATCTATAATAAAACGGTCGATATTTCGGCAACCTCAGTCAATGTGTCAATCAACAATATATTTTTCTCTAATCTGTGGTCCACACTCCCCATGAATCGTGCATGAATCTAATCCCGTATTCCGATTCGAGCTGTAACCATGCGGCATCGCTCACAACGCTCACATTGATTAAGGGTTTGTTCCAGTACATGCTAAAAATGCCAAGAAAGGAAAAACGATCACATTCAAACGAGACGTTTTATTAAAAAAAAAACTAAATCTCCTTCTGTTACGCGTACTAACGACGTATTTCAAACATGGTCGTATAATTTCAAACCACAGAGTAGGAGTTTTGGCGGGAACGCGAAAAAGTTCACTTCGTTGCATTGTATTATTTATCAAAACTTGTGCTTTTTCCAGTGTTAATATTCAAAATTAGTGGCGTTTTACGCATTAAGTGCTGAATTGCGAGCATGAGTGTGGGCAAGTGAAGTAATGTGGTGAAACGTGGGTTTTCGTGTTGCTTCCAAAATTCCATAGAAGCTTCTAGTAAAGTTGCCACCACTTTACTAGAAGATGATTTAGACTGGACTTTGACTACCTGACTTAGACTGGACTATGACTATGACTAAGACTTGACTTTACTTACGTGAAATATTCTATAACGATGAAAAGTTACAATACTTGACATTGGCTAGCCATAATCTAAGAAAAAAAACCACAGAGTACAAGGAAATGTCAAATTCAGTTAAGTGGATCAGCCCCCTATTACGAACGAGCTAGCAGCGATGCTGAAGCGCGTCTGCCGCTCAACTGCTGTCACTTTTCATACAATTTTGACAGCAGTTGAGTGGCAGACGCGCGTCAGCAGCGCTGCTAGCTTCTTCGTTATAGGGGGGCAGAGTACATTGTCGATTTATCGATAGAAAGCCTAAGCCTAAGCTTAGGATACTAAATTCAATACACAATTATCTTAACAATGATAGAACATAAATCTCCCATTTTAACGCCATCTATCGGGTCTTTATAGAAATTACAGCTTTTTTTTTTAATAAAACGCCTCACTGTCAAATACTCCCAAAGTGTCACCCCCATTGCCAATGGAACGACTTTTGAAATCGAACATAACGAAAATAAAAAAAAATAACACTCATCTGGAACGCATCATATTCAGCGTTCCGATTCAGATATTGCGCTCACAACTTTGAACGCTGTCAATTTCTCGGACGGAACAACCAATCACGGACGGCGATAGCGCAAGATGGCGTCAGTTTACAAGGGTTTTTAGCGCGATAATATCGATATTATCGATTTTAGCGTGAATCGGATTACGGCCCAAGAATGAATAAAAAAAAGTTTCGCGCCTTTTTTCAGTTCGGTTGTCATTGTCATAATGTCATTCATTGTCAAATGGCCAGAAAGAATAGCATGCACCGATGATCAGTGAAGAATTTCTTTCTTATAATTTCTTACGTATTCGCCAAAAAGTGGTTATTTATTAGCAATGCATGTCCGGATTCGCTTTTTTGGCAGGCCCGATACGGTAGTTGTTGTAGAATCTAAATTGACTAAAATAGAAAAGTTACGACTCATATTGAAGGATAAGTTCAATGCAGCACCGGGCCTGCAACGACTTTTCTACGGCGGCAAATTGGTAACTACAAAATATGTTTTTCTAGAATTTTTTTCATTGATTTTTTTATTTCTCAGTCTCAGGCAATTCCATCCTGGCCTTTTTCTTATATTCGCGTGCACAAATGTTAAACAAAATAGCTTTTTTCAAGTATGTAATTTGTGTGACAATAACTTCGATGTTAACTTTGTCTTGTGATACTTCCACTTTGGAATAGGAGTAATAGGAGTTTTGACACACAGTCATAGTAGGCCTAAATTGAAAAGGAAAAGGAACAAATGGTTTTTAGGAAAATAAATTTTGTAAACAGACCATGTACTTATTTTATCAAAGATCACTTTGAAAATGCTTGTTGGTATGGGACACCCTGACTTAAGTAGATTTTATGAGTTATAGAACTGACACCCTAATTCCATACAGTCTTGTTGCTACTACTCCTAGAGTTATTAAATGCGCAGATTCAATAGCTTGTATGGGAGATCTTGAATGTTGCATATCACACATGGCAGCGTGGAGCGAAGGAAAGAGGTGGCGAGCATATTGAGCTGGCGGCTTCCATAGCAAAATAAAGGTTGAATGAATGATGCAACACTCATGGGCTGACCCTCATGAGAGTTCTGATAAGAAAACAGACTCAACACTCTGTAGGGGTACATTTTACAAAAAATGACAGTTTTTTTTATTTTTATGATTATTTCCATACTTAACCTCAAAACCTAATTATATTTTCATGAAAACGATAAGTTCCTACATCACCCGTTCCCTCATGAACCATAGCACCCTGTAATAGTGTTGCAAAGCAATTAATACCTGAGTTACATAACTTTCATTTGTTGCATGCAACTGCAAGCATAAACAAGGCCAGGGGGTCTAGCAAAGATCTATTTATTTAAAGATACCAACCACTAACGCTAACGCCTCAAGCTAACTCCAAAATGTATTGAAATGACATTGCTGCGGAAAAGTTAGCGATTTCCGAAATGTCATTTCAGTACATTTTGGAGTTAGCGTTTGGCGATAGTGTTAGCGTGAGGGAGCTTTGCTAGACCCCCTGGCCTTCCATGGTTTTCTTTTAATTTTTCCTTTAACATGTGCGGCGCAACCTTCATATATTTATTTATATTTTTTAAAAGATTATGAAAGTGGACCTTAGTACCAATTCAATATCAATTTCAGAGACATTCATTGAATTTCTAACCCATGCAATCAACTTGATTTATGCTGGTTTAGTTTCTACAATCTTGGTAACTAATGCTTAGGTTACACAAATTGAATACTTGTCATCAATCAATACATATAATAATTATAATAAAACTGTAACTGGGCTAAATCTGACCAATGAATATTTTGATTGCATATTACACTTCTTTAACTTTATCAATATAGAAGTGAAAACATGTTTTCTGTCAGATTTCTGTCCCACCCTTTGAACACGCATCACCTTGAAAATACTGAACAGACTTGCGTATATCTAAAAAAGGTAAACCACAATAACATACAAAAAATATTCATATACATTTCATTAGGATTCATAAAATAAAATCAACAAAAAAATAATTTTCAAAAGTTTCAAGTTTGCTTATGTTGTTAAAAATAATCCTTGCTGTACAATACAAATTGAATAAAAATGGAATTTATTTTATTCCTCAACAACAAATTTTTGGTTGGAAACTGTGGTTGAATCAAAGAATTCTAGATTACATCTCTAGCTTTCCTCCTTAGAAAGAAGGTTAACATTGTTTATTCTAAAGATAAAATATGTTTCAGCTGGAAGACGGCTATACATTCCATGATTACAACATCAAACTCAATGATGTTATTCAACTAACTCTGAGACTTCAAGAACCAGAAATAACCAAAGGCTCAGAGAAAACGCAAAATGTTGAGAAAACTGAAGATGCAGAGAAGACGAAAACAAGTATTTACTGTGATACGGGTGAAGAAGCTTCACCCGAATATAAAGGTTAGAGATAATATTTTAAGTGGCTTTCACAGGATCTTAACAGCTAGTTCTACAGCCTGCTGCACCTGGGTTAATTCCCTGGTTAATTCTTCAATTTCAAAACAATTCAAAGAGTATATTATGTTTGTACCTAGAGACAGGGAACATTACGATCTGATAATTACAATTGCAGGCAGAAGAAATTTTTTCACATCACAGTTATATTACTTAATCAACAAAAATGCAATTGACTCCAAACATTTAAGCCATTTTCACATCTTTAACGGTTCACAAACAAAATAGTAGTAAATAGAAGCATCGTTAAATATTTTCAATCCTAGTAGGAAAGTCCTACAACCTAGTATGAATTAAACTGAAAGAGTTTTCTCTATTACAGGTGCAGATAGTGTATTGTATGCTGTTGGAGACCTTGTAGATATGAAACATAGAGAAATAGGAGCTTGGTTTGAAGGTGAAATAGTAGGCATATATCATGATCCCAACGCACCATCAACTTCTGACACTAAAAATAACTCCGCAGACAAATTAATTTCTGATACAGAAAAAGCTAGCAAATTATCCAAGAAAAATGACTTAGAAAATAAGCCCCCAGAATTGTTAAATGTGGACAATACAAAACCTAAAAAGGGTATAGCAAAATATTTTACTAAGCCACAAAGAGACAAGAAAACGTCCGAGAAAGAATTGACAAAAGCAATTGTGCCAATTGAGAAAACTGACAAGAATTTGCTGTACAAAGTGAAGCGTCTTATAGAGTAAGTACCTTAATTTACTAGGTGGTAGGATACCACCTCTTAGCCAGTGCTTCTGCTGCCAAATAAATATTTATTTTATTCTGTTTTAGTATTTCTTGTTAAAGCAGCGACTGAAATACATCATTTCTGAAAATTTCTACTGTTTCAATCACGGTTTATGAGATACAGCCTGGTGACAGACAGGCACAGACAGGCGGATGGAGCCTTAGTAATAGGGTTGGCTTTACCCTTTGGGTACAGATCCTTAAAAATACTACCTGTGTGGTTTTAACCATGTAATGTAGTAAGACATTGTGTTCAGTTAGGGCAATAGGTATCATACCTACTCAAAAACTTATAATTACACTTTGTGTATACACCATTTGTTTTTCAGGGATAGTTATGGTGTAGAGTTTTACTGTAAACTTGATGAAATACGACCCAGGGCCAGAACTGTGCTTGACCCGGAAACTGTGAAAGAAGGAGACATGGTTATGCTTAATTACAATTTAGATAGTCCCTCAGAAAAAGGCTACTGGCAAGTATTTGGATTTATTTATTTTAAACTACACATATATTATCATTATCATCAACAGCCTATAAACATCCACTGTTGAACATAGAGCGCCACTTTGAGCGGCTGCTCGCCTCTTGCATCCATCGCCTCTCCATGGATTTCCCAAGATCATCAGTCCACCGAGTCCGGCTTATGCTACGTTTTCCAGTTCGTGGTTGTCACTCGAGAACCTTTCTTGCCCATCAGTTGTTAGTTCTACAAGTGCTGTGGCCTACCCATTTTCATTTCAACTTGCTAATTGTAAGAGTTATATCGGATACAATTTTTATAATAAACAATTCATTATATATCAATTTAACAGGTATGATTTCAAAGTCACTGAAGTCAAAAGGACACAAAAGTTTTTGGAGTACAAAGGAATTCTACAGTTATTGAATTCGTCAACGATCGATGATAGAAGGGTGTGGGTACGTGATGACGTTTATGCGGTCGAAGGCCCAGTAGTGCCTGTGGCACAGCGAACACAGGAGTACAAACAAATGATGACAACACCAACTCCAAAAAGTAAATTTAATTTGATTTAGTACAACAAATAACCGGCCAAGTGCGAGTCGGACTTGCGCACGAAGGGTTCCATACAATCAACTATTAAAATTTAATTCACGTTTGTTGTATTGGACCCCCTTCAGTATTTATTTCACTATGTTTTTTAGTATTTGTTATTATATCGGCAACATAAATACATCATCTATACCTGTCTATCACGATAACTGTCTATCACGGTTTTTTTTTCGGTACTCGAGATACAGCCTGGTGAGAGACGGACAGACAGACAGACGGCCAGCGGAGCCTTAGTAATAGGGTTCGCTTTACCCTTTGGGAACGGAACCCTAAAACTAGACCGCAATTGGTCGTATTCACGTCTTTTTGAAATCATGAATATTTTAAATCGGCGTATTTTTTTTTATTCTATCCTGCCAGGCATAGTGATTATATATGGCTCCCTTATGATAAGCATCCAAAGAGGCCTATGTTCAGTAGTGTACGTCTTCCAGCTGATGATGCGGTGATGTGATTAGTCCTATTATTTATAATACATTTTGTATTTAACAGGAGCACGGCCGCCATTGTGCTTAAAATGTCGAGACGTCGAGGATGTTCTGTGTAAAGAGTGCAGTTGTTCCAAATGCGGCGGTAAAGAATTTCCCGAAAAGGTAAAATGTTGCCAATGATATCTCTATTCTTTAATAATATAATTAAAATAAATATCTATTATAAAGTGAAATTTAGTGTATTGAAACGTCTCGCGGAAATGAGTAAAATGTGGTCATACGTGTAACGTGGTTGAGCAACGGCAAGCAGCGGCATTTTCAAATACCAAAAGTGTGTTAAGATATTGTTGGTGAAACTATTTCGTTTTCAGGCTTTCATAATATGACACGCTGAGGATGGTACTTCTTTACATCTTGTAACTGAGGATCCGTAACGTTTTTATTTGTGAATGCTGATTTATAGAGCTAAGAAATCCTTAACATACAGTGCAAAAATGTTTGTTCTACGACAAAAACTGACGAAGTTATGACCAAATAACTAGCGAAGTTTACCGAGTGGCCGTGACGTCATTGTGACGGTCGCCGCCAGTAGCCGTAAGCCGTATGGCCGTAGCAATGAGGCGCGCAGTGCTTTGTATCGACCGTCACAATGACGTCACACACGTGATTTTACCGGCAAGAACGGCAAATATTTATTACGTAATATCTTCGTAAGTAATGGTCCGATTTGGATAATTCAAAAAGATAATATCATTCTTATGTTATAAAGAATAACGTGGATACTCTATTGAATTTTCTATAACTGTAGTGACATTACAGTAATTTTATCTGTTGCAGATTGTTTTATGTGACGAATGTGATGCTGGCTTCCATATATTTTGCTTGACCCCTCCATTACCCGCTGTGCCGGATGAAGACTGGTACTGTCCATCTTGCAAGCGAGACAACAAACATATTGTAGCACCAGGAGCTGCTCAGCAGGCGAAGAAGATCACCAAAACCACCAGAGATTGGGGCAGAGGAATGGCTTGTGTTGGTAAGTAGAATAGAATAGAATAGAATGGAAGAACACTATTGCACACCAAAATATACACAACAGATACTTACTGCACAAGTAGGTACCTAACGAACAAATATTTTAACAAAAAGTAGTACAATGGGTGGCGATCTCTGTCAGACAACCGTGAATTGACAGAAATACATGTTTAAGCTGGTGGTGTGCAGTAAATATCTAGCATTTACGGAATATGCCACTATATACTTACAATCTATATAATCATGAGTTCTAATACACATACATACAATAATAAATTATAGCATATCTTACCTATAGCTGGCGGGCCTGATAGCTCAGTTGATAGACACCCTGCCTTCTGAATTTAGGGCTGTGGTTTCGAATCCTACCCAGGACACATTTGTGTGATGAACATAGATGTTTGTTCTGCGTCTCTGTGTTATATTGTATTCTATATATGTGTTTACAAATAAAAAAGCATCTAAGTATTATATCCGTTATCTGGTTCGCATAGTACAAGCTATGCTTAGTTTGCTAGATGGCGCTGTGTGAAATGTCCACACATATTTATAAAAAAAACTACCCCAACTTTTATAATTTTTTGTATATTCGGGAACCGTTGTTGCATATTTTGTCACAATGTCGTTGATACAACTTTCTCCGGATATTTTGCCGGATATAGTTACGCGCTTAGGTAACATGGAAAGTGAGCTAAAGACCCTCAGGGAAATGTCGTCGAAGCAGACCGCCCTGATCGAGGCCCAAACCATCCAGATTATTGATTTGAAGTCTATTATAGCAAATCAATCAAAGTCGTGCATTCCGGTCTTTAATCCTGGGTCAGTTGAATCGAGCAGGAATGGTTTTTCGGAGCCGATTCGTAAGTTGCTGCCAGAGTGTGACAGATCATATGGCTTGACTCCGCGGTCTAAGAGGGCAGTGAAACCCGTGAGCATAGTGCAACCACCAACTGCCGTGATTGATAACGGTACTGATGAAGTCGCTCAACTGACACCCCGAGGACAGCGCCGCAGGGAGAGAAATAAAATTCTTATTTTCTCACCTAATAACACAGCGCCAACCGAGGAACCCCCCAAGAACCAAAAGTTCCCCTCTAAAACAAAGGATGGGCCAGTGCGTGATGACTCAAAGTCATACCTTCCGCTTACCGCAGCCGCTGTTTCTGATCAATCTGGCGAAAAATGGATGGAGGTACGACGCAAAAAACCGCGCCCGTCCGTATCGATGCGCTGTCTCGCTGGCCCGTCTGTGACGTCACTTAAAGCAGCTGAGATGCGTAAATATATCCACTTGTGGAATATGCTGTCGGGAGCTGAAGACATCAAGCAATATCTTAATGAGCTTTGCCCCCAAAAGGCTTGTACTGTCGAGGAGCTAAAAACTGCAAATAATTATAAGTCCTTTAAGATAGGAGTTCCTGAGGAATGTTTCGATAGGTGTATTTCGATCAATGTTTGGCCAGAAAATGCGAGGGTCAAGAAATGGATTAACTATAAAAAACGGGGGCCGGATAACCGCTCTTTTCGTTACGAACTCGGCGAGCAACAAGCCGTGCGTCAGAGTACCTAAAGCAGTTAACATTAGTTATCAAAATGTTCGAGGTATTAAAACTAAGCTTCGAAAATGGAATGTCAACATGCTGGTGTCCGATCACCTGCTGTTTGCTGCTACGGAAACTTTCCTCGACAGTTCGGTCGAGGACGCGGAACTTGTTCCCGTTAATTGGTCCGTGCTGCGGCGGGACCGAGGTACTCCCTGTGGGGGAGTTTTGTTAGCTGCAAGACCTGGGATCACCCTGCGACGTCGGCTTGAGCTAGAGACTGAGCGTGGAGAAGATCTGTGGGCATCTTTCTCTTATCGCGGCGTAACTTTATATATCTGCGTTGTGTACATAAAGCCGAGTGCTACAGACGACATATACATGGACTGGTTTTGTAAAATTGAATCTTTTGTTACAACTTTAAAATGTAAAGTGATTATACTAGGTGACTTAAATATGAAAAGTGCGTCTCTAAATATAAATACTTACTATTGCTATTTTTTGACATACTGTAATTTTATTGATTATAATAATATTGTGAACTCATACGGAAGTAAACTTGACGTGGTTTTGGCCCACAAGTGCATTGAGTCGCAGGCGCCGCAGGTTTGTGTGGTCGTCGCCGAGGGCCTCGTCCCTCCCGACGCGTATCACCCCCCGCTCGAGATAACGGCGAGTCTCAAGTTATGTAACAGCGCCAACTTACGGCTGCATCCTGGTAATGTTGATTTATCTCGCGACTGGAACTTTAAAAACTTGGACATGTCTTATTTGAAGTTTTTACTAAGTGAAACTTCGTGGGCCTGTATTTATGAATGTGATGACGTTAGTGCAGCCACTGATTTATTTTATAACATTTTTTACACCGCTTTCGATGAGTGTGTGCCAAAGAGGAAGCGAGATAGTAACATTTCAAATAGATATCCGGTTTGGTTTACGTTTGATATAATAGCAGATATAAATCGAAAAACAAAACTGCATAATGATTGGAAGCGCTTGAAGTCTGCCGAGTCTTATAAGATTTTTTCTGACCTTCGGGCCAGTTTAAAGCTGCGTGTACTAGCAGCTTACAACGCGCACACGGCTAGTATTGAACGACAGTTAAAAAGTCGTCCTCAAGATTTTTGGCGTCACATATCCGGTCTAAGGTCTAAAGGCGGGTTTGAACCTGAGGTTACTTACAATGGGCTAACCCACGTTGGAGTTGATGCAGCTGAGGCCTTTGCCGATTATTTTTCTAGTGTCTTTCTTAAACAGCCACCTACACTGAACTGCCAGTACTTAGAACACCCGCCGGGCGGAGGATATGTCAGTATACCTAGTCTGTCGCCGCAAGATGTTGAGCGCGGTCTGTGTAGGTTAAAGGGGAGTGGATCGTCGGGGCCTGATAGCTTACCGGCGTTTATTTTAAAATCATGTAGGAAATTCGTGACGCTACCTCTTTGCCATATATTTAATGTTTCTCTTAGGAGTGGTGTTTATCCCCCGCAATGGAAATTATCAAGGGTTACTCCTATTCCTAAAACCAGTAACAAGACGGCGGTGGATGAATACCGCCCTATAGCAATTCTCTGCTCACCAGCTAAAGTTTTTGAATATATTCTGCACCATGAAATATATCAACAAATCCGACTGTATTTGTGCGACGAACAACATGGTTTTAGGCCTGGTAGATCGGTAGGTACAAATCTCTTAAGTCTTGTAGATTACGTGTCGGCTTGTATGGACCGTGGATCACAGGTTGATGTTTTGTACTTTGATTTTCGTAAGGCCTTTGACAAGGTGGACAATGACATCCTGCTGCAAAAGTTGCATAACATCGGTTTCACGCCCCTTCTCCTCCGTTTCTTTTCCGATTACATGCGTGATCGAAAACAGTTCGTCAGACATGGCACTTACGTATCTGAACCGTACCTGACCCCTTCCGGAGTAAGTCAAGGATCAGTGCTCGGTCCCTTACTGTTTTCGATTATGATTAATGACCTGGCAAGCGTGATCAACTGTGCAAAATGTCTTCTTTATGCAGACGATCTTAAACTTGCTCTTGAAGTGAAGTCTGATGGCGATTGTATCTTGCTTCAGGATGATATAGACTCAATACATCGCTGGAGTGTAGCTAACAGAATGTTTTTTAACTCAGGCAAATGCTTCGTTATGACCTTTGATCGGAAGCGAAACCCAATACAACATACCTACCAACTTGATGGCGACGTTATTAAAAGAGTGTTCTCTATGAAAGACCTCGGGGTAACTTTTGACCGTGCCCTAACTTTCCACGATCACATCAGGATTACCACCAAGGAATCGTTTCGGCGTCTTGGGTTTGTTTTAAGAAATGCCCGTGATTTCCGTGATCCTTTCGTCATCAGGCTTCTGTTTACAACTCTCGTCAGAAGCAAGCTAGAGTCGGCCGTCTCTGTCTGGAACCCCCATCACGTCACATATACTTTGATGCTGGAGAAGGTGCAGAAGAAGTTTTTGCGGTACTTGTACAAAAGGCTTTATGGTTACTACCCTTATCTATACCCCACTAAGTTTTTACTTGGGCATCTTGGCTTCAACTCGTTAGAGGTAAGGAGGTCTTTTGATCAGCTTAATACTTCCTGTAAAATACTAAGAGGTGCCATTGACTCTTCAGAACTGCACAATGTTCTGTGTAGGCTGTTTGTCCCTAATAACTACATCCAGGTGAGATCATGTCGAAGATACAAGCTTTTTTCCGTTCCTGGTTCCCGCACAGTGGCTAGAGCCGAAACCCCTTTATGCCGTTGTATAAGCGGTCTCAATGCATTCTTGAGCGCCAATCCTGAATGTGATATTTTTTGTGATAAAAGGCAGAGTATTTTTAAACTATTATTATCATTTTGTGAACTTTTATAATCTGTAATTTTATTTTTATTTTATTGTTATGATAACTTGAATTATTTTTTATATTTACACAATTGACTATTTCCTATTTAATTATTTTTTAATTGATTATTGATTGCTTGGTTATTTATTTGTTAGACTGTTTCAAGGAACTTATACGTATACTATCTGTTTATTTTATCATGATTACTTAAATTAATATTATTATTATTTTTTAAAAAATTAAAATGTTTTTATCATGCATGCTTGACTTGGCTTGACTGTAATGAATTTAATAATAAGTGTAATTGGCATATTGCCGTTCTTATTATAATAAATAAATAAATAAAATAATAAATAATAGTATAAACATAATATGTACATACTAAATAAATAGATATACATAGATAGATATTATCATACCTAATACTAGCTGTGCTGTGCTATGCTGTGCTGTGCTATGTAGTTTGGTAAGTTGTTTCTAAGTATACCAAAACAGGGTATGTATACCCGGTTGTTGTCTACTTAGAAACAACTTCACGCTGCGATGAGATGCCACTTGCATTTTATTTTTAATTTTGACTGCTCAAGCTAATGGTTTCATTGTGTAATTACAATTTTATTATGCTATGGATAGGATTTGTAGATATTAAATATAGTACCATATTCTCTCACACTATAGTACATATTATTAGCATTGACTATAAATCCAGTTGATCAACGATACAACTTCCCCTCGTACGAAAATGTTCAACTGCTAATCCTACGAGAGGAAGCGGGTCACCCAATGTGTCTTTTGTTCCATCCTGCTCTGTCCTTTGTAATTTCGTATGACTTTGTCTCGTTTTGTTACCTCGCCCCCTGCCCCCGTAGTTGAGACGTGTTTGTACGAGAAATTATGTTCACGAGCTATCAACGGGCTTTTGCATATTAGGGATCTCGGTTATTGGATCATCTCGTTGTTCATTTGTTTCCATATATTTGACCTTCCTTCCCATAACGGTATTTCCTTCCACACACAATCTAGGCGTATTCAAGAGCAGAGTGAATAGGTATCTTTTGGGTAAGCGTGTCCCACCTTGGCTTCATCTACACTTACCATCAGCTAGGCGATTATGTAACTTGATTGCAACCAATAGAAACACAAAAATGTATGGATTTGACAGTTTCAATACGCAGTTTATGTGCATAGTTACTATGAAAATTTTCATATTCGGAATGAAATTTCTCCTGTTGCATTGCTGTCAAAGTTACGTAATCACCCCACTGGTGAGATGTGGCCAAACCCATCAATAATAAAAAAAAATCTACAAAAAGGTAGTTGGACAACTAATTATCCCTTCTATGTAAGCATGCACCACCGTCATCACTTACCATCAGGTAAGACAGTGGTAAAATGCTATGCCTATAAATTATAGAAAAACTATATGGAAAATTGGGTTCGAGGCAGAAGGGGATACTGCATGTCTTTATAAAAAGCGAATTTTTGTCTGTAAAAATGATTTCATTTGACATTTTTTCTAAGTTTTATCTCTTGCTATTATATTAATTAATTTACTGTTAAACTATTACTAAAACATTACGTTTACGTAATTAGTTTTTTTTTTGATGAATTACTAACACTAGAAGTAAGCTAAATTATACTGGACACCTCATTGAAATAAACCATATCGATAAGTTATGTTTGAATGCATCCAACTAATAACCTATTTTTTATAAATTTATATTTCTTTTATGACCAATAGGTATGATGACTACCATTAAAAATGAAAGATTAAAAATGAATGCAATAATTGAAAAAATAAGCAAAATCGGTAAATAAATCACGGAGTAATAAGCTTTTAAAGCTTCTACAGGAGGCATCTCCTGTCCCTTGCTCGCGAAACATAGCGCCCCACAGTTACTATGAAAAATGACTTGTGAGGTCACATGCCAAAGAGATTGTGATTAAAAGCTACCACAGCTTAGTAATGAGGTACTAATACGACAATCCTCTGGCGTCACTGGCCGTTTGAGCTATCTCTTTCTATTCCGGTTTTTAAAATGCTTGTAACTTGGTCATTTTTTGAGATAATTAATTATTGTTTTCACAAATGTTTAATTTTTCAGGAATATAATTAATCCAAAAAAAAAAAATTTTGTCATCATGCCTATTATTTGTACCGCAAAATGGAAAAGTCGACGCTTGCTCATCAACGTAATCGCTACGCAAAACGCGACCCTCTATAATACAGTATACGTTCTACGACAGCCTCCGTGGTGTAGTGGTTGAGCAGGTCGGCTCATTCGGCCATTCCGGCGGCGGCGGGTTCGATTCACGCGATAGGACAAGTATTTGTGCACAGAAACAAAGCGCAAATACTTGTTCTGGGTCTGGGTGTTGTGGGACCATGGTCCTAGTGGTTTCTAGGTCCTAGATACCAGGGAATCCTAGTTAAGGTCCAGGATCTATGTATGTGATCGTTGGGCGTAATTTATTTAATATAATTTATTATGTTCAACTGCTGCAATAAAAGTTCTTGAATTGGGTGTTGTCAGCGTCTTAAGTACATACACTATTGTAATCTGCATCCGCGAGAAATGTGGGATATCGCATGTTAACACACTATCACCACCCCCACGCACACCACACACGCTATCACACCACACTAGTTGTGTATAAGTGTATTTAAACAGCTTTTGCGTTATGAATTATTAAAGTTGAATGACAACCTGATAAAACACGCTATACATTAAGTCTACGAGTAGTGTTTGTCAAGAAGGCCGCTATTTACTAAAGATCTTTTAAAAAATACTTGGATGTGTGTTGGAGCGAATATAGCTCCGGCTGATAATGTACAACACGCGAAATGTACAAGCCAGCAAAACGTACAAACGCTAAATGTACAATGCGTACTTTTATGATATTTTTTTCTAGTTATTTTGATTTTATACCAAACTACTGAACCGATCTTGATGCAATTTCTATGGGGTCAATCTAAAATTCCACCGTATGAAATAAAATTAAATCCAGATCAGTAAGTAAACGACGGAGTAATAAACAACAAACATAAAGAAGAACCGATAAGCTCTCAATTCGGCTGGCACACCAAATACTGAATGCTCATTGGTTGCCTTTTGATCGTCGGCTGTATTCAACGAATGAGGGTACAGTATTTGGTGTGTTGAATTGACACTAGTTTGACAAATTACCACTTCAGGTGAAATGTGTTGAAAAGCTACTCTGTCTGATATAAAATAAAAACATCCATCCCAAATGGGCCGTGGGCCCAAAATGGTTTTAAGGATTCGTTGGGAACTCCCAACGGATCCCACCAAACAGATCCCAGCTAATATTTTTGCAGCTGATTCCAGAAATTATTTTGAGATCCCATCTGATCCCAATCAAAACATTGGACGTAGTTAGAACGAAAATGAAGAAGTACCAACAGATTTCTTATTTTTTATTTCAGGGAAAACAAAAACTTGCGCAATGCCAGCAAATCATTTTGGACCCATCCCTGGTATCGAAGTCGGCATGACCTGGCGCTATAGAATACAGGTAATCTATCAATTCCTTACAGTACCCCTAGTACGAGTTTCGATATTTTACTAAAACTTGAACCGTTTGCGTTTTCTCCCTTTTCTCCCATACATTTCTCTGCAGCGCCCCTAGCGACCACGTTGATGAACTAAAAATGGCAGTACAAATTTTAAATGGCTTCGCGCGTATTCACGTATTGGAAAACTCGTACAAGGAGTACAGGCATATGATTCGGAACAATATAGGGTTTGAGCTATTGTCTGAAAGTCATTGATGGGCCGCATGCATAATAGACCGTAGAACATTAAGTGGGCCGCAAAACACAAGATAATATAATTTGTTTCATTTTTAATTTCTATAATATCTATCTGCGACACAGACATCTAATACTATATCTTCAAGCGAGTGGGAACTCAATAGAGAAAAGACTTGAAAACAACGGAACGCTTATCTCTTTGGATCTTAAACTCTTGAAACAGCATTTCAAATTCAGCCTGAAGTCTTCTTATTTTATCGGTATTTACTTTGTTAGTTGTAATTCCGACAGGTTTTCCTGAATGGATGATTTTCTGCGAAGTGGATCGGTCCGCAAACAAATGCATTGAGTGCCGCACGTTTGACATGCCTGCTTTACATCTACCTACAGTTGATCAAATCTAATAGGTACACTTTGACATTTCGAGGGATACCAAGCTAGAGATTTATTCCCTAAATTTTGTGGTAAAAGAGGAATGGGGGTTCTTAGGGGATTAATATTTTTGAGGGTGTTTTAGGTGGAGAAGTCAGGATGAATTTCCTATACTAAACGAGAATCATACTATCACACTAATATTATAAATGCGAAGGTTGTGTGTGCTTGTTTGTGCCCTATTCACGCTACGAATTTGGATGTTTGGAATACAGATATCTTGTAGGTACACTGGATTAACACAGAATACTTTTGAACCAAGGGAGACACCGGGAGCAAGTAAATGCATATATTTCGGTATTTTTAATGGTGGCAGCATAAAAAATGTCTGTTATTACCTACATTTGCGTTTTAGATGTAGATAAAAAACATTAGAAAAATATCAGCATTTCCATACATTTCATCAAGATAAACGGTAATTTTTCTATAAAACAACTGATAATTTTTGCGAAGATTTGATTCTATGCCGCGGAACAAAGACCTTTTTATTTAATATTTAATATATCTTCGCCCTATAAAATTAATCATCCCATGAGAAGAAAAGAAAAGCCTATTTAAATTTTATCAAAATGTAAACGAGCGATCAGGCGATTCCATTTGCGTCCATCAGCGGGACGGCTCACATGAACGGACCTGGTGCAAAGCATCATGATGGTAAGATTCTCACTAAAGTAGGCTAAGCACCACACCATAGAATCTCCACTGAAATCCACAGAAATCCACTTGACTAATTTGAAACCCCCGGCCATAAACATGTTCACCATCTGCTGATAGGTAAGTTCGGCTTCAGCCAATCCGTCCATGGACGAAACATAGTCATCCACGAACATCCGGTTATCAGCTTCTACCGCTGCAAGCGGGAACAAGTCGTGTTCGTCAGCGGCGAGCTGCCGCACGACTCGCATGGCGAGATAATGCGAGCTGGATATACCAAATGATACCCGATTAAACTGATAGGTTTCAATCGCAGACTCCGAATCAAATCGGAATAAAATGCGTTGAAATTGTTGATGACACGGAGCGAGTTTTACACAAAAATACATTTTCTCAATGTCTGCGGTTACTGCGATAGCGAATATGCGTAGATTAATTAACAAATCAAAGATATTGCGTTGTAAACTAGGTCCGGTGTATAACAATGAGTTGAGCGATTTTCCGGAAGTACTTAGTTTTGCACGATGCGTCGAGAATAATGCGAGTTTTTGATGTGGTTTTGTCCGGTCGATAGACAGCCCTATGCGGTATGTAATAAGCGTTATTATCAGAGCGGGAACAATCCATCTTGACTTTAGATAAAAATCCACGATCAATATAATCCTGCACTGTGGTGTTGTAATCATTGCGTAATTCAGGGGTAGCATCTAATTTTTCTCTAAATTAATCAAACGGCGTTTAGCGGTTGAATAAGAATCACCAAGTTCTGAAGCGTCATATTTAAATGGGAGACAAACAGTGTAGGTACCGCTGTCGTCTCGCGTATAAGTAGACTGGAAAATATTTTTGCAAGTCTCGTCATCAGGGCTAAAATGCTTTTTGTTGAGTACGCTTTCAAGCTCCCAAAAACGTTGCGTTAAAGTTTCTAAAGAAGGCGTGTCGACGTTACAAAAAAATGACTTATCATTTTCGCGCGAGCTAGACTGGTCGCAGTCTGCCCGTCTCATAGCAATATACCCGAGCGTGGTCTCCACACCGATAACAGGTAATCGAGCAGAAGTTACCTTTTTTCCGCATAACAACAATGCAAAGAGCTATCAGGCAGTCGACTTCCGCGGGCGTGTGGAAGTTATCGTCTGCCATGGGTATGTCACGCAGATGATATAGCTGGGATAAATCTACGGGTGCGTTTGTCAAGTGATCGGTGATAGAATCAATAACACGAGCGTTTATGGTGTATTTACACGTGCGTCAAAGCGCGAATGTATCACGAAAGTAGCAGTACCTAACGAGGTACTTTCCGATTTGCCTATACTTTTTATGGTAGTTGAAGCGGTTTTAATATTTAAATTAAGTCTTTCACAACAATTTTTAGTGATAAAGTGGCTCATAGAACCCGTATCAAGGAATACGCGTAGCTTATGGCATTTATTATTATCGTCGTAAGCATACACAGATGCAGTAGGTAGCAATACAACGGTGTTTTTATTATTATCGGGCGCAGGAGTTACAGCTGATAATGACAAGTTACTTTGTTGCAACTGGGATTGTCTACATTGAGCTGCGGCGGCCGGTTCCGCTTCGGTGGAGTGCTCGCGAACTGCTGCGTAATCTATAACACGCGGTGCAGGTGCCAGAGGCGGCTGCTGCGGGCAGCTCCCGTTGTATGCTCGATTAAATTGCGGTTGCGATGATGAGTGCGGTGATGAATGAATGGATGAGTTTTGGAATGATTTATTATTGTATGAGTTGTTTTGATTGTTGTTGTTGTGAAAGTTATCGATATGAATGAGCGTATGATGTTTTTTCTGACATATCGAGCAGCGGTTTTGAGATTTACAATTATTTATGTTATGAAATCCCAAACAGTTATAGCAAAAACCGTGTTTAGCGACTAATGAATTGCGTGTGTGTGCGTTCTGAGATAAGAAAGAGCTGCATTTAAATAGTGCATGTTCTGGTTGCGTTTTACAAATATTACAATTGCGGGGTGACTGCGATAGATGCGTGAGTGCGTGGTGCGTTTGTTGCGGATGCGGGTTCGATTCGTTGTTGCCGACAGCGGAGTTGTTGTTGACAACAAATGCGTGCGTAGTTTTAGTATATTTTGTTTGTTGCGTGTTATTGTTTTTATTAGTGTAGGTAGGTTTATTGCATGTAGCTAAAGATGAGCGTAATGAATGAATCTTATTCTGTTCTTTTATAAATTGTTTGAGCTGATTAAATGTAGGTATTTTAACGCTACGGTGCGCTTGTTCGAAAAGGGTTAGAGTGTTTTTATCTAATTTACTGAGCGCGATGTGTGTGATTAGAAAATCAGAGATGTCATCGATTTGTAATAAGCGTAAGGCTGCTTCGGCAGTACAGAACTGTTCCAAAAAAGCATCTGTGGTTTGCGTTTTAAAATGTAACATTTGCTCAACATACATCGATGCTTGCACGCGAACATCGTGATACTTTTCGACAAGATTATTCCACAGAATGTAATAATTTTCACCGGTATTTGGAACACCACTGCATGTAGTCAAAGCGCTTTTAGACAGCTTACTTAATAAATACTGAGCCTTCTCGGTGGGTGAAAGAGTGGGATTATCATGGATAAGACTTTTGAAATTCTGATAAAAGACTGGCCACTTATCAGGACTACCATCAAAGCCTATCAACTCAATTGGAGCTAATTTTTTAGTGAATTCATATTTGCGACGATCTGAGTTGACCTTGAGTTCCATGGTCGATTTTTCTACCGCAATAATATTACAGTACAAATCATCAAACGAGTTAAGCTCACTGAATGACGGTGTAGCCTCTTCGTCATCTTGTAAAGACAATAGATTCAATGAGTCGAGAGTATCGAAAAAATCTGTTCTAGTTCTTTCCAACGACTGGATGCGAGATATAATTATTTTCTCATTTAATGGATCAGAAACCTTAAGGCTGAGGTCGTATAATTGTTGTACTCTTGAGAACAAAGCTTCTTTTTTAGCTTGTAATAATGTAATTTTACGTTTTAATTCTTTCGCCGCCATGATATACGGAATTTATGTACGGGAAATTTATAACTATGAAAACGCGTATTAAGCGCGAGAGTTGTATGACAGCTTGAGCGATTGGCCACAAAATGTCGCGAGCGAACTTCTTTGAATGACGAACAATAATTGATAATTTTTCAATTAAATTAGCGATGCGTTGATTTATGCATTTTGTATGCAATAAATAAGCGGTAATATATATAAATGCGTGATGTATGTATGAGCGAGAGATAAATAAATACCTATAGCGAAGTTTACAATAAATTCCATTCAGATCGGCACTGGTTTGTTGCACATATCACAATCTCTAACAATAGTTTTAGCGTTAGAAGTCCAGTCACTCGCGGCCGCGGATATTTCAATGATTTTTTGACATTTTGGTATGCGTTTGCGATGCGTAGCGTTTTATGCGTCTTGCGACGACCACAGGTGAATGCAGACTTAGGGTAGGGTAGGATAGACATGGAAATGCGTGTGAATGAGTGAGTGTGAGGGTAGTTTCAAAATATAAATGAAATATACCCAAATAAGCGGCGCGTACAGAAAGTGTGATTATAATATTAATAATGATATTCTTGACTTTTTTTTGTAAAAAGTATCGGTACATACAAATTTTCTTCGCCAAAGCAATTCGCTGATATTTCTTTCTTTGGCGGGTACTGCAATTTAATTTTAAACATTGATATTATTTTGCTGAAGAAAGCTTGTTCCCACATTACAAATTATGATAACTGGTCTGGTAATGCATGATTTTGACAGAGATGTACATTTCGGCAGTTTTATAGACAATCGAATAATTATTAATTTTTCCGACGATGATGATGATGATTGTTCAAGTACTAATATAAATAGTAGTGAATCTGATTAAATGACTATTTTCGAACCCAGTATATTATTTATTTAATATATATATACATTCAGAGGTATATACCTAACACTTAAGCTTAAGTCGAATATACCCAATATGGTATTTAGTTAATACCTTACCGTTCGATGCATACATTTCATGCTGATATAATTCATTATAAGTATTACAATCATTCGTTCTCTTACTCAGGACATATGAAAAAACGAAACGATTACTAAATAAATATGTAGAATCAGTATCGATTTCTCATTAAAATCGGGTTTATCCGATAGCGATTATTTCTTTCACATCCCTAGACCAGTTAATCTGACAGTGTCAATCACTAATCATGTCAACTTCATACTGCACTTCTTATTTTTGATAAACTGTAACTTCTATACATTTTTATTCAGCTTTCAGAAACCGGTATCCATAGACCTCCCGTGTCGGGTATTCACGGCCGTGACGCTGAAGGCGCATACAGTATAGTCCTCTCAGGTTCGTATACTGCTTAGCTCTACGATCTAGTGTATTAGATTATGGGGTCACATACAAATACAAAGGTATTTTCTTTTCGCGTCTACATTACAGCTAAATTCACTTACGAACGAGCTTAGACAAAAGTTTCAATTTCAACCCAATCACAACCATATAGTACATCGTAATAAGGTCACAAACCGTGGGGAGCCGATGGGTGCAGGAGGCGAGCAGCCGCTGAAAATGGCACTCTGGGGAAACCTAAAAATCCGTATATACTTGTCTCAGTCGGTGTGTTGTAGGAGCATGGTCCTCGTAGTTCCTGGGTCCCTAGATACAGGGAATCCTAGAAGGATCTATGTATGTCCTGAATAAATGTATTTTCTTTCTTTCTTTCTATGTGATCGTTGACCGTTGTTATTGTATATGTAATAAATATCTACCCTCCATTGGTTAACTGGTTCCCATAGTACAAGCTTTACTTAGTTTGGGGCTAGATGGCGTTGTGTGAAATGTCCACTCATATTATTATATTATATGATTGCAGGCGGCTATGAAGACGACGTTGACAACGGCTATGAGTTTACTTACACGGGCAGTGGTGGCCGAGATCTCTCTGGTAACAAACGCACCGCGGGACAATCTCATGATCAGATGCTCGTCAGAGAAAACAGGTAACTATCAACTTGTCAGGCCCTTATTTCATAAAAAGACAAAACTTAATATACCTACAATAGTCAGTATGACTGCAATCTAGCTAGAAGCCATAAAGGACCATATCAACGCCGTTGTTTTGAAGTCTTTTATAGCAATTATTGGCACAAATCAGGCTTCAAGTCTCGATCGTCATTTTTTTTTAATTACATTAATGACTATCTAGTCATTTGCCCCACTTTCTCCACTAAATATAACAATCTGTCATTTTTATATGAGCTCTTTAGACTTAGAGGATGGATAATCTCGATATGGTTCACGATTCCTGAACCAACAAAAAAAAATATTTATCGACGGTAATCTGTAGGTAATTTGACCACGGTCTCACCTGATGTTAAGTGATGACGCGGTCGACGATGGAGAATGCTTGCCTAGAAGATACCGGTTCACTCGAGCCTTAAAATCTCCCAGATTATTTTTGTCAGGAAACAATGTCGCTGGTAAGATGTTACATTCCTGTGCTGTCCGAATTATAAACAAGGTATCAAGACGCGTTTATTTCAAAATTTCTACCATATACGGATGCCGTGTTTCCGTGCGTCTAGTCTAGTTGCATAATGGTAAAACGGGGATAGGGAAATTAAGTTGTGCAATTCCATCTCACACTCCCCGAAGTGCAGTTTGTAAATGTTTATTATTCTGGATTCCGTTCGCAGAGCTCTAGCTCGTAACTGCGCAGTGAAGACAATAAGTTCCGAAGGAGCGGACGCCGGCGACGACTGGCAGAAAGGCAAGCCGGTGCGCGTTGTCAGATCCGCTAAGATGTTGCAGCATTTCCCTAAATACGCACCTAAAGCTGGCATCAGGTATGTGTATGGTTACATCGTACGTAAATAAAGTAAAATGTAAAACCTATCTTTATTTTAAAATAACGCACGTGGCTCTTTTTCCTGTAAAATAAACAAACCAATTTCTCTGAACTTTGCATAACAGGTACACCCAGCTATTAGCTATCCATACTCACCGTTTCGCGTCGATAGCAATGGATCTACTATTTTTTTAAAGCATTCTTGCATAATGCTTGTTTTCGCGAACTGTTTTTTCTGGGTACCTTTTACGTAGAATTATTATATTAATTATCCTGTGGTAAAAAAAAACTCGATGTACCCACCACAGATTAATATGTTTCACTTGCATATTTTTAAATAATATTAATAGATTCAAATTACAGTGAACGGTCTATAAGTACTAATAAAAATAAAAATATATACAAAAATGTGAATAGACAAGAATAAAGTATAAACAAAAAAAATCATCTACAAAGCGAGCGTAAAGGCGTGACCGATGCACCATGTTTTGAAAAGAATATTGTTTTTGCACAATGTTTTTTTCAAGACGGGCCCAATAGCTGAGTTGGTAGTATCCCTGCCTTCTGTACTGAGGGCTGTGGGTTCGATTCCTACCCAGGACAAACATTTTTGTGATGAACATAGATGTTTGTTCTGCGTCTGGGTGTTATATTGTATTCTATGTATGTATTTACAAACAAAAAAAAGTATATAAGTATTATATCCGTTATCTGGTTTCCATAGTACAAGCTATGCTTATTTTGGGGCTAGATGGCGCTGTGTGAAATGTCCACACATGTTTATAAAAATTATTATTTATAAAACATGGCACAGCGGACGCGGCTCAAAGTCGCAGCAGACGGGAAATGTTTTGAACAAGCAATGTTCAAGAACAATATTCTATTCAAACCATGGTGCAGCCGGTCACGCCTTCACATGTTATATTTTTGATGCATTTCTTTGTATAAGAGGGCTGTATTCATTTGCGTATTCTACAAATTACTACAGACAGCTCTTCAATTGGTAAATTACACAATTTTTCTTATTGTTCATAGATACGACGGCATATACAAAGTTGTGAAGTACTACCCAGAAGTAGGGTTGTCAGGTTACCGCGTGTGGAAATACTTGCTGCGTCGCGACGACCCTACTCCGGCGCCGTGGGAGAAGGACGCGAAGCAGTTCCCAATTGTTGTTAGTATTTCTTTATTGGGCTGATGAGACACCCCGCCATGTGAACCAGATAACTGATATAATACACACTTTTTGTTTGTATATCTGAAAAACCATATATTAGTTAGCCTCATTGATAATGTGGGGTTGATTACTATAAATCTTAATTGACTATGAATCTAGTTGACCAATGATACAACAACCTCAATGAAAATTATTGGTGTATTTTGACCGATAATCCTGTGAGAGGAAACGGGACACCCAATGTGTCTTGTTTCATCAGGCTCTGTTCTTTTTTATTTGGTATGGTTTTGTCTCGTTTTGTTACTCTGCCCCTTATCCTGTGTTTGTAGGAGAAATAATGTTCACGGGCTTTATAATCTTTACCTTAAAATATTAGTAAAGTGCTCGTTCCAATTTAGGATATATTCAGCGTAATAACACAAAACGAAGTGAGATCGATCTATTTCCATTTATTTGTTAGACAGACTAGAAAAAAAACGAATACCCACATTGGCAGAAAACTAGAGTGTGATTCAGTTTCAATGGCGGCTGTATAGTCCGCTGGATGCTGGTACCTCTGCGCATATCTCATTTATGTTACTACAGCGTTTCGCGCCGACGTCACAGTCGCCATTGACCTTGAATCGCATTATATCAACGTTTATATACCCACAACTACAAATCCATGTCTATCCACAGTACCCCGACGGATTCTTGGAAGCGGAAGCGGAAAAGAAGAAGAAGCAGCAAGAAGGTAACGCGTCGAAAGGGGGGAAAGGGAAGCGCGCTTCAAAATCTGCCGATAAAGGCAACGATGGTGCTGCCACTAAGAAAAATAGAAAACGCGCCCTGCAAGAAAGCAACCACTCCATAGATGGCGAAGATTCGGCCCCGCCGGTCAAAAAACAGGCGAATGGCATATCTAAAGGGAGTGAGTATTCTATAACGTTTTACTAGGTGGTAGGACTTTTCTGCAAAGTTCGTCTAGGTAGGTACCACCGCTTTGCCAGTTATTCTGCCGCCAAGCAGTAGTTTGCAAGCAGTACTGTGTGGTTTTTTTTTATTACTGGATTTTACCGCATTTTACCGCAATCTCACTTGATGGAAAGTGACGATGCGGTCTACGATGGTACATGCTTGTCTAGAAGCTTTGAAAAGCATTGTAGCTAGACCTGAACACACAGTCTAGTAATCTGATTACTAGACTGTGTGATATGAGGGAAAGTTAGGGGGCTCTATTTGTCAAACTTTAGCCTTTTAGTGCAGACGGGCATTAGTATTTTATTAATCGTTTATTACTTTTTCAGAGTTCCAAGCGTCTCATAGCTCTGCTTCTGATACCAGTGATTCGGAGGTCGGTGAAGCCAAGCCTAGGATGTCGTACCCTCAGGAGGAAATAGGATTGACTAAAGAAGTACAAGAGCTTATTGAAGCCGACACTATGAATGCTAAGCTTTGGCAGGACTGTCTGGATGTATGTAAGGAGAAAAACGTAAAGAAGGTATGTATGTTTTTGTAGCCAACGAAACTATAATTAAGTTTGAAGTTAGGCCGGTGCGAGTTAACGATTGCGTTATCGGTTTCATTAGATTTACTTTGCGCGGTAGCAAATTAGCTACTTATCCCGTTAAATTTTCAACCCAGGATCTTATTATTTAGGCCTGGGTTAAAATTTTGTCGATGGAAGTAAGAGGCAAGCAGCTTAATGTGGCTGTCTCTGAGGGAGGTCTATGTTCAGGAGTAGACGTCTACCGGCTGCCGGCGGCTTTTTCATTTTCATCTGTTGATGATGATGATTTGCGGGTGGTTAAGATAAACTAAAAGACTAATCCGGAATTAGTTGATCCAACACCGCATAAGTGGGCCTTATGATTTAAAAGTTGTATTTTTAAAAAGTTCATATTGTTTCAGGAGTTGGTTGAGCGAGTGACACAAATGTTTGTGTGCATAATCTGCCACGAGGTTGCCGTTTGCCCGGCTACCACTCCGTGCCTGCACAACTTTTGTATGGTAAGTTGTAATTACTACTAGCCAGTAGCTGTTAACTGTTAATAAAACTCAAATGTCTCTAATTCGGCCTCGTGCATTCTCTTGTTGATATAATATTAAATAATCCAATATTTTAGTGAGTATTCTTTTGCGATCAATCAAAGAGTAATTCAATTGGTTTTTCGGAATGTTTCGATAGTCTTTGACATCATCAACAGCCTGGAGACGTCCACTGCTGAACATAGGCCTTCCCAACAGGACGCTACTTTGAGCGGCTGCCTGCCTGCATCCATCCGCTCCACGCTCTTGCATATGACATACATTTTATAATAAGCCTTGTTTGTCCACGATAGACATGCCTCACGCAAGCCCTCAAGAGTGGCAAGGCGTGTCCATGTTGCCGCCACTCCCTGACGGATTACGTAGTTGAAGCCAACCAGCCTCTCGTAGCTGCCTTGCGATATATCCTACCGGGGTACGACGCCGGCAAAACCAAACAGAAGCAATCATCCAAAACGAAAGTAGTAGAATAAAATGCGTTTTAAACAGCGTTAGAAGCTAAACTTATTTGTATCGACAGCATGGCCCTATTTCATAAAGCGACTAATCAAGATAAACATACAAATGTCAGTCGAATACGCTAAACCTGGGTTTCATATACCGACGTTTCTTCGTGACTAATATTCGTCATTTATAGTTTTAATGATTTGTCGCTTTACAATATAGGTATCAGGTGATATGAGGCGTAATAATTTCTAAGTTCATGGTTTTGTTGCAATAAACGAAAACAGTTTGAACGGTTTTTTTCGCATGGTATTTTAGATCGTTTTGTGACGTTTCAATAGAGTCTGTGATCACAGTAGACGACCGAACCTTGTCCTTGTTCAAAGTGAATAATGAATGATGATTATTTTAATAGGCAACCGTTATTTTCCGAGTTACTCTCTGTGATACATTCTATGCACTCTGACTTTGATAGGTTAGAAGTGAATTGCAGCTTGCATGAGCTATAGAAATCGACATATCTCTTCTCTCGAGAAACCGTGACCAATGAACGATCCCGCGGATCACGCCATACACATTTTGTGTCGTTTTCTTTGGTCATACGTACGCTTTCTCGAGAGAAGTGATAGTCGATTTCTACATGC
This sequence comes from Ennomos erosarius, assembly GCA_963580505.1. Classification (NCBI taxonomy): domain Eukaryota; kingdom Metazoa; phylum Arthropoda; class Insecta; order Lepidoptera; family Geometridae; genus Ennomos; species Ennomos erosarius. The sequence goes on from OY756977.1 coordinate 3,219,702, forward strand.
TACCCGTGCTGTAAAGGTGGAGTCAACAAGTCAACACCCCTAAATGCTGGTCCGTGCTGTAATCTAATAATTATTTCACTCGGTATTGTCATCTCTTCCTTTTCGGCCGTGTCTTGTAGGAAAGGAAGAAGGGCGTCCAGTGAAATGTTGATGATAAATAGGCAAAGGTTAGGCTTAAAATAGGCAAATGTTTGGTCCAGATTGGACCAAACATTTGCCTATTTTAAGTGTGGACTTCACCATCTTACCATTTTTACTTACATCTTCATGGTTATATGTAGAATAGAATAGAAAACATTTATTCAATACTGGCTTAAACTATGGTACAGAACATGTTATATTAAGGCGGTTAGGCGGTCGTCCTTACAAATATACCCTAAAAACCAAATAATATCTACCAATCAATATTGAGTCATGATCATTGAGTTGCCCAACGTGTTAGCCGATTATAATTTGACAGATTTGTTAATAATCCAAATACCAAGTGTTAAGTTTTACCGCGACAGACACAAAATCGTTCGTTCGACTATTTCAAATCGACAACTGACAAAGTAAATTGGGACTGCCAATAAACAACTGATAGAAAAAACAATACATGCGAAAATAACAATGTAGTTTTCATCAAACGAGGCATGGTAGTTTAAGTATAATATTGTTTGGTGTGTAAGGGATCCCATTACTGATTCTCGTATTAGCACATAAGTTTGTAGGTATGTATTGGGCATTTCACTTCAGTTTTTTGTAGTGAAGTGAAATGCCCAATACACACCCACTTAAGTTTTTTGTTGTTTAGCAAAAACGCTGTGCGTGTTTTATAATGGCTTAAGTAGGTTATATTTGACTTTATCATGTTGTATGGAGGAATTATAGAATTGTTTAGCGGTATTGCATATTTAAAATCTAGTGGCTAAAGCTACTGATGATATTTATGATATTAGTGTTTTCTTGAAACGGTTCATCTAGGACCCAGCACCCCTATTCCCAACTTATCGGAAACCTTTCGTTTCTAAATCTACACTCTCCACCTTCTTCATCTACATTTAGAATGAAAGAGACGGAGAGTGTAGATTTCGAATCGAAACGTTTCCGATAGGTTGGGATTAGGGGTGCTGAACTGTTTGTCTAAATTGATTTTCATCATCTCAAAGTATTCGTCATTAACGGGAGAGTTTGTATTATAGATAATATATGTCTAATTTGCTAATCCTTGGGAGGTTGGGAGTGGGCAATCTATATTTTTCTAATTACACGGTCCGTAGAATAAAGTCGGAAGTTCAGGGCATATTTATTTCATCGTTAAGATATTATTTATTGAGTTGAAAGCTTGTTTATGTTAATTTTTTTTTGTATGCTTTTACTTTTCCTGATACTTTTGACTTTCAGACTGTCAGCTTAAAAAATGACGCTGATTAATTTCTACGCATATTTTTTTGGTCTGTTCGGATTCGACACGATTGATCGTGTAACTTTTGTATATGGTCATTATTAAGCAAATGTGTTTTTGTGGTGTTTTATTTATTATTCGTCACCAGTTTTTGCCCGAATATTAGAATGATGAGAATCAATGTATACAATAAATATATTTAATTCTATACTTTCAATTTCAATTATAATGGGAATGGTTGATTATAATTATTATGAAATAATAAAGCGATGGATTTGATTATGAATAATGTTACCGAAGTTGATTTTAAGTTAATGATTTGACACGATTGTTGGACAATATAGAGCACGCAAAGGGGACGGGTACAGAATAAGTATTTAACAATTTCCCTCAGTGGGCTGGAGTACCTACTCTGGTATACTGCAGTTTTCCGAAAATTCAATTCCGTTGTTGTTTGGTTTTGGCCTCGCGCCAGTTTGTTATGTTTTATATACTTGTAATTGTAAGGTTGTATCAAAATGATATTTTGAAGAACCTACTACTCACATTGTAGGTATTGAATTACCTACCTGGCACGCTGCCTTCCGTCAAGAAACATTTAACAGTATATTCCTATTGCTGTTTTTTTATATAACTGAATAGCCCGCATTTGACCGCAATCTCACATGGGCCTTTATTCCGTATCGATTCCTTACTTCGAAACCAAGCGAATTCCTTGTCTTACATAAGAAATCTGCAAAAGTCTATTCTTTATGAAACGAAAACAAAACCGCGCGAAATGAATTTGGAATTGGCGCGATTTGAACTGTCAAAAATCATATGTTTTACCGAGACGCGTTCCGAAACATCAACACATCAAATGATATAACCACTTATGTCAATATATTTTGTTCAAAATAAAGATAACTTTAATACGAAGTGAAGATATATCTAGCGCTGACACGATTTGAACAAGACACGATAACGACGTGGTTGCGTATCGTGTGGAATCTGTGTTTCCATAGAGAATAACCGCCCTGGAGTGCGATGGTAAATGCTTGTTTGTTTTGATGTATACTAAGAATTTCTGATTAATCCGTATTCTATATGACTTCGATATTGTTTATCTCCTTTTATAAACCTTTTCTTCATGCCATGGAGCATCTTATTTATGGTATTTTAATAATAATGATTTAACTTCTTATCCATGCGTGCGGCTTCTACAAGTAAGATAGTGTTGTCCGCCTTCGCTATAGATAGTACTACCTCATAAGTAAATGTGTGCAAAATAATGTCAAACATAACTTAGGAAGATTATAGATCTTTTGTGCACGACGCAGAGGTTTTAGCAAAACAATTATTTATCTGGGTACTTATGGTTCTCATTTCGCTGACTGTACTAAACTTCCAAGTGTTTCGTTGTACATAAATCTACTGAGTTGCCCGATATTCAATTTAATATTGTGCCTGATAGCACTACGTGCCATGTGATTTGGTGCTTTTTTTTTTTACTTTTTCTGCTAAATATAGTATTATTTTACAATACAAATAAAACTTATGATTAAGTAACATTTTTAAGTTAGTATCGGACAGTGAAGATGACAGGAATAAAAATGAGGTACTGAACTTTGGTTCTGTTATCGATATTCAATACTTAATTTTTATTAGTACCATAGTTCATAGTTCTACATTCCAACCTCTGCCTAAACTTCTGTATCGTGCCTAAAGCGGTCACTAAGTAATAATTATTGAATAATGTTTTAATTTAATTCTAATGATTTTTTTAATGTAAAGTATTACGCACCTGTCTTACCTCGTAAAGCGATCGTATGACATGAGCTTTGAATTTAACTGGCTTCTTATTATGTTTTCATAAATGATTGATTTATTAAAATGTTTGTGATTATTTTTCTTTGTCATTAAATATGATCATGTTCTCAATTAATAGTTTTGTTTTATTTATTGACTTTGCTCCTATTTCATAAAGCGACAAATCGTAACAAAAATACAAAAGTCAGTAGAATACACCAAATCTGCGTATATTATTCGCATTTTATCCTCTTTTGTATAATAGATATAATAACTCGTGTAGTTAGGTGATAACTGCGTAGGAATTATTAAAATAAAAAAGTATATATAATTGGTAATTAATAATATATTTATTTTATTAATAAGGGTTTTAAACCTATACGCTCTGAATAATATATTTATTTATACGGGTTTTAACCCTACATCGCTCTGAGCATAATATCACTGATGCAAATACACATCGCAACGATAAAACTAAACAAAACATAATTTAGGTCCTATATTATAATACAACTATCTCATCACAGATACGGCTCGACCGGACCACGCTTGGTTTTATAATACTTTTTTGTACATAATTTTGCTATCGATTACCTAAATAAATCTCAAGGAACTGTTTTAACATGCGGTGAGTTGAGAAAAGTTGATAAGTATGCATCATTTCTAAAACAAATACGTAATGATGTCCATGTCAAATCTTATTAGTTCAAACTATGTCCAAACTTAATAATGATAAACCAAGCTAAAAATTAGAAACAATTTTTCTGTGGTCATTTTAATACAATAATAACTAAATAATTCATCTATGTTTATTATAAATAAAATAAAAAGTGATGTTTCGAACGTGTCACTGATTACTCGACCGCGTTAGCATTATATTTTTAAATTTTGTCGATATAAATAGATTTGATGATAAAATACCCGATTTACTCGTATAAAAAAGTAGAATATAACATCGATAAAAATTAAAAGTATGCAATTGATATCGACAAAATGTCATTGAAAAGCCATCCGCTCAGTAGCTCAACACTTGTTTAAAAATATTGTACTTACACTATCTATGCTTACGCTATTGAAATGCTTCTCTTGACACACTAACTCATTGTCTCGGGGCAGCACTAAATTACTTAAATATAATATAATTAGTAACAACCGAACAATATGGCTTCAAGAATTTGTAGCTGATTTGCTAATGAGACATACATATCGAATACTTATACGGTGTGCTCTAAAGTAAACTTATAAGGTAGTACCTACCTAGTTATAATATTATGGCAATTCGATAAGTAACATCTAAAAAACTTGGTTCCATCACTAACATCGAGATACATCTAAATTCATTAAAATTAATTAAATATGTTCTATTACAATACTAAGCAATCTTATACAATAGGTATGACATGCCAGTTAAAAATAGAGGCGTGGCATTTTGTCAATTTAACATCGGGTGAGTGTTGTCAAACGTTACATTAACATTTCTCATTACAAATCAGCAATAAAAACTTTTGAACTTCGATTATGATATAAACCAACTCTTAATAAAAATAATAATATCTTAAAGTTAACGGTTGCATAGAAAACTGATAACATTTTATAGCCACTTAAACAAAATAACTACTTATAACAAATACATATCTATATTCGAATAGTAAGCTAGTACGGTTGGCACCACTTTCCAAAAACGTAACTTAACACGTCTCATTGAAGAAACGAATCTGGTGAAAACACGAAACTATTTCTGTCCCTCATCCACTGTCGTGTTTAAGTTCAGAGGGAGTGTGGTAGCAATAGAAATGTTTGCTCTTTTCACTTCTTTATTGAATCGCTTTTTATTGGCGAGGGTAGGTACAACAGAACGGTCCTAAATGGCACTATCATTGTGAGACAAACGCGCGCAACGTTACCATAGATGTGGTAAAGTTACGTTTTGGGGGCTTTCTGTAGCGTTAGCAACAACGTGGTCGTGTATTCCGGAGAACTTTCGGATGATACCTTCGAGAGAGGTCCATGTGCCGACGATGAGGCCGAGAACTCCGAACATAACTACGATCGCGTTCTTAATGATCATTCGGATGCGTTCGGACCGTGAGACGTAGTACCAATAAGTGCAGGACTGGATGAATGCGGGGAAAGCGAGCCCCAGAGCTGAGAGGCACAGGGCGCCGAACAGAGAGATGAACAGGTCCAACTCCGGTACAGCTGCTGCGACCCCGACTGCAGACAAAAAGCGGTACGTTGTTTATTTATTTATATTTAAATATTTACTTTATGTAAACGGATATTATGACAGAGTAAATCGGCCTCCCACTAGATGGACCGATGATCTGGTAAAACCGCGGTGGGCCGATGGATGCAGGAGGCAAGCAGCCGCTCAAAGTGGCGCTCTCTGGGCCTAGGTTGAGCAGCGGACATCTTCAGGCTATTTATGATGATAATGAAACGAATGACGTAACGAGCTAGTCGTTCGCCTGGTGTTAAGCTTCACGGCCGCCCAAAACAGATTGCAGTATCACTCTGAACAGTTTCGCGTGACACTACTGCGCACGTCATCTTGAGACATCGCAAATGATTATTAATACACTTCTAACGCTAAAGTAGGATTCCCTTTGCGCAGGAGCCCAGTAACTACGAGGACCATGCTCCCACAACACAGACTCGGACAAGTATTTGCACTTATCCTGTTGCACAAATACTTGTCCTGTCGAGGGAATCGAGCCCGCCACGTCTGGCTTATAAGGCTCTACCAGTACACATAGAAGCTATTTAATATCTATGAATGTAGACAAATTCATTTTTTATATCTGTAGAGATAATTCAATGACTTTTCAATGAATTCTCTTTTAATCACTGCACTATTTAGGTACTAGGTACACTCACCAAATCAAACCATTATTATTTCTGAGCTGTTTACGTCTGATTAATCGTGGAACCGTTGGTTCATAATAAATAATGTACATATACATATATTGATATATACTCACAAGTAACGAGGACGATGACGGTCCTCAGCATGTACTCCCATATAAGCCGGTGCTTGCTGTTAAGGAGGCGGTTGCCAATGTACTCGTTCCATAATATGTCAATGGCGACATAGCAAGCCAATCCGTGGGTGATGAAAATGGCGAACGCCAACAGACATTGTACTACGCTAGCCAAACTGTAAAAAAAAAGTCATAACGTAAGCACAAGAAAAAAATGAGTAAATCTTGAACTCTACTAACACAAACGCGAAAGAAAATGCGCTTATGTCTTCACCCACGTGTTTTCCTTATAGGTAAGTACTTTTATTATGTCCTTTGCAAGATAATCCGTATAATAAAAGTGTCGTACATAGCTCTAGGTAGATATATATATGTAGTATATAGTGAGTGACCTAGGAATTCAGCCTCATCAGTCAACACAAAAGGTCCCAACTCTCCCTGTAGCGACGTGTGAGTTTCCGGCTTACGTAGGTGATTTCAAAAAATGGTTTAAAGAATTGGGTTCTTGACCAATAAGAAGACTGATACAATAAAATGATGGCTGGTATAAGTCCTTTTAACTATACAGGTTAACTGCCGGTCCCACCGATGAACCATTATTGCCTGTGTCATAAACGATACCTAAGATACCAATTAAATTACCGCGTATTGCTTTTCTAGTGCTATTATTAGCAGCAACAAAGTTATATCTTGATGTGAATGTATTTTTATTTTTTATTCTATGTAACGTTGGAATAAAGCTTACATTTCCTTAGAGGGCAAGTTGAGCGTGATACTGCCGGCCGCTTCGTCGCCATACTGCAGGTATCCGAACAGGCCCATACCGACGTACAAAATAATGATGCTGATCATGGCTCGGTTCAGGACACCGAACTTGCCGACGAAAGCCTTGGGTGTCTTCATCTCGTTTTCCAGCGGTAAAATCTGAAGGAAACAAAGAGGTATTAATATACTTACTACGTCATTACTACGTATTAGAGAAGCTATGCAAAACACACATATTTTCCATTTTCAGGGTTCCCTACCAAAATGTAATGAAATAGGTTAAATGGATCCTATTATTATGACTCCGCTGTCCGTCCGTCTGTCTGTCTGTCCGTCTGTCACCAGGCAACCACCAGTCTCATGAACCGTGATTGTTGGTTGCAATTTTCACACATGACGTATTTCTGATGCCGCTATTATAGCAAATACTAAAAACAGAATAAAATAAATATTTAAGGGGCTCCCATACAACAAACGTGATTTTTAGCTCGTCTTTGTAGATACACGGAACCCTTCATGCGCGAGTCTTGCACTTGGCCTTTTATTATGTCTACAATAGCTACAAAATAGGTACTCACCACGCCAATAGCTTCCAGTGCAAATAGCACCGTGCCGAAGAACAGCGGAAAATTGGCAAGCTTCCCAACTGGAGCGCGGTCCTTGAATGTGGGAGGTTTTCTGAAGAGGTAGTAGAGGATGATTCCGAAGCTCACGATCGTCACCGCGTTGGCAATAGCAGAGAACGGAGCTAGATACTTGAGGTCCCGCACCCAGTTGATGAGGATCAGTGGGAGAAGTATACACAGCATCACGTGGAATTTGTCGATTTCAATGCTGAAGTGCTTCAGCACTGACACGATGTTCTCTGACACGAAGACAACGTACACGCAGCATGTTCCGATTTGATACACGAGTAAGAAAGCGTTGACTACATGTCTGGAACGATATTAATTTTGGTTACTTAATGAGGCAGCGACTCAACTAATGACTTTAAATTTTGTTTATTGTTTTTTTTAAATACTTAATTAAATAAATAAGGCACTTTTATATTTTGAGTACTTAATGTAGTAACCAGTAGGCATTAATAAGTAGGCATTACATATAATTTTTTTTGAAGTGTTGTTCATACATTCTTATTTTAAGTGTTCTTTACGAAGTGGTTATTAAAGCTGCATTGTTATCAATATTTGTATTTCTAAGTTTACATTCAAGTCCTACAAAGTGTCCACTAACGATGTGATAACGTTATCAGAGCCAAAAACGTGACATATCCATATACTTTAACGTAATCAATTTTTTTATGCGCTAATTCAATTTATCTGCTTACATTGTCTACAAATCCTAGGCGTTCGAACTCAGCATACACGAAAACGTTTAGACACCTGCTAGATAAAATATATTGAGGTGGTTATAAGAACTGTGAAACGTGCACTTGAGAGATGATGTGATGAGAATAGCTACCTGGCAGCTTCAATGAAAAAAGGCTGGTCATCTACAGCCTTTTTTCATTGAAGCTGCCAGGTAGCTATTCTCATCACATCATCTCTCAAGTGCACGTTGAAAAAAGGCTGGTCATCTACAGCCTTTTTTCATTGAAGCTGCCAGGTAGCTATTCTCATCACATCTCTCAAGCTAATGAAGTTGGTAGGTAAAATACATACGCAGCGTACGGCGCGCAGGCCTTGCACCAATCAGGGCCTTCTGAGAGCGCCGCCTCCGCCGCAGCAGTGTACGTCATCGATGGCACCTTCCTCCGCTTGCAGAGCGCGTAGCAAGAGTCCATGAGGATGTGGATGCAGTAGGTACACAGCACACCGATCACGATAGTTCCAATGGAGCCCACCACGTAGCCTGAGTTGGAGAAGGCGTGAGGCATCGCGAGGATGCCAGTCCCCAAGCTTCCTTTCAGCAGATGTAGTAGCGTTTCCGTATTGCTGCGGAAAAATGTACTGGTTATAACAGGTTATTAAATTATTACTCTAAATAATTAGGTATGTACTAGTATATAGGTATAAGCTATGTACTAAATGTATTAGGCACTAATATTTTCCGTTGTCTGCTTTTCACGTCAAATCGGTTGGATTATTTTAATGTATTTGTATTACCGATTGAGGTTGTAGGCTACTTTACTTTATGGCCGGAAAATGTATGAGTCCGTGGGAATACGATATAGGTACCTAAACGCGTGGGAAACCGAGCTGCCTGACCTAATAATACTTTATCCCCGTTAGTCATTACCTACATAATATACTTACCCAATAAGTTGAATCACGTTACATAACTTATATTACAAACATAGTAAAATGTAGGTGAAAGTTCGAGTTGATACGAGTAAACTAACTGTCAGATAAATTAATTCGAAGTACTTATACTGTCAATAAAATTAATTAAAGTCATTCTTTATGCCGTATTTTAATGTTATTATTTTATCAATAATTAAGTAACTCGTTTTTTTATTATTAAGAAGAAACAACCATTAACTGTTGTCACGATTTCAGAATAACGAAGGCAGTGTTTTAAACTTAAATAAGAATTTTTGCAAGGATCGTGTCGAACCTTATTGAAATTATTGACCGAAAGATCGTAAAATATTTAAAACTTAACTCAATATCACCGAATAAGTATTTTTTATTGTGACGATTTTATTTCAGGCGACACTTCCTCTGTATTCAAGTTCACATTATATTTATAACTATTTTGGTCCCTAAAATAAAAATGTAAGTAATTTATAATACCTACAATTTAGAGTAGAACTTCGTCAATAGGGAAAGAGCTTCGAGGCGCAGCTATTAAAATAATAGTACTTAAACCGATTTAACGACCAAAGCTTGCGATTTGTTCAATGTACATATAGTATAGTCGCAAACATTGGCCTATCTATACTATACCACGAATAGGCGAACGTTTGCGACGATGCAGTCGAAGGTGTAGCACGTTGGCCAACAATGAATTTCATTTATTAGTTCTTCTGACCTTGACCTTAGTATTTATGTAGGTATGCAAAACAGTACAATACCTAAACGCGTGATGAGAACGAGTTATTATCAAAAGTTTTCCTTAGTTTAACATCAAACATAACATCTAGTCTAGACAGTAATGATTTCGATTACTATGGATGAACTAAATACAATAATATTTGAGTTGTTTTTAAATTAAAAATAGTAAAGAAACCTTTTGAACAACGCCCACATGTGATTTTTTTTTTTGAAAATTTGTAATGAAATTGGTTTTGACTATCAATGCGCCGGAAAACTCACAGCCGCAACACAAGGCGCTCTATACAAATTAGCGGATAACGTACTTGAATAACTATAACCTCTTATCATGACTGTCCTTAAGAAAAAAACGCAACAGGTAAAACTGTTGCCTACAGCCACTAGGAAAAGTCCTTGCTCTTCAATCGTAGAGGGAAAGAATCAGGAAGCAGGTTGAGGTCACAACAGCTCTTGCAATGTTATGAAGTTATGAATCACCAAGCCAAGGCCGGCCCAATATAGCATTACCTGACTCGGACCAGAAATTAGGGAAACTGCCCGTTAAACTCGCTCTCTAGTACCTAACTGTTGGGCTACTGCCAGATATACTATAAGACCGTTGTTTACAGTGCCATTGATATAAAATATTAATAGTACCTTTCAGAGCTATGGAGAGAGCTCTGCTGTGCTCAGAGTTTGAGGAGATCCGCAAGAGAACTAAAGTCATTGATACAGCTTTTAAAATTAGCAAGTTGTAGTGGCCACATTGCTCGTAGAACTGACAACCGATTGAAAAGAAAGGTTCTCGAGTAGCGATCACGAACCGGAAGACGCAACGTAGGCCTAATCACTAATAGGCGGACGATTTGGTGAAAACCGCGGGGAGCCGATGGATGCAGGAGGCGATCAGCCGCTCAAGGTGGTGCTCTCTGGGAGAGACCTTTGTTCATCATTAACAGCCTGAAGACGTTCACTGCTGAACATAGGCCTCCCCCAGGGAGCGCCACTTAGAGCGGCTGCTCGCCTCCTGAATCCATCGGCTCCCCGCGGCTTTCACCAGGTCGTCGGCCCACCTAGTGGGGGGCCGGCCCACGCTGCGTCTTCCAGTTCGTGGACGCCACTCGAGCCCTTTCTTCCCCATCGGTTGTCAGTTCTACGAGCGAAGTGGCCTGCCCATTGCCATTTCAACTTGCTAATCCTAAGAGCTACATCGGTCACTTTAGTTCTCCTGCGGCCTTTGTTCAGCAGTGGTGATATATCTGATGATAGTGTAGGGTTTTAATTGTTATTTCTGCTTGCGACTCACAATGTTAGTTTACCAATGCCTTCTTTTAATGTTAATGAATGACTTTACGAGGTAGTCGTTAGCCTGATGTTAAGTATCGGCCGCCCATAACATCTGCGGTGCCACTCGGAACACAAACATATAAAGTTTCGCGTGACATCGCATCGCGCATTGCAACGTCATCCTGATACATCAGGTAAGTCCAGTGATAATACTACTGGACTGCGAGATCCAGACCAGCAGGGTTACTCTTGACACTCGATTTCAATCGTAATTTGGGATTTGGAACGAAATCGTGGTATTTGGTACTCTTGAATCCGATACTAGCGCACGATTGGAATCTTTGTCCGTGGAATTTTATGAAACTAAATGGAATCGACTCATTTTTATACCATACGTTTTTTCGGTACTCTTGACGCGATTTGACGTTGACAAATTAAGCTTGAAGTCGAGTTTGCGATAGAATTTTTACAGTTTTCAAAAGTTAACTTTTTTGCGTTCGAGTGTGTTGTGTTCGGAAGTAAAATGGCACGTTTGTCTCTTATTTTTAATATTTTGGACAAATTTATACACAAAATATACACTCAGTCTTGTTGATGACACAAACACAAACACATGATAATTCCCATGGGCGGAGCGCAACAACCTTTTGCTATCCCTGGATTATCTTGTAAAAAATCCGCTAGATCCTCCAGCTGTTGGTAGGTTGGCCTAAAGATATTATAGTCCTCAAAATTTTAGCAACCAGCGGGATTTGAACCCGTGCCCTCCAACTCACCGGATTGGACGTTCTACCAACTAGAGAGTTGGAGGGCGCGGGTTCAAATCCCGCTGGTTGCTAAAATTTTGAGGACTATAATATCTTTATAGATATACCTAAAGTGTGGTTTACCCTTCAAAAATCATTCCTATGCGCTTTTATTTTCTTGAAAGTGACTAAATATCATCAAAAGTGATGGTTTTTGGTAAAGTATTTTAAATTTAAGTAAATAAGTAAATAAATAAATAAATAAATAAATAAATAAATAAATAAATAAATAAATAAATAAATAAATAAATAAATAAATAAATAAATAAATAAATAAATAAATGAAATGTTTTCAACCAATTTTGGTATTAGTATTTTCTATTATGTTGAGCACTTACATAGTGTTGTTATTTTGTGAGTCACAATGTTAAGTCGATCGCATATGCGATTTCAATTTCCAGCTCGATTTTGTTCAAGGGTACCAAATTATTTAACATTGGAATTGAGATTGATTCGGATTAGAATTTTAGTGAAATTGGGATTGTATTCAAGAGTAACCCTACAGGTCATAAAGTCTCATTTGCGCAGTACACCAGTCACTATAATTGTTTTTGTACAATTTTTGCAATAAACTAATAAACAAGTGTTAAATAAAATGACTTACGTGGTAGGATGATCGACTACTCTGTTGTCGTAAGGTTCATATTCTTCTACTTCTTGAAGATTCTTTTCTTTCATATTCACTAGGAAGATTCCCTTGTCTCCCGGCCGCTTCTTCTCTTCTTTCACCGGCGACAAACTGGAATAAAATAAATAGATGGTTACTGGTCAGGTGAGACTGATGTACCTACTCCAAATTTATCCAATTTATTTACGATGTTTGTTTTTATTTTTATCTTGATGCCAATTTATCAACAGCACAGTAGGTACTGCTAAACTTTGATATAAGTAGTTATAGACAACAGAGCAAAAAAAAAGGAGCGTCATTTGTTTCATAGCTCTGTGGACCATGAGTCGATCGCGTAGTTGAAACTAAATTCTTGAAAATGTGTGCCTACCTGCCGCTCAACGTATATTATCATATAAATTATTGCCCATTTGATTTTATATACAATATTTTAAATTTAAAGTAATATTTTAGTTAAGTAAGATTAGATAAGATTTTTTTGCATGGGAAAGATTTGTAAGTAATTTAGCACTGAGGTTGCTGCGGAATGAACTTAGAAATTTTATTATAAATAGGGAAGACGTGTATTACCTATTATAAGTAAGTATACTTTTATTCCGGCAAGTTGAAAGTTCTCGCGTGAATGCGGGTATAAGTATAACATATACCTAGTGATTGAAACCGTTGAGTATAGTTCTAATTCAAAATAATTAATTATTTCAATAGTTACGCGGTGTTATACTGACATACCTAACTGAGGATGGCTTACCTAATGGAAACCATTGATGAGATGGAGTTAAGCTCCCGATCATTTATATTGGAAATCATGGTCTGTGGCACTAGTTTTGGCTTTTTCTACTGCAATACATCTATAATGTGAACTTTATTTACTTATTGTTTTTTTTTTGGAAATTTGTTTATAATCCAGAAGTAAAAGTTTGGCATTTTGTCTTGTTCGCGTCAGTCAATCTTATACTTTATTACTTGACACAGCTTTTTTTTAGAATGACATGCCTCTTAAAGGTTAGCCAATAACATAAACTGTAGCTAATTGAGAACGATTTAGATTTACGTTAGTTACTGATCACATGTCCGTTATTTCAGGACTTATTAGCTGTTTTTTTTTAGTTATTAACAAACCTACAAAACGTTCTCCATAACAAAACTAAAAATTCGGGGACAGTTAACGTCGCCGCACCATATTAATTATGCTGCGCTAGAAAACATTATCTTATTCCCATTTGAAAAATGTTTAATTTAATTGCACAGAAAAATTAGTACACAATCACACACTTCACCGTTCTTTTAAAAATATTTAATTATGTGTCAGAAACTTTTAATGACGTTCCCATCTTTAGCATATACTCGTATATAGCCATTAACTATTCTACTTAGGAGTTTCAATTTCATTGGCTATATTCGCTCTTGTGTCAAATTCGGAACGATCTAACTAAACATGCTCCCTTGGAGAAGCCGTAGCGAATATACCTAATAAACCAAGTGATATTCATAAAAATCTAAATTTACGTTAAGACGAGCCATGCGCATTGGAGTCGTTTGAAAATTGCTAGGAAACCGTTGCCTTGATTTCGTTATTGATTTGAAATTATTCCATAACGTAGGCGAGTAAATTTCTTGATTTAATGCTAGGTACATCCATGAGTTCTAAGGTGCAATGAATGCAAAACAACAAAAAGAATATACCTACGTTAAAATCGTGAAAGAAACTGACTATATTTGATTTACCCTCTATCTACAAAGATTTCATAATTCAAATGTGTAAAGTTATTATTAGTAACGATCCCGGTATTTTTTAAATTTTTTTTTATTAGACGGCCTGTATTGTTCAAACTAACTACTACACTAACTAGAACTACTACTACACTACCCACTACAAATACCATTTGAACTGTAAACTAGCCAAGATGGCCTGTAGACAGTCCGAATGCTCCAGCCCACTACCGGTAGGTAGCGTACCCAACATGCTGGCAATAGGCTTGGGCAAACTCGTTCACTTTGGCGATCTCGTTCCGGACAAGGAACTCGATCTTATAACTCGTTCAATTACTCCTTTCGTTCTGTGAATCCGAACGAACGAGACGATGTGCGAGTCTCTGCAACTCGTTCGGATTCACTGAACTGCTGAACTGCGGAACGATTTTGTTGCAAGGAGTTAGAAGTTCCCGTAACTCCTTTCGTTCAGTAACTTCGTCGGAACGAGACGATGTGAGAATCTCTGCGACTCGTTCGGATTCACAGAACTGCTGAACTGCGGAACGATTTTGTTGCAAGGAGTTAGAAGTTCCCGTAATTCCTTTCGTTCAGTAAATCCGTCGGAACGAGACGATGTGCGAGTCTCTGTGACTCGTTCACATTCACAGAACTGAGGAACGATTTTTTTGCAAGGAGTTAGAAGTTGATTATAAATTATAATGTACGTGACTGTGCTAATGAGATCTTTTAACTATACTTAGATAATATGTGTAGTGTAAATAAATGATTTACTTATAGTGTAGCAGTTATGAAAAAATTAATGTTCTTATTTTGTATTAAATTTATGTATAGATAATAAATTAGTTTTGACTTAAAAACAATGCCCGTAGTACACATTTAACAACGTTAGTTACTATGTTTTTTAATAATAGATGTAAATGAACTTCAACTTACTCCGTTATGGAATAGACCATAAAATTGACTGATGTGTCAAAAATAACGACTCGTTTAGGGAGTAAGCTATTTATGACCGGAAATACGTATGTGTGTGAGTAAAATATCGAATTCAATCTCATCCTTTCTCAATCCGCTGCAAAGAGGCTGCAAGGTTCAAAGTTCTCAATACTGTGAACAAAATCACTCCTGAGACTGGGAGTTACTTGCGGGCGGACGCAACACCCAGTCCCGGCGCTCGTTCGAGTTCACCGAGTTGGAACTGGGGACTGGGAACTGGGAACGACTGAACGAAAACAGTCCGTGGAGGCGAACGAGTTCCTTTTGTTCACCACAACGGAGCAGTTACTAGGAACGACTCGTTCTGGAGTTACACAAGTCTAGCTGGCAACATTGCCTCGTTGAATTGCAATGCTAATGCGTTGACCCAAATAAGTGCCAGCATTTTGGTCCCGCGTCGCATCGACCAATGGGCCTAGCACGAATATTTACGCTCAAGTAAATGTAACGTTGGCCTCATTACTAAGCTCAAAGTCGCGCAACGAGCTATGAAGAGAGCAATGCTCGGTGTTTCCCTGCGAGATAGGATCCGAAATGAGGAGATCCGCAGAACTAAAGTGACCGATGTAGCTCTTAGGATTGGCAAGTTGAACTGGCAATGGGCAGGCCACATCGCTCGTAGAACTGACAACCGATGGGGAAGAAAGGTTCTCGAGTGGCGACCACGAACTGGAAGACGCAGCGTAGGCCGGCCCCCCACTAGGTGGACCGACGACCTGGTGAAAGCCGCGGGGAGCCGATGGATGCAGGAGGCGAGCAGCCGCTCTAAGTGGCGCTCCCTGGGGAAGGCCTATGTTCAGCAGTGGACGTCTTCAGGCTGTTAATGATGATGATGATGATGAAATGTAACGTTAACGTAAGGCAGTTGTACTTATGGCATTTGATCAGCGCCCCATACAACTGCCTTACGTTGATGTTATGAGCAAAATAGACCAACGGATTTTACACCAACCCGACCAAGGTGAGACAAATATGACCTTGGTCGGTGGTTGGTCCCCATCGTGTATTTTGCTCATTACTTGCGCGTAAATATTCGTGCTAGGCCTAGGTACAGGCGCTGTGATAAACTTGTGTTGGTGTTGAGACCTTGGGCACGTGGGGACCGGGAGCTCATCGCGTTTTTCAAAGTTTTCCGGTACTTATGTCTATATGTAGGTTCCACTTAGAAGGAATTAACGTTATTTTCGTACACAAAAGTCGTTCCATTAGCAATATAAATAAGTGATCATTAATGTGAGAGTTTTTAACAGAAAAAAATAACAAAAATAACGCTAATTCTGTTCAAGTGGAACCCATCCTACGTATGTACGATCAAGTACGATGTAGTAAGAAACAATATCTAATTGTTAAGTACCTACCTACAGTCTTAAGTTCCACTTGGACTAAATAAGCGTTATTTTCGATCACAAAAGTCGTTTCATTAGCAATACAAGTGATACTTATCTGTGAGATTTTTTCACAGTAAAAATAAAAAATAGAACGCTAATTCAGTTCAAGTGGAACCCATCCTACGTACGTATAAAGCAACAACTAATTATTTTGTACCTACACCTACAGTCTTTTATTTCAATGGTTAAACCATATAAACATTTATTGATAATATGATTTGTCTGAGACGTCAAACATTGTTTTTTAAATGATGAACTTATTTAAGTCATTAAAAAATACCATTTCAAAAAATGAAGTTTGAGTATTAAAACTTCTATCGTATTGGGTAGATCCAGCCGCATGCCAACCGGTTCATTGCATGTAGGTATTATATTAGAGCATTAAGTTTTATAGTTACGAGTTTTAGAGGCTACAAACTTATTTAGATAACAAAAATTGGGTTAGGTCACAGACATCTAATACTACTTACTTTACTGTATAATATTAGATGTCTGTGGGTTAGGTAGTAAAACGGCTTACTCCCAACCTCAACGGGTCCAAGCATGGGGTCCAATTTGCTTCAAAAAGGGGCTTATCTACTTAAATCTTATGTAATATGTACTCAAGTAAACACCTATACATTAGTTTACGTAACACGAACAGCAGCAGTAAGTGCCAATATATCACATTCGCATATTATTCTCTTTGATTTCGCTGGCGATAATGCCTCACTATGACTAAATATATAGCGATCATTGTCATACAATAATTAAATTAAATTTTCCACTGGAGTTCAGCATGAGTGATCACATTATTAACAGGAAACATTAGACAAAAGTAATTCGATGACGCGCATTCGTGTATTCCAGTCATCAGTAGGCCTAGCACGAATATTTCGCGCGCATAGGTGTAACGTTAACGTAAGGCAGTTGTATGGCATTTGATCTGCCCCTATATTACGATTGAGCTAGCAGCGATGCTGACGCGCGTCTGCCGCTCAACTGCTGTCAAAATTGTATGAACTTTGACAGCAGTTGAGCGGCAGACGCAGTCGTTATAGGAGGTTTTACGTTACTATTACACTTACGCGCGCGTAAATATTCGTTCTAGGCCTACAGGTTGTAGCGCAACGCGAAGTGAGAATAGCCGTTCACGTTCGCTGCAGTCACCACTTTGGTGGGTAACCGCTGCAAAACGTGGTATTTATAAACTGAATGCTACCGTGCTTCGGAGGGCACGTTAAGCCGTCGGTCCCAAAGCAAAGCAAAGTCAGAAGCCCTTGGGCGGCCTAAAAATACTAAAACCAGACTTGCGTGCACGAGAAGAAGAAGGCTGTCAGCGTCAACCCGTGGTTAATACGAGACAGGTCCCTGCTTGCTGCCACTATGCTCATTCATTTCAAATAGTTTTTGTTTGCACAGGAGTTAATCGCACTGAAAACAATACTATTTACTTCGACGTTTTTACCAAGTTGCTTTGGCCGTGGCCACTAGTAGACTGAAGATGCGGGCGTCCGTGCCAGAAGAAAGAGTGGCTTTTCCAAAACTACCTGCACTTGAACTCAATTGTTGTAAACACACTCATTTTTCGGGACGTAATCTGCGATGCAAACACTTGCCCGACGCTGGGCAAGTGTTCACGACGAAACTAACCTAAAAACATCGATGATCGACAGGCCTGATAGGTTAGTTGGTATACCCCTGCCTTCTGAACTGAGGGCGGTGGGTTCGATTCTTACCCAGGACAACCATTTGTGTGATGAACATAGATGTTTGTTCTGTGTCTGGGTGTTATATTGTACTCTATGTATGTAATTACAAACAAAAAAGTATATACGTATTATATCAGTAATATGGTTCCCATAGTACTACAAGCTTTGCTTAGTTTGAGGCTAGATGGCGCTGTGTGAAATGTCCACACATCATTATATTAATTTTATTTGTTCTCAAGGTAAAAATTTTGTGCTTCCTAATTTCAACGGCTACACGTATGTAGTGTAACTCTGCAGAGAGGATTTGGGGTCACGGAGTTCAATCCAATGGTTTGGATCGGACCCGACTCGAGCGAATGCTCAGCGATAGTTGATTTATTGAAAATGGCAGTTGTTGACAGCTGCGTAGGAAGCCCTATCATAAAGTGATATCCAGATTATAAATGCGAACAGGGGACATAGCGTTCAGGCATCTAATAGGTATCTGTGTTTTAAATTTCCTATATACAGAGTGATACAAAGAGCCATCCAGTTTCACCGTTACCTTCACGTTCATGAAAGCCAAAGGTTCTGTCCACCTCTAGTTCACACCAACCTTATGTTACTTTGGGACACAAGTAAGTACTAAACGATCTCCCTGCCTGTTCATCACCTTTTATAATGCAGAATACGTCATCCACATAACATTTCCACAACTTCCCCGCCGAGGACCTTAGATGCAGGTAATATTCAACGTGTGTTTTCAATCATTAAATTTCAAGTGCGGGTAGTTTTCCAATAAGAACTCGGTATAAAGCACGGCCTATGCAACTTCGTCGAAACTTCGAGGTAAATTAAATTAAATAATGTTTTAAGCGCAATAATTAAGTCCTGTTTATATAAATAAATACGTGTGGACATTTTACACAGCGCTATCTAGCCCCAAACTAAGAATGGCTTGTACTAAGGGAACCAGATAACTGATACAATAGGTACTTATATACTTTTTTTGTTTGTAAATTGATACATAGAATACAATATAACACCCAGACAAAGAACAAACATCTATGTTCATCACACAAATGTTTGTCCTGGGTAGGAATCGAACCCACAGCCCTCAGGGCCATTATTCCGTATCGATTCCTTACTTCGAAACCACGCGAATTCCTTGTCTTACATACCTTACATAAGAAATCTGCAAAACTCTATTTTCTATGAAACGATAACAAAACCGCGCGAAATGAATTCGGAATTGGCGCGATTTGAACTGTCAAAAATCGTATGTTTTACCGAGACGCGTTCCGAAACATCAACACATCAAACGACCACTTATGTCAATATATTTTATTCAAAATAAAAATAACTTTAATGTAAAGTGAAGATATACCTGACGCTGTGACACGATTTGAACAAGACACGATAACGACGTGGTTTCATATCGTGTGGAATCTGTATTTCCATAGAGAATAACCGCCCAGTTCAGAAGGCAGGGATACTACCAACTGAGCTATCGGGCCCATCAAATCGCGAAATTTAAGAAATAGGGAAGCTAATGTTTACTTTTGCAAAGTACATTTGTATAGAGTGCATACTTTATTCTATGATCTAGGTATTCATATCATAATAAGTAGTCAATACGTTCCAACTCTAGGTCACAATGGCCTTCTCCCGCCGAGAAAATGCAGGACCACGCTGATGTGGTAATTTCCTAATTGGTGTATGACACGATGACATCCTTAGATTCTTGATTCTTAAATTTCAAATCTAATTGAGTGTGCTCGCGATGTGTTTTTAAGAGGTAAGAGGTAAAATTCCACCCATAACTTGGAAAAGTCGAGCAGACTTCGAAGTATGGTGCGTATAGAGTTAAAGTTACACGAGCTACGTAGATATAGCTGAGCCACATCACTTGGGCATGATACGAATAATATACATCCGTCGCTCATGATACAATACCTACATCACTCGCTCATGGTACAATATTAGTCACTCGCTCATGGTAATACTAAATATAATCACTCGCTCATGGCAAAAACTTTCGACTACCCGCTATGGTTGACAGAAAATGGAACGCTGGCTTAGTGCATGCTTGAAGAGTAATTTGTCTGTCTGTTTTGTGTTAAAGTTAATATTGTATATTATAATTAGAACTTTAAAATACGTAAATATATACCCATAAAAGTTATATGTAACATGTCTAGTAATAAATAGTGGAATATAGTCTTAGACACTGAACTCTGTTTTCTTCAACGACTGTTAATCGGGACGTACTAGCCCCACGCGACTCCATAAAATAACATGGGACTTTGGGTTGGGTGCAGGTAGGTATATTATTTCAATGAGTAAATGTCGATGTATCTACTAAGCCCATGTTCACAAGTCCTACCTTTGTGGCAAGAAGTCGTCTGGCTCAAACGATGGGTTGACCATGGGCCCGCTCTGCCGCCGCGCCCATTCTTCAGCCTCCTGCAACAAGAAAACGTTTTTATTTTCGTTGCCTATCATCCTTATACACATACATAGTGTAAATACGTAAATTTAACGAAATTTTACCGGGCAAAGCCTTGTTCCGCCCGGAACATCAATAATCATTATCATCCAGTCATCATTATTTAATGTTTTGTAGTAAAACATCTAATTTTTTTTCTCTAATACGTGTAGTAAATGATAGGTATACATTTACACATACAACAAGTAATGTGACGCACATGATGCGATCAAAATAAAATGATGGTACTTTAAAACAATATATAAATCGTGAGATCTTAGACTAGAAAAAATATAGACGAAACGCTTAAAACTAGACAGTGAAGCTAAAAAGATTTTTAAAACCGCATACTCAATCATTAGTTTTCATTATGACAGTCCGTGTCAAAACCTTTTTAGGCGTTTGTACTGCCCCGGTATAATTTCTTTTATCTATATAGACTTCTTTAGATTCTTCTAGCAATTATTTAGTCTAATGTACCTACTACGCTCCAGAATATTATTTTTAAGTTGATTTTGCGATTTGATATTCCTTTTTTAGGTTTACTTTAGAATATAAACGTTCCTTCTGTATTGTTCTGCTATTAGTCTGAGCGTGAGACGTGCTGTACTTAGTAATTGGCACGTTGTTGAATCTCGCTAAAACAATGATAATTATTTTGATCACGAAAGGGTATCTCAGTGTTATACTTTTGAGGTATTAAACATGGCAAATGCTGTATAAAAAAGGCCGAACACGTCTTTTAGTCCACATAACATATAATAGTATGTAGGTACCTACCCATCTATTATATTATATAGGTACCTATACACCTGGTCACAAGTTACTAGGTACGTAACCTAAAGGAATGTCAATCTGTATCCTGTTCGTCACGCGTCGTGAGAATCAGAAAACCGACATATTCAAGTGGCTTCCTATTCCCCTGTGTTCCTGTGTCTGAAGACCTGTTACAGGTACCTGAGCAATGGAACGATTATGGCAATACACCAGAAATTTTACCAACATCATCAGTTCAAAGATATCCCACTCCTAAACATAGGCCTTCCCTCCCATAGAGAGCCACTTTGAGCGGCTGCTAGCCTCCTGTATCCATCGGCTCCCCACGGTTTTGACCAGATCGTTGGTCCATCTAGTAGTGCGTCTTGCGGTTTGTGGTCACCACTCGGGAACCTTTCTTCCCCATCGATAGTCATTTCTATAGCGATGGGCTGCCTACTGCCAATTCAACCTAATTATTCTAACCGCTCAGGCGCTTCAACCACATGTGCGGCCGGCATCGCGCAACGTGGACCGCTCCCCACCACAATTGTGGTTTACAGCTGATTGCGATACTAGGGATGGCAATCAATTTTTAGAGGTGTCACTCGTTATAAATCGACAAAAATTGAAACTAGTTGAACATCACTATCGAATAAAGTAAAAGTCTCTTTAGTTCAGGAGAAAAAAAACGCCTCAGTCTAAATTGCACCTCGCGCCGAGCCGGCGCGCGCCGGCGACGGAGTAATTTCCTTTAGGTACGGCGGAGCGTCAATCATTATGTGTAGTGTTGTTGTGGGTGTTTTTTATACTGCAACACACGTAAAAATGCATTTGTTTAGATAGCCAAGTAATGCTACTTATCAAAACTACTTTTGAAATTTTAAAACACTGCTTAGTTTATTCGTATAAACCGTAAATATGCAAAACCATACCGCGCTATTTGAGGAGCGCTTTGGGACCTACCTACGCCCGCCGCACCGCGCCTGAGTGGCTAAGAGTCAGTGGCTTTAGTTCTGCGGATTTCCCCATTTTGAATCATATCTCGTATAGGAAAACACCAAGCTTTAGCTCGTAGCGCGACTTTGAGCTTACTAATGAGGCCAACAGTATAAGGACCTCGTCTCAGTTCCATAAATCATTACTGGCAACACACACTAACTGTGATTGAAAACCTTTGCTTTCAGGCTATGTGACCTCAAATATTAACCGCTACTCATTTAAAGTATGGGAGGGCCGTTGCTAAATGTCATTGGTGTATTAGACTACAATGACCCATGGATAAGTAGTAGGTATAGATAGGTTACCATTGTCACACATACAATAGATATCGACAACGGTTTCGGCAGATTATCTGATCCACTTTTGAAGGTCCAGTTATTATTGATGACAGTTTTAATTTTATTTTAATGAGGTGTTGGGTTGTAGAGCGTGCTTCGAGGTAAATTCCGTGCTTTACGTAGTAATGTTTAGTAATCTGTGACGTAGGTGAGTTCGCTGCGCTGAAGGCTCATATCCGAGATTTTTGGTATACTGTTATTTATTCTGTGCCATCATCAACCCTGGAGAAATTCGGGCTCCCACTCCCAACCCACATTAGCCGCTGCTAAACATAGGCCTCCCCATAAGGCCACTTTGGACGATATTATTCGGACGTCGTCACCACGTAATCATACGGCTCGGTGGTTACAGATGATTTTAATATACTTACCAAGGAAAATGGTGCTGCCCTTTCTCTGGCTGGATATTCTTTTGGCAAGCTCTTACGGTATTCACGGGAAGAAATGGGATGGTCCTATTCACCCACCCTGCGTGTCTTCTCTTTTAATGTCTAGCGCAAGTCAAACACAAGCTTATTTTAGGAATCGTGGCTAAACATTTTAAAATTTAAAGTAAACAAAAATAACATACCCCATGCATAGGTAATGTAAGCTATATCACTTAATAAGTTAGTACTATACGTAGGTATAGCTATTTATAAGTGTACATGAACGGCCTATATACCTACCTACACTACATTCAAAGTTTCGTAGTAATTCACACAAAACAATTTGCTAGTTCGTGAGTGTTCAATTTACAGGGCTTGTGATTTTGTGATGTTAATTGCTAACCAAGAGTACTTACTTACATGTCATTGAATCACTGCTATCTGCCGATAGTGCGTAGTACCAGACATTAATATCTACTAAAATAAATTAGTGACTTTATGAACAGTGACCAAAACTCGGTATAAATGTAAAAATAAGCCTAAAAATAAATAATCAATTTTTTTTACTTAACATTAAACCTGGGTCCTTTCCCAACCATGGAGTTCTAAATTTTGTATGTAAAATTTTCATCAAACTCGATTTAGTGGTAGTGAGATATAAGGTACCTATCAAACATTCACACACACACAAAGCATCGCATGGATAATAATTATTAGAACAGAAAGTAAGATAGGATTAACACATACTAGCTACTGCCCGCGGCGTTGCCACGCGTGGACTACATTACTTTTCAGGTTTCGGTTTGGGTATGGCTTTATTTTTAAAAACTGTTTTTCTATCAGCCTCACTGAGTTTTCTGCTCGTATAATCACTTCCACGAAGTAAAAATGACATGTCTTAATCATGAATGAAATAATTAATTATAATATTTCCCAAAACAGCGTAGGTACGCTAATTATTATCCTTGATATTCCTGGACCAATTTTGATGAAATCTCCACTCATGGCTACTTAACTATAGAAAAATTTTCGATGATATTTCGATAAGTATCATCGAATTCATGATTAATTAAAACCTATATTATATTAAAATCTAGGCTTTCTAAACATTTTTACAATAGGGCAAAGTCTGGGGGTCTATCAAAGATACCAACCGCTAACGCTAACGCCAAACGCTAACTCCAAAATGTACTGAAATGACGTTTCCGAAATCGCTAACTTTTCCGTAGGGAATGTCAATTCGATATATTTTTGGAGTTAGCGTGAGGCGTTAGCGTTAGTGATTATGATCTTTGCTAGACCCCCAGGGAATTTTACATAACATGTTTCGTACACAGATTAGATAAAAAAATCTACTTCGTATCATTCCAAAGAGTATTATTATACTTCTATATCATTCAAAGAGTATATAATTTATACGTAACGTAAGAGTATCATTGGCCCACTGCATTAGCCTATGGTGGTAATAGTATGCATTGGCCCTCAGACCTGTGGGCCAAACATAAACGTCATGTAATGCCAAAAATAGGCGTAGCAAGAGTCAAGATTATACTCCCAAGGGTATAAAGCTCTAACTATCACGGTTCATGAGATACAGCCTGGTGACAGACGGACAGACAGCCTGACAGACGTCGTCAGTCCGTTTTGGGTACGGAACCCTATTACTAAGGCTTCGCTGTCCGTCTGTCCGTCTGTCACCATCAGGCTGTATCTCATGAACCGTGTTAGACAGCTGAAATCTTCACAGATGATAAATATATTTTTGCTGCCGCTATTACAAAAAATACAGAATAAAATAAGTATTTAACCTCTTAAATACTTATTTTATTCTGTATTTTAGTATTTTTTCTCTCTCATACATCAAACGTTTTTTGCTAGTTTTTATAGATAATGATACGGAACCCTTCGTGCGCGGGCCTAACTCGCACTTGGCCGGTTTTTTCTCTAATCTGCGGGGCTTAAGTATAATTAACACGTTTGTATCTTGAATGCAATCGATTCATACTACTTACATATTATTTGATGGTATATCTATTTTACTCCAAAAACCCCAAACAACCTGCAAGGGCTTAAATAGATAAACTAATAATGGTTAATCAAATCTAATAAATTGTAAAATTTCATTCCACTGTTTAATGCATATTTACTACCGAAATTAACTCCTATTACTCTTTATTCATGGCCTTACACACGTTTTTTTTCTTTAATCTGTGCCTCCAGATGGACTTAACGTGAAACATGTGAAATATTCAATAACAACACGACGAAAAATTACTATACTTAACGCTGGCTAAATACACTATGTGTGGAGACATAATACAACATAAAAAAAATAACTGTGACACAAACTAACCGTCAGTAGCAAAAAAAATTCACCATGAAGCGGCCATGTTGTATAAAATTCCGTCCGGTTTCGTAATGATATTTAAAAATTTTGACCAAAAATTTTTAATGATATTTGTATTTTAATATATCCTATGTTGTGCGCTGGTTATTTCTAAGCATATTACTGCAACCCGCATGAAAATCAGTTCAGTATCTAGGGATTTGTTCAATAACAAACAAACAAACAGCTACAAATTATTGTCCCTAGATGGCGTTAGATACGATAAATTAGAAAATGTATGGAGAAGGGCAAAAAGCCTTGTAGTCCTGCATCGCGGTTACGATATTTTTTGAACAATAGAACCTATGGGATAAATTAGATTTGACATTATTATGTGTGTGTTCCGTAGCGCATCAGAATTACACATTTATTATTTGTAGGGATTAGGTGCCCATGGTGTTGACATTGCGCAGTGAATGTGATACTATGCAAAAAGATCTGAATCGCAATCTTTGATACCCTGATATTGTTCTACACGTGAAACAAATCACCGCGGGCGAAGCCGCGGGGTGCAGCTAGTACCTACTAAAATAAATTAGTGACTATATGAACAGTGAAAATACCCAAGTACATAATATTTCATGGTTCCATCCTACAGGTACATCGCTCGTAGAACTGACCACCGATGGGGAAGAAAAGTTCTCGAGTGGCGACCACGAACCGGAAGACGCAGCGTAGGACGGGCTTTCACAGCCAATCCTCCCTTTCTATTCACTCCTGGGCTCTGCACCCAAAGAGTAAAGCGTACCCTATTACTAAGACTCCGGTGTCCGTCTGTCTGTCTGCCTGTCTGTTTATCTGTCACCAGGCTGTATCGCATGAACCGCGATAGACAGTTGTAATTTTCACACACGACGTATTTCATATAAGATTTTAAACTTCCATTGTCACTAGAATTACTCACATATTGTTTATTAACGGGATATTTACCAAGTAATTTATTTGTTGCGAGTTGCCGATATTTCGGTACTGTTGCAAGCACCATTCATCTGTTGATGACGCTAAGGTTCTAGAAATTATAAAATCTCTAACTACCCATTGTACAGAATGTTAATGGATAAATGCTTATATATAATAAAATATAAAAAAACTGTTGATTCAGAGATCATGAGAAAATGAATATATCCATGAATTAGTCTTCTAGAAACGCGAACAAATATACCAAATTTGTTTATCTATTAGTCCAATTTATGATCATTAAGTTATATGATTTACCTATTATAGTAGGTACTAGTATAATATACTTACTCATAGGTAATCTCTACCTTGCTCTTACGTGGGTACTTAGGTCTGTACCATATCAAGTAAATGATGGGGTATTGCGTACAAATTGCGTACCTATTTCTGCTCTAATCCAGACATGTGGGCGACATCGTGGGCTTCAAAGTATAAGTTATACATATACTATGTTGTATGATCCAGAATTTATTTATTTCATAGTCAAATACTTAGTTAATTGGCAATAAGCTATTTTCAGCACTTTTACAAGTCAATATGAAAACACTATTATATTTTTTCTAAGCTTATATAAAACTACGAAATGCGTATTAACAATTTAAAATGTTAGCAATAAGCCTTTAATTGAGTTTGAAAAAAGAAGTTCCTTGTCCCACTATATTGGTGCATTGCAAGCAATCCGGCACAATGCAGAAAAGCACACTCCCATAACAATCCTACTTAATTCAGATAGACATCCTTCTTCAGAACTAGGTCAAGTTCTCGATTAACAACATCCTTGTTATTTAAGGACTTGCGTAATAGATGTGTGAAGTTAAAACTGGTGAATGTAATGCAGCCAGTTTTGCCTACACTCCGAGAGTGGCCTCTGCACGTCTGGCTCGCAAGCTTGTATAACTACCGTCATCCGTCCGCGAATTTCAATAGGGATGCCCAATTGCCCATACAATATGCACTCTAGCGATGAATGAATTGCGGCTGATCGAATGATTATATGTTTTATCTATGTAATAGGGGGAATTCTGTGTGTTTTATATACTAAAATGTTTCTTTTATATTATTATCCCACGGCTGTAACAGACAGGGTATTGCGCGACCGCCACGCGCGTGGCAATCAGTGGTTAATTTAACCGAATACCGCGAAGCCAAATTGCATCGTAACTACTACAACGAGAGTTAATTACGTTGACATAATATTATCAATCCCTAGCAACGATCTAGTGAAAGCCGCAGGGAGCCGGTGGATGCTGGAGGCGAACAGCCGCTCAAAGTGGCGCTCTCTGGGGCAAGCCTAATATGGTCCGCAGTGGACGTCTTCAGGCTATTGATAATGATACCATTGTCACGGTAGGTACTGGTCTCACTCAGGTCAGTCAAACTATTAGACTATAATAACTAAATTGCTCTACTCTACCCGATGCATCATACATACATATCGCTGTTCCGTTTCTGATTTCAGACATCCTACTCTGGAGTTCATTCAACTTCGAGCGAATTGCCTAATTGTCAGTACGTTGTAGTAAACGCTGTATTACCAGGTAAAGTTGTCTTTTGTTATTGTCTTTCATCTCAACGCGAATGTCTGCGGAGCTGCTGACAACGGAACCGAAATATTGACCGCCCATTCCTCCATGTTGAAAGCAATATTAAACGCACAGCGTGATTTGGATAGGTCCCAATGCAGCGGATTTCACAAAACCGTGGAACCGATTAGATAAAGCACATATTTACTACAATTCGCTGTCATGGTATACACACCTACCTACACCTTTTAATATAATGCTATGTGGGGTGGTGATATGGTGTAGAGAAGGGCACAGAAAGTAAAGTTCCTCGTATTGTTTCAATATCATCTCAATAACTCTTGTTATTTGTTTGCCTTCCATGGAGAACGATGATGCATGCTACACGCTACCTGAGGTAAATAGCAGCATAAAAAAAGCAAGCCATTACCCAGCAGACTATCAAAACCCAGGATGTGAATCCCTACGTAAACAGATAATGAGATCATAGTGACAGGTATAATAATAGCTTTTAGCAATATTCGCAACGCAACAAGCTTAGAAATTGCAATGCATAGAAAACAAACGAGGAATGTTTTATTATTTTCCTAATTCGCAAACAGCTGAATATTCTAAAACTAATATGCTTTTTAGGGTTCCTCCAAGGTCCTACGGAAGGAGGAGAGTTATTCTCTTCGAAAAGTATGTTCAATATTTGGTCTCTTCAGTTGATATTGAAGAGGCTGAACATTGATATCACTTTCCATCGACCAGAGGTTGACGAATGTAAACTACTACAAAATAGTAGTAGATTCTCAATTGCCTGCTCATTTCACGGCCTCCGTAGCACACTACGGATACTGGTGGTTGAGCAGGTTGGCTAATAATCCGAGGGCGCGGGTTCGATTCTCGCGACAGGGCCAGTATATTTTGTGCACAGGAAAAATAACGTAAATAATTGAATTGTATCTGTGAGTTGCGGGACCATGGTCCTCGTAGTTCCTGGGTCTTTAGATACATGGAATCCTAGTTAGGGTCCAGGATCTATGTATATGATCGTTGGGCGTTATTTATTTATTATTATTCAATAAGCATCAATGTTTACTGGTAGGTAAGGTACTTACACAATAGTTACTCTAGTTACCCATAAATATAGCAATGAATAAGTACCGAACAAAAAGCCAAACAAAAACTGGTTACTGTAGCAAGGTCAGGTTGGGGTGGGGTCACAGTACAGGCGACGACTTCAATCAGTTATGTCGACATTCGACATGTGGCTACAAAGAGAGGTCAAGTCAATTACTTGGTCACTAAACTGTAGACCACTGAACTCCTGATTCAGTTTACTGCCAGCTAGCCGTTCAATGCAAGCTAAAATATTGCGTTGGACAAACTAAACCATCAGGATTATTATATGTTCATTGTGATCTTTCTCTCTTTTTAAATTAACAATAACGTAGTTAATGTATTTGGTTCATTAAAATGGCTATAGTTTAACTGCAATAGTAAAATCATAGGTTGGTGTTTCCCGTCCATATTAATGGCGTGTTATCTTAAGTAGGTCCTCCATCATGGTCCTCGCTGTATCGCCAGCACAATGACCACACCACATTTCAAATACTTACCTACATTAAATAAGATCTAATTCTCAGAACAAGATCCATAATTATCTATTACGTTACAAAGTTAGAAAGGAATCGATAATTAACTACAGTCACTTCGACTTCGAGGACGCATACAAAAACTGCTTAGAATAAAAACTGAATTGGGTAAAAAATTCATGCTGAAATAACTTATGCTCTGGACATTGATAATAGGATATATTATGTATACCTACCTAGGTAATGTATTTTCTTTCGTTTTCTTTTTTTTGGGATATTTCTGCCTGTATTTATTTTTCCAGTTGTTATTTTTATGTAGATATGACCTGGCTTCGCACGGGTGCTAACTATTACCATTGTCATTACAACTGCAGCTGTTATGCGGCCGTGTCGCTTAACATCAGGTGAACGACTAGATTATCATATCATTCATTCTGATAAAATAAAACTAAACGTATTACAGATAAAAAGAAACTATAGCTATCTGTATGCTAATGCTTGCTTGCTATGCTTGTGATTTCTACGACTCTAGCAAGGTTTACCTATAGGTATCATGCCTATTGAATGCTGCTTAGTATATCATATTATCTAGTTATCATAGCGTATATGGTAAGTAATAAATAAACTTACTTAACAAGGTCCATTTCAAACTAATGTCAATTGTATTAAACCATTAATAATAACATAATAACAATAATAATACTCGCCATAACGGCTAAAAGAAATCGCACATTATGGGAGGCGGTCATTATGGAAAATAGTTTGAATTCTACTTATTACGAAACTAGTTAATAGATATTATGGAATTAAGTAAGCCATTTCGGGTTACGGGATTCAGTTGTGTGAAATGAAAATATCATTTTTATTAGTAGTCATCATGCCGTATCAGTGTAGGTATCTAAGTAGGAACATTCAAACAGGCAATTAGCAATATAAGTTATTGTTATTAAGTAATAAAGAAACTGTGTACCTACCTAATTATTCCGAAATGTATTGTAAGCATCTATACATACGTAAATTGTGTAGGTATCTAAGTAATAAGTTATTGTTATCTGAAACGTAGATATCTCAGCAAGTAAACACACGTGAATTTTATAGTTTATGAAGAAGCTGGCTAACTATGAAAGATAATGTTTTTTTAATGGACAGCCATTTATCTATGCTTCCTCATTTGCCTAATAACAAATAACTAGGCAACTATTTGTAAGTACCATATAATTTTCCATGGAGTTCTCACATACTTAAGTACATACACATTACTTTTTATCTAAATACCTGCGACAGTTTAAGCTTAAATTATATTTTTGAAGCAAACATCTAATTATCATGAGGAATGGCAACCGTGGATAATGAAAATAATCTATCACCTATGCTGTTCTTGAGACTGGGATCTAGCCCGGACATTTAGAAGATATTGGTGGGTGGGGCCGAAGCTAACGCCAAGAAGCATTTTTGAGTTTATAGTTATTAATTTTTAGGTCCATCATTATGCTATTCAACTATGCTTATTAATACGAAGTTTAAAAATTAGGTACCTTCATGATTATCAATTTTTATGAACTAGCGGGCCCGCCCCTGCTTCGCACGGGTTAATTAGTTTTTAAGTCCTAACTCTGTTTATAGGTAAGAGAGAAGGGAAAGGTAAAAAAATAGGGGAAAAGGATGATTGGATGGGACGGCAATAGAAGGGAGAGGCAGGCGCAGCCTACCTTCCTTCACCATCTCATCCATCCGTTTTGTACCTTTCTCTTCTATCTTCCCTTAGACAGGGTGAGTATAGCTTTTTTTAAATTTCCTATTGGTTTTTTTTTGTTTAAAATTAAAATTGTAAGTAAACAAATACATATAAGTAATTATAATATGCGAACAAAAAATCTTGAATAAAAATGACATCCTTATTATTGCTTGAGCAATCCGCACTTGGCCGTTGTAGAAAACAAAAAGTATCCTAAATATTATTCTGCATAATCAGCTACAACCATACCAATTTCAGCAAAATTCGTTCAGTAGTTCCAGCGTGATGCGTGTTCAAAAGGACAGACAGACAACAAATTAAAAAAAATGTTTCTATTTCTATATCGATTAAGAAGCGCAGTCAAAATTATCCAAAAATATTCAATGTACAGATTTAGCTCTGTTACAGTTTTATTATATATATGTATTGAAAGGTAATTAAAGCACTTGGCTACAGAGGTCGTTCTTAATCACGTGATGCTTTTTAGCTAAAGTTAAATTACTTACCACTTTTTGTTTAGAAATATTAAATACACGTAATATCTCACTACACCCCCTTCCCTGGTGATTTTTAGTGATCTTTCTAAACCCACCTCTCTACCCGGACGATCCCTAATATTGACTCTCAATAACTGTCTAAGCCCGTCGTCAATAACCGCAAGACACCAAAATCACGACCATAGATATATACCTAATATCTATGTATATCATCGAAATAACAATAAATAGGTGGGTTCTAATAATAAATAATTAAATACCAAAGATTGAGGACCCCGGAAATAATTGCACGATGACTTATTACCTATTCATTCCTCAACAAAATTCTAAATAGGTAGCTTAATAACATCAGATGAATTATTTGTTATTGTAATGACGTGTGATGCATAGGTAGGTAGGAGAGTAGGAGTTTGCGGTATTTTTACAAATATACCAAAACATTTTATTCCAAGAAAATTAGCAACGATTAGTAACATGTTTACAAATCTTATTACTTATAATAAGAGAAGATAGGCGAGGTTCAGGTTATTCGCAATGTTTAACAAGAATAAACGCACAGTGGAAAATCACCAGGCACCCTCATACATTATTTATTTTACTTCACATTCAACAGAAGACAAGTAAACACTTCATGTAGATGTAGGTAAGTATTAACACTGTCCGAGTGCGAGGGCTAAGAGTAGTGTGCGGTGCGATAAAAGACTTTGAGCCTTCAGATTACGTTTCAAAATGGTATTTAGCTAAGGAAACTGTCAAAAGTTCTTATGTAAAGCGTAGGTACATCTTATTTTCTGACTAAATATACGACCTGTGTACTTAACTGGATGCAAAGTAAAGGAGGCATATTATTATATGCCTCCTTTACTTTGCATCTTATCAGTTAAGTAGATGCTGCCCGCGACTTCTGAAACAGAATAGCTACTATTATGTATTTGTTACAGGTGTAGTGTACCTAGTACCATAAATGAGTCAGTTTCTACGTTATTATAATTCTATGGTTTTTACACTTCAACCGAAATAGATATATGGCCCGGGTGCTCAACGCTCCTATCCTGTTTTTGGCCTGCATATAATACAGAAGTGTGAGTAACCGATGATCCGATGAAAACCACGGGGAGCCGATGGATGTAGGAGGCGAGCAGCCACTCAAGGTGGCGCTCTCTGGAGGAGGCCTATGTTTAGCAGTGGATTACTAATGCAGTAGGCTATAGTGTGCAAACAGCAATTTGCTGTAATATGCAAACACGTAAATGTTGTAAATACACACAACTTTGACATAAAACAAAACAACCAGTCTACAGAACCTACCAGAAACAATTTATCGCCGATGATGGACGCAATGAGTGAAGCAGGTTTCCGCCATCGTGGACAATACTATACCCGCGCTGACTACAGACATAACTGCGACCGTAGAACGTGCGAATGGGAAATTCGAAGGCTTCGAAGCACAACTTGAGCAAAACCAGTTTTTCAACAAAACATTGGGATAATGATAATGTACCTTTTTAATTAATACAACAGTTACTTGCGCAGGTTTCACATTAATAAAATATTTCACTTGATAATATTAATAAATAATTTATTATACTTTTCCAAATGTATTGGGTTTTATTGATACAAAACATATTATTTAAACTTGGCTCGGGAATGAGAATCGCATGCCGTTATGTAGGAACCACCTATAAGTATGTAATAATTGCCGCTATAAATACTAAGTACTTTCTATCCTCAACCCCATAGTATAATTTCCACAGTCACTAATACAGGAACGAATTCAAAGTCCTCCAATTGTATTCCCTGTTTTTGCGATCATGGTTGTAATCATTGAATAGCGGCAACGATAAGCTTTTAATGACAAATGATAAACACACAATGTTCTTCTATAATAATAGCAAAACTAAGTGATTATAAAACATGTACTTATAGGTACACGTTTATATGTGCTTATTGTGTGTAGTAGGCACTATAGTATCGGTACATTATACCACATTGTGATTCGTCCAAGGTTTATTCATTATTAACTGATTGATTATATAACTTTTTTAAATACTATCACCTTGCTATGGGCCTTGATTCTATTTTATACCACTCAACTAGAAAATATTACCTACCGTTAATGTATGTAAGTACCTATATTATAATATACGAATACTTACATAGAGCTCCATATTTAATACTACAGTTTATGTTTTACAATCAATTAATTGCTCTACCATTATGGAAGAACATTGTGTGTTTATCATGTAAGCTTATCGTTACCACCATGATCGCCAATCAACATAAAACCGTGAGCGTTTGGTTTTTGTAAAACTGGATAACAATAATGAGGTTACATAAATTGACTAAAATTTACCAATTCATATGGTTGCACTTTGACAGCACTTACCTATGCCAAAAACACCCTTGAAATAAAATTGAAAATTATGAAAAAGAGGTAAATGAACTAACCTACTTTATTTGCTTTTCATAACAAGTTCAGTCTGCATTATGTCGTAAAGTACCATCATTACTTTCAGTAAACTTGATGTGGTATCCGATGGGACTCTGATTATTTGACCTATGGCATTAGAAGGCAATTTCTGAAAAAATGGGATCCACTTTGTTGTATACCCGCATATTTCTCTATAAAATATCTCTGTGTACTTTATCATACTAAACGAATTCAAATAATGTTTGTTGGCGACATGCACGCTTGTTACGCGTCGTCCACATGCAGTGCCATAAAATATGAGTAATTACGCTTACGCACTTGAGGACTGGACAGACAGAACATTTCCAAAACTGGTTCTCTCTGGCTCCTACGCCAATACCAATCCTGCCAAAATGTTGGAAGGTCCAACAAAGTAAAGGTACCGGTTGTGCAAGTATTTTGCCGAAAGCATGGTAAAACGTTGCTTACAAAAAATAAATCGTTAACTGTTTTTCATCATATCATTTTTATAATTTCCCAGTTTGCCAATAATATTTCAAATTGCTTATTTTAAAAACTTAATTTTTCTATGACAGTACAGTATTACTGTTTTATTACTTAGCTATGGGTATACCTACAGTTTAAATATACTCCTAAATCTATTGGGTCCTATTTTTCTATTCCTCACCTTTAACTAGATATTTTTATAATGAAATCCACTAAGTAATTACTTACTTAATAATACACGTAATTATATACTTTCTATTGTAATTTTAAACTTAGCTTAGGTTGTGTTAAGATTTATGTTTGGTAGGTGTACCTGTTTTTTTACTTCTAGTTATGTCGTGATGATTAATGTCTGTAATCACCGATTACTGATAATTTACTAGAAATATCCCTGACCCCACGATCAACACTGCAATCATAAAATTACAGTGCAAACGATTATTGTATCATCGATGTACTTATGCAATCTGACTAAAATGGCAGGATGCTTGGCTGCCTGCTTCAATATGGATATTGTCAATTTCAATCTTCTTTTTATAAATAGAATGAAACAAGAGTTACGGGCCGTCGCTAAATGGCCAACACCATGTAGCTAACTAATGCCGAAATAGCGATATAGTGACCGTCCCAAGCCCAACACAAAAATATACTTCCACTTCTCAAATAGATTTAGGGGATCTCAGAAAATTCTTATAGTGCGCTATGTCATAGTTCCATGATATGGTGCAAGGTCTTTTATCAAATATCCAGGGAGATCTATAATATTTTGGCGTCTTTCGACAACATATTTTTTGTGGGAGATATTTTTGCGAGAATGACTTAACCGCTTCGCTTGGCAGCGTTCTCTGCATAATGTACCTACAAGTATTTGATATTTTTACATATCCAAACAGTGATTAGTAGGTATTATACAAATTACACTCGGCCTTCGTGAATGTATTATGAAACGATGTTCATATATTCTCTGTCAGATACTACATTAGACACTATCAGTAATTTATGTACAAATTTTTAATAATAATTTCAGCCATAATGTTATAGGAGACTGGTACTTTTATCATAATCTAACCTTAAAACATAGCGAAAGTATTTTTAAGATTATTATCAAAATAAATTTTCTAGCTAATCCGTATAGTATGAGGAAATTGAACTGTAATAAATTATATGGTCTGGTGTTATGTAAATTGTAACCAAATAAAAGAACAAAGCGAAAGGAAATCACAGGCAAAATCACCCAAAACATTTAAAACTTTTAACAAGCTAAGTACTGTAGCAGTTAGGGATCTAAGTTATTACTTATATTAAGCTGTGATATAATAAGGTATTTCTTATTATATCACAGCCACGCCGCGACGCGAGAAGAGGGTACCTGCCACCGTCTTATTGTAAAAACCGTTAGTTTATAAGAAACCCGGTTATTTGTAAACTGTCGATTTGATACAAACGGGCTATGTGTCGCATAATAAAACGGTGGATATTTCGGTTATTTCTAATTAATCGGCATCACTTCGTTTTTTCGTAATTGTGTACTTCTAGTGTACTCAAAAGTAACCTAGAAACTCCTTCTCGCTTTGCCCGTCGTCGTAATCTACTGGTTAGCCACTAGTGACTGTAAAAAAACAATAAATTACAGCAAAAATTGGTGCATTGTTCACAATTAAACGCTACTAAAACTCGTTTTATATAAACTCACCGCTAGGCACCGACTGTTTACAAATAAGTAATCGAAATATCATCCATGTTATTGTAAGACAGATTGTCAGTTGGCAATAAATCGACAGTTTATAAATAACCGGTTTTATTTTCGTTTTTTTATAAACAATCGGTTTTTATAATAAGACGGTGACATACCCATTTGTACACAGCAGAAAACCATAAAAGTACCTACTCCATATTTTTTTTAAACAGATTTTATTAAATAATATACTACAAAGTCTTCTCTAGACGACAAAGTCTCTTCAAAGTCAGTCTAAGCTTTCAGTTCAACCTAGGTAGAGGCAGATTTAACCTTTAGAGCTGTAGATATATAATAATATATATAATACATAGGTAACAATACAATATTTAGTAGGTGTCTTAAATAATAAGGTAAGAATTACTTAGATTCTTATTCAAAAGAGTATTTGTAAGAGATATTTTTTTTATGCCTGCCAGTCAATTAGGTTGACAATAATGATTCATTAAAGTAATTTTATAATTTTTAAAGCCATAACAATTAATTATTATTTAGCGGCCCAACTGCGCAAACAATAAGATCATCGCATGGCAATGGCATAACATAACTTACGTATAGAGTTACTTATCAATAGGTGTGCGTTATGGCACCTTCTTGTATTATTTGCCCTGACATTTACTATTACGTACCGATTGTCCTATTTTACCGGTTTCTGGATGTTTAATTAAAAGGCTGGTAATTTCAAGTAAAGTTGTTGATTGGTTCTTGATTGATGTAGAGATCTTCAATCATAATTTAAAGTTATAATGGCTTAGTGTTGTATAGCTGCTGTAAATAAACTTCTCGTAAATAATAATAGTTAATTTAATACTAACATGCACTTGGACGAATGCCCTAGTGATTTGTTCAACACGTGCTTTGCTTACTGAGCACGTGCTCTTATTATCTTTATTATTATAACCATTTAATTATATAGGTACTTTTGCCAAATTTTCTACTATATTGACCGTTAGTTATCATTAAGTTCATTCTATGATCTCATGTTAATTATTCCATGCTTAGAATGTTCTGATTCACTACCTTGTTCCCTAAAATCTAACGTTTGGAATATAGTTCGTTTATTCCAGAACGATAAAACAATGCTAGTCTCAGTATACTCCCTTGTGGGTATCTCTATAGATAAATGCCAAATTTCGAAATCAACAACTTTTACTGTTGACGATGAGCCAAGTATACAAATGGACTAAAATGATTTAAATCCCTTTGTAAATAGGAACATACCAATATTGCCAGAAAACCTTTATTTTGTCACAAAAATAACATTTAAAACTAAATATATACCAGGGTGGATGAATGCAATAGAATCATTATAATAACGTTAACTAAAAGACTACATAATATACCTACTACCACCACCCCGTGTAAAAAATAGAATGTATTGGTATGTATAATCACTGTGGCCATTGGTTAATCATAAAATTATTCATAAAATATGAATGTTCACAAGTACGAAAAAGTCTTCGATCGCAACTGGTTTCGTACATGGATAAAAATGTCTTCATCGCTTCTGGTTACGAAGGTTACGAACTGTTAAAAGAGTCAGTACAGTACATAGTAAATAATCAGCGGACGCTGAGCGGTCGGCGACGCGGGTACCTTACCTACGCCACTAATCCAGGCGCCGCCGTCGCGTCGCTTGGCGCACCTCCCGAAATTCTACCCATTCAGGCTCTCTCAACTATTCTAAATCTGTTATCCTAAGCTTGCCAACGATTTGACAGTTACATCATGGTGCATATTTGCATTTCCAGAAACACCCTGGCGCTAATTGCATAGCATAGGCTATTTCTGATTTTCTACTCCCAGTTTGCTTCTCTGATGACGGGTATACTATACGAGGGCATACAAAACTATATTGTAAATATAATACTTAGGTACCTAACCTAACTTGTATCATGGTTACAATATTGTTGTGTAGCAAGTAGTAATTATTGCATGGTACTTAGTTCTAAATTACGATTCATTATTGCAAGGTTCAATTATTTATTACGTGGCGGACTGCGTAGATATTGTCAATATGACTCTAAAGACTAAAGTACCATCACAGAGCTAGAATTCCTTAGTACCTCTGACTTTAATTTGACTTTATTTGATAATTTTTAAACTATTGAATTAGCATCGAACGAGGAAAAGGTAAGAAGCAAAAACTCAATGTCAAGTACCTCAATCTCAAAGTATCATAAAATAAAAAATATATATTCTGTCGGATGTGATTCAAACCATCTAAAATTAAGGGAATATCCAACCCATAACGATTAAGTCAATAATCAACATTCAGCGTGTGAAAATTCATTTTTTCGGGTATGTCCGAATTGGACGGCGTGGCGCCGAGCATCTGGGTTGCAATGGGTCCTGCAATTTTGTACTGCTTATCTCTAAGATTAAATTTAAGATGTCCTATTTATAGATGTACTTACCCAAATATTTTATTTTTTGGTGAATGGATTAAATTCGT
Organism: Ennomos erosarius; assembly: GCA_963580505.1. NCBI lineage: Eukaryota > Metazoa > Arthropoda > Insecta > Lepidoptera > Geometridae > Ennomos > Ennomos erosarius. The sequence continues at coordinate 3,258,817 of OY756977.1, forward strand.
GATAAATAATAGAAAACTTTTGGGCATAGCGTCGTTGTTTTGTTGTATGACTTATGTTAAAGAATGTCGAGTCTGTTTATTTTCGCTTTATTGCTCAGAATTGTGACGTAGCATTTTGGTATGTGCTATGTAGGAAGACAATTTATTAGGATTCTGTATAATGATGAAACTTACTTTAATACATATAATTATGGGAATGCGGGTTCGTAAATAGGTTGGGCATAGGAATAAATTACTGCCATCAGTTTTTTTCTTACACATCTAAGTTTTTTTTTGTTATAATGCTTCAGAGCATTATTTTGTGTTACCTAAAGTTACGTAGTAGCATATTCAGTAATCTGTGCCTAAAGTATAAATCAATGTTATTTGAATTTGAATAATCGGGCTGTATAGTTTACTACACACAATAGTTTATTTTGATGGTTATGTCCTCAATTAAATTAATTATATTAATGTTGTCGTTAAAAGTGTCAATGTTGTATCGCCTTGCAAAGTTGTAGTCACCGGTTGTAGTTGTTTGTAACCTTTTAAAACTTGTTCCCATTTGTAAACATAGAGTCGGGGTAATTTAAAAAAAGTTCACTTATTCAACAGACAAGTGTAACCGAGAGCCAGTTACCAGGTAGACATATCAGAAATCAACCGTACCAATTGGACGAGATTGCCAGTACAGGTTTCAACAGTAAGTTATTTCGTCTGCTCTCGGCGGCATTACATGACCCTTATTCATTCCCTTCAAGGAGGAAAGCGTGGAAATTCCCCAGCGGAGACCGGTCATGCGCGCCGACCGGTCTGCGCTCGAAGACACGCGTTTTCTATGCGTCGCATGCCTTACATCTTGCGCCTGCGCATGCTTATGGTATAGTGCTACACTGCAACACAGTACCTCAAATACATATAAGACTTACTAGGTAGGTACTCTTTTGCAGCACCTTGAATGCAGATAAACAAATGTTTTGCATATTATATTTACTGTAACCTTTGATCAATAAAATCTTCACTTTATATTGCATCAATTGATAGAAGGAAAAATCAATTTACCTAACAGGCAGTGCAAAGTGCAGTCGGTACCTACGATATCTAATTGTCTAATGTCTATATACCTACTTCTTCTTACAATACAATACAATACAAAAATACTTTATTGAACACCAAAAAAACACAACAATACACATGATACAATATAAAGAATGGTAGAACAATGGGCGGCCTTATCGCATAAAGCGATTTCTTCCAGGCTACCTTTGTATGGGCAGGAATAAGACAATCTTAAAAATGCGGTTGGTGCTATTCAATCTAAATATATAGATACCTAAATAATAATATGCCTACTTAATACATACATATATAAATAAATAAATATAAACTTTATAAATACTAATATAAATAGTGAAAAATTAATAGTAACAAGACATTAATTATACGAACAGCAAAAAGACAGTGACGCATTAGTAATAACTAGACAAGTGTAGAAAGAATACGAGTTTTTTTTTTTTAATATCATTCCGACAATGTTTCTTCACCATGTCTTTAAAAATAGTGATTGACTTGGTATGGCGAATGTTCACAGGTAGCGCACGGCTTGTACAGTGAAGGAGTGGTCATAAGAACCTGAAGCATGGGCTGGCATTTGTAACTGAAGAGTGTTAGTGGAACGAAGAGAGCGAGCATGACTAAGATAGAGAAATACAAAACGTTCTTTGAGATAATGTGGGGTCGATGGGATAAAGAGTACACTATAGAGAAGAGATAGGACATGAGCATCCCGGCGACGGCGGATTGGTAACCAATTGAGCTTATTGCGAAATTCTGATATATGGTCATACTTGCGCAAGCCAAATATGAACCGGATGCAAAAGTTTTGTATGCGCTCAAGCTTATTAAGCTGTTCTTGGGTTAAGTCTAGATAGCAGGCGTCTGCGTAGTCAAGAATAGGGAGAAGAAGAGACTATGCGAGTACAGTTTTAGTGGTCATTGGAAGAATGCTGCGAAGCCTACGAAGTGGTGCTGTTGACGCGAATACTTTCCTGCTAACTTCACAGCTGGGGTCCCCACGATAAATGCCTGTCAAAGAGCACACCCAAGTTTTTAACTGTTTCACTGATTTTTATGGTAGTGCCGTCAAACAGAACCTGTGGGAGGCAGAGTTCTTCTACTTATTTAAGAGGATTGCTCTTGTCGGTGGAGTAATCGCCATCTTTCTCTATCTTCAGCCAATGCTTTGACCTCCCTGTATGACATGACATTTATCTTTTTTATTTGGCCTGTGTATGCCCTTCTAGGTCTATCTCTTCCTCTCTTTCCTTCTACCTTTCCTTCTATGATGTTTTTCATAAAGTTGTCATGTCGTAGGCCGAACATTTTCCCTCTTCTTGCATCTATCGTTGCTAGTATTTTACGTTTTTCTTGAACAAGAGCTTATACCTACTTACTGAAAATTAATGAGAAATACAATATAAAAAAATTGATTCGTGATGTATGGTCGTTAATAAGATAGTCCTACATTATGTATTAGTATCATAATAGAGGGACAATCACAGCTAATAAGATTCCGACCGACCAAACGCCTAGCAACTTTGCGAATTCCACTATTATATTCGACTTGTGCGCCTCTATCATTGGAATCGAAAGTTGCCTGGCTAGCTGGTGTAGTTGCACTATAAATCTCAAAACTGCAATTTAACTGAACAACTGGCGGCTTATTAAAAGGCTTTAGAGAGAAACATTGATGTTCTACCAAGTAGTAATAGGTTTAATTTTTAATTAAACGGATTCTTGTGGTCAAATGCTATGCCTATAAATTAAAAAGAAAAGTATTTCGTTGAGTTCTATCAAAGATTATAAAGCCCGTTGATAGCTCGTGAACATCATTTCTCCTACAAACACGACTCAGCTACGGGGGCAGGGGGTTAAGGTAACAAAACGAGACAAAGTCATCCGAAATTGCAAGGACAGCAAGATGGAACAAAAGAAACATTGGGTGTCCCACATCCTCTTGTAGGATTAGCAGTTGCAATAAACTATTAATTTCCGTACGAGGGGAAGTTTTATCGTTGGTCAACTGGATTTATAGTCAATGGTTCTATAGATTTGAAAAGTATATACCTATAAGGATTATGCATTGTACCAATCAATGGTACCTACCATATGTAAATGGTGAAGCTTAATATTAAGTAAATAGGTATTTCAGTTCCATAGAAAATTAGAAATCACCAAAAGGAATACAATACAGTAAGTACCAATAGTGGTAACAATTTTTATTTGCATACTTACGTTATAATAAACTTAGAAAATATTACACACATAAACGTAGGTACATAAACAATTTATCAAAAACACAATTTTCAGTATTTAGCAAAGTTTGGTTGATGATTTAATACACAGGAACCAGTTCGTTTCGCATATATTGACCTACAAAGAAAATCTAGACGCCCGTCGATATGATCCGAACTCCGCCATTCAATCAGGTTCGCTTAATAAAGATCAATAAAATTACAGTCGTAAAATCTGGTGCATACCAGTTTGCGAGAGGAGCGGCGACTTTAGAAGCCCACTATAACAGCTATTCGTAAATGCGCTGGGTAGATAAGGTACCTTTCACGTGAATGCATCCATCAGACTTTTTCTTATTATTTAATGGTATTTATTCGTATTAATAATAATTTTATTTTGCATTAAATTAGCTCAAAATTACAATAACACATTTGTCAATTTCTGAGCTACAGGTGAAGTATAGGAGCTAAAATTGCACCTTGAGGAACACCTATCGGTTTTCATTTTTTTGGGCATGATATTTATTTTATTTATTATATCAACTTTAAAATGTACATAGTTACAAGTTTGGCTCGGTCTTGCCTTACTTGTATGCAAAGTATAACGCAAGTTATTGCAAATATAGTGCGTAGGTGAGCATACATTGTGTCGAAAGCCATACTCAAGCTGATACCTAGGTACAGCACCTGATTTTATATGCGTGCTTTTTTATCAAAAACGTAAACAAGTGTGATATGACTGTGATGTGATCCTCCTCTGTATTTGTCCAAAATCAGTACCAGTCTACCGTAGATAATTATAACAAAATAGAAAAAGAAACAACAAGGCACTAATTATTATAAAAAAGCAAGTCTTCCCCCCCGTTTTACTCCACTTGACAGGTCGATTGTATGAAGAAAGTGACATGAAACAGGGAAAGACAATTTTGTTTACCGTCCGTGCTAGCCATACAGGCATTAGGTATAAATTAAAATGCTGTTTTAGTAGTAGGTACTATTATTTTAATATCTGTGGTTTTAGAAAACAGTAGAGATACTAAAATATTATTATTCTGATTAATTTTTTTTAGTAATAGAACTGAATATGTACTTGATATGTTTTCATATTTTGTAAATATAGGTAACCTGGTTTTCGTATTTAATATGTTTGGGACAAAGTATGTGCATTATAGGTCTAAAGTATAAAGCAAATATGCTAATGTTTCAATTATATTGATTACAGTTTTACCAATTTAATCTGTAATTAAAGTGAATCACCACGGACACGGACGGGTATTCGCGTGAGTAAAATATTCTAAATTCAAAACGTTTCTGTGTGCGGTGTCTTCTCGTGCCGTGTCTACATTACTGAGGTGAGGTAAAGAGGTCGCAAGGCCGCCGTCTGAGCGCGCTAATTGCAAGGAAGCCAGTCTGCTCCCATCCCACTTCTGTGACGACGCCGATGATTCCTTTCCTGGCTCACTGATTACAGAAGAAAAAGATCAGGGAGGGGAATAGCTTAGCTTCGTTTTATTTAGCTATTAGTATTACGACTGCCGTATCCATTATCATAATTTAGTATAACAATGACACGAGAGGCCAATTAATATTATTATTTAATATTTTTTTCGAGACAATGAAGATATATTTTTACGAACACATAAGCAATGTTGCACTCGGTAAGCATTAGATTATCTTAGGTATATCAAAACGGTTTTCATAATTTAATATAGAAAGGAATTTAGTAATAGTACCCACATTTCTAAACTAATCAATATAGAAATGTAAGTACTATTCCCATTCAAATTTTTTGAAGATAATATAAGTATTAAATTGGATATGGCAGATTTAGATTATTGCTTCCATAGTGTACAATAGGTGGAATATAAAATTAAGTCTAGGTTCATATGGACCCCGTCGGGCGCAACAAATTTGGAGAGAGGAGGGCGACTTAGCAAAAGAATTAAGTGATCAAACAATATAGGTACACTACAAAGAAAATAATATTAGTTTGATTAGCTATAATAAAATGTCAATCCAATTTTATCTATTATTATCAGTAATATTAGTAAAAATTTAATGTCAGTTTTATAATACAGGTACGGCGAACTTTCGAAATTACTTAGAGGATACATTAAGACGGACTATAAGGCCTCAAACCGAATTAATCAACCCAGTGATATTTTTTTCAAAAACGGTTGTAAAATTATATTATACCTTCCGATTGGTCTATAAAACTTACCAAAATCGTTTCAGTAGTTACAAATACATATATTTATTTAGGTTTAATACAATAAAGAACAATAAAGTACCTAACTCGAAAAAAAATGTAAGTATTATAACATCATCCAGATGCATAAATCGATTAACCTATTTTTAAAAGGATTTTATTATTTAATTATCATCATAAGTTGTATTAATTTAATTACATATTGTAATTATTATCTTAACACTTAATTTACATTATTAACCTTAAAGATTAAATAAATACTGTATTGTAGGTCAACCATACCTTCTAAGGCAAGTGAATAAATACATCAACCTTGTAGAGAAGTTAACCTTGATATTTTTCTCTTTATGCGAGTTCGTTAACATTCAAGGTAGATATCGATATAAAAGCTTGAGTGTCTTTTATGCATTTTAGATCACTTCTTCGATGCATTTTTTTGGGTGCATTAAACTTAGTATCACAGTATGTAAATTGGCCTGTTCCACCCATTTTCAGTTATTTTATAGACCTTATAACATTTTTGCTTGATTTATTTTTTGTAGTTGTTTTTGTATTATTAGGTGCAATTTAAAGTTTTTTCGTAATAGTGTTATCATTGAGACAATATAAAAGGGCAAAGTTGACTTTGCATTTTGTACTTAGATTGGTCATTATTTAGTAGTTGATAGTTATTATCCCAGTTTATACCATTCTCTATAGAATGGACCTATGTACACAAGTATTTTCTAAAGACATGTATTTTATTGACAGCACTGTCGTGATGGTTAAATGCACAGAGCATGAAAAATAATACGCTTAAACGTAAGCGTAATTTGTTTCCAAGCTCTGTAGTTATACTTATTGTCACTAAGATCTAAATGTAGGCGTTTGAAAGCCATCAGGACCCAATGCGAGCACGTTTATTACAGCAGCGAACATGAACCGTAAAGAGGGTCGCTTTATGCTTAGCACAAATATGGCGATTACGTTACGTTGCACTTCGACTTTTCCATTTTGCGGTACAAATAATTAGTTATAAAAGAAACGCTTATAATTATGAAAAAAATAGTCTACAGATGGATGCATTGAAACATAACTCATCACTATGATTTATTTCAATGGGTCTTATTATAATATAACGTTTTAGGGCGTTTGAATAATTTTTCAGAGGCCACTTCAAGATTTTTTTCTATTGAGAAAACTTTACGTAATCGTGTTTTGATTTCGGTAGATGGAAAGAAGATATGACCAATATTAACGATCATTTTTTTTCAATCCTGTAAATGGACTACACTTTGAGAAAATTACGTTCGAAATAGTCGATTTGGGAGCATTCAGCGCTTTAAAGGCTGTTATCATTCAGAAAATTTTAGAGCTGTATGACGTAGGTACCTATACTGGGAGAAATTGAATTAATTAGCACAAATATAGAGTACCTACATCTTACTCCAGTGTCAGGAGTAGGGTACCTAGTTTCATAGGATGCTAATGAATTCAATTACACCCAGTAGTTATGTTAAGCAGCCCAGCAACAAAATGAGGTAAAGCATGGTATGAAAAGAGGTTGACTTTTACTTCTTGTCATTATTCCGATTTATCGTTGCCTGCACTGTGTTTCACATGTGATTTTTCACAGGCTGTGATTATTCATTTGCCTAATGAAGTATGAATTTATGGTGAATGGAGATTGTGACGCTTTGTGAAATGGAATGGGGACACAGATGACTAAATTATGTTACTTACTATAATCATAGTCTAATTAATACTAATAGTCGTCAACTCCTTTGTTATACCGCAATATACCTAAAAGGCCGTATCGGCCGCAGTGAAGCTAGCCGGTACTATCCCAGACGGCACGGGCAGGAGGGGGACGCCGCCGCGCCGCTCTCCTTCATTCATACCGCAAACCGCACCCCATCGTTGCTCTGTCTAGCCGCCCGAGTTGATTCACTATTAGTATTTATTCATCAACAGCCTGAAAACGCAACCTAGCCACTTTGAAAACAAAAATGTAACGTATATTATTTTTAAGATTACGAACCGTGATTGCGTCTGACCTTGTATTAGATTAGTGTGGGTAATTATGCTGAGACCATAGATTTAATGGCTGAGACTCAAGACCTAACAAGACTTCTACTACAGGAAAACATCACTGGCTTATTCCTTGTAAATTAATAGGCATGATGACTACTATTCAAAATGAACTAGTAAATATTACTTTCATAAAGAAGATTAAAAATGAATGAAATAATTGAAAAAATAAGCAAAATCGGTAAATAAATCACGGAGTAATAAGCTTTTAAAGTTTCTACAGAAGGCATCTCCTGTCCCTTTCTCGCGAAACAGTTACTATGAAAAATCTACTCGTGACGTCACGTGCCAAAGAGATTGTATATATATGTGTAGACAATTGACACAGCGCCATCTAGCCCCAAACTAAGCAAAGCTTGTACTATGGGAACCAGATAACTGATACAATACTTATATACTTTTTTTTGTTTGTAAATACATACATAGAATACAATATAACACCCAGACGCAGAACAAACATCTATGTTCATCACACAAATGTTTGTCCTGGGTAGGAATCGAACCCACAGCCCTCGGTTCAGAAGGCAGGGCTTACTACCAACTGAGCTATCAGGCCCGTCATGAAAAGCTACCACAGCTTGGTAATGAAATACTTGGTACTATAACGACGTTCCTCTGACGTCACTGGCCGTTTGAGCTATCTCTTTCTATTCCGGTTTTTAAAATGCTTGACTCTTTGTCGTTTTTTGAAATATTTTTTTTGTTTTCACAAATGTTTATCTTTCAAGAAATATTTTTAATTTATGCAAAAAAAAAATTTAGTCATCATGCCTATTGCAACTAAGTATTGCAGAGTGCAGAGCAATCTTAAAATTGTTTGTGTTGATGTTTCCATTTATTTTGTTGATCATCTAATACTTAATCCACAGAGCTATGAAACAAATGATGCTTCGTGAGGGGAAGCGTTTTCTTTTTTGCTCTGTGACTTAATCTTTGTGGAACTTGGATCAATGTAAATAAAATGATTTCATTACATTTATTTTATTTTATTTGCTTGTGGGTACATAAATATCTCACTGTCTTTTTGTAAAACCCGTTTGGTTGTTTTTTTTGTTCTTATATTTTGGCTCTACACATAGTGTATTTAGCCAGTGTCAAGTATTATATTTTCATCGTGTTATAAAATATTTCACGCAAAGTCATGTCCTAGTCATAGTCCAGTTTAAGTCAGGTAGTCATAGTCCAGTCTAAGTCATGCTCCAGCAAAGTGGTGGCAACTTTACTAGAAGCTTCTATGGAGTTTTGGATGCAACACGAAAAATCACGTTTCACCACATTATATCAATTGCCCTCACTCATGCTCGTAATTCTGCACTTAATGCGTAAAACGCCACAAATTTTAAACATTAACACTGGAAAAAGCAAAAGTTTTGAACAATAATACAATGTAACGACGTGAATTTTTCCGCGTTCCCGCCAAAACTCTTTTGGTTGTTTATAAACTGTCGATTTATTGCAAACTGTCAATGTCAATTTGTCTTACAATAAAACGGATTGGGGAGTTTTGGCAGGAACGCGGAAAAGTTCACTTCGTTGCATTTTTTTTTTTTTTTTTTGGTTTATTAAGATCAACAAACAGTACACAACAAAAATAATCTTAAAACAATATGGGCCAAAAATTTAAGTGGTTGATGCACCAACATCGTTGACCACAGATTGATAATATATATATAATATATATGAAAAACAGAACAAATGTTGAAATATTGGTAGCTGACTACTAACTATCGCCTAAAAGTGAGTAAATTTAAGTAATACTTTATACTATTGTAGTGTCTAACATTTACAAATATAGACAAATGAACACAGAAATATAAATCCAATTGGCAGGCATATCTACCCGCCACTATTTGTTAGATTAGAATCGCAAGGTAGGCACATACGGCAACAAAACCAGTTGCCAATCGGTGGGCCCAGAGTAGTGATGAGGCAGCCATTTATATACTTAGGCCCGATTTCACCGAGGCAGGACAACGCCACTCCAAGCATAACGCTCCGAGAATGACAGAGTTACACGAATATAACTAATATACCAACAATTAATATACCAACAATTTTGAAGCTCTTTCCTTGAATACAATCAAGATATATGGGTCCTTTTAACAGTAATTTCGCTTGTCAATTAGCTGTATCCAAAGGTTACAGTTAGCGTTATACTCGGAATAAAACTTATTCCACCTTGGTAAAATCCGGCCCCAGTCACATAACGGAGTAGGTAAGGCAGGTTACTAAGTCTAAAACGAAAAATCAAGCAGAGTGCTTGTTGCAATCGCCACTCAAGACCTCCAAAACAGACTTCCGAATATCGCCAAAGCGTACATGGAATATATCGATACAATTAAAATGATCGTTATAACATTTGGTCATGCGGTACAGTGGTGAACGCTGGCCCGAGTTGGTGCGTCGGGTAGCCGTAAAAAAAGTTTTATGCTCAGTTCGTGAGTGGATTCTAAACGGAACTTTGTAAGCAAGCCTATTCACCAGCTCGGGGCAGTCATAACGATTGTGACAGATGTCATACAACAACATTGCACTAAGTTGCAATCTTCTAGATTTTAGGTCCACTAGCTTATATTTTTTGAGTAGATTTTCATATGACATAAAACTATGATTACATTTATAATTCATACAGCGTAAGAACTTCTTTTGAACTCTCTCAATATCTTTAATGTAACAATTATAATAAGGGTTCCATACAGGCGCCGCATATTCAAGCTGTGATCGGACAAGTGACTTAAACAATAAATTATAAGTAAGCTCATTTTTGAAATTATTAGTAGATCTTATGACAAAGTTGTACATTTTGAAACCTCGTGCAATAATATTCTGTATATGTATATCTAGGGTTAATTTACTATCAAGAGTAACACCTAAATCTTTGATTATTTGCATTGTATTATTTATCAAAACCTGTGCGTTTTCCAGTGTTAATGTTTAAAATTGGTGGAGTTTTACGCATTAAGTGCTGAATTACGAGCATGAGTGTGGGCAAGTGATATAATGTGGTGAAACGTGGTTTTTCGTGTTGCTTCCAAAATTCCATAGAAGCTTCTAGTAAAGTTGCCACCACTTTACTAGAAGATGATTTAGACTGGACTATGACTACCTGACTTAGACTGGACTATGACTAGTCTATGACTAAGACTTGACCTTACGTGATATATTCTTTAACGATGAATAATAACTATACTTGACACTGGCTAAATACACTATGTGTGGAGCAAAAAAAAAACGGATTAATTTTTGATTATTTATAAATAGTCGGTTCCCAGCGGTGAGTTTATAAAAAACTGTTTTTAGTAGCATTTAGCATTTAGCATTTGAACAAACCCGTATTAATGTACCAGTTTTGCTGTAATTTATTGTTTTTGTATTACTAGTGGTTAACCAGGTAGGTTACGATGACGAGCGAAGCGAGGAGGAGTGTTAGATTAGTTTTGCTAGAAGTTCACAATTACAATAAAACGAAGTTGTGAATAACCGAAAAATCGACCGTTTTACTGTGAGACACATTGCCCGTTTGCAATAAATTGATAGTTTGTGTACAAAAAGACGGTGACATATCCTACTACCTACTACCTATACACCTACCTACTGCGATTTCAATACGTGATTATAGAATGCGGAACACGAGTGGTTATCCTTCAGTTAGTTATGTGCTACGCATGCCTGCCTTTCCGAGTCCGGTGCGTTCCATATACTTAGGTGTTGAAATGCTTACTGACACAAACATAGTCCCAACTCGAGATGAAATAATTTAAACCAGAAGCCCAGAGAGAAGTTCTACTTGCTTCGTTGTTACGTACACGAAACAAATGCCTCAAAATAAAAATAAAAACATCATGCGAAGTAAATAGACGCGGAGCATAAACGCTACGACGAACGAAGTTGACGCAACTATTTGCGTGAGAATAAAAATAAACAACATTCTCGTAAAGAATCTAAGGTCGAGTAACTCGTGGCGCAAGAAATAATTTACGATGGAAAAAGAAAGAAACAGTGGCTGTTTTAAGTTTCTTTATAAAGTCAATTAATGATCATACTAAAAGATCAATCGAAGTAAATACATAGTATATATACTTTTATAACTATGTAGGTAGTACTTACTTTTACCTACTATACCTTGTTCATAAATCTTAGATATTTTATGTAAACAAAGTAATGTCACGAAAAGTCACTGTCAAAGTGACATGCCAGTTGCACAAAACATTTTCCCCTTAAGAAATATATTTTTTGTTCATTTTGATTCTTAACAATTCAGCTGTTTTGTTTGTATAGTCTGTTAGTGATCAACATTCGCTCGCAGGCTACGTCTTGTTTGTTTCTGTTTGTACACATTCATCATCACGAGTTTTCCGTGACATTCAGAGATTTTCCGGGGCCGGTTTTATAGAACAGGTATTTCGTAAAAACTAATAGTACAATATGAAGTTTATTTTATAATTGATCAGTTTACTACCAGAAAAATATAATTGAATATTGTTTTCTTCTAACATAGTAGTAAACTACTATTATAAAAGATATTTTGTGCACTGTTATCCCTTTGTTTACATAAAATATCTAAGACTTATGAACAGGGTATAGGCATCGTGCTGGTAATGCTGGTATAGGTACTTACATATACGTGCTTGCTGGTTAGATACACACATATATATATTATACATGTACCGTCATCATTATCAACAGCCTGAAAACGTCCTCTAGGCCTGATCTCCGCTAGAACTGGCCTCACTTTAACCAGATAGTCGGTATCTACACCTAGTGGAGGGGTCGGCCTACATCTTCCGTTTCGTGGTCACTACTCGAGAACTTTTCTTCCCCATCGATTGTCTGTTCTACGAGCGATGTGGCCTGCATTTGCCATTTCATATTGCTCATTCTAAGAGCTGCATCAGTCAGCTTAGCCCTCCAGCGGATCTCTTCATTTCGGAACTTATCTCTCAGGGAAAGGCTGAGCAAAGCTCACTCCATAGCTCGCTGGACGACTTAGAAAGAGCTTTGAGCAAGTTAAAACTGCAACGGGCATGCCACTTCAACTTGCTAAATGCTAGCTGTTATATCAGTCGGTATCATTATCACGGACGTATTCCGTGGTCGGTAAGTAAGTATATATAATACCTTCTGCTCGATTTGTGTCAATTTAATCCGGTAGCCGTTGGATATATTGCACAATTAATGTTATTGCCATTGCACACCTAATGTAATTATCTCTGCGCTACCGCAGGCTACCGTGGCAGTCGGAACACTTCTGAAGTTACGTTACGCAAGCGTCGGCACCTTAGATATTGTTATAATCAACGAGATAAAAAAGGACGTGAAGTTTGCAGTAAATCGACTGAATGTTCTTGAAACATGTATTTATATGTGACGGGCCCGATGGCTCAGTTGAGTTGGTAGTAGAGTAGCCCTGCCTTCTGAACCAAAGGCTGGGGGTTCGATTCCTACCCAGGACAAACATTTGTGTAATGAATATAGTATATTGTATTCTATGTATGTATTTACAAACAAAAAAGTATCTATGTATTATATCAGTTGTCTGGTCCCCATAGTAGTTCGGGGCTGGATGGCGCTGTGTGAAATGTCCACACACCACACATATTTATTATTAAGTATTTATATACCACACATAGAATAGCTTTATACAATAATTATAAAAATTTTCACGTTTTTTATTAATATAATAACTAACTACAAATTTAATAACTAAATACAAAATACAATTACTAAAAACTAAATTAAATCTAAACTAAGTAGGTACTTATCTAAAACTAAAACTATCTAAACTTATAAAATACACTTATAAATAAAAAACCGCGTTTAAGTCGTTTTTTTATAATTATATATATATATATATATACCTACATATGTAGGTACAGTATAGATGTATAGGTGCTTCTTTTTTGTTTGAGCACTTGAAAACACATATTTAATTGGAAAAACCACAGATTTTCATCAATAAGTATTTACCTACTATAAGTGGCTCTGATGTGAGCTTAAGCTTCACGATGCGAGACTAGGTACTAGTTTTTTTACGATTGACCATTACGGATACGAACCCGTGACCTTTAGGACACAGCTGGGTGTGCCTCGGGAACTTAGATTCGGACCTGTGGCATCCCCTCCCCAGATTAATGATACAACCTCCATGGTTAAAACATTTCAAATAATTTCCACAAATTAAACCAAAAAATCTATTAATTTTATTATCAACGCAACTCCCGAACACGAGAATCGGTATAAAACTGAGAAATGGAAAATAGCCGGACATCCGCCGGACATACGAAATTATTTTTGCCCAAGCGCGTTATTTTTGCGTTATTCGCGCTGTCTACTACTTACTTATAGATTTTTATCAGTCTATCACGAGCGTTTTTATAAATCACAGATGTCTGTGATTTATAAAAACGCATTTTGTATTGGAACATAATTATGCGGTATATCGATGGATTACAAGTTGGTCTCCATGTAATCATATTGTTTACAATATTAGGTACACCGTGCATGTGGTTGAACCTTGGAGCTTTTGCACTGAACATTTCGTCTACTCTACTAGGGTAACTACTACATACTTTAGTCATGTTCTAATGCACTATCCTTTTTGAAATTTGGTAGATACTATGTAATTGTACTCAAGTATTCGAGTTATTAGAATGGTAGATAGTAGAGCGTTTAAGTCGGTATGAATGGAAGTTAAATACATTAACGTGATAATGAGCTGCATAGGTAAATTTTACCTTGAATAATTCATGACCTAGGGTATTTACCTATACAGAAAGCCACTTTAGAATCGCAGTACGTACATTACATACACTCTGACACACATACCTACAGCAGGTGGCTTTATCTATATAATCTGTGGTGTCGTGTAACGTACCACTCAAGATCAAGAACGGTGGCGCAAAGCTCGGCGGTCGGGTGTCGGTTTGTCGAACTTGGCAAGAGCCGAGCGCCGCGCGTCGTCACAGGCGCAGCTGGCCGAACGACGCCGTTCGGCGACAACGACTACGTCTTTGATTGACACAAGTTGGAAACAAAATCCCTCTAGAGATATGTGTCAGGTATCCTTTTTGTTGAACAATTATTGTAAAACTACAATCCATAATGACTTACGTGAGGTGCGGTTCGACGTGATATATTATATTAAATTGTTACCCTTAACTGATGATGATGAGATTTTGGCATCAAGTCAGTCAGCCCAAAGACGTCCACTACTAAACCCATAGTCAATAGTGCAACTTTGGTGAAATAAAAAAATATAGTAGGTAGTAGGCATAGAAGAATAACGCTAGCGTAATTCCTCTTTGGTAGTAGGTAGTAGCACCTAGTACCTACGTAGGTACGTGTTAAAATATGCAAAATGGTTACAACTATTACAACCGGAAGTCAAGGAAGCAGTTCACTTTCAAATTGTTCCATATTACCTCATTGCGAAGAATGGCTTTGAGTCACCGGTGACTCATGTTTGTAATGTTGTATACACAATTGATCTGAATAGTAATATGTAATACTTTATCGTGCTTTGTCGCAATAAGGATTTAATTACCTAAATCAACATATTTTAGCAGTGTTTGTATCATTGATAAGAGATTGAATACATGATTTTTAGCTTTTTTGGGTTTTTTTTTGTTTCAGCTCATACGTTGTTGTATTCTCTCTATTTGTTACAAAGACAAGGCAGGATGTTGAATTGTTTTCAATGGTGTAACATCTATTTTGTGTTTCGACCTAACGCTCGTCCATGATGCAACTTTCGCTGTGCTGCGCTGTGCACTTTCGCGAAGCTAATGCATTGCTAGTAGACTTTAGTTTCACAAAGTTTAACATTAGAATAACAATTATTCAGTTAACTATTAGCAAACTAAAACTATAAACTGTACAATATTCAATACAAATACAATACATAGATTCTTATTTTTATTTAATAAAAACTTAAATAACATAATATATATATATATACAAGGTGACCTTGAATTTGTATGTTATCCCGAAAGGGGGTAAATCTACACCCCAAGGTAGACAATGTTTCTTCTACGTCTTTACTAAATTAAAAGTTTATCGTTGAAGAAATTCCATGTAAAGTTTACGTTCGAAAATACCCTTAGCATAGCTGGGTGGTTGAACTTCGTCCTTGACCAAGTGCACATAAATGAGTTTAACGACCTGTGCTTAGAAATGAATTTATAGTATCTTGTAAACTCTCGTAGAAATCGCACGTGCAGTTTTGCGAGTGGAATTATTTTTTACCATGCCGGTTTTGCAGTTTCAAGTAAGGCTCTCACAACTTGTAGGGTATCAAGGTCCCAGTCCCCCCATTTCGGGATAACATACCAATTCAAGGTATATATACTAAACTAAACATAAATCATTTTAAAACTAATTCAATAAATATGTACACTTAATTAAAAACGAAAAACCTAATATAAAAAATAATATATCATTAAAAATTGCTATAAATAAAACACGGAATTTAGATTGCTTTCTGCGGGGAGCATACCCAAAAAGCTGGTGACATTCCCTCGTTGAATGGCCAGGCTGATACGTTGGCCGAGGTATGCGCCAGCCCTTTCGTCACGGGTCACCTCGACCAGCCGTCTGGAGAACTCCTTGACCAAGAGCCGTGCCTGTGGGCCCCAGGCACCCTTGTTTCAACCCCAAACAGAGCAAATATGTAACCATCGCCTAAGGATTCATATTTCCTCCGTTTGAGGTCTTCTGCAACTTCAACCGCTGCACATGCCGCCAGAGCTGAGTTAACGTGCGAAGGCGCTAGCGAGTCAACGCATGTAGCATCCCACACCGGCGGCCTTCCACGGCTCCACGGAATTAACATCATAACATTAGGCCTCTTACCATCGTCACATGAAATACCGTTCGGCTCTAATATAAGATATCCGGCACGTTAACGGTGGCAAAGGCTCGATTATCTAATAAATACAATACTAAAATTCTTTGTTCTACCCACACCAGACGTCAAAAGAGATACTAAAATAAATTATAAATAAAAATAAATAAAATTTATAAGTTTCCATAAGTATGCGTCTTAGTCTTATGAATATAAAAAAAATAATGAAAATAAATTATTTATTTATTTAAAACGGATTAACAATCATTTTCCACGCTCAACATACAAGTACTTCACTCACGTAGAGGCCAGCGTTTTGCTCAGGTATGAAGTAATTCTAATAAAATTAAATAAGATTATATCCAGAATACTTTAAGTCGCAGACTGCAGTCATTGATAAAAAAAAATTTTAACTCATAGTTTTCAGAATACTTTTACTAACTACAAAATGCCTTGGGTAGATATATAATGAGAACTGAATTTAAAAGAAGTTAAACACACAACATACGTTTATATGTAAGGCCCTAAGAGTCACTATTAAAGTGGATACCACGAAATGGAGAGAAAATAAATATGTAACCACAGATCGAAACTGTTCCATAATATGTTTCATTCAACATGAATTTATTCTTAGCTGTTATTTTAGGAAATAGGTAAGTTAATGATTACCGATACGGGGACCGTTAGTTTGTTTTACGATACTAAACCAAATAGGATAACCTACTTTTTTATCCTGGAAAATGGGAAAATAGCTGGGAAAACCGCGGAGCACTTCTAACAAGTTCTTACAAATTTTTCCTTGAACGGAACCCTTTGTTTCGAGGCCGATTACCTCTGATCTGTTTACTTGGCTGATTTATCGGATTCCACCGCTATCTCTGTAGTGGCCACTTGAAATTTTCCACATTATCCAATACTTAACCAACTGTTGCGAAACCGTATTTAATGATTAACAATTTCGTATAAATACTATCTGCGTTGGTGCACAATAATGTATCACTGTATTAATTATTAGTGAGGTGGAGGCTGTCCTAGACTAGGTATATGATTTTTATAGCGTTGGTGCCTATGCCGGTCTAGATTCATATTTTTGCATGATTAATATCTTGTACTAGGCAATTGTACTATTTCGTAATAGAGATATCATTTAGTGTGTCAATACCTACCATTGTTTTTTAAATCAAGCTGTATAATATATCTTACAGAACCAAAAGTCACGGATGACTTAGATCACAAAAATCGCTAGGACCCCATGGAATCGTTCAAACGAAAAATAACCCGAACTTGGAAAAAATGTAGTAAACGTGTCCAGTGTATTCATTAGGCCCAATAATTCACCAACACGCAATAAATGTTGCTTGATAATCTTGCGTTATGCAGAAATAAAATAATTCGTAAAATAGCCCGCGTTATTACGTTGTATGGGATGAGGCATCTGTACTGTAGGTATTATATTATCTGGGCTAGAACCGACAACCGATGGGGAAGAAAAGTTCTCGAGTTGCGACTACGAACCGGAAGATCCGTAGGGTGCTATAGGGACCGACCAACCCTGGTGAAAATTGCGCGAGCCGGAGGATATAAGAGGCAAGTAACACTAAGACGAGGCATTAATATTATACGATGTGTAGGTACATCTCACTTCAAATATACAGACAACATCGTCAAATAAGGCTGAACGTTGCAGTGATTCTTCTTAACGCATCGATCTCCATCCGGAGACCCTAAGTGATAATACTTGTAGATAAGTAGGTACCTACTTATTGCTAATTTTAAAGGTATTTAGCATGTTGCGACATGCAGCCGATTAATTGGTACGATTTGTTAATTGCCTTGAGAGATTAACCATTAAAGTTGTGATAAATACGTTTCTCAACAGTTTTGATATTTGATACGTGGGTACTAAATGTATAATATAAGTATTTCTTCTTTTTAATATCAGTGCATCAAATAAATTAACTATTCTATACTTATTTAAAATAAAACTACTATCAAAGTAAAATCTGTAGTACGTAATACTATTTTAATATCTGTTGTAGTACTAAGTAGATATAATAATTAGAAAAATACATACTTACTTTTTTGAATTATTGAGGTAGAATAGAATACACTAACATAGTTTTGATGGTTTTGTCGAACTGTATAAAAATTATCACGCAACAACTACTGTATATGATGTATTTTGATCGTTTTCTGTTATGTAGTCTTTGGAGTTCTAAGCAGGCTATGACGTTGTTTTCATCGAAATCGGTCTATCCGTACATCTGAAAATTTTTAATAACGACTTTTTTCCACCTTCGGACCTACCTATTTCCGCCAAATAGACGACCGAAGGTTAATAACAAAATGTCATACTTATTTTTGTGGGGAAAAAGTGGTGGGGAAGGAAGAAAAAAGGAAGTGTAGAGAAAGGGCAATAAGAGTGGGTTAGTGGAGAACGGCAGGGGCAAATTAAGGCGAAAAATTAATTAACCCGTGCGAAACCCGGGTGGGCAAGTTAGTATACATAATTAGCTTATATATTTTCAGTACCTAAAGTAGGTATCTACAATAGGTCCCTACATAAAGGAGACTGACAGCCTTGGCTTATAAACACTCTATGCGTAATCAATTAGTGCTAGAATTTGTAGCATGCTTAGATATTTCCTACATGCGATATCTTGTATAGACCGAGAATTCTGGCGTCGTGCCGGAAATCGTTCTGAACGACGGCATCAGCTGTGGCTGTCGATTTGATTTATCAAGCTATTACGAAAAGTCTTTACTTTTCTTAATAGTAATTCATACATAATTCTTTTAATTTTTATGAATTCAAAAAGGCTAATATAAAATACCTACACTTGTTATCTAACAATGGCGTTTGCTGTTTTGAAACGCAATTAACATTTGACATAGTGACTGCCACTCAGCACATTGATTAGGAATGTGATTAGTTAGTTCTCACTTTTTTGAAAACCATTCGTGTAGAATGAAGGTTGGACTGCGACAATATTTGTGTTTACCGGGCATGCGCTTGCGCTCCCTAATCATTATTTGCTACAACGCCTAGCCTTAGTGATGCAACTCTTGCTAATTACCATGTGAGGTGCTTTGCGATGTGTGAAATCGGGTGGCCCTAAATTGGTTTAAGATAAAATTAACTGGCATTATTTAACAGAATTATACATGTGATTAGCATAACTGAAAAGTAAGAAAAAAATCCTTGCGATATTTTGAGCTATTTGAATTTTTTAGACTGTTGGAATTCATACATAGTTCTGTGCATTCATACTTTGTAATCTGCAAGTTTGATTTCTGAACGTGTTCTGACGTAGACGACCTTTTGTAAAACTTGAAACTAACATTTTACAATATACGTAATATACGTGCAAAAAGAATCCATAAATTTTTCCCATGTTTGTATTTTATCCGAATCTTTAAATCGATGTAAAAGTGTATTCAAGTCCTTGAGCTACCTCAAGGACTAAATTGTGATTTGGTTTTTATTAGGTATTCGATTATAACATTATAAGCTATTCATAGGTAGTATTAAAATTTGATTTATATTAACATAAAAGCCATATTCGCGCGTTAAGATTTTAATCTAACTGAATAAATAATGTTAAATAGATTCAATAATTAGCATTGACGTGACACGAATAAGAGGTGTAGGCGGCCATGACACCGCTTTTATATGCGATGTAAAATACAGGTGTAACGTTGCACTTGAAAGTATTAAGTAGTTTATGTCTGACATAAGTCAGGCTGGGTTAGCCTTTTCATCTATTTTCTAATATATAAAGGCTTTGTCCCAAGGAACTTATAGTATACGTATAAGTTCCTTGTTTTGTCCTGACTGGGTGACAGACTACGCACAGACCAAACCAAAAGACTTGAAATTTGGAGGTGGCTTTCTTTTATGACGTGTGAGCGCGCTCAAAGAAAGGATTTTTGAAAATTCAAACCCTTTGTAGGTGAATAGGGTAAAAAACGTTTGTATGAATATTTACAAAATTTACATTTCGTAGCGCATTGTTTTGAAACTTGGCACAGACAAACGAAAATATTAGAAATGGTACTTTTTAGTTTGATAATCAACCCTTTTTAGGGGGTGAATTTTTTAGTTAAAGTTTGTATAGAAATCACCAAAATTTTGACCGTGTAGTACTGAAATTCGGAATATGTTAAGAACATAAAAAATAAGTAGATATACAGGTTTTGGCAATTTTTTGTTTCATTTCTCAAGTGGGTAAAAAAATACAGGCTATACCGCATAAACTAAAATTTTGAAATTTCAAAAATATATTTTATAATAACGCCCAACGCGTTTAAATTGTCGGGAACCTTTTAGCTTCACTCACATCATTTAAACAAACCATTTCTAACCTTAACATTTTCGTTAATGAGAAAAAGTAAAAACTTCTTTTATTAAATTAAATTAAAATTAAATTAAATTGTGTTTATTGTAACATGAACGGCATAATTACCAATAATACATATTACACATTATTATTATCCAATTAGGTAAAATTATATATAAGAAATTAAAACAATGTCAAAAAATTTGAAACTATTACATAATTATATATATACGAATTTTGTAGCAGAATCGCCTGATATGCAGCGCAATCTACAGATGCGGGTTCAAATACCAGTCATGATTCAAATTTTTCCTTACAAAATTAATCTGTAGGAATTACATATAAAATTGTTATGCCCTTTTTGGCATTTTAGGCAATAATATAGTCGACATAGATATTATTCTTTTTAATAGAGTCATCATCATCATCGTCGTTAACAGTCTGACGACGTCTTGCTGAACATAGGCCGCCCCTAGAGAACGCCACCTTGAGCAGGGCGGTTATTCTCTATGGAAACACAGATTCCACACTATACAAAACCATGTCGTTATCGTGTCTTGTTCAAATCATGTCACAGCGTCAGATATACCTTCACTTTACATTAAAGTTATCTTTATTTATTAGTGGTCATATCTTTTGATGTGTTGATGTTTCGGAACGCGTCTCGGTAAAACATACGATTTTTGACAGTTCAAATCGCCCCAATTCCAAATTCATTTCGCGCGGTTTTGTTTTCGTTTCATAGAGAATACAGTTTCGCACATTTCTTATGTAAGACAAGGAATTCGCGTGGTTTCGAAGTAAGGAATCGATACGGAATAATGGCCCTGCTCGCCTCCTGCAGTTGAGATTTTTGTATTTGGCCAGTTTGTAGGTAGGTGGTACATACCTATATGTGAACAAGTATTAACTTGCCATGGTGCTAATTTTTTTCTACTTTGAATAAACCATATTTTAAATGCATGATTATAAATATGAAGCCAAATAAGTAAGTAACTATTTATTTTATATAATCGAATGCATTCCACACTTAGCTCTCGCTACGAAAGCTTCTTCACCATTTACCTACCTACCTACCTGCACATACATCGACTTTAGAATAATACTAGTGAAATTACTGGGCTAATGAGACTTTATGACCTGATTACACAGTGTAGTAATCTGATTACTAGACTGTGTGATGTCTCAGGATGACGTGCGCAGTGCAGTGTCACGCGAAACTTTATTATTTTAAAGTTCCGAGTGACACTGCAACTGTTATGGGCGGTCGTATTGCTTAACATCAGGTGAACGACCAGCTCGTCACGTCATTCGTTCCCATAAAAAAAAATACTGATAGAAAGTTAAAATTTGAAATATCACAACATATCTTTCGTTCAATGTAAAAGTAAGTTCCCTTCAAACAGAAATAATATTGTATCCAACTTCAGATTAGCAATAAAGAAGAAACAACGTGTTTGTAAACTGTAAACAATTGCAACCTCCACGCCACACGCCTCCACAGACAGACACTATCTATACAGTACAGTCATAAACAGAGATATATACGAATATTGGATATCAGGAGAGAAAAAATTTATTCAAGTAAAAGAATTTGGCAGCTATCCAAAGCACATTACTTCATGGAAACATCTGAAACAACGAGCGCGTCGCTATCAATCTGTATCCGACCGCGAGCAACGAAAACATTTTCAAAGCGGAGTTTACATTACACTCAGACCGTAAAAGCTCCAAAATCGTACAATTTTTAGCTATAATTTATTGCTGTTCTACTTATTTTACAGTCCTTATGTATAACAATATCAATAGCATTGGATAAATGAAGTAAAAATCCGGATGGACAATACAATAATACATAAGTGCATTTCCGATGCCTCGCGTAGGTACCAACAGCGGAAAAAACGGGTTTTCGGTAAATTGATTTCTTTGTAAGAAACTATGGTAGTACTTAATTATAAGCGTTATTGACATTGCAGTAGTAACTGACGTGTTGGTTTGGATTATTTTAGTCTGACCGTGAACAGCGTCTAGCCATTCATTCGACCCCGTACGCTGTCGAATCTGAAAATATCCGCCATCCACGCGTCTTCTGTAGCGCAACTAGAAAGCTTTATAAATTCGCCAAAATATCCGCATGCGTTTTCCCTTGCATTATTTCATGTAAGTAGACGCGACTCACCTTTTTGTTTTGTCGAGCAGGCGTCAGCCCCACCTGGGAGCCCATCTCGGCTAAAATATTCTTCGGCATCTTGGCACTTAGCAGTCCACACTAAAATGTCAATTGGGAAAATTCAATTTTCGCGGTGCATGAGAGGTGAGTGAAACGAGACGCGAAGTGCGCGACAGCGTGCGCGCGGCTAACGAATGAGCGCGAGCGCGGATTCGCAGGCATATAGCGAGTGGTACAGTGCTTGACGTCAGCGCCTGCGCAGCCTGCGCCTGCATTCTCTGAGGAAAACACTACGTCAAGGCTCACACATCCGTCATCTAGCGCGACGGTTTTCCTACCCATCGACTATTCTTCTTCCAGTGCAGTGACACTGTCAATGATGTGTAATCAGAATCGCACAATTGACTACAAACTGTGAACTGGCTGTGGTTTTAGTACTTACTAAATAATATATTACTATATACTAATAATATATATTACTTAATAATATAATATGGCAATTTAATATTGCACTATTATAATATCTGTGATATTGGCTAAAAACTTTTAAGAAGATAACACATCATCTTAAAAAAATTTAGTATACAGCAAATAACGTAGTAGTTCCATATCTATACTTTAACAAGCTCAGTGATTAAAATATATGATCGATAACAATTGTAAGAAACTCATCATAAATTATCGAGCTTATTGAAATTATTCTACATAATAAGTTAATATTATATAAGTGTGACGTTATCTAAGTACTTAATTAGGTACTTAGAATAGTTTTCACTCAAACTTTCTATTCCTTTGCTCATTGAAGAATCAGCACTATTCTGTCCCATTGAAAATGGTAACAACATCTCAAGGGTACTTCACACATGGTACCTACATACACAACAAACCACTTCTGTTCTGTACGATGTATAGGTTCTTCGACATTTCTAGAAACCTATTACATTACTCTAAAACTAGTTCTTTATGTTCTATGCACTAAATACTTCTAGACCTTGTAAGTACCACTATAATTTATTCTGTGCACTATGACAGTTTGAGCTCTTTACGAGGCTCGTAGTAAAACCTAATAGCAACCCGCACCCAGCGCTCGCTTCGCAGCGGAGACTGTATCTTTATATTCATTGATCGATTCAGTTTGTATAGGTAGGTAGGTCTAATTTTCGTATTTTGCTTGAGACCTCCTGTAGATGCATTTTGAAAGTTAATATTTGCTGGGAACGCTCGTACCAACGTTGTGCGATCATCACTGATGCACATGCAGTACCTATGCTGTAGCCACACTACCGTGATATGCTAATGATGATTGCCATTACTAAGAAAAACAGTAGGTGTAGCCACGAAGTATTTGCATGTCACGGTAGTGTGACCCAAACAGTATGAGAGTCATAAATGTCTTAAAAAAAAACTCACCTACCGACTTAGTTAATGTCCGTCATTAGAGTCATTACCATAAATAGAAAAAGAAGATTTTTTTACCTATAACTACCCACTCCTGGACAAAGGTCTTTCCACTTGTCTCTGTTCGTGGCTAGTTCATCCCATTTGGCCATAGCCGTCCCTCTTGTGTAGCTTATGCCCACGACCTATGTAATAGGGCAAATTCTGTGATGCCCACCTTTCCGGAAAAGAAAAGAAATAGTTGTAATACCTAGGGCGGAAAATATTGCTTTCTTATTAGCATTGCCTTCTTTTAATAAATCCGACGTGGTACAAACATTAATAGTAGTTATACAACCATAGCATAAAAAGAAATTCGATTTAAAATTCACATATAAAAATCGCAAACATTCTCCCGACTTGTTAAATCTTCATTCAGTAACTAATGTCACTTATAAGTATTGTAATAATATGTGGAATTGCGTTAATGGATCAATAGGGTGATTAACACGAACGCACCCTGAACTTCGGACCCTGACAGGTGCCATGTGGCTACTGTTGATATAGAATGTGGGTATGAAGCTGTAGAACACTGCATTCATTTTGTACCTAATATTATTCCCTAATACCTATCCATCCATATAATTACCTATCTTGGGACATGTTTGTCATGCCCTGCCTGCCAACATGATATAATATCTTAGATGCCAAAAATTAATAGGCTAGTGTCCTGCTGTTTTTATTGCACAAATTAATAATATTACCCAAAAAATAAACAGGAGTAAAAAAAACAGTGACGTCAGTTCTTTCTTACTCCTTCATAGCACATACCTGGTGTGTAAGCTGTGGTCATGCTGTGGCAGCTTTACATACAATTTCTTTGACATGTGATGTTTCGTCACAGCGTGCATTTTCATAGAAACTGTGGGAAAGCTCTGTTTTGCGAGTAAGCTTAGCGATGCCCTCTCCAGAAACTTTAAAAGCGCTGCCTTTCTAACGTTATAGTGTTCATACTTTTATGAGTTCATGGATTTTCAATGTAATGCTTGAAGTAATAACACTATAAGAGGTGGTGGTAGGCCCCAGTAATGAAAGCTTCTAACAACAATTTGCTCGAACTTTTTGACCAATCTGTCAATGCTATGTACTTGTACCTATCATCATTGTATTATTTAGTGTTGGGGGCAATTGGGAATCATCATAACCATCATCATCATCATCATCATCAATAACAACAGCCTGAAGACTCCCACTGCTGAATATGGCCTCCCCCACAGAGCGCCAATTCGTGTGGCTAGCCTCCTGCATCCATTGGCAAACGGCTCCCAGCGGCTTTCACAAGAAAAATTGGCGAAGGCAATTGGGAATACACATACCTTTAAATATCTAACTGTGCCCTATGCGAACAATAATTGCAAATGCAGACATGAATTTAGGTAGGTCAGTAAATGTAAGTAGAGTCCGCTTGTTTATTTAGGGTTTTCCGTCAAAGCAGTGCTGTTTTATAAAGGTGATCTAATCGCAATGCTCTTGGATTTTAAACGAAGTAATGTGAATTCTGTACACGTAGCTAAATCTACGTCAGCTCTAGTTATATTATTTGTGTTTTGTTTTAGTTTTAAGATACAAGTATCCTTAAATTACAAAAAAAACAGCTTACCTTCACCGACGTTATACCGAATAATACTTGTTTACTATGAGTAGGTACCAACTTTATTTTTACTAAGACGGTAGGATAGTTAGGTAACTAAGTGCTACTTTACATACGCCTATCGATGATAAAAAACGGCCTCAGTTGAGATACAAACGATACGCGTATGATTGTAGCCTTTAGGTACATAATAATACCTCACCATCGTCATCATAATTAACAGCCCGAAGACGTCCACTGCTGAACATGGCCTCCCCCCCATAGAGCGACCACGCGCCTCCCGCATCCATCGGCTCCCCACGGTTTTCAACAGATCGTCGGTACATCTAGTGCGGTCTACGCTGAGTCTTCCGGTTCGTGGTCGCTACTCGAGAACCTTTCCTCCCCATCGGTTGTCAGTTTTACGAGTAATGTGGTGTGTGGTAATAATACCTAGCAGTTGCAAAATATTAAATGTTTTACCAATAAATTGATTATGATTCATACCTAAGTGTATAAAAGTATAATTCGAGTTGGCAGTTTTAATAATTGCATGGCAGCTTCATTACATCATATCTATCAATTGAGATCTGAACGAAACCCATGTCAATAATAATTTAACCACCGACAAAAGCGTTGGTCCGACTGCGGGAGGTTGTAGCGCAGATAAGTATATGAACTTCCTCGCACTAAGCGTTTTTATGTGTCACCGTCTTTTTGTAAGACCCGTTTGGTTATAAAAAACGCGGTTATTTATAAACTGTCGATTTATTGCAAACGGGCAATGCGTCTCACAATAAAAGGGTCAATGTTTCTGTTATTTATAATTAATCGGCATCACTTCTTTTTTTCGTAATTGTGTACTTCTAGTGTGGTCAAAACTAACCTAACACTCCTCCTCGCTTCGTTCGTCGTCGTAACCTACTGGTTAGACACTAGTGACTAAAAAAACCCGTTTTTTATAAACTCACCGCTAGGCACCGACTGTTTATAAATAATCTAAATATCATCCGTGTTATTGTAAGACAGATTGTCAGTTTGCAATAAATCGACAGCTTAGGAATACTTAACTGGTTTTATTTTCGTTGTTTTATTTAACCAACGGTTTTTACATTAAGACGGTGACATGCACTTCATAGTGCGAACAGCCAATGAGTGGATCACCTTGCCGGCCTCCTTGTTTCCAGCTAACTACGATCTGGGAGTTTTCAAGTCTAGAGTGAACATGTATCTTCTAGGCAAGCATGCACCATCGTAGACTGCGTTAGCGCTTTCCATCAGGTGAGACAGTGGTCAAATGCTTTGCCTATATCAACCCCATTTTTTTTTAAATTGCTGACCGTGGCCATAATGTCGTATGATCTCAAGTTAAAACACTGGAGTTTTGGTGTAAAGATACTCAAATCAAACACGTCTATTATGTTGAATTAAGAAATTTGTCTCCAATCACTGTCGCCTGTAGATTTCCATTCCGCTGTTAGATTGGGCACGCCCAGCTCGTTGGCCCGAAGCCCCCGATCGTCGAGTAACAGGTTCAAACCGTTTCGCACCAGATATTAGAGTTATTCGCGTCGCCACGCGCCACGCAGGTGCTTCGTTGAAATTGTCCAAGATTTATATGCGAATTTATGAGTAGCGGTCATGGTGAACATTTTTTGGCTTAAATATTTCCTGCAATGTAAACTAGCTTATTTAGGAAGCACCCTGTAACTACCCGTTTACCTACTTTATTACATAGCTAAATACTTAGAAGAAAATAGCTACATCACCCATTAAAAATGTATTTCAGATTGTCAAGTAAAATGATTCTGAACGACCAGACTACCACATCAGTTCAACCTTGCCAGAAAACCCTTTTTAACTTCTACAGCATTATACCTACATTATCAAAAGCCTTATTTTAGCTTTTCTTTTAACTGAGTATTTATCTCATCATCATCATCAACAGCCCGAAGACGTCCACTGCTGAACATAAGCCTGCCCCAGAGAGTGCCACTTTGAGCGGCTGCTCGCCGCTGCTAGTATTTATTTAGTTAAGGCCAAACCCCACACTAACCTAACGTATGTACCTATAGGGCCCCATGAAGTTGACGTTGGTAGGCACCCAATTGTTTTTCTTGCTGTTATTTGGAAGTCAACAGCCAAACGTTCTTTGGGATGCCCTCTACCTGTCCCTCCGCTCCATTTAGCATATAAGTCAGTCACATTTTGGTTTAAACATGTGCACAATGCATCAATCACCCACCGGTATTCGAGCCAAGGTTACCTACCAGATGTAGGACGACAACAGGAAGGCAGTGATTGTACCCGTCACTGCCGCCACGGGTAGGTACAAGGTAAGGTATTCTTCACCGTAGCGTCAGTTTTAGTATATGTAGGTACCTATATACTAAAACTTGACTTGTAACACTACAAGTCTTGTAGTACCATTGATGGTACAAGGGACCCAACTTTGTATAATTATTAATTTAGTCAGTAGCATCTATAAACGCAGGAGAACTAAAGTGACCGATAAGTGTGAGTGGAATTCGAAGTATGACCTAATTAATATTATTAATCTAAGTTTACCTAGTTAATTTCTTAGTTAATTACTTTAAATCATAGCGGGCGTAATTAATGCAAGCACCATGCCAAACCTACCGTGGTTTTTTGGTGCGAAGTTTTTGATACTGTAGTGTAATGTGTAATGAATAAATAAAATAAATATAGCTCTTAGGATTAGCAAGTTGAAATGGCAATGGGCAAACTTCGTAGAACTGACTACCGGGAAGAAAGGTTCTCTAGTGGCGACCCCCCACTAGTTGGATCGGCGATCTAGTGAAATCCGCGGGGAGCCGATGGATGCAAGTGGCGAGTAGCCGCTTAAAGTGGAGCTCCCTGCGGGAGGCCTGTGTTCAGCAGTGGACGTCTTCAGGCTGTTAATGATGATCTATAAACGGTATGACCTCGAGTCCGCCGGGAAATATACCTACACACCTAAATAGAATACAATAACACCCACCCCAACACCCAGACAGAGCAAACACCTGTGATTATTACACATTATGATATGTTTGACAACTTACTGTTGAAAAGGCAGAGTTACTACCAACTGAGCCATCAGGCCAGTCTTAGATATTGATATACCTAATAGCTGCTTATTAATGGATTTAGCGTTTTTTTCATTTTGTGGTTTCATCGACCTTATATTGAGTAAGATCACGGATATGAAAGACCACCTGATTTACCGCCATTGCTCAATGAGTGACCTCTGGCACTATGTGAGTAGGTATATTACCTACCCACAAAGCAAGAAAAAATGCATTGAAACGAATGCATTTTTTCTTGCTTCGCACCACGAAGCGTCATTCGTTTCAATGCTCTGTGTACGTACCTATACCTGCTTGGAAAAAAAAATCTGTATATTTTATAAAAATAAGGAAAACGTCGCAAATAAAGGAGACACATTTATTTAGGATTTTCCATTCAGGTAAATAGTCCATGTTCTCGTGTTACAAATTTCAAAACGTATCTCATTCAATAATACGATACCAGTTCAAAATAATATGTTAGTATTCCAAGTTATAGAATGGTAAAACCAAATGTTTGGGTCTTACCACAATATACAAAGTAAGATAAGAAAGGTAAGACAGCTCCCATTATAATGTATCTATATTCCAAGTACCTAGTTTTAGGGAACCACTTCATTTTCTATATTAAGAGCTGCTTTTTCTACCACTCTTTTTTGAAACCGTTAACATTCCTCCCTCGCCCTTGCCTAATTCCCACAGTATGTGAGAAATAGTTAATTCCATGACGTAATTTATGTTAAATTCCATGACGGGAATCGAGCCAGAAATCACCACACAATATAATGACAGTAATTAATATGCCAGTGTTTAGCGTAAATTCCAGTAAACGCATTAAAGATGATTTACGTCACTCCCTGTCGTTTTCAGGACCTTAAAGGGCGCTACCAGGCGCAACACACTTGAGCGGGCCGGTTACGCAGTATTCGTTGAACGGCAAAGCCGGCCCGTAAGAATTGCTAGACTTGATGTATTTTATTCGGTTACTGCTAACTACATGTGGGACCCACGTTCGATTCGGTAATATTTGTTGAACGACAAGGCCGACCCGAATCAATTACTGCTAATATTGATTGCCAAAACCCAACTGGCATAAGCCTCGAATATTTTCGATTTTGCCGCTTTATGTCAATTAATGCCGTAGTCATAATGTATAGCGCCCCTTAGCTTGTAATTGAGCCACTGCGTTTTGAAGGTATGAATTTAAGAGTTTACGTATATATTGGACTTTACGACACATTATACATACTTAATGCGCTTACGCATGATTGCTTGAGAACTTGACAATCGTAGAGTAGTAATATTTCTGAAACATGTACCTATATACTCATTTCAGAAATGTAGGATGTAATATAAGACTTAGTTTAGCTTGGCTTATTCCTAATCGGCTCCACCCAAACCGGGCAATTGGCACAATGTTTAAGAATTAGTCGCAGTGTACCTCGCCTCAAGTGGGGTTCGCTCCTTGCGCCTGATTTATTCCTAGACCACTCGGTAAGGGATGGGGCATGAACAAAAAGATTAATTACCATTTTAAAAAAAACCTTTAATTTTCGTAATCATGAGAACAGGTGTCAATAATAAACATGAAGTTTCACAGTTTTATTGTAGTCTAATGTAATATCATATATAGTAGTGTGGGCTAATTGTACTGCTAAGGAAGACGGTAGAACGTGACTAGAAAAGTTCCAAGCCAAGTAATTACTGGGCAAATGAGGCATTATGGCCTGATCTCACAGTCTAGTAATCGGATTACTAGACTGTATGACGTCTTAGGATGGCGTGCGCAGTGCAGTGCCACGCTTTAGCTCCGAGTGACACTGCCACTGCGGGCGGCCGTGTCGCTTAGCATCAGGTGAACGACTAGCTCGTCACCTCATCCATTGTCATAAAAATTTCAAGAAACTAAAAGATCTCACCATTTTCCCCTTGGTACTTTACTTATTGTTTCATATATTAGTTAGTCATATTCTATTGTCTTCATCAGCTGTTAAAACGGGTTATTACATTTGCGTCAACTTTAATACAAGAAAATAGTAACACGTATGTTCAAATGTCGTAGAGAAAAATTACGTTTCTATATTATACATTAATAAATACTATTCATCACAATACAACTATTTAAATTAGGTCGATCACAGAGTTGTGAATAAGTGAAATGGTAATCTAAACTTTATTTACGTAGCTGAATTTCACACGAGAGTGAAAACCTTAATTTTAGTAATAAATAAATGAATAATCTTTACAATTTTGTATTTCTATTCAACATTCGCGCGCTGCGGAATTCGGGACTTACAAAAAAATTAAACTCACTTACTATACCAAAACAAATGACATTCTCATAACTTTCAAAGTAGAATTACTTATATTTGTATACCGGACGGTACCGCTAAAGAAATGTAATGCAATCGAAATATTCAAAAAATATTCAATGTACAGATTTCTTCCAGTTACAGTTTTATTATATGTATGGACAATATAAGCCCTTTAATTTAAGATTAACCATTTTCACTGAACCTCAAAAAGATTTTGACATAGTTAATATAATACGTATTCAAAAATTTGGTAATTTGACATGAAGTAATTTTGGAGATTTTCAATCTGATATCTGAATGAAAAGTTTCCACTTTCATATAAAGTATATTATTTTAATCCTTTCCTAACAAACCTTTCTAACGAATATACACAAATAAAATATATGGACACCAAACATTACAACAGTAATAATAGGTTAATTTCTATCACGAGCGGGACTTGAATTCGCATCCATCTATCCCTTAAGCCAGAATATACTTACGCTACCGTGTCAGGAAGTCTCATCTCATGCGGGTTCAAGCCCGCTCGTGATTCAAATTTTTCCTTTACAAATTAATCTTTAGATTAAGCTGAGCAGGCGATACTGCTATAAAAATCATAAATATTAAATAATAATTGCCATACTCAAATATCACTGGTATCCGATTAGATAAATAAATAAACGATACTACAGCCCAAACATTTAAGGCAACACACAAACATTTATTTTTATATCGTAAAATATTATCCTTACAATAATTTCCTGCCTTAGTGCAACCAAAACATAGGAATGTCAATGGGGAATAGTTTCCATGATAACATAATAAATAATCATTAAAATTAGTAATACAAATGCATAAATATAATTGTATAGCCTCAGATATTATTTTCTGGATTAATATTGTAAAAATGTTGTGATGATTCTATTACATTATGCGCAGTCTGTAAAGAGATTTGCAGAAAATGAGACGTATTCGTGTTTAAATAGAATTTTTCACTTAAATACGTTTCGTGTTTTAGTAACAACTAGCTTTATTCAATAATTTAGACAACAAAAATTACGAATATTCTGTAAAAAACGTAAAAAAGGAAGACGTATAAGCATAATTTTTGACTGGGTATTAGTATTAGACAACATTAAAAAATAATCAAAATCGGATATCACTTACAGGTGGAAAATATGACTGACTGTGTGGAAATTTCACACAGCGCCATCTAGCCCCAAACTAAGCATAGCTTGTACTATGGAAACCAGATAACTGATATAATACAAAGATACTTTTTGTTTTGTAAATTCATACATAGAATACAATATAACACCCAGAGACAGAACAAACATCTATATTCATCACACAAATGTTGGTCCTGGGTAGAAATCGAACCCACAACCTTCAATAGGCATGATGGCTACTATTAAAAATGGACAAGTAAATATTACTTTCATAAAGATTAAAAATGAATGCAATTATTGAAAAAATAAGTAAAATCGGTAAATAAATCGCGGAGTAATAATGAGCAGTTAGTATGAAAAATCCACTTGTCCACTAATCCACTAATCACATGCCGAAGAGATTGTATGTAAAGCTTAGTAATGAGGTACAACAAACGACCTTGCTCTGACGTCACTGTTCGTTTGAGCTATCTTTTTCTATTCCAGTTTCTAAAATGCTTGTAACTTTGTCATTTTTTGATATATCTTATTTTTATTTTCACAAATGTTTATCTTTTGAGGAATATTATTAATATATGCAAAAAAAAATATTTGGTTATCATGCCTATTCAGAAGGCTACTAGCAACAGAGCTATCGGGTCCGTCCGGGGAAAGCGTCGAGACTTTTAGTAACAACAAGCGTAATCAGTAATGACGCATCGTTTAGAAGGTATGTTTGATAGTTTGTTATAGTAGATGTAAGTGTGCGTCGGAGTTGTGATGCGCGGCGGCGGCGAGCGCGGCGTGGAGCGCGTGCGCATGCGCGGGCGCAGGCAGCAGCGCCAGCACGCGCGCCCCGCCCCCCGGCCCCGGCCCCGCCCCGCCCCCGCCCTCCGCGCCCGTGTACCGCGCCACGCGGGCCATCGCCGCCGCACTCACCTACCATCACATTCATAATTAATAAATGTCTTCTTCTACTCGTGTAGGCAAATGTTCAGCCTTGGTGTCAGAATTTTTAGACCGCCCAAAGGCTTCTGACTTGACTTAACGACTATAATCTTACGACAACAGCCGGGACCGACGGGTCGTTCCCATCTTAACGTGCCCTCCGAAACACGGTAGCGCTCATTTCTAAATACCAGTGGTTTTGCTGTAGCGATCACCCATCATAGTAGTGACCGCAGCGAGCGTTGCTTAACTTTACCGATCGGTTCGGAACGGCTAGTCGTGCTTCGCTATGAGCGCTACATACAATAAATATGTGCGAACACTTCACTCACCGCTACCGCCACTGGCCCCAAACTAACCATTATAGTAACCTCGGTAGCGGTTACATATATGAGCCGTTTGGTGTTGAGACCTTGGGCCCGTGGGGACCAGGAGCTCATCGCGTTTTCCAAAGTTTATCAGAGCGCCTGGTCGATGCGACGCGGGACCAAAATGCTGGCACTTATTTGGCTCAACGCATCAGCATTGGAATTCAACGAGGCAATGCTGCCAGCATGTTGGGTACGCTACCTACCGGCAGTAGGCTGGAGCATTTGGATCCACAGCACTCAGTTCAAAAGGCATGGCTACTACCAACTGAGCTATCAAGCCCATCGGCAGACAATACGGCTCACTTAACTCTACCACAGGCACCTGGCATACCTCGAAGCAAATGACCTAGGGTCTAGCAAAGATAGCAAACGCTAACGCCAAACGCCAACACCAAAATGTATTGGAATGACATTTCAGAAATCGCTTACTTTTCCGCAGCTAATGTCATCTCAATACATTTTAGCGTTAGCGGACCCCCTGTTCAGTGACCGGCAACAATATGAGTTTCGCCAAAATCGGTCCACTGGCGACTTTCGTGTGTATGCCATTCACATTTGGAGCAAAACTATTGAGAAGTATGGAGAAGCGCTTGCAGTTTCTTTAGACGTCTCAAAGGCTTTTGCCAGGGTTTGGCATGATAGCCTTATTAACAAGCTTCCATCGTTCGGCTTGGCCACCGGCCTTTGTGCGCGGATACCAGATTTCTTGAGGGAACGATCGTTACGAGTAGTTGGAACACATTACCAACGTCTTTGTTTTCTGATAAGTACAATCTGGAGCTCTTCAAGTCGCGAGTGAATGGGTATCTTCTAGCCAAGCATGCACCATCGTAGACCGCGTCGTCACTCTCCATCAGGTGATATTGCGGTCAAATGCGGGCCTATTAAGTTACTTATAAAAAGCCACCACAATACAATACCACCGATGATATAATGCCTACAGTACAGATGTCTCATCCCATACAACGGAATAACGCGGGCTATTTTACGAATTGCTTTATTTCTACATAACGCAAGATTAGCAAGCGACATTTTATTACATGTTAGCGTGGTTTTGGTTTTACTAGGTGGTAGGGCTTTTCTGCAAAGTTCGTCTAGGTAGGTACCACCGCTTTGCCAGTTATTCTGCCGCCAAGCAGTAGTGTGTAAGCACTACTGTGTTCCGGTTTGAAGGGCATTGTAGCTAGTGAAATTACTGGGCAAATGAGACATTATAACCTGATTACACAGTGTAGTATACTAGTATACTCAGTATAACAGTGAGTCTCACTTCGTTTGGTCTGTTGAATACAAAAATTACATACATACTGTAGGTATTATATTATCTGGGATACATAGTAACACTTGGCCGGTTTTCTCTTTGCTCTACGCTGTTGGCTAGTTCAGACAGTGTCAAATTTACATTATATTTGAAATGTGATAAATACCTGGATTTCGTCGTCGTCTTCAGTGGCGGGCCTGAGTTCATACATCTTGGACGGGCGCCTTTGGGACACCATCAACTGTAACAACCACGTCAACGTAACAGTTAAGTTAGAATCACATGGAGAACTTATATACATATAGCCAACAAAACCTCGAACTCGAAAAACCTTAAAGGGAATAAATGAACCCCCCCCCCCCTACTTGCCCCGCTTAACACTTTGCACTAACCATTAGTAAAGGAACGAGATAAATTATAAATTACCTCAATGATTTGACCTTGATAAGGTCCTATGGAGCAAAACTTGAAGTCTATCATTTCCACGATTCGCTCCGAGTCAGGGTCTGCTAGCACCAAAAACTGTCAACAAAAAATACAACATTTCTATTGCTCATAGCGATACATTTTGCTGTATAAGTTTCTTAAAAAAAGTATACGTCTTATCACGACAATATTTGCCAGCCAACCATTGTATTAGTTATTTTACAGCCTACGACAGCCTGAAGACTTCCACTGCTGAACATAGGCCTCCTCACAGAGCGTCACTTTGAGCGCCTGCTTGCCTCATGCTTCCATTAGCTACCCGGGGGATTGTGCAAATATCGGTCCACCTAGTTGAGAGTTTCTCTTTATCGAGTTTGAGATGGGAAGATAAAACAAGTGAAAACACTGGATATCATTAACCTGGGTAGGAATCGAACCCACAGCCCTCAGTTCAGAAGGCAGGGATACTACCAACTGAGCTATCGGGCCCGTCTGGCACAATAAAACAGTTTTTGTGCGATTTACCTTAGGTTTCCCATACCAAAGTTTTTTAATGTTAAACTTAGTTCATAATAAAAATACTGAACGCTCGCTGGTTGAAGACAGCCAATGATAAACAGGCAACCACCGAGCGTTCAATATTTTAAAGATATATTTAAACAAAAAATGAAAAATCCAGAATAAACCCTTCCCGACCCTCTACCACCCATGTCCACGCATATATATTTATTATTTTTTTATTTAAACGCATGAGAGGGTTCAGTCTATTCAGCCTACTAGTATAATAAAGATCATTGGGCTGGCACGTATGGTAGACAAATTGTTTTTCCTGTCACATTCTTCATATTGCCAAGTGGGGACAATTTTGTTGTGTTGAATAGCTATTCCAGTGTAACGCAGTGTTTATTGTCAAGTACCCAGTAGTACCTTGTGCGTGATGAGTAGATGTAGAGGCGCTCCGTCGAGCAGCACGTGGAAGCCGGCCATCACGGGAAGTTCCGCGAGACGGAACGACCACCGCACGCAGTCGCGTCGCCATCCCCCTCTGTCTGCCGCACTCTGTGACACGGTCCAACTAGTGCGAGCCTGTAACCGCCACATAGTTGCACCCATACGTTTAGAACTAGGACACGCGATCCCAGTACATTGTGGACATTCCACATTTCACATATACAAGAGACGTTTCAGAAATGTATATAATGTGGAGATTTATTTAAAAAACGACCTGTTTCGGCTTCTGTCACTAGATGGCGTACTAACGACGTATTTTAAACATGGTTGTAGTTTCAATACACAGAGTACAAGAAAATGTCAAATTCAGTTGAGTGAATCACAGAGTACGTTGTCGATTTGTCGATAGAAAGCCATTAGAGTATAATGTCTTCCATAAAATAAGGATAGGATATTAAACTCGATACATAATTATCTTAACAATGACAGAACTTAAAACCCCCATTTTACCGCCATCTCTCGGGTTTTTATAAAATTACAACTTTTTTTTTAATAAAACGCCGCATTATAACATCGGTTATGATATTTTAGTTGTTATATATATACATCTTTTTAGTTTTTTTGGCTTGAAACCAAAAAGATATGGTTATGCTATGGAAATAAGTATGCACGTATCTAATAACAATAGACTAGTGAATGAGCTCTGCCTGCCTAGCAGGCGCACCGCGATAACTTGTCGTCGATGTTAGAATGACCCACATGTGCTAAGCGGGCTGGAAGCTGACATATTTATTGTATCTAATATAAGCCTCTTACACAAAATAAGAAGTTTATTAGTTTCACCACAGACCAAAAAAAAACTAGATGCAAGGCGTCATTTGTTTCAATTCTCTGTGAGTTTCACTGACTTGTTTAATGCCCAACCACCCCACTAAAGGCCAGCTAAAGAAATCCATATACTAGTCTTTTGATACCTAACAGTCAATAAGAACCTGGGTACAAATATAATGTAATAATATCATTATTGCGATAGACTCAGGACATAGCGATCTGTGTCACTCCTATGGTAAAAGAAAAGACGTAAAGGTATTATTAGTACTGCCTGAAATCACGCGAGAACCGAACCAAGTTCTTTACTATTAGAATAGAATAGAAGAATACTTTATTGCACACCAAAATAAACACATAAGATACTACATAAGTACCTAGCGAACGATATTTCTTAAAAAAAGGTAGTACAATGGGCGGTCTTATCGCTTAAAGCGATCTCTTCCAGACAACCTTTGAATGGACCGAAATAACATTATAAACTAGAGAGGCCGGTGGTGTACAGTAAATTAGTATCTAACTCTAAAGGAACTAAATACCATCTTATAATAATAAAATACGAATACACATACATACTATAAATAGCATATACATACATACATATACCTACGTTACCTAACTCAAACGATAATTATAAACTTACTTACTATTAAATAAATAAACATACATATATATAAATTATAATAGTTACTAGCTGTGGTTGGAGAGGTAATGTGTCTTCAACATAGTTTTAAATATTGCTAATGATTTTGCTTGCCTGATTGGCACCGGGAGCTCATTCCACAGCATAACGGCTTGTACGGAAAAAGATTTGTGATAGAAGTGGGATGTGTGGATGGGAGGTTTCAGTAACAGGTTTTCAGAACTACGTAAGGAGCGGGAGTGGGATTGGTGGAAAAATTTGAAACGTTCTTTTAGGTAAGCTGGAGTGGAAGGGAGAAATAGAAGAAATATTACCACGGGGTCTCATCAAGTACTAACGAAAAATAGCCCGAACGAGAAAAAATATATAGTGATCGTGTCGTGAGCGTTACTAGTTACTGTCCAGTGGATTCTTTTGGTCCAATACTTCGCCAACACGCAATAAATTTCACTTGATAATGATAAGAAGTAATAAAATAATTCGTAAAATAGCTCGAGTTATTCCGTTGTATGGAATGAGGCATCTGTACTGTAGGTATTATATTATCTAGGCTATTACTAACCTGTGGCACCGGATCCCAGCCAGTCTGCGTGAGGAGACCGTGTCCCGCGTACGCGACGAGATCTGCGGTCGCGCTGAGCGGTTTAGCGAACGCACCGATAAGACCGCGCCGTAACGCCGTCGCGCTGCTTTCTGTCTCGCCCACGGCCATGCCCACTAGTGGGTGGTGAGCTAGCCCACCCACTGCACCTGCGATTGAAAGACGTGTTATTATGTGGTCAACTTCTAGAACTATTACGTCCAATTGAACCAGCGAAGTCCTTCAGTCTTGTAAACGAAAACCACTTTACGAAGAACCTATGCTCGATGCGTCTACGCACACAAACGATCGCGATCGATTATTACTATTTTTCATTTTTATTTATTTTTATATAAATGAATCACATGACGAGTTATTCGTAAGCCTGATGTTAAGCGGCATGGTTACCCATAGCAATAGCACTCCAAAATCAAAACTTTCGCATGATACTGCACTGCGCACTTTATCTTGTGGCATTAAATACATCTGACGAAACTGATTGTTGATTTTTCCTCATCATCAGCCGGAACATGTCTACTGAACATAGGGCTCTCCGATAAAACGTCACTTTGGCCGCTTATAGAGAGTGATTTTCCATAATCACCACACTCAGCAGGCAGCTTAGTAGTCGCAGAAGATTGTTATGTACCGTAGAAAATGCTGCTGTCCATTCGTAGATATTTTTTTTTATCATCAAAAGGCTAACATTTGACCACGGTCTCACCTGATGGTAATATCCCCTTAGCCGGCTCTTACGGTAACCACGGAAAGAGAAGGTCTGATTCGAAAATCGGCACCACACGGCTAAATTTGGGTCTCTTCAAAGAAAAGTGAATAGGCACCTAATGGGTAAACGTGCTCCAACATGGACGCATCATCACGTTCCATCAGGTGAGATGTTGTCAAACGGTAGCCCATTCAAGCATAAACAGAACTGGAATAAAAAGTCACATAGGTGAACATACCAAGTATATTGATGGCGAAGTTAGTGATGCCAGCCGCTAATCCGGCCAGCAAGCTGGTAGGTGGGCGCCGTCTGGCTGCGGCGGCTCGCCTCGCGTGCTCTTCGTCTCCAGCCAACAAGTCCAGGTTCCTAGCCAGCGATCCCGCCCAGGCGCTGAGGGAGCGAAGCAACGCGGCCGCCGCGGCTGACGCCACGCCTCGCACGCCACCTGTGGCGCCACCTACTCTAGCGGCCAGAGCCCCCGGGGCGCCTAGCAACTCTAACCCCCCCACCACCCACCCTGGACAAATCATATTGTAACTTTAGACCAGGATACCACAAGCCAGAATTTCTGCAACTCCTGGGCTATTATTCTCTATGAAAACACAGATTCCACACGATTCGAAATCATGTAGTTATCGTGTCTTGTTCAATTCGTATCACAGCGTTAGGAATACCTTCATTTTACATTAAGTTATTTTTATTTTAAATAAAATATATTGACCTAAGTGCTGGTAACTTTAGATGTGTTTGTTTAAGAACTCATCTCGGTAGAACATGTGATTTTTGACAGTTCAAATTGCGTCAATTTCAAATTCATTTCGCGCGGTTTTGTTTTTGTTTCATATAGAATAGAGTTTTGCAGATTTCTTATGTAATACAAGGAATTCGCGTGGTTTTGAAGTAATGAATCGATAGGGAATAATGGCCCTGGCTGTAGTTTGCATAGCCATCGTCTTCTAAAAACATGCCAGAGTATATTCTGTAGTAACAGCATATTTACATCCTCTTATTAAGCTGCTTCTTCTCTATCCTAACAGGATGTTAATAACATATCCCCTCTCGTCTCTTTCCTCCCTCTCCCATCCACCTTCCATGCGGTGTGGGAAAGAAGTATATAATAGCATCGGACCCCTACTAGTACAATACGCATAACTCCTATCCCTCTTTAAAAACGACTGTGGTTTGCAAGTGTAAACTAGGTACAATAGTTTACAATTTTAAGCTACAGCCTGATAGAAGTTTACTTGCAGGTGGAAACCCGGCCTAGAAAGAAACTAAACCTTGCACAGTTAATTAGACATCAAACACGTAAGTTAAAGACTCACCAGCGCCTAGTATAGCGGCAGAAAGGTAATGAACAGTGAGGGCGTGCGTGAGTCGTTCCACTGAAGTCATCACGTCGTTTAACTTGAACGCGCTCAGACGCAACGGGCTTTGATCCAGGGCAATGTACATGCGCACCTGCGTACAATAGGTTAGAAGATGCTATATTATGAAGCTGAAAGTTGCATCAAACGTGTAGTAAAAAACGTAAAACGTAAAGTAACTCATAAGGATACCGAATTAAATACAAAACAATAATATTTTTCTTTTTATCTGTTCACT
The DNA here is from genome assembly GCA_963580505.1 of Ennomos erosarius. Taxonomy (NCBI): domain Eukaryota; kingdom Metazoa; phylum Arthropoda; class Insecta; order Lepidoptera; family Geometridae; genus Ennomos; species Ennomos erosarius. Next base: position 3,299,580 of record OY756977.1, read on the forward strand.
TATGTTAATATCAATGTACCTATGTATGTAGCAGTTTTTAATTAAGTTTGCATCGACCACATTTAGAGAGATAGACACTTGAACATGATGTTATGCGGCAATGCAGTCGATGATGTAGCACGCTTGCCTATAAGAACCTTGTTGTCCATCTAGCTATTCGGAAACATCTGCTGACAGACAGTTAATATTCTACTCTCTTCAAATAGAAATTTAGTAATGACATAATTGGTTAAAAAAAATATGAGCCTATAGGTTCCCGAACTAGTAGAAAACTGTGTTTCAGAAGTTCTCTTATTATTAATTTAGCTGATGTTATGTACATACTAATAAGATGTTCGTTCTTACCGCGGTGTGTAGTGTGAGCGTGAGATCTAGCGGATGAACAGAGAGCGCCCGCAGCCGCAGCGGAGCCCGCAGCGCGCGGTCCTCAGCCAGCAGCGCGGCCGCGGCCGCAGACGGCGGCGGCGGCGACGCGGCGGCCGCGCGGCACAGCGCCGCCAGCGCGGTCACGTATGCGTCCTCTACGTACAGCGCGAGCGGGCCCACAACCACTTCCACCTCCGATAACTCTACATTTACAATCAATTTTCAATTTATTACTATTAACACAAATACAACAGAAACGGTTACCTACTAACATTAGTAGTGAAAGTTACAATAGCTAGTGAAATTACTGGGCAAATGAGACTTTATAACCTGATTACGCAGTGTAGTAATCTGATTACTAGACTGTGTGATGTCTCAGGATGACGTGCAGTGCAGTGTCACGCGAAACTTTATTATTTTAAAGTTCCGAGTGACACTGCAACTGTTATGGGCGGTCGTATTGCTTAACATCAGGTGAACGACCAGCTCGTCACGTCATTCATTCTTATAAAAAAAATACATATTTTTATTATAGACGTTCGTTATAAGACCCGCGGGGTTATTTCGTAACTTTTGCAACAGGCGTAAACTTTGCAATCATTGCTGTCAAACATGCCTTTGGCAGAAAAGTGACGTTTGACAGCAATCGATGAACTAAAAAAAGCATTATTTTCTTTCCGTCTATTGCCGTTCTGTTGCTAGTGGCGCTAGTATCAAAGGCCAAATTGTATTCAGCGACAGGCGAGCAACAGGCGACTATCTTGCGACCGATTGCTAAGTGTTTGGTATCGCTTTGCTACTACTGTTTCATTTTTTACGTAATACAATTGCCGTACTTTTACGGAATAAATATATTGATTAATTGATTGTATATCCTGGATCCTCTATCTCGATCGGGCGCTGCGACATTTCTGAAGAAATTGAGAAATGGATTGGTAGAAGAGATATTTTAATTTTTAACCAAGCCACCTGCCAAGCCTGGTGATTATGTTAAATCCTGCCTATGATAAAAGTCCAAGATGGCGTTTTATGACGGAGGCCTGCATTCAGTAGTGGAGGTATTTCGGGCAGCTCATGATAGTACTACTGCACCGTGACTTATACTTCGATTTTGGACTTGACAGATAGTGGGATATTGGGGCCAATTTGACAGATCTAAAACTGCTAAAACTGTTGCTGTTCTTGTCAAACAGACGGGAATGTAAGAGACAGATATATTTTTAGTGTTTTAAATACTGTCAACTAAAGCCTTCAAAATTAGGCCTATAAACAACTTATAAAGAAAAAAAATTGCCCATATTGTTCCACTGCAAGACAAAGGCATCCCATTCTTTCTCACTAGTCATAATTTTTTTCCAAGAAAGAATGGTGTTTTATAACAGTGAGACACTAATAACCGTTCATTCAAATGAGTGAGCTAACGAATCAAATATTAAGATTTAATGTTATACAACTTTGATTACTATCAAGCATCATTGTTATATTGTAAAACCTTCCAATAATCGTAAATCGCCTTACTAGCTTACATTTTGAGTGATTGATACACATTTCATGAACTTCACACTTACTAGGTGGACCGACAACCTGGTTTTTATTTATTTTACCTGTGTATTGGAAGTTAGCCAGCTGCCACGAGTCGTGCGTGAGTTGCAGAACCGCACGTGCGTCGCTGTGTCGCGCGGCGAACGCACGTCGATCTCCGAACAGATTCCATAACGGAGGCCAAGGCTGTTCGGATTGCGGAACGCCGCGGGTCGTCGCGACAACCGCGAAGTCATACTGGCCTGTTTCGTACTGTAGGTTGTCTACTTGCACATCAGCTATCGATATTGTCGTGTTCGTTCTCTGTTGGACAACGTGAAATAATTTTAAAAACGTTATACATACTACGACTTTTATTTCGATACAACCTGCAACCCGCGCCCTCTCCCACACTAACAACGCAGAATAATATTAAGTACCTACTATTTATTGGATTTAAATAGAAGAACAAAAGTTCACTTCGTCGTGGAACAGACCGTGTCAGTAAAAGACACCGCGAATTCTATATCTTGGGCAGTGTGCACACCCGCATTTCATGAGTCTTTTGAGAGTAGCAAAAATAGCATCCAGCTTTAGAAAAACTAATTAAATTTTATTAGGTATGTGATCCCGAGTCCCAAGGCGCGGAGATCGAACCTGAGTTTAGATCTTTTTTACCAAGCGCATAGGCTTTTAGGTAAGAAGCTCATCATCATCATCATCAACAATCTGAAGACGTCCACTGCTGTTTGCAACATGGGGGAGGCCCCCCCAGAGAGCTCCACTTTGAGCCGCTGCTCGCCTCCTGCATCCATCGGGTCCCTGCGGCTTTCACCAGATGGGGGGCCACCAAGTGGGGGGCCGGCCAACGCTGCGTCTTCCGGTTCGCGGCCGCCATTCGAAGACCTTCGAGAAGCCCACAATATGCACTAAATTTGACAGGTCCTAAGTTCGTACTTATGACTATATGACGTACCTATAATACAACATTTGAGTCCTACAGAAATAAATGCGAATTAAAACTGTATTGCAATGTATATTAGATGATATATAGAGGTTATGTACCCTATCGTCCGATTTAACAAGTACAGCGACCGTATCCAAATGTAAAGCGACGAGTGGGCGTGCGTCAGAAGCCGCTGACATTTCCACCGCGATAGATGACGCCATCAAACGCAGCCGATCGCAAGACCTCCATGTGGCTGTCTCTTGCCATTCTGAAAGTACAACATTACGATCCTAGAATCTTAACTACCCATGAAGAAACACAACTAGTAGTTCCTAAAGTCGGTAAAGTTAAGCAAAGTTCGCTGCGGTCACTATTTCGATGAGTGACCGCTGCTACTAGTGGTATTTACAACTGAGCATCGCCGTGCTTTGGTGCACGTCGTCGTTAAGCCAAGAAGTGTTTGCGGGTTGCTACCCAGCTGTAGAAATCGATATATCTCTCGTGACCCGTGTGATTGTTCATTGGTCAAACGTTTTTTTTTTGTCAGAAAAGATTATGGTAATATTTACGATTTTTATAGGAGTATCGACCGCTCAGCGTAATCTACAGATTATAGCAAATTCTGTAGGTCATGCTAGCTCATGCTGGGTATGGTTTTGAAGTCCATACCTCTGATTTTGATCAGTTTTTGATATTAACTTCGTATACAGGATGTAATTTAATTCATTAGCATAAATTGAGCCCATGATAGGACACCATTTATACAATAACCATCTGATTATTAAAGTTTACTGTAAATGAAATAATGTTTATTGACAATTATGAAGATTGCCGCGGCGCCTAACGCAGTTGGCACGGATGATTTTGATACATTTAAACGTTTTTATACCTTGTATGTACTAATTAAAAACAGTAATTCATTATTTTTATAAAATTTTGTATTGTAGCATTTGGTAAAGTAAGTTATTCCATTTTTTTGAGTTGTTATTATTACCAAAACAATTTGTTAGAATTCAAAAATTTTGGTCCACACGTGACCGGTATCAGGAGTAGGTATCTAGTTTCAAAGGATGCTAATGAATTCAATTACACCCAGTATACAAATGAATGTTTCTTTCACGGCAATGATACTGATACATTTTGTTGTACTATACCATTATCAGAGACTTCACGAAAAACGTTGCTGCTGGATCCGGGAGATTCTCTGCTACCCAACGCAGCTTTCGAACTTGGGATATCTGCACAATGTTTCACCAGTGTTAGTACAGCCGATATGGTTTCAGGCTACCCTTCCTTTTAAATTATTGCCTTGATCTTTGAAAAGGAGTACCTATATGTCCTTACAAGTACATGTAGGCTTTTCAGTGCAAGAATCTTCATGATCTAATACTGCTATATACTGATAAAAATATCTGTTTCTTTTAGAAGTAAACTATATGGAATTCTCAAATTAAAGTAGAAAGTTGTAATGCACCTATAAACCAGATTAGGACAAAAACATACCCATGCTTTCTCTATTGGATGCGGCAAGGAGGTCGACAGAAGATGGATCCAGATCCTTTTCATCTTTTTTCATCACTGCCAGATTTGTCTTCTCATTAACAGAGAACTGGGTTTGGACACCCTGATTAGATTGCTCAGGGTATGTGAACGTTTCGTCATCCTGAGGCTTGTGGCTTCCTTGAGCTTGTGTTGACTGGTTATTGCTGAAGGGTAGAGGGGTCGGCGTATCTTGCTTTACTACCCCAATAGGTTGTACTGGAACTGTGAAATATTAGACATTAGAACATAAAAGTAGGGGTTAGTAGAGTTATGAAGGATATGTCGTGATGATAAGCTATTAAAAAGTTTACACCACACAATTTTTCCTTTTCATTTTTAAAGGATTACGTAATAACACTTACGGTTATCATCACCACCAATTCTCTGCAGCTTTGTATCCGAATACTTTCCCTTAAAAAAGACGGTAATAAGTAAGTATAAGAACATAAAAATACGCATTTGCGCATAATTAACATAACAATAAACCTAATCAACATAAGGAGCATTCCTCAACAGTGGACAGTAGAAGTATGGTAAAGTACTCATAGTAGGTAATGAATAAGTACACTTACGTTTATGAAACCAGATACATCATCTGAAGATACTCCAATCAGACGTCTCCGGATATCACTAGCAGATATATCGTGCTGAAATGACACATTTCTTTGTAGGTACATGTATTATACCAACTCAGATTTTTAGAGAAATTAAATAATTATATTCTAAAATTCAAAGTGGACATGTTAGATGCGTTAATATGTAGCAAAATTCACAGTCAAGGGCTCTGGTGAGTGGTGGCCTTACCTGGTCTACGTCCCGTAACTCGAGGTGCGTTGAATGCGGATGTGTGCGCACGCGCAGTTTGACCGTAGCGCCGGACAACTGCAGCAGCTGTTCGCCGTCCGCGCACGCAACCGGAACGCACCAATTTGGCTCGATTTCATCTACACAAACAACACAAGTTTCAAAGTTTGTTAATGTATTCAAGTGGGCGTGGTAGGCCTAAATCGAAAATATGAAAAGTAGCATAAAGTACTCTCAAAGAAGCCATGGATCCAATTTTAATACTGTACCATTGAAATTTTGATTTCTTTTTATGGGAGAGGCTTGAGTTCAGCAGTGGTCGTCTTCCAGCTGATGATGTGTGCTGTGTGAATCTTCTGTGTACATGTACTATTAAATATGGTATCATGACCAATTTGTAATTATTTCACAGTTTAAGCATTATAGAGTAAGAGCCCGCGACGATCAGACCTACGTTATGGTATAAAGGCTGAAAGTTTCTCTGTTTGTACCTAGCACGGGTATAAACGGTCCGCGAATATGAAGTTTGGATCACGGTCTCTTTGGAAGATAGCAGGTAGCAAAGGTGTAAAATCGGACAAAGTATAAAGCCCAGTTTTTAGATATTTTGTTAAGAATAATATTGGAAACTACGTCGTCGCAAAGAAACATACGGTTGCCAAGGTAAGGAAGATACTGCAGGCTGTGGAGTAGTGCGTCATGCAGGCAGGAGCCACCGCACAGTGCCCCGCTCTTACCTCTCGCTCTAGCGAAGGTGAGGAAGGTGACGGGCGCGGGGGGAGCGCCGGCGGCCGGCGGCGGGTACCGCAGGCAGTGGTGAGGCGTGGAGTAGTGCGTCATGCAGGCAGGAGCCACCACGCAGTGCCACCGTGCGCCGGCGCAGTCAGGGATTACCTACGGTGAAATTATAGAACCTCTTTTTGAAAACGGCACGGTTAAAACAAGGCATAATATCCCTTGTTTTGCGTCAGTTGTGACCGCGCCTAATGAAAGTTATGAATCTGACGAGTTATTGCTTAATAACGCTTATACAGGGGGGGGCTATAAATGGTTCATTATAAAATGAAATAATCACTTGTGACCTATTTCATAGGGAGGTAGGTACAGTCTCTCAAGCGTCAAGTGTTCAAACGAAAATTCTTACTGATACAGATAAGATCATAGACTAACCCCCGGTTTCTGGCACGTATAGGATATAAAAAGAGAAAAAATACAACCAAGACCTCCTTTTTTTAACTTCCCATTTCGCGTATGAAAGAGCGAGGCACAGTTAAAGCTTACCTTAGTCTTAGAAGTGCTTGGGTCGTCGTTAGCGCGCACTGGTTGAGCGATAGCGAGCGCAGTGCGCGTGCGATTGTGGACCAACAACTGCGGACACGGGTCGTGTGACACCGTCACCCACCACCGACCGTCCATCTTCACTTGCGTCACCACCACCGGTACCTGACCGTAATAATAACTTCAATTTATGTCCGGTATGAATAATGTGTGGTCCCGGTGTGATATTAGCACCACCCCAATCCCATCTCATGGGTGCCGAACGAGTCAGCTAAAGTAGTGGACAGCAGCATTTTCTTCTGTACATTAAACTCTTCTAGAAGCCTGCCAAGCGTGGTAATAGGCATGATGACTAATTTTTTTTTGCATAAATTAAAAATATTCCTCATAAGATAAACATTTGTGAAAACAAAAATAAACTATCTCAAAAAACGACAAAGTTACAAGCATTTTAAAAACCGGAATAAAAATAGATAGCACAAACGGCCAGTGACGTCAGAGCAATGTCGTCATAGTACCTCATTACTAAGCTGTGGTAGCTTTTCATACAATCTCTTTGGCATGTGACGTCACGAGTGGATTTTTTATAGTAACTGTGGGGCGCTCTGTTTCGAGAGAAAGGGACAGGAGATGCATCCTGTAGAAACTTTAAAAGCTTATTACTCCGTGATTTAATTACCGATTTTACATATTTTTTCAATTATTGCATTTTGTTTTAATCTTCTTTATGAAAGTATTATTTACTTGTTCATTTTTAATAGTAGTCATGATGCCTATTATGACAAGGCCCCCTCTCCCTCTATGATGAGCGTTCACAGTGAGTTTTATGGGGGAGGCTTGAGTTCAGCAATGAATCAAACAGTCATTTATAAAAACTAATTATACTTACTAATTATTGCGTTGCGTTGGCTTCGTAAGGCCTTAACTTTGATTTGGAACTGAAGTGGCGACCGGGATAATCAAATCACAATTGCCGCTCTTTGAATAAGAAACTGCCGTAGATAGCCATGCATGCTGGGCGGTTATTCTCTACGAAAACACAGGTTCCACACGATACGAAACCACGTCGTTATCGTGTCTTGTTCAAACCGTGTCACAGCGTTAGATATACCTTCACTTTACATTAAAGTTATCTTTATTTTGAATAAAATATATTGACATAAGTGATCATATCTTTTGATGTGTTGAAGTTTTGGAACGCGTCTCGGTAAAACATATTATTTTTGACAGTTCAAATCGCGCCAATTCCAAATTCATTTCGCGCGGTTTTGTTTTCGTTTCATAGAGAATACAGTTTTGCAGATTTCTTATGTAAGACAAGGAATTCGCGTGGTTTCGAAGTAAGGATTCGATACGGAATAATTATATTATTTATTAAATTATAATATAATTATTCGTATTAGTTAGGTATAAAGAGTTAGGAAATGCCACTATTTGGCCATGAAACAGGGTACATAGCAAGCTGCCGCTATGGAACGTTCGTGCAAATGCATGAACGATTGCCCGCAGTCATCGTGTTGACCATCTTTGGTCAACGTATATGTGTGAACATTTTCCTACCGCGCTGTCTAGCCCCAAACTAGAATATAACACTAATCTATGGTTCGTTCTGAAGGCAATACTCACGGATATGTTATTCCCATCAGCGAGGGCGATGGCTCGCCTCACGGGCGGGTGGCCCAGTCGGACGGGGGCTGCTCGGCCGGCGGTCAACTCGCCCGGCAGCGCTATACACAGGTACAGTTGCAACTCGCCCGGGTCACTGCCTCGCCACACGTGACACACCACCGAGAACTTGCATAAAGGCGTACCGTCCACGCTGCATACACCAAGTAAGGAAGTGTTATTAATCTTATGATAACATTTATTATATGCCAGTGAAATTACTGGGCTAAAGAAACTTTATAATCTGACCTAGCAATGTAATCTTAGATCTAGAATCTAGTTCTGATGTCTCATGATGACATGCGTATTATATCACAAGAAACTTTATATTTTAGAGTTTCGAGTGACACTGCAACTGTTATAGGCGGCCATGAGGTTCAACGCCAGGCGAACGACAAGCTCATATACATAAAATGTTCACTTATAACATTTAGTGACCGCTTTTCATCCTGCTTTTGGATCGATAAAGCTACGTATGCCCCTTCCCCGTTGAAACTGTAACTTTTCTGCGCTAAATAAGTGAGTTTGGACAGCAGTTATTTGTAAACAGTACCTTCCATCTGTGTCCGGTTCTACGAGGTTGAACTCAGCCGGCCGCAGGAACGACTCTTCTTCCGTGTCGCTAGGAACCGCTATTGCTGACACCTATGCAATATGTATATCATTGAACTTTTCGTATTGTATCAACAGTAAAGGCGATTATCGGGATAAGTAAATGTGTAGGTAGGCTAAATTAGTAAAAGAACATGTTAAAAACAAGGTTTTATTCAGTTTTATTTTCAGGAAACCCTAGCATTTGATAATCATATCATTGGAATGCAAAAAAATAACCAGTCCGCCATATTGGATTTAAAATTACGTCTATTTTGAAATGAGGCACCTGCTATCAAATTCATTTGCAAGATTTGACCTGAACATACATACATTGCAAGCTAACAAAAACCTTGTAAGTGTTGTTTAAAAGTAAAGGTGAAAGATATATCAAAAAAATGTATGCTTATGTAATTCCAGAACGGTTACCATGAGCTGTAGAAATCCACATCCGTTCGCTCAAAAAAGCGTTTGACCAGTAAAAACGCAAGAAAAGGTTAATAAAGTAATCAGCGTGATCGTCCATTGTTCCAACGGCAACGCTTTCTCGAAAAAAGGGATACGTTGATTCTACACTCATGCTATCCGTGAGTAGTACTTATTCTATAATAACAACTTACCATTAGGTCACATCCAAGACGGTTGATGAGCATGTAAGTGGAGGTCATACCCAGGATGTTGATGTCCTCTTTTATCTCGTAGTATATTGTTAGAAGAGCCACCTGAAATATCACAAGTAGAGATTTTAGGTATACCAATAAGATTCTGTTAAAACGAAAATCTGTAAAAATGGGAATCTGTAGAAACGGGAGTCTGTAGACACGGGAATCTGTAGAATTGGAAATATCTCATCGTTACTGATAAATTTTCAGAGGTCCGCGAAAACTACATCCGCTAGAGGCGGTGAAGAGGGTCTCACACCTTGTACTGTACTACTAATCTAAATCTAATTTGGCATGCGAGCGGTAAGGCTTGCACTGACGTCCCGCTTGGGGCCATCAAAATCATTAACAGCCTGAAGACGTTCACTGCTAATCATAGACCAGGGATCGCCACTTTGAGCGCCTGCTCGCCTCCTGCATCCATCGGCTCCCCGCGATTTACACCAGATCACCTACCTACTGGGGGGCCGGCCTACACTGCGTCTTCTAGTCTGTTATCCACAGGTACAGTTCCGCTTGGGGAGCATTTCTCTTACCAGCACCTACCCAAGCCAGCCCAGCTCCTTAAAGTAATGTAAGTGCTGGCTCGACTGCTCAAGTGTTACACTTAGTACATAAATTAATAACATTCTTCAAAAGATAAACATTCGTGAAAACAAAAATAAAATGTCTCAAAAATGACAAAGTTACAAGCATTTTAAAAACTGGAATAGAAAGAGATAGCTCTAACGGCCAGTGACGTCAGAGCAAGGTCGTTCATAGTACCTCATTACTAAGCTGTGGTAGCTTTACATACAATCTTTTTGGCATGTGACGTCACAAGTGGTTTTTTCATATTAACTGCGGAGGCGCTCTGTTTCGCTAGAAAGGGACAGGAGATGCCCCTACAGAAACTTTAAAAGCTTATTACTCCGCGATTTATATAGAGATTTCAATATTTTTTTTAATTATTGCATACATTTTTAATCTTCTTTATGAAAGTAATATTTACTTGTTCATTTTTAATAGTAGTCATCATGCCTATTACACGATTTTATTCCTCCATTTCCTTTCTTTCATCGGACATCAAGGCGCACCAAAACTCGGCACCCATAAATGGTTGCAATTCCATCAACCCGCACTAAGCGTTTTGTTATGCACTTCATAATGCGAACAGCCAATGAACGGAACACCTTGCCGGCCTCCTTGTTTCCAGCTAACTACGATCTGGGAGTTTTCAAGTCTAGAGTGAACAGGTATCTTCTAGGCAAGCATGCACCATCGTAGACTGCGTTATCGCTTTCCATCAGGTGAGACAGTGGTCAAATGCTTTGCCTATAACGAATTAAAACAAAATAAAAGAATACGCGCGAATCCATTTAAGTACTGCCATTTTTAGTTCATCGACGTGTCCGCTAGGGGCGCTGCGGAATAATGTATGGGAGAAAAGCTAAAAGGGAGAAAACGTAAACGAATCAAGTTTTAGTAAAGTATCGAAAATCGTACTATAGGGGTATTTTACGTAATCTGTGGTTACCTTATGGTTGCAGTGTACGGCAAGGTCAGTGGGGCGGTCTCTGGCGACGCGGCCCGGCGGCGGCGCGCCGTACCGCCCGAGCTCCGCGCCCCACACGGACAGCTCGCCGGACACAAACGTCTCGCGCCCGACCTCCACCGATATGAAGAACGGCTTCTACGGTCACACGCGCACAACTCGCTGTTACTACCTACATCATTAACAGCCTCTTCTCTTCTTCTCGTGTAGGCAAGTGGTCAGCCCTTGTGTCAGAATTTTCAGGCCGCCCAAAGGCTTCTGACTTGGCTTAACGACTCAATAGTTACCGACGGTTTAACGTGCCCTCCGAAGCACGGTAGCGCACAGTTCTAAATACCAACTTTTTGCTGTAGCGGTCACCCATCATAGCAGTGACCGCAGCGAACGTTGCTTAACTTTACCGATCGGTTAGGAACGGCAAGTTGTGCTTCGCTATGAGCGCTACATTAACAGCCTGAACACGTCACATACTGAACATAGGCGCCACTTTCCATCGGCTACCCGCATCTACCCCGTATTTTGCACTGTGGTATTTAGCGTTTTCATGATCATTTTTTAATAGATTCTTTATTTCTACTGCATATTAAATTTACACGTTTGTGCATTATTTTAACTACATTTTGTTGCAAAGTTGCCTCTGCAGCATAGGCCTTTTACGGTTACACACGCACAACTCACTGTTAGTACCTACATCATCAACACCCTGAAAACGTCCAAAACTAAAACAAAAAACAAAATTAAAGAAAAATACTGAATATAGGCTTCCTACAGAAAGCGCCACTTTCCAACGGTTGCCCGCGACGGCACCGTTTTAATACTTAGTCACTGGTCTCTACCCCCCTTACTAATAAACATTGTGCAGCAGATATAAGTACTTATTCAGTGTTTTGTCTTTCTCTGTTGAGTTTGAAATTGGCAAAGATGGAATGAGAAAAAACACTAATTAGCTATTCCGCTGTTCATCATCCCATCATCATCATTAACAGCCTGAAGACGTCCACTGCCGAAAATAGGCCTCCCCCAAGAGCGCCATTTTGAACGGTCGCTTGCCTCTTGCATCCATCGGCTTCCCACGGTTTTCACCAGATTGTCCGTCCACCTAGTGGGAGGCCGGCCTACGCTGCTTCTTCCGATTCGTGGTCACCTTTCTTCCCCATCGGTGGTCAGTTCTACGAGCTCGATATCAATAGATTACGGCCAAATATTACCTTAAGCACAGCCGAGGGCGGCGATATAGCGGTGCCCGGCTCAAGTTTACAAAGTGGCGCCGCGTCATGAGCCCTCAGGGTCAGCGCTATAGGCGCCGCGTTGCAGAGGAGTACCACCGGACATAGTTGCACTTCGAGGGAACAGCCACCGCCCGCACGCACCGCTTTATACCGCACCTGGGTTTAAACAAACTACTATGAATCTACTAACAATTTTTTTTTTATGAGAATAGAATAGAATAGAATAGAATAGAATAGAATAGAATAGAATAGAATAGAATAGAATAGAATAGAATAGAATAGAATAGAATAGAATAGAATAGAATAGAATAGAATAGAATAGAATAGAATAGAATAGAATAGAATAGAATAGAATAGAATAGAATAGAATAGAATAGAATAGAATAGCGTTTATTCAACTTCATAATAATGCTAAGTTACACAATACACAATAAAGAGCAAAAATACACACCAGGATCTTAATTAAGTATTACATTATACTGTGCATATAATTATTAAAAAAGAATTTTCGTGTTGAAGCTGAAAAGGCGTTCAGCTCAGCATAAATGTCAGGTGCCTACCGGTACCAGACGCTGATTTTCAGCTGAAAACCCGAGAGAATCAATGTGCTGGTCGTTCACCTGATGTTGAGCAATACGGCCGCCTATAACAGTTGCAGTGTCACTCGGAACTTTAAAATAATAAAGTTTCGAGTGACACTGCACTGCGCACGTCATCCTGAGACATCACACAGTCTAGTAATCAGATTACTACACTGTGTAATCAGGTCATAAGGTATCATTTGCCCAGTAATTTCACTAAAATTAGCGGTACTTACTCCTAAAATTTTACATTTGAAAATACTACATTAAATGCAGGAAAGATGTCAAGAACTACTAGTTTTTTTTTTAATTTTTTTAAGACATTTAGCTCATTTGGCCATGCCATTTGTTTAACATTCATTCATTGGTTTCATTGGGAAATGAAAATGGAATAAATAAGATAATATAGGTTAAAAGCACCTAAGATGCATTTTCACAAAACTTATGACCAATACTACTACTAAGATAAATAAATATTGAAGTACTACGTGACCAGCGCAGAAGCAAACATGTACATAAATCATGTACACTGCAAAATTCATGCGGTGCAACTGTAACATTTGGTAATAACTTCTTCAATGCAGAATCCACAGTGTTGCTAGTAAATCTTTGCCGCTCAAAATAATGTCGGGCGAAAATGAATGAATGACTGAATGAATGGAAAACTAAAAACGTTTCGTTGACATCACTGTTTTGCCAAAAGGACAAAGTCTCAGAAGAAAGAAAATACACATCATTACATTATTACATAGAACCCCAGATAATATAATACCTACAGTACAGATGCTTCATCCCATACAACGGAATAACTCGGGCTATTTTATTAATTATTTTATTTCTGCATAACGCAAGATTATCAAGCGACTTTTATTACGTGTTGGCGAAGTATTGGGTCTAATAAATACACTAGACACTAACTAGTAACACTCACGACACGATCACTACATTTTTTCACGTTCGGGCTATTTTTCGTTTGTACCTGATGGGACCCCATGATAGAACATTGACTAAAAATAAAATAAAGAACAAAATGTGATGTTGCATAACGTCATGATAAGACCCTGACTCTGCATGTACCTAATCAGGTTCCTCAGACCTTAATTGACGTGTGACCTCTTGTAAAGGTGGATACTCACAGTGACGTCACAGCGCGGCTGTAAAAGCGCCGGCTTCCAAACTCCCGGCCAATGTCTCGCCACAGTGGAGTAAGGCCAAGCAGACGTAACACCACGCTCTGAACGCTCCAACCTAAATTATTTTACTATTATTATAAACCCACAACTGATTCGGTGTTAATGTTATTTTCAAGTACTTTCCCTTCAAATAACAGCAAACACTAAGTATGTCTGACGATAAGCCGTCTATTACCACGAAGATTATGCGACTACGTCATATAATATGTCTTAAGACCTAATTGATGGCTGCAGGCAGGTGCATCCATTCAAACCTATGACTCGGGGTGGAGTCCCGTACCCTGAGATACAAGTTGATTCTTAGTTCGGGGACGGCGATTTCACTTTTGGGAAGCAGGTGTACAAGGAAATGCAGCTGCCTGCAGTCTCTTGTTCAATATAAAAATATTATGCTTTGTATCTCACCTAACCCACCCTTGGCCTTACATAAAACTTGTAATATTCTTAGAAATAAAAAAATTGATTGAAAAAAAAAACTTGATAGAAGAACAGACAAAGGGCTTATTATTATTATTATTATTATCTTGCAATAAAATATTTGAAAATCATTTCAGGAATGAAGTGTTGGCATACCATTGATGTATATCCGCAAGTACGTCTTCGAGTGAAGCGACGGGCGATCGCTTGTCGAAAACAGAAGTGTTCGTCACTCCGTAGTGAAGAGGGACCGCTTCCTTCGTCACTGGACACTCGATGTTCCTTGAAAAAAGGTTGTTGACCAGAATTATGCTATTAGCGGAATTCTAATTTATTATTCCCGATAGGGAAGAAAGGTTCTCGAGTGGCGACCACGAACTGGAAGACGCAGCGTAGGCCGGCCCTTCTCTAGGTGGACCGACGACCTGGTGAAAGCCGCGGGGAGCCGATGGATGCAGGAGGCGAGCAGCCGCTCTAAGTGGCGCTCCCTGGGGGAGGCCTATGTTCAACAGTGGACGTCTTCAGGCTGTTAATGATGATGATTCCCGTATTATAGAACGATGCTGAGTCATCAATCGGTTCTAAGTCGAGATTTCATTCACAAAACAATCAATTTGAGAATGAAATCTCGACTTGAGCATTGACTGACGACTGAGCATCATTCTGTGATCATAATCATCATCATCAAAAGCCTGAAGATTTTCACTGCTGCACATTCACTGCTGAAAAAATCGCAAATACTTGTTTTGTGTCTGGGTGTTGTGGGTACAGGGAAACGTAGTTAGGGTCCAGGATCTATGTATGTGGTCGTTGGGCGTAATTTCTCACCTGTATTGGAAGGATAGGTTATGCCTCGCGGCTGTGGTCCCCGGTGCAAGCAGATGAGTGGATGTGCCTCGACCAGGCGCTGCCTGTATCAATGGCGCCGGCGACACATCTTCGGATCCATTACTATCGGTCACTATCAGCACCTGTTTATTAGAAAACCAAATATAAAAATTACATTTCTGTAAATCCAATTGATGATAATGAAATGAAGTCGTTTGTATTGTTTGTTTTGAATGGATTTCGATACGGTTTTCAATATAGTTATCCTAAACAACTAGACCATCGAATAGGCTGTGTTAAAACTTGATGGCATGTGATATAAATAATACATATAATTCAGCCTTTTCATGGACTATCATTATTGATGACGATGACGATAGCCTATAACCATCGCACGATCAAGGGGCTTCCAATGATACATCATTTGTCAAAAAATGATAAACTTTGTTAATTTATAACACAACAGATATTCATACACACATACCGGTCCAAATCAAATTATACCACTCCTATTTGGTTCGTCAAAATCTGGTACCGCCTTATCCCATAGGTGCGATAAAGAGCCGGCTAAGGGAATATCAATCAACAGAAGAGGCAACAGCATTCTCAATACGTTAAAATCGATCATCAAGCTGCCTCTATAATAACCGTCCAGTGTGGTTCTTTGTGGGAGTCCTGCTCAGGGCCATTATTCCGTATCGATTCCTTGCTTCGAAACCACGCGAATTCCTTGTCTTACATAAGAAATCTGCGAAACTTTATTCTCTATGAAACGAAAACAAAACCGCGCGAAATGAATTTGAAATTGGCGCGATTTGAACTGTCAAAAATCGTATGTTTTACCGAGACGCGTTCCGAAACATCAACACATCAAAAGATATGACCACTTATGTCAATATATTTTATTCAAAATAAAGATAACTTTTAATGTAAAGCGAAGGTTTATCTGACGCTGTAACACGATTTGAACAAGACACGATAACGACGTGGTTTCGTGTCGTGTGGAATCTGTGTTTCCATATCATAACCGCCCAGTATTGGATCACTTCCGGCTGTTGAAGTATACTCTGGTAAACAGAGATGTATGTGTTGTGTATATAATGTTCACCAGTGTACAAAGTGTTGTGTATATAATGTTCACCAGTGAACAAAGTGTTGTGTATATAATGTTCACCAGTGTACAAAGTGTTGTGTATATAATGTTCACCAGTGAACAAAGTGTTGTGCAGTACTGACGTCGGTATCGAGCGGCAGATGCGAGTGCAGCACGTAGAGCGGCCAGAGCGCGGCGAGCACGCGGCCGTCCGAGCGCGCGCGCACCACGCGGCACCAAACCGATACAAACGGCAGCTCGCCTTCGCTCGGCACTGACAACGTCACTCGTGCTTTATAACTTATAACTCACGCTATCGTGATATGGCAAGACATCCCATAATAGGGTATTAACTGGCCCGATAGCTCAGTTGGTAGTAGCCCTGCCTTCTGAACTGAGGGCTGTGGGTTCGATTCCTACCCAGGACAAACATTTGTGTGATGAACATAGATGCTTGTTCTGCATCTGGGTGTTATATTGTATTCTATTATGTATGTATTTACAAACAAAAAAGTATCTAAGTATTATATCAGTTATCTGGTGCTCATAGTACAAGCTTTGCTTAGTTTGGGGCTAGATGGCGCTGTGTGAAATGTCCGAACATATTTATTTATTTATTTATCTGTATAACTATAGTCTGGCAAAACTAACTCTGCAGTGATTTAAAATTGGTGGAACATAAAATCTTGTATGTGGTAGCACGGTGCTACAAAACACTTTTAATTGGTTGAACCATTACTTCTTCTCGAAAATGCACCAATCAAAAAATTAATACACTGACATGTTATGATTTTGACAGCAATGACATAAAAACTGATTGCTATATGAAAAAGTTTTTGGAGGTTCCAAAATATTCCACTGCAGTTCCTAAAAACGTAAGCAACCAAAATAATACATCCCAAAAGAAGACTGTTACGAGCATTTTAAAATACAAGAATAAGAAGGAGAGCTCAGCCCACCGACTGATAATCGTGCAGTCCCTGACGTCATCAGCGAACATTGTATAAGACAACACCTAGGTGTAGATCGCTCGTGGAACTGACAACCGATGCGGAAGGATCTCGAGTGGCGACCACGAACCGGAAGACGCAACGTAGGCCCCCCACTAAATAGACCGACGATCTGGTGAAAGCCGATGGATGCAGTAGTCGAGCAGCCGCTCAAAGTGGCGGTCTGTGGGGGAGGCCTATATTCAGCAGTGGACGTCTTCAGGCTATTACTGATGAAGTTGATGATGAACTTTATTTATAAAGTAGGATTACATGGTTCGAGCTTTTAGTGTAAAGGAATAATGATTTTTACCTTTCACCAACCATGGTACGTTTTCTTTGGGACATTCTTTCAAGGGTATGTCCCCGGACCATCCAACTTCGTTTGTAGTGAATTTAATTCTGCACAGTAAAAATAAATTATTGTTAGACGGCGCCCTCGTAACAACATTAACTAAAAAGAAATATTAAAACATGAGTATTACCTATCTATACATTTTGAATAGAACAACACAGTCAACAAATTTTTTAAATTATTTATGCAAATGTTCTTCTCGTGTGTTATTTGATCTCTATTCGTCAAATCGCCTATTTCCGAAGCAAAAGTGAAGAAAACATAATATATTTATTTTTGGTTTTAATATTAGGTACATATTAAAAGCAGATAAAATAAACACACTATGCAATAAAAGTTATTATGAAATGATCAACTAACAAAGCTTCGGTAAAACTTTAGGGTTCAATGAACTCAGCCAACTGTCGGTGCTACTTTGAACCTTACGCTGCCCGGGTTGAACAAAATCTTGCAAGCTCAGCATTAGTTTCGGGCGGTAAACTAGATGGCGTTTTACATCCTTAAAACTCGCAAATGTTTGTATCACAGCGATATTGGAGCCGTCTCTATTGTAAACCTCAGTATGAAAGCAATGATTGCCAAATGTTCGTCTTTTGATTAATTTTTGAAGAACGCGTGCCTGCAAATTCCAGCAGGCTTGCGTTTGATTTAACATAATAAATTATAGAAAAATCAACCGTTTTATTGTAAAACAATCTGTTAGTTTGTAATAAATCGACAGTTTATAAATAAACGGGTTTATATATGTTTTTACAAAAATACGGTGACACATATAAAGCTAATGATATAGAACTACGACAGGCCAAGGTTTAAAGATATCAGAGCAGAGACTCAGTCAGAGTAATATATACTATAGTTTAAGTCTTAGATTTAAAGTGAATACATGAGGATTCGTAACGTTTTTAGTTGTGAATGCAGATTTGCTATAAATCTAAGCTAAGAAATCCTTAACATACAGTGCAAAAATTTTTGTTCTACGACAAAAACTGACGAAGTTATGACCAAATTACTAGCGCAGTTCACTCAGTGGCCGTGACGTCATTGTGACGGTCGCCGTCAGTTAGCCATAGGCCGTATGGCCGTATCAATGAGGCGCGCAGTATTTTGTTTCGACTGTCACAATGACGTCACACACATGAAATTACCGGCAAGAACAGCAAATGTTTACTACTTAATATCTTCGTAAGTAATGGCTCGATTTGGATAATTCAAAAACATTATATCATTCTATGCCATAAAGAATAACGTGGATACTATATAGTTCTATCGAATTTTGCTATAACTGTACTGACCTTCATTATACATATATAATTATAAGATAAACACGTTTTGCGTTCAAAGAGGAACACTACGTTCTAATGATGAACGGCAGATGGTAACCAAATTGCATTATTGAAAATAGTTTGCATTTAGTTCTATACGGTATTTAATTAGACATCAATGTCAATTCTTTGAATTTAGAGTTTTTATTAGTTTACTTTAAAATATCTTAGTTTAACGCAAGGCTCAAAAGCTAATTTCGAAATGCTACCATAAACTTTACAAATGTATTACTCCGCGATTTATGAACCGATTTGACTTATTTTTTCAATTATTGCATTACTTGTTATACTATTTGAAGAAAATAACATTTACTCGTGCATTTTTAGTAGCAGTCAAACAGGCTGTATGAGAAATGTTTAGACAGGCGTCTTTATCGGCGTGAGGGTAGTTTATTTCCTGCTCTTTGACCGTTTTGAATAAATTAAAAGTAATGGTGGAGGCATACTTGAGAGACATGTCGCAGTCAGCGGCGCAAACAACGCTGAGGCCGACGGTTTCTCCGCACATCTCGCCGGAGCTTATAGAGCGCCACTGGTTCGTCTCATTGCACCGAGCACGGACCTGCCAACAATAGCCATTATTACTGCATTTTTTTATGCTTAAATTAATAATATTCCTCAAAAAAGAAACGGTCGTGAAAACCGAAATTAAAACTGTCAAAAAATCACAAAATTGAGAGGATTTTAAATACAAAAATGGAAAGAGACAGCACAAACATGCAGTGACGACAAGGTTTGGTCTTTCATATCATTACTTTCCTTGGCACGTGACGTCACAATGCTTTTCATAGTAACTGTAGGGATGCTCTGTTTTGCAGACAGACGATGCTCCTTTCAGAAACTTTAAAAGCTCATTACTCCGTGGTTTATTTACCGATATTGCTTATTTTGTGTCTTGCATATAACTTACATCCTTATTGCTTCGTGCAACCCGCCCTTGGCCGTTTTAGAAAGTATAAAGTATCTTAAATGTTATTCTGGAAAATTAGCTGTTACCAAACAGCAAAATCCGTTCAATAGTTCCAGCGTGACGCGTGTTCAAAGGGACAGATAGACAAAAAAATTGTTTCAATTTTTATATCGATTACGAAGTGTAAAGCTGTCAATGTTTTCAAAAGATATTCAATGTACACATTTAGCCCAGTTACAGTTTAACGTATTGATTGTCTATGAGCGCATACGTCGTTGTCGTTGTTACTGTTTCAGTAACATGATCTCACTGTCATTTGTAACCTACAATTTCGGTAACATTATGATACTGTTCCGTGTTATAGTAACAACATTTTAACGCCCTTTTTTACTATCTAGGTAACACCATGTTACTGCTCAGCAACGCCATGTTCCCTGTAATAGTATTCGTACAGTTACCTTGTAGAGCAGATTGAACCGAAGCATGTTGGCTAACAACAGCCGGCCCGAGAGATCCAGACATCGGCGCGCCCCTTGCGTTTCGACTTTGGTGTAGAGATAAGCGCTGCTCGCCCGAACTTTGGCGGCTTGTGTTTCTGGTTCGCTCAGTAACACGCGATGTTGCTCCACCGTGAATGGTATGCCTGGAATAATTTTTATTCTGTTAACCACAGCGGTGTTCAAAAGCTTTACGCGAAAATCCACTTAAATAAAAGTACATTAGAATCTTTCTGGTATCTGTGTCAGCACCGAATATTCACGCAACAGCAATCATAGCAGGTAGCGACAGTACCGCTCTGGTATCCCCAATCGTCTCCGTACCATTTCCACCTCATTCCATGATAATTATATAGCTTAGTTATACAAATATGTTTTTTGTATAAAAATAAACATAACTATATGTATACAACAAATTATTTGTTTCCGTGAGTTGTAGTTTTCCTTGAAGTTCCCTGCACGATGGATATAAAAACACCTTGACTAATAGAGACCAGAACTGTAACTAGTTTCTTATCACATGAGCGTTCTCCATAGAAAAGTGCATGAATTTGATACATAAAATGCCTTATTCATAAACGTGGACTAGTTAAATCACCTTTTGTTCTTTTCGATCAAGTTCGATTTTCGTATGACAAAAAAGACAAAAGTTGGAGTTACTAATCCAAAGCTACTCCGCATTTATTAATAACGCCGATTATGTCTCATCATCATCATCATCATCAGCCTGAAGACGTTCACTGCTGAACATAGACTTCCCCTAAAGAGCGCAACTTTGAGTGGCTTGCCTCTTGCATCCATCGGCTCCCCACGGTTCGGTGTCGTCGGTCCATCTAGTGGGGGGCCGCCTAAACTGCGTCTTCCAGTTCGTGGTCGCCACTCGAGAACCTTTCTTCACGAACGGTTGTCTGTTCTACGAGCGATGTGTGCCACTTCAAATTGCTACATCGGTGACTTAAGTTCTCTTGCGGATCTCCTCATTTCGGATTTTGCCCCGCAAGGAAACACCGAGCACGCGATTATGTCTATGAGCGTTTTAGATGATAAAATTGAAATAACAAGGTGATCTATACTCACTGCTCGACCAATGCCACTCTGCTGAAGGCCCAGCGAGAGCGAAACGCAACATCTTAGGTGCCGCGGGACTTCGCCACCTGTACATAAAAGGTTAGATGGACCACAATTCAACATTTTCACTCCTAATTTTCATTTCTTTCTTCTTTCTTTCTTGTCGTTCCCTCACTGATGAGGATCGTGACCATGCGCAAATAAGGCCCTCCAAATTGTCCGGTGCCAAAGCAATCGTCCGCTGTAGTTTCTCCTGTTGCCTCCTTAATGCTATCAGACCATCGCACTGGTATGCGACCCCTGGGGCGTTTCCCCTGCATTTGACCCGCTATTAGAGATTTTTCAAGGTCGTGTCTCTGAGATCGCATAATGTGGCCGAAGAAGCTTGCCTGACGCTCCTGGCACACAGTATAGAGTCGTTTGGTGATGCTGAGCTCTTGGAGAATAGATATATTCGTTCTCATGGCAGTCCATGGTATCTTCAGCATGCGTCTCCAGCACCACATCTCGAACGCATTTACTTTGTTTTTCTCGCGACTCTTAAGGCACCAGGTATCATTACATTTATTAAAAGATCGTTGAAATATAGCAAACACGTAGTTTTGGTTTTGTCTTTATTGCACCGTTTTAAATAGTAGATTTTTAAAATGCTTTGGTTATTGTGAAATTGTAAGAAAAGAAGATTTTAGTTAGAAGCCAGAAGGAACAAAATTTCAACGCTAATGTTTCGAAGTCATTTTAGGGTTTCGTACCCAAAGGGTAAAGCGAACCCTATTATTAAGGTTCCGCTGTC
The DNA here is from genome assembly GCA_963580505.1 of Ennomos erosarius. Lineage (NCBI taxonomy): Eukaryota > Metazoa > Arthropoda > Insecta > Lepidoptera > Geometridae > Ennomos > Ennomos erosarius. The sequence goes on from OY756977.1 coordinate 3,321,767, forward strand.
CGTCTGTCTGTCTGTCCATCCACACCAGGCTGTATCTCATGAACCGTGATAGTGCGAAATTTTAACAAATGATGTATTTCTGTTGCAATTATAGCAACAGAAATTAAAAAATCTAATAAAATAAATATTTCAACAAATATAATTTTTTGGGTTGTTTTAAAGACAATGGTACATACCCCTTTACGCGCGAGTCCAATTCGCACTTGGCCGGTTTACTATGGATTATAACTATGAAGTTCCTACTTGAGTTGAGATTGATTATTCAAGTTACCTATATGCCAGCTTCGCCCCGGGTCCTAAAGGCACCACTTCATCCGTCCCCTCCTGGCCCACTCGCAAGGCGGCCGCACAGTTGTTAAACACCCACAGAGATATGCGCCCTTCTAAAGCCTCTGGCGCATTCTCTTGGCTATACTTTACCACTGGGCTTGTATCCATGTAGTCTAACTCCTTGCGCTGTTGAATTTGTACCCAATTTAGGACGATAGTACACATCAATAGTAAGACGTTCATTGCTGAACATAGATCATCTCTACAAAACGACAGTTTGGACGCTTAATATAGGGAGGGGTATAATCACCACCAAACAAATGTTTTCAATCAATGTGATGAATGCCAGTGATGACTTATGGAACTGAGACGTGGTCTCTAACTGTTGGCCTCATTACTAAGCTCAGAGTCACGCAACGAGCTATGGAGAGAGCTATGCTCGGTGTTTCCCTGCGAGATAGGATCCGTAATGAGGAGATCCGCAGGAGAACTAAAGTGACCGATGTAGCTCTTAGGATTAGCAAGTTGAAATGGCAATGGGCAGGCCACATCGATCGTAGAACTGACAACCGATGGGGAAGAAAGGTTCTCGAGTGGCGACCACGATCTGGAAGACGCAGCGTAGGCCGGCCCCCCACTAGGTGGATGTTGATTTACACAATGTTAGCATATGGATGTGTGAATTCAGGCAACTAGTTTAACCCCACTTGGTAGACCGACGATCTGGTGAAAGCCGCGGGGAGCCGATGGCGCTCTCCGGGGGAGGCCTATGTTCAGCAGTGTACGAATTCAAGCTGTTTACGATGATTATGATGATGAACTCTTTTAAAAACTTGAAGGTGTCGTACCATTTTAACTGCCATTTGCCAGTCAGCGAGCAGCGATTGTAACGTTCGCAGTCTTGGCACGTGCAACGCAACTCGAACGTGCGACAAGGCGACACGCGCCCGCGACATTGCTTCAGTCGGGAGCGACAAACCCGCGCTAAGATGGAATCCTTCTACAAACGGTTCCATCGTCCCTGTAGCGCAGTCGACGCAGTCGCTCCTGTAGTAAATAGTTATATTTTTGTATGGCAAGCAATTACAGCCTTATTAATAAACGTGGAGTAGTTTTGGATTAGATAAACCGGCTTTTGCCTTTTTTGAAATCGATATTCCAATAATAAAGAATCGGGCTTATAATAAGGCCCTTAGCGTTTAATAGTCGCTACTCTTGTGCAAAAGTTTAGGTCTTTTTATAGCAACCGCACTTCTACTTAGCATCGGCGGCCAATTTTATCAATAACAAACAGAGATCTATCTTAATACATCACACCTTTTAAACTTCGTCTCTTAATTAAAAGGTGCTCCGGATTTATTTGCAATTCTGTATTAAACTTTGACAGCTTTTAAGTTTGCACTCCTCTCTAGGGCGTAACGAAATGCGTTACAGTAGGTATATCATAGAGAAATAAGTGCAAACTTAGGCCTGCCGCACACGCTCGGTTTCTTGATCAGGTTTCCGGATTCGAAATTCAGATTCTGAATTCCGTGGGACGTATGCGGCCAGCCGGACACCGAATGTTAGTGTTATTCCGAACGGAAAAAATCTAACATTCTGTTTCCGGCCAGCCGCATACGTCCCAAGGAATTCCGAATCTGAATTTCTGATCCGGAAACCTAATTAGGAAAACAAGCGTGTGCGGCAGCCTTTAAGGGCTTTCTAATATTAGTACAAACGGGTTTAAGTTCCTGTAGGCCTAGCACGAATATTTACGCGGGAGTAAGTGTAACGTTAACGTAAGTAAGTTGTATGGGACGCTGATCAAATGCCATACAACTGACGTACGTTAACGTTACACTTACTCCCGCGTAAATGTTCGTCCTAAGCCTACAGGTGAGAAAATGTTCAAATGGATGTAGAACATTTTAAAAAGGTACTCACGAAAGACTGGTGTTAAGTAGCAGCAAAGAGCCGGCGGGTGATGCCAGTTGAGCGTGCAGTGTAGCATCACGCGCACTTAAAGAGAGCACCCGGTGAGACCTCCATAGAGGCTTCGATACGTAGTAGCCCTCCAACGTTGTTGCTTGGCTGTAACAACCATCCACTGTAACACTACACTACCCCCATTACTAACAGAATGTGTAGCGAAAAAACAGTTGCTTTGTGTTTTGTTTTTCTCTGTCTAATTTGAAATAGAGAGACAAAACAATACCATAGAAACCATTGAGTAGTTATTGCAATATTTAGTGAATAAGTAAATTTTATCTGTGGACATTTCATATACCATCACCTACAGCAACTGTCTCTTTCTCTCTTTCTTTTCTACATGATCTACGATAGTAACGCCTATAAATACCACTTTTAAAATGCTTGAGGGACTGAAAATGAGGACTTATCGCTCACATGCAATTTTATTAATAATCCAACATTCATAATAGTATAGATCAATAATTGGCTTCATATAAATTATTATAATACACTGACTGCATAATATCATAAATTAATCATAATATGTACACAGTACAGTAATTAACAGTAAACTCCGCTGCCCATGCGCACGCGCATATGGCTATGTGCGAGAAAGGGTGTGTAACTGTTTGTGTGTACCTGGAAAGGTATGGCAGCGCGTTGTGGCAGTTAACGGCGAGTTGCGTGAGACGCGCAGCAAGCCGCACGCGCGGCGCGAGACGAGGCGTGAAGCACGAGTCGACGCGCACCACGCCAGACAACTGCTCTGACGTCACGCCACACGCCGCGCGAACTAGCGGTAACTCTGGGACTACCTCATGCGACTGGATACAAACAATATTTACAAACAACCACAGCAGAGCTCTAGCATTAGTTATAAAACTCGATATCTCTCGGATCATCTACACTCAAAGGGCGGTGCGAGACGAAGCGCTAGGCGCGAGTATAAATGGGTACTGAGGGGTCTAGCAAAGATCCCATTCCATTAGCTTTAACGCCAAACGAAATGACATTAGCTATGACATTACCTGCGGAAAAGTTTTCCTTCCCATAACATTTTGAGTTATCGTTTGACGTTAACGCTAATGGAAAGGGATCTTTGGTATACCCCTGGAGCTTCAGAGTTTAATGGAGAAGGTACGTGGCAATAAAATAAAGATGTCTAGAAGATTCTAAAGACGTATTATGATGAAACAAAGAAACAACAAGTGATCAAATCAAGCTAAAGTTGCACGAACAAATATGCATATGAACACGATTCACGAGAAAACCATCGAGGGTAAAAGCAACTTCATTAATAGCGAAAGCCAGAGAAAAGAACGCAAAAAGGCAGTATAGAAGATAATAGAGGAAGAGTACACATTAGCAAACAAAAACTGGATGAAAGAGGTATTTTGAAAAGCCACGTATTAATAAAATCCTTGGAAGAGAATGCTAGAAAAGCAACAGTAAATATAAGCATAGTGAATGAGGTGAGTACAGATGAAGCGCCAACTATACATAAGTAATAGCGCCGTTCCGGGTAAAACTATTATGATTACAAATGACAACATTAAAAGCAGCAAAAGTGAAAAGGAATAGCAAAAATGCTGCACACACTTCACAACTGGATTTGCGGATGATCAAAGTTAACCAAACCATAATAACTCGAATAGGGAACTCACCAAAGGATCGCTCCGCGGCATAAACCTATTGATGTTAAACTCAAAAGGGGGTTGTTTTTCATCACCTTCAAACACTCTGAAACGCCACATTACAGCGCACACGGCATCTGTGACAAACAAGATAATATCTTTTTTTAAACATAAACCCAATTTTATACTGAGGAGTTTTGTAAATAACGTATTTTCAAAGCACGTGGTCTGTAATAAGCCGGAAACAAATTAAAAGTACAATTTTTGCAGGTGTTTGAAAATTGAATTCCAGATTTTTTGCTGATGACGTGCACAAAACAGTTATTCACCATTATGATAATTTAAATTATAACTTACGGCGGAAGCCAACATATACGCATACATAGTTCAGAAACGAGAGTGAATAAGTATTAACTAAACCAGCGTGCTACAGACCACATCATCGCTTCCCATCAGGTGAGATTGTGGTTAAACGTTAGCCTAGTCATTGATAAAAAAAGAACAAACATTTCATGTTTTCTGTTACCTGGCGAAGGCACGTAGAGTTGCATTTCGCGTGGCTCACCGACCGGGATCGCGAAGTAAGTGTGGGGCTCCCAACGCGACATCAAAGGGCTGTATAGCTCTAGGACGCACTTTGTCTCCACATCCTGTATACAATAATGCGAGAGTAAGGCCAGTTAACTTATTTTGTAACTAGCTACACTTTCACTTTGGTTTCACGCTAACTTTTTTTTGCATACCTTACCTTTCCTTCGCCTTATGTGCGAAACGACGCAAGCGGCTCAATAGTGGAGTGAAAAGCAAAAGGCATACAGACGCAAGCATCTTGAGGTTGTACGAATAGACGAATGGATTATTTACAGTGCAGCGACAACAAACGTTAGCTGAACTGAAAATCAACCAAACTGTAGTGCAGGTTTCATAGAACAACTAAATTGCTAACGTTCAAGTTAGTTCACAGAGCGCTTTTAGTCGAGCCTTGGAGGAGCGACGAGAAATGATTCTTAGATTGAACTTTGTAGGCCAGAAATGGTTTTAATACGGATAGTTTTTGAAAATTATAATGCCCAAGGCATTTGTAATGCGCCTATAAATATAAAACGAAATACAATAAGTTATCCATTACACAAAATTATTAGAAGGAAAACTATGATAACCAATACTAATAAAAAAAATCGTAACACCTGTCCCGGTAGCGGGAACACAACCAGTCGCGTGATGGCTCGAGGATGCGGGTATCGCCACGACACCGAGTTATTGTGTAAAGTCACTTGATACGCCATCGGAAGCTGGCCGCCTGTCACTATCTTAAAAGCTCCACTCCTGGAATGAGTCAAGGAAAATGACATAAGATCCAACTTTAAAACGATAATCGTACCAAAAGGCCAAATGGTGCCACTTATACTTTTATGCGAGGTCTAATTACCGGACCTGGGTTGAATTGCCGTTGATGGCTCAAATAAAAAAAAATGATCATTTATTTCAGGTTCATGTTCACGTTGCTCACCTCAAGTCGTCTTTATAGAAATGTTCATCGCTAACGTCGACGGATGAGACTGACAAGCGCTGATCGAAGACAACTGTTGACTTCAGTCCCAGTTGAAAGTTATTTCTCTCCTTACTGCCATCGGATTCTGGTGCGTCCTGAAATAAGCTAATTGTTTAGAGAAGTAAACAGCGATTCAATGCCACAAAATAAGGCAATAACCAAAAAGCGCGAGGATTTAGGGTGTATGTAGAATCAAACTATTGAACTAACGTCTTTTGCAAGGAATAGGTCTAATGCATCCTTGATCCGGTATACAGCGGAAAGGTCCTCGGGTCGTAGGTCCAAAGTAATGCAGTCTAGGTCTAAACACAGGCGCACTACAGGTTCTCGCGCCGACAGACCGCCTTCGACGCGCCGCCACGCTTCCCAGCTTGCTTCCAACTCGAATCTAGAAAGGAAAAGATTTTAATCTGGTTCTGTTTATTTAAACTGTTTTGGGGGCCCAATCCGTGCAATACTTTAGACCTGCGTCTAGGGCCTTACTTATAAACGCTGCTTAAAGTTAGTCAGCGTTTAAAATGCTCCATCTCGTTTTCGTGTGTGACATTACAAATCAGTCGAGAGACGACAGAAGATTTTAAGCATTGGCTAACTTTAAGCAGCGTTCATAAGTAAAGCCCCAAATGTTTAACATACCATCATCATAATTTGGAGACGTCCACTGCTGATCATATGCCTCGCCCACAGAGCGCCCCTTTGAGCGGATGCTTACTTCCTGTATCCATCGGCTCGCCACAGTTTTCACCAGATTATCAGCCCATCGACCTGCGTGTCTATTATAGGCGACGGTAACTGCTTACCTTCAAGCATGCCGTCAGATATCTCTGTTAAAAAACATGGAATATGAATGCTCACCCAACCATCACCGGCTGCATGAGCACATGCCTAGCATCCCCTGGCGGTCCAGTAGCGATGGAAGCTGCAGTGACAAGCGCTCGAGCGACCAGCCGCTCGGGCCTGCCGCCAGCCGCCACCTGAAGCGACGCTGAGTCCCAACCACCCGCGCCTTGAGATCCGCTCACACACACCTGACTCGTCGACACTGTCACGCTTTCCATAGAGTGCTGGACTGGAAACAGTACGCACGTACGCATCGGACGTACACCATATTTCATCTAAACATTCCGCGACTCACTGATTTTATATAGTTACCCAGATAGCAAGTTCATTTGCTGTAACTTGATTATACTCTGATTTTAAATTGCTATGTGAAATATGATAAGGCAAGTTTGTGACAATATTGGTAGTATAAGCGTAACTCATCAGATAAATAGCGCTATAGCGCTAAAACGTGGCGACAGTTTGGGGAGGCTTGTAGCTTGTAGCGATGTGCAAGGTAAACTACACTTTATTTCGATGTAGCAAAAGCCGCTATTCATTTAAGTGATTTCGAGAAGCGAATCTCCTGTACCTGTACTAAATATTGAGTACATTATATAGAGGTTTGTTTAAAAGAACGTGCAACATGCATAACATGCCATGCGATATTAAAATATACTCCCGTAATGAGGTGGTTTGTAAATATGGGTGGTAAAAGTAACGCGAAATATTATTGAAATGTCTGTAATCACTACTACATCGATAACAATAAACTGTCCTTACATGTGAATGTCTGTCAGTACCATCTGTGTTTAAGTGTGTCTCAATAGGTAGTACTTATTGATTATCTGAAAACCCTACACGTTCATAACCAAAAATTTGATCACTAGGAAGTGGATGGATGTATCTACAATTTATCTTTAGAAGCTTAAAAATAAATATTGCATTACGAACAAAGCACAGTGTATTATTCTGCATTAAAATAAAAGCTTAGAAGTTGCAATAAAGTTATACTTGATGAAAGTTTTAAATGAGTATAAATACCTTTATAAAAGAGTCCTTCCAATTGCAATTACAGCAAATGGGAGAGAACAAAGATTCAAGCTAAATCACAATCATCATCACAGAATAACAGAAACCATCCGTTTCTGATATATTCTGACGTTACATACATTTCATCACCAAATTTAGTAATTTTATTCCAATTATTAACCGTGAAGGATGGTTGGTCTTACCTAGCATGCGTCGGAGTTTATAAAGCAGCGGTGTGTCTCCCGTCGTAGGACGATGTGTGGCAGACATTGGAATATCTTCTGGTGGCGGCAGCATCCGGCTTTTTATCTGCAAAATTGAACTTGTGTTATCATCGCGTGTTTACATATTTTCTAACATTATTTAAGAACCTTAGCCCCGATTCTCATTGATACTAGATTATATTTCTTTTCTGTCTGGTCTATCGTGTATCTTTAGCTTTAGTCGATTTCATTATGAAATCCATATCAATGATAGTTATGCGATAAGAAATAATTAGATCGCTATGCAAGTCAACTGAATTGCCATTGCAATCCAGCCATTGACTATATCGCCATTTATAGCATGCAAAACTTTAATCGATTACGTAAATTGTTGTTGCCAAATAAGCCAGGGATTGCAAAAGCTTTACACTGTCGAACAGGTTTTTTACATTATCTAAATGCAAAAGTTAAAAGAGAATCCGACGAGAATCGGAATCCAAACCTGTATGAAATAAAACCTATTACCAATTTCAAGATTCCTTTGATCCTTTGCAATCGGTCGGATGACACCTCTAGCATCATCGGCCTTTCCACGTCGAGACGTATGGTTCCGCGAGCCACAGAGGCGTTGCTCACAGGCGACCCTGAATGAGAAATAACGACAATAACGAAAGAAATAAGAATATATTTTTATAACTCTAACCACTATATCAAAAGTGCAGTGGGTGTGAGAAGAAAAAACTATCTGCTCTATCAGGAAAGAACTAAATCGCTCAGTATGAGATGATCCATTTTATGTAAAAATATGATTTGTATCGTCCATCGGAAGAGTACTGTTCAGAACAAGGGAATCCTATTGTACTGAAAAACTTGGCAACATGGCATAATAATTTATTTATTAGTTATTTAGTTTATTGACGAAATCGAACACTTTTTAAATTCTATATTCTAAGTTTATTATATCTAACCTGTAGTAGGTACGACGATTTTCAACGTGGCTAAAGCAGGCGGTATATCAGTGACAGGGTCGGCGACGCCCTTTGAAGTTGAGAATAATACTTCGTGCCAGAAATCTTGCATTTCACCAGCGCCTAGTCCCACCCACGCGTTAAACAGGGACACCTGAAAATGAAACCCAACTAAATAGAATGAACAGACAAACACCAAATTAAGATATTTGGTACATCGTTCTTTTTTATACTACGCTGATAACTATGTAATATATTGAGATATTTAATATTGACGACTGTCTGTGTTTTGTAGATATTATTCCAATACAATACTATAAAAACCCAATAAAAATAAGTTAGTCAAATAGGGAATTTGACTGATTTAAAACAATTTCGATAGTATTGGGAAGACTTATGTTATTATGTTTTGTGGTACCTGAACACTGCTCTGCGTCTTTCTCCGCCAGTAGTATAGATTTGGTTGATGCAAAGTCACGTGTACGAGTGGTAGGTTCCCTTCGCTTTTTCTGGCTTGAGCAAATCGACTCTGAAACAAGAATAACAGTTTAAATTGTTATAAAAATATCACACACATCATAACACAAGAACCCCGTCAAAATTGAATGGCTATAACAAAATCGTCACGTGTTACTCACAGGTAGTTTGGTAGTGCCGACATCGACGTCACGTATATTTTCTGTCACGCTTCTAGCGCTGCGAGCCGCGTGTGGCGCCGACGTGTTAGTTAGCTCGTCTTCGGAGCGATCTTCGTCGTTGCCCGAGCTTATCGCCATCTTCAAAAGAACGGAACTTTGGTACTGAGGGCCTGCCAAGGACTTGCATCATGATAATATTGATGATGTTTTATTGAACATCAATACAAAACCACACAAATATAAAATGCGGCCTCGGTAAAGTTCTGGTACCACTTAAAATATATTTTGTGTACAGTCATGAAAGAAGGCCCTTTCTTCCATGGTAACCGTAAAATATCCATCATCTTCACTAACAGCCCACCGTAGCAGCGTAGGCCCACCTAGTACATCAAGGCGTCACGCAACATTAAGTTTTTTATAAATCGCTTTATCTACATATTACTTACCTAATTAAGACCTGCCGCACACGCTCGGTTTCCTGACCAGGTTTCCGGATTCGGAATTTAGATTCTGTACCCCTAGTTCGAGTTTCAAAAGTTTACTAAAACTTGATTCGTTTACGTTTTCTTTCTCCCTTTTCTCCCATACATTTCTCTGCAGCGCCCCTAGCGGACACGTTGGTGAACTAAAAATGACAGTACAAATTTGAAATGGATTCGCGCGTATTCAAATAGAATTCACGTATTGGAAAACTAGGGGTACTGAGCGTGTGCGGCAGGCCTTAATGTTGTACAAATGTAGTGACTCTTTCTTTTCTATCTAGTGGGAGACCTACGCGGCGTCTTCCAGTTCATGGTCACCTCTAGAACCCTTCACCCTCATCAGTTGTCAGTTCTACAAGCGATATGGCCTGCTTATTGCCATTTCAACATGCTAATTCTGGTGTAGGACCTATATGGATCATCTTCATTGTTTTGCAGTATAATAAACACTTTAAAAACGTTGTACAGTACAAGATCCGACCTGTAATGGTGTCTCGGACATAGGTCTCCGAATCCATCCTTCCGGTGGACGGAGCGGTACAATCTCCGGCGTGTCGTCATCTGCAGTGTACAGGGATAGTTCAATCACACCCATAGTTACGAACACTTCGAGATATTCCGATGCATCGTCCCTGAAAACGAACCATTTTGGTACACTAAAACCGAGGCTCAAGTTCTTTTTGACGTAGTAACGCACTTGGGAAATCAATTTTGATGGTTCCTGATCGAAACCATACAATTCAGTATGGGCACAGCAAAAAGACAAACAATTGGACAAACTGAGACTAGCAGTTGGTTGAATTGAGGTACCTACGCTATTATCGATAGCTTTTTCGGGTAAACGACAAACTTACTGGTACTGTGATTCAAACAAAATGCCAGTTGTGAATTCGGCGCCAAACACTACACACCACCAAATATTCGATGAGCGCGGGCAAAGAAGAGCGGTGAGCGCAGCTCACTTCACAGCCGCCATTAAGTTAGAAACACACTCTACAATAGTTACTTACAAAGGGTCGACGAACGCGACGGACACTGATTTCTTAAGGCCAGGTAATGTTTCCTCGTTTTGACGACTGTGGTTCTTCGAAGTAGACGTGGTGCCAGTATCGACGCCTGAGTCAGCCCGAACACTGCGCTCCATATCAGAAGTTATTGTTACAACTGCGGGAAGACATTAAAACTAAAATAAGAACTTAAAGTAATTAAGACCGTAAAGCATGAAAAAAAACAAAATAAATTAAAAGAATAAAGCTTGAAATGGTCGACTGAAACTCGCGCAATGAAAGTTCAGAGAAACTTGTTAGCACCTGTAATCATGATAAATATCCATACATTGGGGTAGTTGCCCGAAAATAATCTCTTTGTGATTTTATTCCTAAAATTCCAATTACTTTAAATTTTTTAAAAACTTTTAATTTAAAATTAATTGAGACAAGTATGTCTTGTAGCAACAGAAAATAATCATAAATACCTTCATTAGAAGATTCAGTTTTGTTAATAGTTATTTCGATGTCCTCCGAATCTCGCGGGCTCATGACGAGCGTTGCAAAAGGACAAGCGCCACGATTTTCCTCGACAAAGAGGGCGCATTCACTTGATCTGTAAGACCAAATTATCATAGAAAAAATATCTGCCGTTTAAGTCACTCTAGTGCGAAATTATTAGTCGACGCATGCTAGAACTTTTATCTATATAAATAAATAAATATCAAAACTAAAGGTGACTATTTAAACAACACTTTTCAATGTCTTTGCTTTTTGGATTTAAGGACTAAGATATTGAAATAATGAGGCGTTACACCTGCTCATACCAATGCAATATCTAACGTGAATCTCGTTACATGCATCAAAGCTGAGTCACTCAGCCCATCACCGCAACCTTAATCGTCACTTACCATCAGGTAAGATAGTGGTCAAACGCAATCCCATGAAACAATATAAAAAAAGAGCTCTCAAAAACATCATACATTTCTTATAAATTAATGTTGTTAATATTTACCTCAAGTGGATGGCGCTTAACATGTTGTACAACACCTTCTGTGCCATCACAATTTGATCCACACTCAATTCTAGCGCGCAATCCGATAACAGGTTGAGTTCAATCGCGGGCCCGCAAGTTAGCACGCCTTTTACGTACAACGCTGGGGCTAGCACGCAACCAATGTCCACCCTAAAAAACAGGGAAAATAAGTCACAAATAAGAAACCTCGGGATACCTCAAGTAACTGGTAAAGTAAACCTTTTTATTATAAACAACACAATAGTGCTTGCACACTACTGCTTCGCGGCCGAATAACTACCTAGGCCAACTTTGCAGAAAAGTCCTACCACCTAGTAAAGTTTACTGACAATCAACATACCCGTGAAGAATTGGTGTGATTAGGGGTGCGATGATTTGTTGGGTCCATTTTAATGCCGGATTCTCGCTGGTGGTGCCTTTCATCAACTCCGCTTCACTTTTCTAAAATACATATGTTTTGTTATATGTTTATAATACTATGTGCTAAAATGGGGTTTAGTTTAATGACAATAAACCGTTAAATGATACTTGTATTCAATAGCTATGACGATGCCCGTCACATGTGAAAATACTACGGTAACTAATGCTCATACCCAAAACATAGAAGATGAAATCTTGTAGAGTAATACTTGCATTTAGGTAGGTACCTACCTACTGTTATGGTTAGTATATAAATATAATCACTTAATATTTATAGATATCCAAGTACTTTTTAATCTAAACCTTTACCTAGAACGCGAATTAACCATCTCATTTTAAGGTATACTCCCGTCAGGAGTTACAAAACCTATTTCAATTTTTTTTATGCTTGAATGGGCTCATGTTTGACAACATCTCACCTGATGGAAAGTGATGATGCGGTCTATGTTGGAGCACGTTTGCCCATGAGGTGCCTATTCACTCTTGATTTGAAGAGACCCAGATTGTAACTTGTCTTAATTCCTTACCTCATGTGTGATCAGCTGGCCAAACTGTGCCGATCTGATCGCAACATTTTTAATCAAGACCTCGTATTGGCTGCCTTCAAAAATACCGCTCGGCGGGATCCAACTTGCTTCAGCACCGGGGTTGATCGCACGCCTGGTACAATAAATATGACACATTATAAATTATGCCCATCCGGTTTTAATTTTGACAGCTCCTGCACCCCGATTCCCAACACATCGAAAACGTTTCGATTCGAAGTCTACACTCTCCGTCTCTTTCATCCTGAATGTAGATGAGAGGTGAGCAAAAATTTCGAATCGAAACTTATTCGATGGGTTGGGTTGGGGAATAGGGGTGCTGATGTCGTACTTGTCGCGCTAGCGCCTGGTTATGTGTACGTTTGTCAAACTCAATCAAGTCAACACAACAAATACTGTACATTGGTTGACGGCAGCCTATAATCAACAGGCAACCGAAGAGCGTTCCGTGTTTGGTGTGCCAAAATGACATGAATTAAAAAAACGTAGAATAACTCCGGGGAGGGGGGGGGGGAATGTTGCTAGTAAATTATGTAGTATTCTGAAATACTCCTTACCTGCATATAGGGTTGTCTGGGTGAGGATTAACAGTAATTTTACCGATCTGAAACAAACCAAAAGCTTAAGTACATTATAATGTTAGTATTCACGCTACTGTAGGAAAGTCAAACAAAAAATGGCATTCCATTGAAAGAATAATTTTACTTTGGGAACAACACGTAACAGGTGAAGTTACAGTTAACAACTTACAATAAACACGAAAGTGTCATCCGCATTTTTGTCTTCTTCATCGACGGTCAGTAACAAACGAAGCCCACCAGCTGTGACGTAGCAGAACGGCCATTGACGGGGTGCTATGCTAAAAGAAAACAATAATTATAATACTAAGTTCTCGACAAGAGATATACTCAACATATTCACCAAGACGCTTTAGTAGCGCTCATAGCGAAGCTCGACTAGCCGTACCTAACCGATCGGTAAAGTTAAGCAACGTTGGCTGCAGTCACTACTATGATGGGTGACCGCTACAGCGAAAAGCGGTATTTACAACTGAGCACTACCGAGCTTCGGAGGGCACGTTGAGCCGTCGGTCCCGGCTGCTGTCGCAAGACAACAGTCGTTAAGCCAAGTCAGAAGCCTTTGGGCGGCCTAAAAATCTGACACCAGGGCTGACCACTTGCCTACACGAGAAGAAGATTCACAAAGACCAAGACGTGACAAATATCGTGGTCGCACCGATATTAACCAATGAAACAGAAGAGTATTTATGCAGAAATGACTCCAAATAAAATAAATATTAATTAAGCCCATACTAGATAAATAATGATACTGCAACGGCTACAATTCTGACAAGATGGGCAGACTCCATGACGCGATTTCGGTCTACACAGCTAAGATAATTTTAGAAGGATCGCCACCGGAAGTTGGAAATTGTATCAACGGGCACTCATCATACGCTATGTACCAAAACGACCGTCACTTTCTTATATCCTGTTGGATACGTACTTAGTTTTTTCTGCTACTAGTGGACAGAAGGAGCGAGGCGCCATCGCAAGCACCAGCGATATAACGTGATCCAGTATCTTTGGTTGTAGTATAGCTTCGAGTGGCGCAAGCGTCGCATATATTTCCCACATGCTGTCCGAGCTCTGTTAAAATGGATGAAGTTCCAAAATTAAAAGTAAAATTAAATGTATCAAGTCAAAATAAAAGAAAAATATGTGTTACAAAAAAGAATGTTGGTTTTGTATGTTTTCGTTAGCCATTCTTACCTAATAGTCAAATAATTCACTTACACTTCTATTTTCCAGTAGTTTAGGATGCAGCTCTTCCTTCCAACTTTGTGGCAAGTTTGATATCCTAAAACATTGTTTAGGTTTTTACTAAAACGGTCAAAATATCATACACCATTATTATGCAAAATATTTTTAACTGCCCCTGTAAAGCAGCTTCTTTACTCACTGGGCTTGGGTGATGGTTACAGCGAGAAAGTGGTTGTCTTCTTTAGAGTTTGTCGGCTCCCTTGCTTCCAATACCCTACCATTGAGGACGCCGGGGGTCCATTCGTCACTGCCAGCCCTGATACATGATAAATACTAGAATTACTTTTATAATCAGCCTCACCTGACTACTACAAAGCGAGCTATAATGGCACAATATAGATATGTACTGAAATTAACCAAAACGCCTCTGCAATGATTTAGAAAAGTTTGAAAACCTCGTGATGGTATATGTAGTTGCAACCCAGACTATTACTTATTCATTATTATTTACTCCATTAACTATTCGCCACATAAATTTATTTATTTAAGTATTCGCAGTTCACGCAGTGAAAAGAGCCTGAGTCATGTGACATTTTCTATCAGACACACACACCATAAACTCACCGTTCATAATGCTTCACAGATACAGATGCCACCTTGACCTTAAGCTGGTTGTAATGGGCTTGAAGATCCACAGTAGTGATGATATCGTCAGCGTGGAAGGCCAACTTCACCTCGTCAGTGGCCGCAACCAGAGTTACCCGGCTTACCACCCATTGGAACCAGAAGAATGTGGTCAGGTCAAACTGCGGCACTAGAAAATACAGTCAGTGGTAATAAGCTGGAAATACAGCACAGTAGGTCTGATTTTTTAGATGGGAGGTGTGGCTAGTCTAGGTAGTTTATTACTCGTGTCAGGGGGGACATTTCTATTGCTATCTTACTCACCCTACAAGTCTGACAGAGAAGTGGAAAAACTATTAGGAAGGTCACCCATGGAATTCAAACACGAAGTAACTTCAAATAGCAAATAAAAATATCTCGTTGTTATATTTATTTTTAATCTGATATAGAACATTTCGATTACTCCATCCACGCCCTGTTGAAAAACTTACTTGTATAAAGTAAATACTTACAGTCCATTGCAGATTTCGCTTCGAAAATGGAGATAAGCGCAGATTTGCTCTCACTCAAAGACTCTTCCGATGGACTTTGAAGGCCATCCATTTCTGACACCGATCTGTAGCAGTTCCCAAAAAGTTATTACAAAAATTAGATGATATATTATAGACAGCATGGGATAAATGTTGGAATATCAACAGTAGTTATAAAAGCAACTAGTTTCAGTCTCCTGGAAACATTGCAGTAGAAGCTAACGCACAGACCTCACAGTCTCTGAAATAGTTCAGTGAATGTTATTGTCCATTAAAGCCAGTCTTTAGGAAACCGACATAAAACTCTTAACACCAGCGGGGTGGGGTCATCAAATAACTTTGATAGAAACACAACTCTCTAAATGCTTTAAAAAATTAATATAAGCTGCAAAAGCGACCGAGGGCGTTGATGGTCACGGCGATCCTTCTAATTTTGTCATTTCACAAGGTATGTTCGTTAGCTCCCATTGTAGCCAAGTTTATTTAAATCCTTTTCAAACGTAGCTAACTTTTACCGAAAAAAATGCATTAATGTAATAAAAATTACCGTATTGTTGTTCGACGTACATCTGTAAGCGACACGTAGCTGGAATGCTTCGGTATGTGAAGCGGCGGCCGCTTGAATAGAGCTAAGATGTGCGTGAAACAGTGCACCGTTGCCGCTACTACGTGCACCTAGTACATTCGACACTAGAATTAACATTGAGAAATACCTTGACATTCCTACTGGATCCCTTAAGCTACTAAGAAAAAAAAATATTTTTATTCAGTTTTGTGTCTACTAAGATTCAAAATAAGCCATGAAACGGGTTTTCTTACAGAATTATTTACTCTTTTCGGCTATGCTAAATAAAACTGAGTGATAGAGAAGATAGTGTCACCTGGTTTTGATCGAGTCGGAAGATCAGCGGCGGCGTGTCGGCGTGAAGGTGAATGCCGAGAGAGACCACAGGACCGCTGGTGATCTTCTCTTTCACTGGCTCTGCCGGTTTCTCAGGCTGGGGAAACATTCTTTACTTTTAACCAAAGAAGATGTATAGTATACACACAGCTTCCTTAAGTTAACGTTAAATTATGCTGGTGCAACTCAGCCCAAGAATACCAAGTTCATACTAAAATATTTAAACCCTTTAGATTGTTTATTATATTTATTATTTCACAGCTCACTATGGGATGCTGATAGAAGACAAGTAACAACAGCAAAGATAGCAGCCATACAGTTCTTAAAAGTCCATCTCCTCTCTGTTTAACGTCGTCATTCAACACGTCCAACTAAAAACTAAATAAAACAAAGGCTAGATAATTACCTCTGGAGATCGATCTTTCGCTGATTTGCGGCTGTAAAAACAAAAACGATACGCGTGAGTTTTCAAACTATTAACAATATATATTTCAAGCTACTTAAATTGAACAGTGAAATTGTTGTACCTCGCTGGACCTCGAATGAACTCCTTTAACGTTGTGGGTTTGAAGTCTATTCCGCCTTTGAAATATTTCAACCTCTGTAACAAATCAAAACAACGTTAAAACGCAGGATTTTATTTCAAGAGTTCATCTAGGTAACTATATATATATATAGGCCTCAGCAGTGTGCAAGCATTAATATGTACTAGTAAGCAGAAATAAAGAGCTGTTAGATGATTACACATGAAAACCATTTCAACCTATAGTTTAAAAAGCCTTACCCTTTCCTCAATAGTCGGCCCCTTCTCCTTCTTAGCGAACGGCTTGGGAACTACATACTTGATCTGTATTTGTTTGGTGACAACTGTCAAGGTGACCGTAGATGTTACAAGCTCCAGCACAGTTTGAGGAATGGCCAAGTGGCCTGTCTTCAGCTGCGAGCGAAGCCATGGGTTGGACTTGTCACGGCCCCACCGCTCATTTTCTGCGACACCTTCAAGCGTGTAACAAGATACGTCAGCAAGACGTAACCGCCAAGGAAATGAGTCTGGTTGGGCTGAAATCAATGTCCACAAGTCAGAAATATGTTTCAGGAAGCTGATATTACACTTTAACCCGATTTAGGTCGAGAGATTGATTAGAATCCTCACTTTGTTCCTTTGGGTCAGCTTTCGGTTTTGTAAAAGTGGGACCGTCGTGCTTGATGTCATTCCAGAACTGTTTTGTTAGCGTACTAGAGTACATCGAAATGCGGCCTAAACTGAAAACAAATGTTGCAACTTGAGGTCATGAAGTGGATTATATTACGTATTACTATAAAATCAAATAAAACTGCAATAAAACAAAAATAACCTCAGAATTTAGGTGAAAATGTAAATCAGTTTAACAAGTTGTACTTTATTTCGGATCTCTATTGCGCAAGGGTAATTTGCTCTGTGGTTATAACAGACGGAACATACCTGAATGCCATAACACGTTCCAAGGCTCCTGCATGGCGATCCATGGCATCCCGCACAGTAGCGCAGTCGAGTGCCGAAGCCGTTGCCATGGTGACGTACAGCTGTGTCAGCCCGATCTCCATGTTGACCATCATGCGTTTCAATCGCTCGTGCAGCGCCGGTAACTTGTCACCGGCCAACAACATCTCTAACATTGACTTCGTCTGAAAGGTTTTCAGTGTTTATGGATTCACATCTATACATCTCCTTCTCAAACTAAATTAGCCCATTCACTGGATATTCCCTTAGTCGACTCTTACGGTACACACGAGGAGATGGGGTGGTCCTATCGCACACCGGAACCATACGCGTTTGAATACTAACTCACCTGATGGAAAGTGACGATGCGGTCTAGGATCTAACACGCTTGCCTATATCTGTTCACTCTCGATTTGGAGACCCCAGGATTGTAGTTTTCGGGAAATACAAACGTTCCACTCTTTGGCTGTTCGCATGGTAAATGTAGAAGCAAAACGCGTTGATTGCACATGTGGGATGTTAACCATGTAACCATTAAAATCGACTACCAAGCCTCCTGCTAAACGTTTTGGTTACAGCAAACCCCTTATGATAAGCGTTCAAAGTGTAGTTGTTCCTGTTCCTGTGCGCCTGTGTTCAGCAGTTGACATCTACCGGCTGTTGGATGTTATAGGTAAGTAACCTGATGTTGCGGCTGCTTGGCATCCCTTCCGTCTGTCCTCTCACTAGAGCCGAGACTACGCGCTCGACCGTGGACCTCCGCGCCCGATCCGGACTTGGTTCCACCACGTCCACTTGATGACTGCAAATTGACATATCATTTTTGAGAAGGTACTGAAACTCAAAAACCATTTCCAGATACCTTCTAAAGTTTAATATGTTCGGCCTGAAAATGTCTCCGACCATTGTCGGAGGAATAACAGGGGGAACAACAAAAAAAAACCTTTCTAAAGCTTATATAAAAATAGCAGATTTTATATTCATTTGATGCGAAAGGTAGGAAGGTGTTTTATTGCATTTCCTGGCTAATTTAGAGAGCGTGGAGTTTTGAATTTAATATATCATGCTGAAGTTCAGACTGTTGATATTTAAGCCTAGAACGTTAAGATCGATGTTTCTTTGAACAGGTTTTGACCTGCTTACCTGGCCTACCGATAAAATTACTTACAGGCGGTGCAGTGCTCGTGCGACGGCGCAAGGCGTTATACTGGTTCAAACTCTTTGTCGAGCCTTGTGAGGACAACGAATCTGTAATATACATTTTATCACAATATGTTGGATATTATATTGAGTTGTTACAACTTCCTACTCAAGTTACAACTTTATTTGACAATTTTGTTGAAAGCTCAAGCTATACCACGACTTTTTATTAGTATTATAGTAAAATTATTAACACTCAAAACCATTAATACTGATACCACCAACATGTCCTGTATAGAAAATACGTATACATACCCGGGCTTCTAAGTTTTGGTCTGTACGCAAGCCACGCGATGAGAAGTGGGTCAATAGCAATTGCTGTGGGTTCCGTATATATGCCGGCGTACTCCATCGATTGAGGCAGCGGATCCTGGCACCATTGTGCGGCGAGACGAAGGTACGGACTGGAAATGTATACAATAACTATAGTGTGTATATTGTGCATATTGTGTGATGACTGTAGGCGGTTAGGCCTAGGGGTTCGGCTTATATAAACGAGATGAATACATAGCATTACGCGTACTTATATATCAGGTTTTGTCTAACTGGTTCACCTTGATGAAGTCATTCAACAAACGCCCTTGAATCGACTAATTTAAAAAGATATAATAACCCCTTTTGGTGATGAAACGGATCATACTGATATTAGTTTTCTTCAATAGTTACATTAGTGATCAGATTTACTTACACTTTAGTATGTGATTCGGGAGCAGAAAAGAGCCAGGCTTGTTTCAGTTCATTTCCTTCTGTGGAGTGATAAATATTACAGTATAGGATTACAAAATGTATAAATTTAAGAAGTCTTTTGCTATTTTATGAAGATACCTTAACAACTCATTTTTGGTTTTATTTATTACTTTTTAATACATGATATCTACCTTCCTGCTTTTATACCTTCTAAACTGTTAATACCTGCTTCAGCGATTCGAAATCAAAACGTTTGTTAAGTTGCGTAACTTCAAAAGTTTGTCTCAGAGTGTAAAAGTCGATAAGTTAATATTAGCTCATCGGGTCTAAGGGATCCAAAGTTTTATATGCTTACTCGGCTCATGCAAAACTGTTCCTTTCATCGCTTGCATAGTTATTATTAGCGTATTGGTGTTACTGGTTTTGAAGCCGCGGATCAGCAGGTCTTCAAACGTTAGATCGATGGCCACTGACTCTGGAAACAGTTCATACAATTTACTAACAATTCGGGCGTATAAAAATGTTGACAAAACTTCATTCAAAAATAATTTTTTTTCGGCAAAATATTTATTACGAAAAGCCGCCTTTCGCCAGGCATGTCATGCAGCCATTCGCAAAATATAAAAATTATCTTATCCATTCTCTAAATACTATACTCCAACAGACTATATACGCAAGCCACACAATTTTAAGACGTTCATTCATTCACTCACCTTCATCGTTCAATGCGTCTGTAGCGAGCGTGGTATACTTCAAAATGGTGGATACTCGTTGCGTCATCAGTGACGCGGGCACTTGCCACGCTGCCTGCAACCGTGCGGACGAACCACACAAGTTGGCTTCTTCTGGAAACGGTAACACCACGTGAGCATAGTAGCACCTGTAGGTCTGGGGTAGCACTAACTTGATGAGTGCTTGCCAAACCTATAAGTAGACACCTTAACGAAAGTTGCTCGAAATTGCAGTTTTCACAAGAGACCAATAAAACTTGAAACATTGATTTATTATCAGGCAGAAAGCCGGAAGAACTGATGAACCAAGATGGATGACTAATAGAAAGGTGTGATACTATAGAGAATCAACACTTACGTATATGCAGTGAGTATCCAAAATAAACACTCTCTCTCTTGTTAAAGAACTCCTTGTTTAGCAGCAGATGGCAGACAGCTCTAATGTCTAGGCGAGCACACGGCCTTGCCAGGACATCATCCGAGGAAGAGATCTTAGCCTGGACTGCGCTGATGTTGACAGTGATGTGGACACGAGCCCCTTGCCATAACGGACCAGTGTCTTCTGGCATTTGACACGCAGCTGCACAAACCCTAAGAAATTATGATTACAATAAAGGAAAACAAATACTCAATTTTCAGGTACATTAATAAACGTGGCTGTTTGTGGTGTTATTGGTCAACTCGACATCCGATTTCCATCAGGCATCGGATTTCCGAGTTATGATTGGTGAAATATGCTGACATTCACACCTACACTTATAAACGTTAGTTTAATTAAACAATGTTTCTTCTTCCCGTGTCAGAATTTTTAAGCCACCCAAAGATTTCTTGGTTTTGCTTAACGACTAATGTCTTACGACAATAGCCAGAACCGCCAGCTTCACGTGCCCTCTAAAGTACGGTAAATATCACTTGTAGCGGTCACCCATCAAACTAGTGACCGCAGCGGACATTGCTTATCTTCACAAATCGGTTAGGAACAGCTAGTCTTGCTTCGCTATGAGTGGTATGAGGAATGGTCTGACTTACCTGTGAGGATAGAGTGGTCCGTTAATGAGGACGCTGATCTTCGGAAGGTCAAGGTCTAGCAACAATGGCGGCGTCGTGGGGCGCTCCGTGAGGCTGTGGTTCCACGGGTGGACTCGGATGTGAAGCCCTCGGGCTTCCATCTGAATCCGACGCTGTGGTAAGTTCTCGCATAGGTTTTCACACTCTTCCACTGTTAGAACTCGCTTTAGCAATTCTTGAAAGCAAAAACAACTCAAATAAACATCAGCAGGGTGTGTGTCAATCGGCAAATGGCGTGGTTTATGTTGCAAAAATTATGTGGTTATCTGTGGTTAGCAATGAAACACGTACAAATATTATTTTTTTTACATTGCCCATTCTAATTTTACAGCATAATTTTCTTACAAAGCAGAAAACACTACAGCTATTACTTTATATGCAATCATACCCAGGTCTATTTGCGGCGGTAGCTCGTCGAATACAGTCGTTAGGGCCTTTAGCCTATGGAGCAGTCCCATACAAACGCGGACTTCTACTGGTTCCAGCTGAATGTTCATATCACACTCCTCGACCCAGTCACTGCAAACATGGGAATATTGTGTAGGATGAGTTTTATGACGTGGTCAAACCGTTACAATCGAAACAATTATTCGAATTCAAAACAATGAGAAAAAGACGTACGACGCGCCGCGCCCGAGAAGGGAATAGACCGAGATCCTACCGACTTCTCCACAAAAGTTAGTTTCACATGAAACACACTATACAAATACAAATAGTTTATTGTAAAACAGTAATTATGTTACATAATAAAAGTGAGCTCTGCCTTTTGCTTTTACTATGCATTTAAACCTTGGCTTGAAATGAGAATTAATGGAGATAAACTATTTCTACGAGCATGACATACACAATCACACATACAACAAGTATGTAGTTTGTTGAAATTTCATTTATGTATTCTCAAAATAATAACAAAACTACAGCACCATACTTTATCAACATTGTAACTGGATACATACCAATTCTTAAATTGTTTAAACGCACCTATATTGGAAGTCGATCGGCGGATTTTCATAAGGGTTTGTGCCAGCCTCAGGCGGGGACCGCTCATGGATGTACTCTATTGATAAATGTGGCGCCATCTGTTGCCAAAACTGTTGATGGCTGTCGTCTTTCGCTTCTTTTAACCCGAGAGTGGTGGTCGGCTCTTCTGGCTGGCCTGGATCCGATGGTATGGGGTTGATCAAATCAGGCTATAGTAAAGAATAAAAATATCTTCATTTACACACTACACTAACTTAATCAAAAATTATTCCCAACCAGCCACCGAAATGGGCCCAATTGGGGCTGGTTGCCACTACAAGCGCATGTTCAAGTTGGTAATAGATATACATAAAATTATATATGAATGATGATGATGGTGAAAGCTTAAAATAAGAACCTATGCTTAGTATTGAAATCGATGATTGTACTTAGCAAATATGCAGAGAACTTATTGATGTTCATACAATATGAACTCATGAAATTTGAGCGTTACAAGCGGTATAAATTGATCATGAATACGAATATTCACATGAATTGACCAACTTTTATATAAAAAATAAATAAATATGTGTGGACATTTCACACAGCACCATCTAGACCCAAACTAAGCATAGCTTGTACTATGGGAACCTGATAACTGATACAATACTTATATACTTTTTTGTTTGTAAATACATAATATAGAATACAATATAACACCCAGACGCAGAACAAACATCTATGTTCATCACACAAATGTTTGGTTTGGGTAGGAATCGAACCCACAGACCTCGGTTCAGAAGGCAGGGATGCTACCAACTGAGCTATCGGGCCCGTCTTTGAAAAATATAATAAAGTGACGATAACGACAAAGGCAAAATCAAAACATTGCTCCTGTACATTGAACATGAACATACACCACCAATGAACCACTAACTACCATCAAAACCAAATACTAACCAATTCCGGTGAAGATCTGTACTGCTCATCCACAGCCTGCGCAGTTTCCACAATTTGGCTGAGCTGGTCTTCAGGCCACACCCACTCTTCTTCAATTTCTTCCGTCTCTTTCTTATAAAGGTAGTATGTCGGCTCGTCTTGAAGCTGTGGTATGAAATACGTGTTAGTCTGTTTGGAAAAGCGTTATCAACAATACCTGTAAATTACATTCCAGGCTTGCCTTTGACCATAACTATTTCGCCTGATGTTAAGCGACAATGCGGTTGACGATGTAACTAGCTCGCTTATAGGCAACTGTTCACTCTCCTCTTGAAAACGTCCCGGTTATAGCTATTCAGAAACACAGACCCTGGTAAAGAGTTCACTTCTTAGCCATTCGCGTTATAAAGGTAGAATCGCAACTCACAGCGTTCGAATCCATCTGTCCACACGCGCACTTGCCACGTGACAGTAGCGACAGCCCGCGCGTGCCAAGCCGCATGCGGATAGTAGTCGGGCTGCAAATAGTACTCTTGAAAGCTGTTTGTGCAGCGTTCAGCTCTAAAATTGGGCGGGTTCGCTTGCGGGTGGCCCCATCTGTTTCCATGACCTAGAATACAACAATAACACTATAAAACACCATGCAAGCGAGCATAGACAAACTAAATCAATCAGATCAACACCTGCAATAAAAAGATTGCAAAGCGTAAACGACAAGGTACTATACTATTATTTTCCTTTGGCGCTAACATAGCACAGAACTGAGACAGATGGTATCCTAAAAGCCACCCACCCACACCCAGCACCCAGCAGTGCGATGATACAGCAGTGAATTTTACGATAGCGCATTATGATACAAGTGTGGGAAGTTGATGATTGCAATGAAATGCTGCTGCAAGCATTCTCCTTGGTACATTAAAATTTTCTGCGATCACCTAGCCACCTGCCATGTATGGTGATTTTGGCAAACCGCATAAAAAGCGTCCAAAGTGAGGTTTTATGGCGGAGGCTTATGTTCAGCTGCTGATGTGAACTATAAGTCATGGAATATACATTGGGGTGACATTGGTACGCGTATTATCTTTTGTAGTTCAATATTTGGATCAAAATAGACTAACTCTTTTGAGGCCAAAAGAGTTAAGATCCATTTTGATCCATTTTCTCGGGACACTCATGCAATAACGAAACGGAATCACATAAAATTAAAAGTCAAAATAACAGTTATATATTGAATCCTGCATTCTCACGACAGTGGATAGTGCGAAAAAATACGTTAATTACCTTAAAAACAAAGGAGACGTCATCAAAGTAAGCGGCGAAGTGTAGCGGCACCGGCATAGGCGTTGTTGGCGGTTCCTCTACGCCGTCGCGGTCCGTCCACGTGGGCAGCCACGACCACGCCCACTCAGACCAGCTCTCGGATCTTGCTGGCTCCGCCGAGTTCGATGACGTCGCGTCTATATCAAACCCTCAGCCTTAACAACTTGTCCGTAGCAGTTACCACTTTAAATACATTCAATAAAGGATAATATGGGGTCCCATCAGTCGGGCTAGCACGGACGGTAGACAAAATTGTCTTTCACTGTTTTATGTCAAATTCTTCATACAATTTACATGTCAAGTGGAGTAAAACAGGGGAAAGACAATTTTGTCTACCGTCCGTGCTAACCCTGCTGGTACAAAAGAAAAATAACCCGAACTTGAAAAAAATGTAGTAATCATGTCTAGTTACTAGTTAGTGTCCAGTGTATTCATTTGGTCCAATGCTTCGCCAACACGCAATAAATGTCGCTTGATAATCTTGCATTACGTTGAAATAGAATAGTACGTAAATTAGCCCGCGTTATTCCGTTGTATGGGATGAGGCATCTGTACTGTAGGTATTATATTATCTGGGATAATACTTTTCCCTTGTGTTCTGGGCGTATATATTTTTTGACTACTGCCCACACATGATACCATGCCAAAAGATAGTCCTTGTTGCCGCTAGAAACTTTCAATATTACGTCCCAAAAAACGCGCCCAGAAAAAAAAGATTACAGGGTGAACTTTTGTGGGGGTGTGGTAGGCCAAAACCGAAACTATGAGGAATAGCGAAGAGTACTCAAAGGCCGATTTTGATGAAAACTTAAACTACAGAACCTGTTAGTTATTTTATAATTGTATATATTTTTATAGATTTCTGTCGATTTAATTTATGGATTTTTTTCAATGTGATGGAACAGTGAGTGTTTGCAACGTTAATATTTTTAAGCTATGCAAAGACAGGGTCTCAGGGTCTACAGGTCACAGAGCTACTAGTAAAAATTAGTTTTCGAATGTAGAGCTTTAGTTACATACGTAACGGCGTGGCCTGCAGCGTTTCCGACTTGGCCGAGGGTGTTGGTGGTTTAACAGGCAGCATGACGCGTTCCTTCAACAGCCGAAGTAGCAGCGTCAACTGATCGCCGGTGACTCCCCACGCTAGCTTCGAACATCGCAACTGGACGCTGAGGCTGCTCGCGCGGCGAGTGCTCGCTGACACTAACCGCGTCAAGATTCTATAAACCAATGTAAGTATTGTTTCTTAGAGGATTTCTTGTTTCGTGTGTTGTACTCGCAGATGGGTTAGCTCGGACGGTAGACAAATTATCATTCCCCTGTTTTACTCCAATTGTTAAGTAAGCAAGATAGAGCTACCGTAACGAAGAGAGCACAGCGTAATATGAGTTTCTTCACGATTAACTACAGCGAAGTAAGAAGGAGGATTAAGTTTTCGACCTGTATGTTTTATTCATATAGGAATATTTACGTTGGTATACATTTACATTAGTACATAAAGGTTACAGTCCGTTATAATATTGTGAGGATTAATAACATTATAGCTAGCCAGTCGTTAAGTTGTACATAAGTATGTATTTCATAGCTAAAATGACCGAAATATTAGCTTTTAGTACATAGTGTAGTTTTTATGGTTATAGTACTTAGTTTGAAGAATAAAGGCATATTGCCCATTAGAAAAAGAGAAATAAAAACAGAAATATTAAAATATAGCCACAGTCACATACCTAAGATCTAATTGACACCTGTACAGCAAAGGTTCTTGATAGAATCTTATCTTGCCATCTGAGTCGGAGCGGTCAAGGCACAGCGTTAGATCATCCAGCTGCATCAACCGTCTTAGCACCGGCTGAGCTTGGTCTATGTCTGATGCAAGAAAAAAAATTAAATAACAAAAAGAAAATGGTTTTTCACCTAAGACGAAATATAACATGCCATATTAATTTTAATGAACACAAGTATTACTTATGCATAATATGTGTCTGCACTAAAGTTTGATGGCACTTAATTTCACACTTATCTCTCTTGGATATACCCAAATACGTTGCAGTAGGTATGTCATAGAGATAAGTGTAACCCGAAGGCGGCGGGTTCGATTCCCGCGACCGGACAAGTATTTGTCCACAGAAAAAAATGGGCCAATGTCTTCATAGTAGGTCCCTAGGTACAAGGAATAATATTTAGGGCCCAAGTATGTGATCATTGGACCTTATTTATTTTTTAATTAGTATACACTAACATCCATAGTCTATTTTGCTCTGCCAGGTCTTAGATAAATCATCCCAGTTCCAAATATCCAAAATTATAATGAAATTAATTATAATGACGGGCCCGATAGCTCAGTTGGTAGTAACCCTGCCTTCTGAACTGAGGGCTGTGGGTTCGATTCCTACCCGGGACAAACATTTGTGTGATGAACATAGATGTTTGTTCTGCGTCTGGGTGTTATATTGTATACTATGTATGTATTTACAAACAAAAAAGTATCTAAGTATTATATCAGTTATCTGGTTCCCATAGCACAAGCTATGCTTAGTTTGGGGCTAGATGGCGCTGTGTGAAATGTCCACACATATTTATTTATATAATGCAAGTTTACAGACTATAGATAGTTCAAGTATTCTTTAGACATTTATTTTTATTTTTAAGTAGATATAATATATAATAGTAGTAGTTAGTAGGTCAATATGTTAATTTTTCAAAAAATATCTGTATCGTAATACCAAAAAAAAAAAAATGTCTGGACATTTCACACAGCGCCATCTAGCCCCAAACGAAGCATAGCTTGTACTATGGGAACCAGATAACTGATATAATACCTAGACACTTTTTGGTTGTAAATACATACTTAGAATACAATATAATACCCAGACACAGAACAAACACCTATGTTCATCATCGAAATGTTTGTCCTGGGTGGGAATCGAACCCCTACCCCCTACAGTGCAAAAGGCAGAGGCACTAACAACAGAGCTATCAACCCAACCAAAGTACCTGCAAAAGTAGGTTCCCAGTTCGCTCCAGCGCTGTCCACAGACAAATGTTTGACATTTAATGACATGACAATGTCATCTTGCACATATTTCACAATGAGATGGTGTACCCTGACGGCTATATTGCTGACAATTCTCCGCACAAGTGCTTGCATGTACCCCGGTGGTGCCTCAACAACCTGGCTCTTTCGGCTGGAACATTAAACAGGCTAGTTAGAGACTTGAAGATTATGAATTCAGTACCCTTAGTACGAGTTTTCCAATACGTGATAACTCGCGAATCCAATTAAAATTTGTACTGCCATTTTTAGTTCACCAACGTGTCCGCTAGGGGCGCTGCAGAGAAATGTATGGGAGAAAAGGGAGAAAACGTAAACGAATAAAGTTTTAGTAAACTATCGAAACTCGCACTAGGGGTACAGCTTAGTACTAATGAATGCCACTAGTGATGAAGATTTTTTTACCTAGGGGAATCTGGAGGATCATTTGCATCGGTTGGGGTAGTTGTTGGCCTTGTTAAGTTTAAGACACATTCTGAAAAAAAAAGCGGCATTTGACCATGGTTGAAAGAAGCAGAGTGTAATTTTTATTGGAATAGAAAGTTAAAACATATTGGTTTTGTTCAACATTGACAAGTCTACTTTGAGATTACGTACTTACTAGGCTCCTGTAAAGAAATAAAACCTCAAAGTTTTACAAATAATAAATAAAAAAAAATTTACTTGTGTGGACATTTCACACAGCACCTTCTGGCCCCAAACTAAGCATAGCTTGTACTATATAACTGATAGAATACAATATTTATTTATTTAATTTTTTATTTGCATAAATTAATAATATTGATCAAAAGATAAACATTTGTGAAAACAAAAATATCTCAAAAAATGACAATGTTACAAGCATTTAAAAACCGGAATAGAAAGAGATAGCTCAAACGGCCAGTGACGTCAAGGAAAGGTCGCTCATAGTACCTCATTACTAAGCTGTGGAAGCTTTTCATACAATCTCTTTGGCATGTGATGTCACGAGTGGATTTTTCATAGTAACTGGGGGGGCACTCTGTTTCGCGAGAAAGAGACAGGAGATGCCTCTTGTAGGAACTTTAAAAGCTTATTACTCCGTGATTTATTTACCGATTTTACTTATTTTTTCAATGATTGCATTCATTTTTAATCTTCTTTATGAAATTAATATTTGCTTGTTAATTTTGTATAGTTGTCATTATGCCTACTGAGCTATCAGGCCTGTCAATCACTATATCATACTTATGTGATAACAGATATGCAAATCAGCTTAGATGTAAACAAATTACAATATTTTAGTTTGTCCAAAATTTGGGCTTACATATTCTGCATCTTCTGGTTTTAAATGGTTTCTAAGGCTTTATTTATTGTTTACTATAGTAGTAGTTAAATAAATAAATAGGCACCTAACAAAATAAATATAAAATATGGTAATTTTAAGAATATTTATACCCCAAAAGTGTTTACCAATGGTATCAATGGTGACCACAATGGGTTCTGACATGATCTTCGTCCATGGCACCTGGATGAGCAGCTCATGGATGCGTCCAGAAACCAAGGTAAAAGGTAATGCCAGCTCTTGCTGCAACACATCAGCTTTAAGCACCAGATTGTGTAGCGCCACACCTCCGCCCCATAGTGAAACCTGCCATAAATAAATGTATTACAATAGAACTCTGTGTCCCACAACCCACAGGTTAATGCGCTTCAAGATGTAATTATTATAATTATCATTACTATCCAACATAGCTATAAAAAACGCAATAATATGGATGTTATAATTAATTATCATAATTGGTGTTACGGCATAAAATGTAAACAGCACAATCCAGTTCAATATCAGAAATTCACATAGGACATTATAGCGCAAAATAAATAAATCTCACCTGAGCATCGGCTGGCTTGAAGTCTCGTACATACTTGTCAACATAGCTCAACAATATAGGTGTTACATAAGATTCTATTTTAAACATTTTAGTGTTTACCAATTCAATCACCAATCACTCATGTTGTTTTCTTATTGTACCTGCAGTAAACAAAAAAAAACAATAAAACATTATTTTAGAGAAGAACATGGGAATAGCTTTAACGGTTCTTTCGATGAGCACATTATATTAGGTCTTGGGAGGTTTGGGGTGCTTACAAAGGACAATAATTGAATCAACTCAGTCTGGCCACAAAATTCACCCTATTTACATAGATCCTGGTATTCAAAACTGGTTTCACCAAAATTTACTGTTAATTGCCTGTAAGTGTATAGACATTATACGTACTGCTAGGTTTAGGTAAATAAAGCTATTTTGTGTCATGTACGGCTAAGGATATTCCTTGACCGCTATGGGCGGCTACTGCACCACTGCCGCTAGCGGCGTGCGGCTCCTCGTTGTGTCGGTTTTATCTGCTCTTCGGGAACACTTACAACTTTCTACTTGAGAACTTATTTCTGCTTTCACTAACAACTGTTAAAAATAGTTCGTAGTACATACTTTTACACAGATTTAGTGTTTATTCATTTTCATTACAATTCAATTCAAATTCTTCAAGAAAAATAAATACACGTACAGTCGTACACCAAAGAGTATATAATGACGTACATCTACCACAGGTCCACAGAGAACTTTTGAACATCTACGTAGTAAATTATATACTCCTTGGACCACAGAATACATTAGTGACGCACACCCCTCACGCTAAGGCTATCGCCAAACGCTAACTCCAAAACTGTATTGAAATGACATTAGCTGTGGAAAAGTAAGCGATTTCCGAAATGTCATCCTCTAGCAAAGATACCAACCACTTACGCTAACGCCAGACGCTAACTCCAAAATGTACTGAAATGACATATCAGAAATCGCTAACTTTTCCGCAGCGAATGTCATTTCAATACATTTTTAGAGTTTGCGTGAGGCGTAAGCGTTAGTGGTTGGTATCTTTGCTAGACCCCCTGTATACTTAAAACTTCCTTGCATCTGACACACATATGTAATATGTCCGCCATTTTGGGTTTCAGTTCGATGTCAATCAAAACTCAATCCTTCTTTTTTTATTTCATGCATGATTGGGGATTGAACGTTCGCGGTCGAGAGAGAATGGAGGGGTTAGATATGGGAATAGGATGAATAGGTGAAGGTGAAGAAGGCAGGGGGAAGGGGGGATCCCTTTCCATTAGCGTTAACGCCAAACGAAAGCTAAAAATGCATGGAGAATGACATTAGCTTTGACATTCACCGCGGAAAAGTTATCCTCCGCAGGGGCTGTCATTTCAATACATTTTGGAATAAGCGTTTGGCGTTAACGCTAATGAAAAGGAATCTTTGCTAAACCCCCATGTACGCTAGCACCTGACTCCATTCGCCAATTCACACATTCCCGCCGTCGTTGGCAACACTGGGGGTCTAGCAAAGATACCAACCACTAACGCTAACGCCAAACGCTAACTCAAAAATGTACTAGGATGACATTTCTGAAATCGCTAACTTTTCCCTAGCGAATGTCATTTTAATACATTTTTGGTATTAGCGTGAGTTATGATTCTATGTTGATGGCGTGAGGCGTTAGCGTTAGCGATTGGGATCATCCTAGACCCCAGAGCTATGGGGCCCGTCATCGATTGACTCTTTGGCACACTCTTTGGTGATTATAATAGTCTCCAAAGAGTATATAATTTACTACCCATGACTAGTCTCCAAGTAAACTATATACTATTTGATAAGACGAGTTTGCATGGTTTGAGTTCGAACTCAAACTCTGTTATGTCAAAATTGGAGTCTAGACCCACACTTCGATCGAATTGACTTTCACAGTCGAGTTTAGCATAATGGAGTACAAGTATATGCTCAGCTGAGAATGTGACGGGCTGAGCCACAAAATCGGTGACTCGAGCCGTGCTCAGACACCGTCATCTTTGCTATCACGCATTTTTTTAAAAATAATGCTGCTTAAAATCAATTTTTAAGATGGTTTTGCTGAAGAAATGTGTTTTGTATTAATTAAAATGAATAAATTACGGAATTAAATTAGGTACTTCATAGGTTTATTTATAATGAAAATAATAATAAATAATTTACAAAAAGTGATTTGCTGTGTGTTTTCTTTTCTTTGTTGTACTTATTAGAGCTTTTGCTTCCCCGGCTTGTGCCTTCACAATCAGATTGTTCCATGCCTTTTTAAGTTGTTTGTGAGTAGGTAAGCTACAATAGAGAATTCATCTTAAATTAACAGTAGGTCTAGGTTTAACAAATAAAAATCAATTCATATGGTACCTGGAATTACCTTACATATCCACATCTGAAGAAATCATCAATGCTTTGCAATTTGGCTCCATAGTTCTTCTTTCCCATTATTAATGGAGCATTTAATTTTATTTAGTTTCTAGAATTTGTATGTATGGAGCTATTAGCTCCCTCAGATTTTGTGAACAAATACTGTGAACACTATAGAGACGATTTATTTTCCATTGTAAGTTTTAATTTCACTGTTTCTTTATTTCTTAGGTAAATAACAACAATCATAATAATTTAAAAAACAAGTAAAGAGAACGAACGGCGCGCTTTCCAGAATACAGAATATTACAATACACATTAACTTAAATGGCGCGCTTTTTAAAGTCTTCTTCAAAGAGTATATAACACCAGTTTTTGCTTCTCTAATCTGTGATCATCAGTAAGTTCGATCTCCTGTTTCTGTTATTCATACAATATTTGCTATTTTTTCTCCCTTTTTAGCATAATACTGCCAAATAAAAATGACAACGTGTAAGTCACTAATGTCGCTTGTCGCGACGCTTGTCTATGGCCGGAGTAAACTCGGCGGAGTGAGGGTGGAGGGGAGTTATCGTTGGATCTCGACAGTGAATATAACAATGCGGAGTATACTCACCAAGTCCGGAGTTTGAACTCACGTGAGATCGACTGGAGTAAACTCGATGCATTGTCTCATAACTTCCTTGATTGTCTCTGAATGTCAGCCGTAGTCTGTAGCCTGTGCCACAGACTACAGACTATATTTCCTACGTAGGAAATATATGTGCATTATATATATCAAAGTTCTCTGTGCATTAATACTCTTTGGTTGTCGGTGTTGGGTTTGTGTAAAAATGTATTTTAATTTTTAATTTATATTCTCATCAACATCATGGTGTTTGCTCCTTGCCTTTACACTTCATATAATATTATGGCTTTGTTTTGTATGTAAGTGGTTTTACATCATGTTCGTTTCATTCATTTCTAGGTTATTTCACTTGTTGTCAACATCGGATGTTTGGTCGATTGTTTCGAGTTGTTTTTGTGTGGAAGTTTATAAAGTTATATAACAACAGTAGGCGCCCTTGTCAGTTTCACAGATATCTAATATACTAGGCTAGCTTCAACCTTATGTACTTCAACAGGTTGTTTGTTTGTATATCTGGGAGTCGTTGACGGTTGTGAAGTACCTATTACTTGCATTACTTCTGGACAATTGAAACTTTCATACGATTGTAGAACTCATTAACCCTTCCACTCTCTTCTAATATTTTCATTTTCATTAACTTATTTTGAGTATGATTTACAAAGCTGATTTTTGATTGTTGAGGAGTCTTGGCATTTGTTTCCTCAAAAGATGGTTTTGTATGGCTTTGTTGGGGGCCTCAAGGTAATACATATATTTTTGTTGTTGGTATGGGGTATCTGGTACAGAGCTTGCACTACCTGAGGCCATACTGTAAGCTCTTCCGGTGATTCAAAACAGCATAATATATTGGAACACATTGTTTTTCTTGTATGAAGATTTTGACAAGTAATCCAAAATAGGCTCTGTTTTGAATTGCGCTAAGAGCTCACAGTATGGTACTAGATATTCCAAAAACATGTGTCATCTGGTCTAGAATAAGCCCATAATTTTCTGGACAAATAGATTACTTAAGTTAAAATGCTACTAATATCACTCAAAACATTAATGTATCCAACCTACACTACCAACAGCATTTTAAATTCAACATTGTTTGAATTTGTATAAGCTCCAATTTGTTAGCTGTTGGGTTTGAATATAGTTTTATCTCTTATTAATAAAGTAAACAAGTAGTTTCTACTTTAAAGATAAGAACCAACTATTGTTAAGACCACTATTGGCTTCATTTCAAATATCTTTAGTGGGCAAAACAGTATTTGTCACAAAAATTATAACATTTTGTTTTGTTTCAGGACACAGAACTAACTGGAGCAGATACCATGCCACATTTACAAGCAAAAAATTAAATTTTATCTAGTAATGCATGAGCCAAACAGCTGCAAGTTAGGCAGTTGGTGAAAAATATGTCATATTATTATATTACTTAAATATATTTATAAAAGCTATGCTGAAATTGACAAACAGTTTTTACAGATATCTGACGATCACTTGTGAAAGGGTTGATTATAAAGCACATGTGAAAAGATATTCACATTTGAGTTGTATAAGAGAGAAATGCAGAGCAGATTGCATAGATTTACAGTTGAAGAGACACTTCCACAGCGACCAGCTTTTAAGAAAACAAAGCAAGAAAAAGAAGTTACGAGTGAAAATACCTCCTTTGAATTCAGATGTGTTTGATAAAACTGAGCAAATGAGTGAATCAACGCAACCAACTAGTAACCATGTCACTTGTGGTGGACATTTTGCTGTGTAAGTATTCATGTTTGTAATGGGGGTGATGAAGGCTAACAAGAAACACACCCAACTGACACCCTGCTTGGGCTGTTGATGGGGAAGAAAGGTTCTCAAGTGGTGACCACAAACCGGAAGATGCAGTGTATGCCGGCGGTATGCAGGTTACATTTTCCCACTTCTTTCATGATTAGTAGAATTTCACTGCTCTGCTAGCTTCTATTTACTTATGCTGCTAATGTAATTACTTTGTTAAAATAAACATTGTTGAGTTGTTTGTTTTGCTTGTGTGTCAGCCCAAAGAGGTCAAACCGATTAGGGGAAATTTTTCACATAGATTGACACCAAGATTAAGTTCCAGTAGGAAAACATAATAGTAGCTCAGTAAGATCAGGAGAGTATTATCATGGGGCCCATCAAGTACAAACGTGAAATATCCCAAACTTGAAAAAAAATGTAGTAATAGAGAGTTACTAGTTAGTGTCCAGTGTATTCATTTGGCCCAATACTTCGCCAACACGCAATAAATGCCGCTTTATAATCTTGCGTTATGCAGAAATAAAATAATTCGTAAAATAGCCCGCGTTATTCCGTTGTATGGGATGAGGCATCTGTACTGTGGGTATTATATTATCTGGGGTATTATTAATTTAACGAATTAAATCATTATTTGAAGTTAACATCCCATTTCCATTCAGCTCTTCAGAAGAGAACAGCACAACTGAAGAATTGCACAAAAACTCCAATGAATCACATGATACAGAAACTAAACAGACTCAAATACCACCCAATTTTAGATGTTGGGAGAGTGTGGGGAGAACAAGTGATTTGCCCAATGGTAAGATGTTAATCACAAGTCCTAACAACATTATTAAATCAGTAGACTTTGTCCCACTGTTGGGACCAGATGAGGTAACCAGTTTAGGATCAGTCAACACAATCAATATATAATACTTTTTCGATAGATACTTTTTACATTGGAAAATTAGGAAATCGTTCCGGAAAATGGGAAATTACGAATGGAGCTCCTCTGGTTATATACACAGACTATAAGAGTACAAGCAACAAGCTATGGAGACAGTTATGCTCGGCGTTTCCGTGCGAGATAAGATCCGAAACGAGGAAATCCGCAGAAGGGCTAAAAAACCCATTTATGCCCTTAAAATCAGCAAGTTGAATGGCAAGGCCACATCGGTCGCAGAACTGACAACCGATGGGGAATAAAGGTTTTCGAGTGACAACCACGAACCGGGAGGCGCAGCGCAGGTAGTCCCCCCACTAGGTGGACCGACGACCTGGTGAAAACCGCGGAGAGCCGATGGATGCAGGAGGCGAGCAGCTGCTTAAAGTGGCGTTCTCTAGGGAAGGCCTATGTTCAGCAGTGGACGTCTATGGGCTGTTGATGATGATGATGGTGATCATAAGAGTACAAGAGTACAAATAAACCGCTGCTCTTATGTAGACATTTATATTCTGTATATTTTCTTGTTTTACAGGCAACACATTCAAATTCAAAGTGGTGTCGTACAATGTGCTAGCCCAGTACCTTCTGGAGTGCCATCCATATCTATATACGGATTGTTCCCCTCGAGACCTCAAATGGAATGTCCGTTCCTCGCGTTTGTATGATGAGATCACCAGCTTGGCTCCTGATGTAAGTGGTTGTACTGTGCAAATACACATGCAGTTAAAAAACTTAGAATGAGTGCTAAGTTCTATTATTAATTTTCCTTTGCGTTGATAGGTATATGCTTACATTTTAAAACTTTAAAAGAGAACATAACATTCCTCGAGTCAAGTAAAACAATAAAAATACAATTTAAATACCTACTGAACCTAACCTAACCCAATAGTTTGCTGCGTCAAACTAGACGCCACCGTCGGTGCCCCTCGTCCAAACGTGGCCTTACCGCGTAAGCCTGGTGGCAATTGTAATCGTGTGCTCTCTTGCTCGCACTCAAGGGCTTGTACATTGGCGCAAGCAGGATGGCAGGCGATGTTCATTACCAGAATGCTTGCGCGGTAGGGCTGCAGGCTGGCGGCGTTCCCTCGCTGTATGGCCAACGATATATGTTGAACCAGGTAGTGGCCCACCTGTGGGTCGCGCTTTCGTTCCCTCAGACGACGCCCGAGGTCCGTTACAATTTTTTTTGTATTTCCTTTTATTAATTTCTCACTTCCGCTACACATTCAAACTTGAAATGGACACATAATGAACTGTGTTTTAATATTATTAGTACCTCTGTTGAAATAAAGGATGGGTTTTTGTTTTAAAAACTAACAGTCTAATAATCAATGGACATTTGTTAGAATTTTTAACCAACAACAAATATTGTTTCTTTTATTAATCAATTATTACATACAAATCGTCATATAACTTAGACAACTATTAGTTTTGACACGTTTGTGTTTTCAAAATAATAAGGCATTAGTTCTTTAATTATTATTTTCCAGCTAGTCCGACTATAGAAAAACTATGTCCATCCATCTGTCCAGCGGGCAACTTTTATTATTTACAAAATATCTATAGATATGTATGGTAACGAATTTCATTTCAGATACTATGCTTGCAAGAAGTACAAGTATCACATTTAAGCAGTTTTTATTCAAAATTTGAGGAGATTGGCTATTTTGGTATATTTAAACAGAAGACCGGGCACAGACAAGATGGCTGCGCGATATATTTCAAAAAATCTCTTTTTGAAATAAAGGACCATATCACAGTAAGTTTCTTTAGACAACGTGTTGGATATTTTCATGGATTATTCATGAAAAATTATATTGAATGAACATCTGATAACATTCATAATGTACAAAAGGCTATTATTTATAGTCCATATTCTGTAGGGTTGTTCTTGAAAATGCTAACGTATTTTTGTGCCGCTGTAGCACTGTATCGCTAGCTCATGTTTATACGAATGTACATAGCTGTACTACAACAATTATGTACATTCCATTATTGTACGTGACATTATCGAGTATAATCGTAAAACATATGAAATCCTTGGTTACATAATTATTGTAGTTACCGTTATGGTTTTCATATTAAGAAAAGTGTTTACCCGCCAGCCCGAAACGCTAAAATATAGGTAAATTCACTCATGGGCTCTATTGTCTCTGTCATACGTGTAGAAAGCAGAGCGACAGCAATAACCGTTTCGAATACCAGGACCATCCTCTTAATATTTAATATCCTGCGATACTCGACAGCGACTAGCGAGTACAGTAAGGTACCATGAGCTGTAGAAATCTTGGAGAAATCTTAGACTAAACTAAAGCATTGAAAACGATGATATATTTGTACTGCTCACACGTATCGCGACTCCAGTGGCGAGAAAAAGAAACAAACATAAATAGTTATTAGCTACGCTTGCGATAAGCACCATACCATTACTTTGACTCAACTGTTTTTTATATACAAAGCTGTCGACATATATCTTTCTCGAAACAGCGTTTGACCAATGAACGGTCACGCGTATCACGACATAAACCTTTTTCTACGTTTCCATTGGTAAACGCTTTCTCGAGAGGAGAGATGTAGCTTTCCACAGCTTATGCTAATAAGAAGGTACTAAAGGTATGGTACTACTACTACTTTCAAATTCAAGTCTTCATTTTGTGCAGACTGATTGTATACTTCTGATAGAATATATGGTATTGTCGTTCTATTTTTAAAAGTGCAGAATTTGAATAGATGTCGCTATGCGTAATCTTCACAGAGGATAAAAAATGCTCGCGTCCTGATAGAGACATCTTGCTCATGCTCAACACTTTCTTTATCTTGTTTTAGAATATAATTTCTCGTTTACTTTTTGCGCCAATTACATGGATAATGTATTGTCTTGACATTAATGTAAGCGATCGGCGCCTATATTTTATGCTCGGCACGAATATTACAATAGTTGTATTTGGTTGTTAGGAACGAAAGTAAGTAATAACGTTTCTAACAATCATAAATTTTTCGCCTGATGTATAGTTATTATGGTGGTTGGTTATGGATCTACTGCAAGACTTCAAACTTTTGCGATTTGAACTCATATTATAAAGCTCAAATTAGTCTCTTCGCGCACAGAAATTTATGAAAAACAATTTTTCACTAACTTCGACGTTTCGACCAAGTTACAAACTAACACTAGGTACTATTAGTTACTTTTTTACAATATGTATCTATTGTGTACGTTTCTAGCGATTGTATGTGCTATTATAATTTTTTTTTTCAAAATAAACCTTTGTGTATTATGCATGCCGAGGCGATTGTTATTATTAGTGAAATAGATTATTAGAACAGTGAAGACCAAAACAGGGCTCTTCATTTTTTTTCTTATGATTACAAAGAGCCTGTAAAATGATGAACCCTATTTCTTCAGGCTCATTGCTGAAGGCATTGCTCGTCACGTGATTACGTGACGAGCTAGTCGAACGTTGCTTAATTTTGCCGCTCGGTTATCAACGGCTAGACGTGCTTCGCTATGATCGCCACGTTATTTGTTCGCCGATAAATATTAATCCCCTACTAGGTGTGGAACGACTATCTGGTGAAAGCCGCGGGGAGCCGTGCATCCATCGGCTCCCCGCGGCTTTCACCAGATAGTAGGCGAGCAGCCGCTCAAAGTGGCGCTCCCTGGGAGAGGCCTATGTTCGGCAGTGGACGTTTTCGGGCTATTAATGATGTAATTAATAATAATTATTGACGATGCAATCGATGATGGAGTTTGTTTTACAAGAATAATCTTGTGCGTGGTTTTTTTTTATTGTTCTTAGCATTTGACCAGGAACTTGATGATAAATCTTTACGAGATCTACGATAGCGCATTTATTGATATTAACCCCCTTAACTTTTACTAGGTGGTAGGACTTTTCTGCAAAGTTCGTCTAGGTAGGTACCACTGCTCGGCCAGTTATTCTGCCGCCAAGCAGTAGTGTGCAAGCACTACTGTGTTCCGGTTTGAAGGGCATTGTAGCTAGTGAAATTACTGGGCAAATGAGACTTTATGATCTGATTACACAGAGTAGTAATCTGATTACTAGACTGTGTGATGTCTCAGGAGGACGTGCGCAGTGCAGTGTCACTCAAAACTTTATTATTTTAAAGTTCCGAGTAACACTGCAACTGTTATGGGCGGCCGTGTCGCTTAACATCAGGTGAACGACTAGCTCGACACGTCATTCATTCACATGAAAAAAACCAAAAACTTATAAACATCGTATAGCGGTCTATTCCGGTTTGAACTTTTGTAACGACTCCTTTCGGGATCAACAAATTTTTGAGTTTTGTTTTGTTTCTTTCTATCTAGTACGAAATAGGCGATGATAAAACGAGAGAAAACCCTTGAGTAGCTATTCCATTGTCATGCATAAGCGAATAGATATACTGCTGTGCGCACATTGATGTTGCCTATTTGTGTAGAATACGTTCCGATAACTGCGGACGATGCAAACTCGTCACCATATGCGAGTATTACGAACATTGATTAATAGAATAAAATGCAACTCAGGCCATCACGAACTTGAAACAATGGTTTAATTACTTCTTAAGGACAAAAGACATTAACACAAATACAAATTTATTTACTAACATAATAGGCATGATAAGTAAAATTTTTTTCATTGGATAAATTAATTATATTCCTCAAAATATAATTATTTTTCAAAACAAAAATTAAATATATCAAAAAATGACCAAGTTACAAGCATTTTAAAAACCGGAGTAGAAAAAGATAGCTCAAACAGCCAGTGACGTCAGAGGAAGGTCGTTATAGTACCTCATTATTAAGCTTATTATTAATAATATTGATCAAAAGATAAACATTTGTGAAAACAAAAATATCTCTAAAAATGACAATGTTACAAGCATTTAAAAACCGGAATAGAAAGAGATAGCTCAAACGGCCAGTGACATCAAGGAAAGGTCGCTCATAGTACCTCATTACTAAGCTGTGGTAGCTTTTCATACAAACTCTTTGGCATGTGACGTCACGAGTAGATTTTTCATAGTAACTGTGGGGGCGCTCTGTTTCGCGAGAAAGGGACAGGAGATGCCTGCTGTAGAAACTTTAAAAGTTTATTACCCCCTGATTTATTTACCGATTTTACTTATTTTTTCAATTATGGTATTCATTTTTAATCTTTTTTGTGAAAGTAATATTTAGTTGTTCATTTTTAAACGTAGTCATCATGCCTATTGTTAACAATAACCAATAACCAATGTTGGTAACGTAGTGTTCGCTTTACCATCATTCGCCTTTCAACATTTCTAACCTCTTTCATATCCGGAATATAAAAAGTTGTAGAGACCAGTAACATACAGCTTAATGAGGTTAAATGAAAATTATGAAAAAGGTTGAAAGGCAAATATGTGTGGAACACACAAAGTTATAATAAACCCACAAACTCCCGTACTAGTGGAAACTGCGTTTCAAAAATCAGTGTGTTCTTTAAAGGTATTATTACCTTTATTACAATTCTAAACGTGATACAATTTTAGTTCATACATGCTTAAAAGAATCACATTTATTGGGAGATCAACAGTTTCCTTCTGATTGTCTCCAGGTAGAGTTCTACCAGCCAGACCTGCCGATATTGAATCGCGACAACATAGGTGTGATGGTGAAGTTGGTCCCTCGCTGCGCGCCTCACAGCCCGATCGTGGTCGCCACTACACACTTGCTGTACAACCCGAAACGCACCGACGTCAGGCTGGCTCAGTTACAGGTCTTTTTAGCGGAGATCGACAGATTTGCCTTCTATAACAACGGGAGAGAGTAAGTTTTGATCTATTATGACTTACCTATAGCTCAGTTGGTAGTAGCCCTGCCTTCTGTCGGTTGTGGGTTCGATTCCCACTCAGGACAAACATTTGTGTGATGAACATAGGTGTTTGTTCTGTCTGGGTGTTATATTGTATTCTATGTAAGTATGTAAACAAAAAGTATCTAAGAATTATATTGGTTATCTGGTTTCAATAGTACTAGCTTTGCTTAGTTTGGGATACAGACAACGCTGTGTGAAATGTTCACACATATATATGTACATTC
This sequence comes from Ennomos erosarius, assembly GCA_963580505.1. Taxonomy (NCBI): domain Eukaryota; kingdom Metazoa; phylum Arthropoda; class Insecta; order Lepidoptera; family Geometridae; genus Ennomos; species Ennomos erosarius. The sequence continues at coordinate 3,363,179 of OY756977.1, forward strand.
TTTTTTTATGGACATTATGCGTCCACTATTCTATAAATCGCCACGAAATGAATTGGACTACCCGAAATTAGTGAATGAAATACGTTCATCCTGATTGGTTGCTTGTATTGTTGATTGGTTCATTCAATAAGTTCGTCCATACAAATAGGAACAACAGGAGTATGCACAAATAAAGCATAATGTCGCGTGCGCGTGAGGGTGCGCGTGGGCAACTGCTTTTTTCAACCGTGCTCTTACTACTAAGTTGTAACAATTTGTTTGAAAAATAAATACTACATTTTCTTTCACGTGTCCGTAAAAACCGCATGTACAGTTACGACGTTGTGATTTTAGATGCGGTCATCTACCAATAATATTGACTGGAGACTTAAATTCGACGCCCGAGAGTGCTGTGATAAAGTTACTAGATAAAGGACATGTTAAGTAAGTAGTATTATCATTTATTTTTATTTTTTAGTAGCAGCACGTGTAACGTGGGCTGTAGAATTCGACATTATCTCTTCTCTCGATTGTCCAATGAAATTGCAACAAAATCAGCTCGATCGATCATTTTTCAAACGCTTTCTCGTGAGAACAGATTTCTACAGGCCTTGCTAACCGTGCCTCGCGGCATCAGATGCAATTTATCCGTTTCCTGTAATTTAACAGCATGAAAACTATTTTATGCTGGTTTTGTTAGTATAGGTGCTTAGTTTATTATCTGTGGTGTAAGTAAGCAATCTGCGTGCAAAACTCCATGCCAATCGGTTCAGCGGTTTTGAACTACACACAAACAGACTGCGATTACAGTTTCGATGGATATACAGGGTTACAGGAAAAATCGTGCTAGATCCGTTAAGGGCGTGGAGTACCCATCATTTCTGACTAATTTCACTATGAAACACCCTAGCCTAAACTTAACCCTTTTCGAAATATTCGACTTTTAATTTTTTTTTTTAAATATTTTGTGTGTCTTATTATTATTATTATTGCATTTTTACATGTGTAATAAGATGCTTTGGGACGTCAATCAATAAAATAGTACATAATATAATATTTAATAGACTATAGTAGACAAGTGAAAGTTAAGAAATAAAAAAATATTTGAATCTGTATTTTTTTCTAACGGATATCTAAAAATAATATTATAAGTTTAGGCTAGGGTGTTTCATAGTGAAATAAATTAGAAATGGTGGGAACTCCACGCCCTTAGCGGATCTAGCACAATTTTTCCTGTAACCCTGTATATCATTTTGATCATACGTTGTTAGTATTCCGTGAACTGGTTTTAATGTTGCAGTGCTAGATCATTCCGGGATAGTTCCGATTGGCAGCGAATAGGTGTAACGGACAACTGCCAACATCTGGCAGTGTATCTAAATCGGCAAGATGGCAGGCATACAGAGTTCGGAAACGTTAAGGTAACTCGTTTTTTTATGTTAAACACAGCTAGGCTAGACTAGTGGCTACTTTGGTACGTCTAAATGAGCGTTGCTCAGGAGAAGAGAAAGTGCTGCTCAGCATAAGAGCTATATGTAGCTTAACAAGAGAGAAAGCTAATGTGGCTCAGCGGAAGAGTTGTTGTAACCTTACAAAAGAGGGTGAAATGGCAGTAAATATGGCTTAGCATAAGAGTTACTACGGATTCAGGGGAAGAGCTAGTGGTGCCCAGCACAAGGACGAGCGGAGCTCAGTAAATCAGCGGAATGTAGCTTAGGATAAGAGTGAATGTGGCTCAGCAAGAGTGAATGTAGCTTAGTAAAAGAGTGAATGTAGCTTAGTAAAAGAGTGAAAGTAGCTTAGTAAAAGAGTGAATGTAGCTTAGTAAAAGAGTGAATGTAGCTTAGCAAAAGAGTGAATGTAGCTTAGCAAAAGAGTGAATGTGGCTCAGCAAGAGTGAATGTAGCTTAGCAAAAGAGTGAATGTAGCTTAGCAAAAGAGTGAATGTGGCTCAGCAAGAGTGAATGTAGCTTAACAAAAGAGTGAATGTGGCTCAGCAAGAGTGAATGTAGCTTAGCAAAAGAGTGAATGTGGCTCAGCAAGAGTGAATGTAGCTTAGCAAAAGAGTGAATGTAGCTTAGCAAAAGAGTGAATGTGGCTCAGCAAGAGTGAATGTAGCTTAGCAAAAGAGTGAATGTAGCTTAGCAAAAGAGTGAATGTGGCTCAGCAAGAGTGAATGTAGCTTAGCAAAAGAGTGAATGTGGCTCAGCAAGAGTGAATGTAGCTTAGCAAAAGAGTGAATGTAGCTTAGCAAAAGAGTGAATGTAGCTTAGCAAAAGAGTGAATGTAGCTTAGCAAAAGAGTGAATGTGGCTCAGCAAGAGTGAATGTAGCTTAGCAAAAGAGTGAATGTGGCTCAGCAAGAGTGAATGTAGCTTAGCAAAAGAGTGAATGTAGCTTAGCAAAAGAGTGAATGTAGCTTAGCAAAAGAGTGAATGTGGCTCAGCAAGAGTGAATGTAGCTTAGCAAAAGAGTGAATGTGGCTCAGCAAGAGTGAATGTAGCGTAGCAAAAGAGTGAATGTAGCTTAGCAAAAGAGTGAATGTAGCTTAGCAAAAGAGTGAATGTGGCTCAGCAAGAGTGAATGTAGCTTAGCAAAAGAGTGAATGTGGCTCAGCAAGAGTGAATGTAGCTTAGCAAAAGAGTGAATGTAGCTTAGCAAAAGAGTGAATGTAGCTTAGCAAAAGAGTGAATGTGGCTCAGCAAGAGTGAATGTAGCTTAGCAAAAGAGTGAATGTGGCTCAGCAAGAGTGAATGTAGCGTAGCAAAAGAGTGAATGTAGCTTAGCAAAAGAGTGAATGTAGCTTAGCAAAAGAGTGAATGTGGCTCAGCAAGAGTGAATGTAGCTTAGCAAAAGAGTGAATGTGGCTCAGCAAGAGTGAATGTAGCTTAGCAAAAGAGTGAATGTGGCTCAGCAAAAGAGTGAATGTAGCTTAGCAAAAGAGTGAATGTAGCTCAGCAAAAGAGTGAATGTGGTTTAGTAAAAGAACTAGTGCTCAGCAAAAAAGTAAATGTGGCACAGCATAAGAGCTACTGTAGCTCAGCGGAACTCTGAGTAACTCAGTGGCCCATGAAATGCTCAATTTTTACGTAGTGATAATTGAAAAAGATATCCAACTCAGTAGCTGCCTTTTGTTTGCAGATTTTCAATTCGGAATACAGTGGCTCAACGGAGGGGCCGCAAGGGTCATCAATAAGCGATCCATACGAAGCACATTTTAGCGAGTTTTTCAACAGCGGTGAAATCTATCAGTCGCTGCAGTTGGCCTCCGTTTACAATAAGTACAAGCCAGACGGCAGCTATGAGGCGTCCACGTTTCAAGACTACTGGGTCACTGTAGATTACATATATTTTAGGTGAGCATTTTTGTTTCTACTTTAACTATTTTCCGCTTACGTGTGATAATTTATTACGTAATAAATATGTTCTGAAATTTTATCAAAGTCTGTTCACGTCGTTAAAAAGTAAGAGGTCAGAGTTTCTCATGAATTTATAGTATAACCCACTTACTCATAAAGCGATGTTCTATCGCTCGTATGCAAATGTTATAAACTTATCATTGGCGGGAAATCTTACATGTGAAACGTGACAGTTTTTTAACATGAAAGAATAACACAGTAGTGATTACTCATTGTTTATAAATAATGCTTAATCATTATACAATTAAATTGTAATGCATATACTAAATCACCTAAAATGTAATTTAAATTCTACACTAAATTACTATATAAAATCCGAATATTAAAAAAAAAAGGGATGAAACACAAAACACAAATAGAAGGCCTTTGTGTGGGCGTGTATGGCGCACAAAGGAACGTGATAGACGGGGTGATTTTACGATATTCACAACACTTCGGATGAAATGAGGTCGCACACACGTACAGTTCTATTAATTTTGCAGGTTTTCATTTTTTCAATCGATTCTTGTTCTATAAGTGCAGTAGATCAATGTCTGTAAATATGTTTTAAATGTATAAATTTGATTTACCCTCAAAGAAACTCTGGTTAATTGCAGCTGCTGCAGCTATCTCCGTCTAACGGACCGTCTGCGGCTGCCAACCGCAGAAGAATGCTGCGTTCTCAACCGCCTTCCCAACGAAGTATACGCATCGGACCACTTAGCGCTTGCAGCCGCTTTCGAGATACAACCGCTACTCGGCAGAGCTGTTTTATAACCTTGTAAAGTATTCTATAACGTAGAATATGATAATTATTTTTTTTACTAGACTTGGTTGGGAGGGTGTAGTCAGCGCCATCTATTCCCATTGTTATGAAACTTTAAGTCATTTCAGTCGTAGTAATAGGTTTCTATTTGGATTGCTGGCGACCATTGTGCTTATACCATAGAAGAATATAAAACATTTTTTATTAAGCAAAATAATACGTATGATCGAAAGTTAAATTATTTTTAGAAACGTGTATTTGTTGGGATTGCACCTTTAGAGGCGCCCCGTGATTTCAGCTGCTACGATAAAGCGAGAATAAACCACTAACGAATGCACTGAAACGCTTGGTGCAAAGAAATACGGCATTGACAAAATAAATTACATGTATAGCTTGATAAAGGTTACAGTACAAAGATGGGGCGCCTAGTTGTAACTTACTAATTTTGTGTTGTACTAAAATTTGACAGCTCAAGTAAGTGAGATAGTAAACAGGGAGTAACGTTATATCTATTATGTAAATTATACTTAACGCTTTTTTATATAACATAACAAAATCTGCATACTAAAGAAATAACATTGTTTTGTTCCATTCAGTTGAAATTGAAAGTGGAGGAAACAATAAATCACTATTAACGAATTCCATTGTTAAGTTATTGTATACTGTATAGCTCTTATCATAATAATACTATTAGTATTATTAGTATACATACACTAATACTCACTAACTTTATTTCTACTTCAATGCCTTGAAAAATAAGCTACATATAGGTGGTGTTGTGGTAACAAGGGAAGGTTGAATCGTCTACTCGATCCTTTTTGTTAGAAAGATACTTATTGTAATTATTGTATAGGTGCTGGTATTTGGTTGATTAGATTAAACCGCTTTGTATACTTTGCAATGATCTTCTGCAAAAGGTATTCGTACTAGATACTAATTTACAGCGTAGGTTGGCTCCGCACTAGGTGGAACAACGATCAGTAAGCCATTAACGTAAGTCAGTTGTACGGGGCGCTGATCAAATGCCATACAACTGGGTTACGTTAACGTTGCACTAACATTCGCGTAAAGATTCCTGCAAGGCCTACTGGTGAAAGCCGCACGGAGCCGATTGATGCAGGAGGCGAGTAGCCGCTCAAAGTGGCGTTCTCTGGGGCGGCCATTGTTCAGCAGTGGAAATCTACGCCTACAGGTACTGATAACTACACTAATATCAAGCGATTCAAGGCGCATAAACAAGGGCCACTTTACCTCGCTGATGTCTCGTGATTTTACAGCATACTTGTTTGTACAGTGTGGTTCAAACTTACTGACGGCTGTGAAACTGGTATTGGAGTACAGCTCACTTCACAGCTGCCATTCAGATTGAATCATACTCTAAAGATGAGCAGTGAATGTTTAGCTGATCCTAACACATTTCAGACACTTTTCACCTGGTAGAAAATTCATTAGGTATTATAATATATGAAAGATCGCCTTACAATGGGCTAGTTAATGTTGGACTTCAAAAGACGTCGCGATTTAATGTTTGTTTTGTAATTTATAAAATAATTGATTTATAATGCCGTCAGTGGAAAAATAATTAAAACTAGCGCTTGTGTTTTATACACTTCGCCTTAAAAGCGATAAAATGATTTAATTTGATAGCATAGGAAGGTGTGTGTTTGCATTGAGTAACAGAAGTGATATAAAAATTAAGACAAACGTAATGTAAATAAATCTTATTTGTAGAATAACACTTTACAGTACCTGGTTGAAAATGTGACACGTATAATATAAAAGAGGCTAGTACAACATTGAAAGGGCCATCTCTTTGGGACACGTGCAGCTGTCTTTTCTCTTCTTTTTTTGTTAAAGGCTATGTATGTGCCGAATTTTCCGCCAGGTACATACAATACAATTATTAGTAATATACGGTATTTTGTGATATTGATAAGTTTGTAAGCTACAACAGTTGCTTTGTTATAAAAGTTTTATTTTGTGATTAAAATGTGATTCTAAAATATTCATCATGCTTTTATATTTATTAATTTTAATTTACTTATTTGTAGGTAACTACTACACGTACGTACTATAACTGTTCTCTGTTACTACAATCAAAACGCTACGCTAATCTTTTCCATAATAAAATTAGATTTGTGACATTTCATACTTTCCCAAGCACCTTTATCCACGTGGTGTTCTGTAGCGCTTAAAATGATTTATTCTATTTGTTGCTTTATAAACCGATTATCATCATCAGACCGAAGACGTTGACTGCGGAACCCAAACAGAACCAGCCATTCTGACTACTTACTTTCATCGTTGAAATGGCAATGGGCAGCTGCCACATCGTTCGTAGAACTGACAACGTAAGAAACGTTCTCGAGTGGCGACCACGAACCGGAAGACGCAGAGTAAGCCGGCCCGCCACACTAACCGACGATCTGGTGAAATCCGCGGGGAGCCGATGGATGCAGGATGCGAGCAGCCGCTCTAAGTAGCGCTCCCTGGGGATGTCTATGTTCACCAGTGGACGTCTTCAGGCCGTTGAAGATGACTCATCGTGTGGTCTAAAGCCGCTTTCCCAGATTAGCGTGCTCGACGCAGATTCGGCTACCTATACAGGATGTAATTTAATTCATTAGCATAAATTGAGCCCATGATAGTAGATCATTTATAGATGATTATTAAAGAGTAAAGAGTGTAAATGAAAATATTTTTATTGAAAATTATGAAGATTGCCGCGGCGCCTAACGCAGTTGGCACGGATGATTTTGATACATCTAAACGTTTTTATACCTTGTATGTACTAATTAAAAACAGTACTTCATTATTTTAATTAAATTTTGTATTTGATTAAGTAAGTTATTCCATTTTTTTAAATAATTTTTTTTATCAATTGAATGTGTTAGAATTAAAAAATTTTGGTCCACACGTGACCGGTATCTGGAGTAGGTACCTAGTTTCAAAGGATGCTAATGAATTCAATTTTTGAATTCTAACATATTGGTTTGGTAATAATAATAACTTCAAAAAATGGAATAACTTACTTTATCAAATGCTACAATACAAAATTTAATTAAAATAATGACATACTGTTTTTATATAGTACAGACAAGGTATAAAAACGTTTAAATGTATCAAAATCATCCATGCCAACCGCGTTAGGCGCCGCGGCAATCTTCATAATTTTCAATAAAAATATTTTCATTTACACTCTTTACTCTTTAATAATCATCTATAAATGATCTACTATCATGGGCTCAATTTATGCTAATGAATTAAATTACACCCTGTATAAGTACTTTAAAAAACATAAAATTAACAGCAAGTTCTGCGTATTGGCCTAAAAAATAAAGAGGCATATATAATAGACTTCAGCGATACCACAGATTAATATAGTAGTACCTACTAGCGATACTAAAGCTTCCGTAGCATGTAGAGAAATATAAATGCACAAAATAAATAGGTAGTACGTTTCGTGCTGTTTGTTGGATGCAGGAGGCGAGCAGCCGCTCAAATTGGCGCTCTCTGGGGGAGGCCTATGTTAAGCAGTGGACATCTACGGGCTGATGATGATGATTTAGTGACATTGGATGCAACATCAGTCTCATCCACGCCGTAATTATACTTGTATTAGTTTACTCCATTATTAAACATTAATAAGGTAGATACAGAAATAAAACACCATTTTACTTTATTGAATCATTTATACAATAACTGATTCACAACTTATTGGTACGAGGAAATCATTCTTCACAGCACAGCGTAGCACTGTTTCAACTCAAGTATAAAATTTGGAAAAGCTCTGACATATCATGGAATTATAGAAAGGGGCGATAAGCGATTTCTTTGGGCAGATACATAGTTTGGACTTTAGATTATAAACATTTTTTGCTATAGATCCTTAACGACTACGACCTTTCTGTTATGCTCAGGTTAGTATTCGAAAATCGGTGACACCATGTTAGCCTTCGCAAACTTTAAAGGTTTGTACTGAACTGCGGTCTTCATCCTTTCAAGCTAGCTATTTTGTTGGTAAGACTTTTCCTGTACACGCTTTTTGGTTTCCATTATGCGGTAGACCTTTCAAAAGTAAATTTATCACCTATCGTATAAGGTCGTGCCTAAACACACAGGCCCTCTGGAACGTGCCCACAATGAAGTCAAGAGTCAAGTAGGACTAGTGCATGATTTTAGGTATTCTATTTGACATAGCACACACACGCACACGGTCCAGCATGTCGACATATTTAATGATAGCCTATCGGCGATTATCTGTGAGTTTAGGTTATTTTATACTCATAATATAAGATAGGGAGCGTTTTGGTGTTAAACTGTAAGCTAACTATCGTTTTATAAATAAATAAATAAATAAATAATAGCTTCGCCACGCTAGGCGCTAAGTAGAGACCCGACCCGTACTTAGGTACGTCCAATATTGGCTATCAAGAAACATTTTATAAGATAAGTACTTGAATATTGCGTTATTCTATGTTTTAACAGAAAACGGAACAAGAATAATTTTATTAAGTAGTTACGTCTTTTGTTTCTAAAATTAAACAGGCTGCTGCCGGCTGTGGTTCCGCAGTGTTAAATAAATTTATCATTATAATATCCTATGTCCTTCTCAATGTTCATAATAACTATAAGGCCAAAAGCATAGAGAGGCAGACTTTCCTTTAGAATTTATAAATTAGTATGGAGAGCTAAATTTATTTACCTTGTATTTGCGGACATAAGTTAATGGAATTATTTACATGGTATATTAAATTCAACATATGCTCTAACTACATCAGGAAACGTGCCAAAAATACCTTGTTTGCCTTCCCTTCGCCTTAAGTGCTTAATTTTTTTTAGCTTGTAGGTAGAAAGTCGTAGAATAATTCTATGTACCAAGTGCTTATTTTCTTTTGGTGACCTAAACTTGAATGTAAGCATTTGTTCTACAAAAGGCATGCGAACGCATGCACAAATGTACAAGTGAAAATGCAGTTTTTCCATTTTAGATAGCACTTGATTCAAACTAAGTACCTACTCATAGCTACCTTAATAAGAATGCCGGTACTCGTTCTACAATGAACATGCAAGCGCGCGCAACATTGTACAAGTGAGAGTGTATCACATTCTTTTTAAGCGTTTTAACATGGTGTTATAGATATTGGTATTGTCTGGCTAGTTATATTTAAACAAGTTTTTCTTGAATTTCACTATGCGGTAGAGTGATTTTTTTAATAAAATAAGTGTGGGGTTTTAAATTAATCGATGTACTTTTGTATTACTTTTGTACTTTGTACTAGTCCATTGCCAATATGTTGTGTTTGGGGTACAATACAGAACACAGGTCGGTATCAATACCTATGTGTAACTGCGTATACCTGCCTACCTACGCATTTATACCTTAGTTTATAAATGGTATTTATAGAAGGGTGATAGATAAACCATGTAAGTATTTAGAATCCAAAGTCCAAACTAAATCAACCAGAATTTTTGTTAAAAGGCTTTTCCTACAGTATATTTTTGAAATGAGATTTATTAATCTTAATTCCATATTATCTCATTCCTGTCAGCGTCGACAGAGCGAGACAAAACATAGCTATTTTGAACGATATTTTGTTTACAAAATTGCCAATATTCGACTCTGCAGTGAAGCGCATTTAGTTATTACGGCTTATTTTTAAAAATATTTCAGCCATTTTTGTCTCCTTCGCTTGCATGACGCGGTTATCGACCACATTATTAAATTTTTTCAAAAATAATATCGCCGGCCGAGCCTCGACATTTATTTACACTAAGCGGCAAAATATGGCCGACGTACAAAATGAAATAAAGTGTCCTATATTATACAGTGTTTCAAAATTGTAAAACGCCCAGTGTCGAGATTCGTATTGTTTCACTATCCAACTGGATTCAAGTGTCGAATGTCTAAATCAGCCAACTTTAAATCCTCGTTTATTCATAAGAAAATGTGCACCATATAGTATCGTTATTAACCTATATTTATCTAACGTTTGATTTTGACATTCGTTTAGTCAAACTGTGTACTATGATCCAGTTTTACATCGTATTTCACGTTCTGTTAGATGGTTCAGTCATGCCTTTTCTGCCGCTGTCAATAAATCACGTAGCGAAGATAATTTAATTAACTCTAAAATCATTAAATTAAAAATCACATGTTAGGGAAAGATTGAAATTTTGAAAACAATATGGGTAGGCAGTTGGTTACATATTATGTACCCCTAAATAATTAACTTAGTATTAGGCGTGTAATGGTAAAAATTACAATTCATTTCTACTACCCTTAGGTATTCACTGCTTTGGTGTTACACGTAATCAAATGCGTTTAAGTGGCTCTAACGATTAATTTAATTGTGCTCTTTACTAGCGACCTCTTATGTAATTTCGTTGTAAATTAGTCGTGAGTCATCCAGTATATTCTATCTAAAAGTCATCATCAAACGTATTGACAACAGCAGAATACGACCAATTATCCGAAACCAACAAATCTCGAGCACAGTATACGCTACATTAAAATCAAACTATAATTTTTTCGATAGTTAAAAACTAATAAATTTTACTTATGCGGAACTACGAATTGTTCAATATACACAAGGTACATTTAAATTATTGATTGCCGTTCGTTTTAATGAATTCCGATTTTTAATGACTGAATTGTTTAATTAGATAAAAAAACTTGTAATTATATTATTTGATTGGTCAGTGTAAATAATATCACCGTCTTCAAATCTTCAATTTGGCACCTGTAGCCTTACAACCTTACGTAATATTCATTGACTCCACGATGCGTGGTTTTAAGTATAATATAAACACCGTCTATCCATCGTTATAATTAATACAACTAGGTAGAGGCATCCGTTCCGTACTGAAAATCTAAAGGGAATTTAGACACTATTTTTTTGGTTTTACCTTTCCAAAATATCACCACGTTTTATAGGTAACTTTAAATAAGTGGGATCAAACGCGAGACTTTATAAGAAAATCATTGCGACATATTTACGTTCGGCGAAAGAATTCAAATTAGCAGAAATGACGGGTGTATGTACACCCGTCATTCTCATATTATAAAGTGCAAATCTTATTATTTAAATTGATGTTGAACCGACGTCGATGATTTTATTTCACGCAATAGTGGAACTTCAACCATGAAATCCACGAGCGATGAGACCGGTTTAATAAAAAAATAAACAAAATCGAAATAGGTATACCTTATTTAAGTTTTAATTATAATATCGGTTGGCCAATTCCATGAACCTATTTAACGTTAACACACTATAGGAGCTAGAAAATGGCTCTTACACCATAATAAGTACCTATTTATTTAATAATACTGGATGGATATTAAATACAATAAATTATCGCGAAAATTCAGAATATTTCATAAGATCTCATCATTTTTTTTGTAAGTATACTAGTCGAAAAGCTCTTAACATTAATAAATCCTTAAAGATATTGTTAGAGGATAATGTAATTATGTACCTAGTGTTCACTTCGTTAACTTACATTAGGTGATTGAGTAAAATACAAGAAGTATTAAAAATTTTCAAATTTAAATCATATTTAAGCTCATAGCTAGCATCAGTTTGTAAATGTTTCCAATTAAAGTAATAAGTAATAAAAAAATCTCACAACGCGTTCAAAGCTAGCAGTCAGCTGGACTCGTCTCATATAATAAGTAATATATTTACGATTATGGTATTATAATACAATAAAAATTATATAAACAATAGAAATGTAGGTAAACGTTTTACCGAAGCTTAGTATTTATAATGTTATTAAATGGTTATTAATTAAAAACGTGAATATATTTGACAATTGAACACTGTTCGATCTGGACGGAGAGGGGCATGTGAACAATGGAAATTGGAAACTATAACTGACAAAAAGTAGATATATTCACTGACTTCTATTATACTAGCAAGTGGATTTCATTTCATATTATATACTTAGACCAATATTGACTGAAGCCATCTGATTTTCGCCATTTTGGCGCTGATTGCTAAGAGTGGCATCGCGAGAGTCCTTGAACTCATTCAACCAACCAATAACAGAATCACACTTTCAAAGCAACCAATCAACGCGACGGATTTTCAAATTATAGTTCACCGGACACTCGGAGTAGCGCTTCAAATTGGTACAAGAAATTCTCAATTTTTATACGATATTGTCTATCCAGCGTACTTGTATGATAAAGATCAGTGGGTATATAAGATACTCGTTAATCTGCTCTCGAGACAGTAGACCTATATACTTCATTGTCCTTACCTTGATCTTGATTGATCTTTTCGATGTGACTCATCGGAACGAGGCATATTAGTCTTGACTATGAATATGAGCCTTAGAATTCTCACATCTCGTGCTAGTTTTAATCAGTAGTATTCCAAAATGCATGTAGAGGTAAATTTAATTGTAGTTATTAATACATGCTCTATTAAACTGCAGTTACTTTTTGACAGATGTTGTATCTTTACTGTTTATTAGAATCGTTTGGAATAGAATTTATTCTTGTATCTCCACTACGTTTACATTTTGACAGAGTGGTGGGAATGAACATTACTTTTTAGTCTTCTACAGAATGGGCCATGATATTGGTATCTCAATAAAAAGTAACTGCGTTAGATGCAGCAGGCGTGTTTATTGTTGATAACTGATACTTTTGTGTTGCAAACTGCGTCTGTTACGAATGATAGTGTAGTTTGATAATGGTCTTTTAGATCAATCAAATGCAGAAAAAAGTATCGTAAACACTAAAAGAATTCTCGCCTAAAAATTTAGACATCTTTTGATACCCTTAACTTTATATTCTTTAGTCCTTCTTATCAATACACAAATTGACAGTTATCAATAACCAACACAAAAAATAATTATATAAAAATATTTAATTGATTCTGTAGCAATGTAACTAGGGGTGCTCACTCGAGCGTAGTCTTTACGGAACAAGCGCTGTTACTGTACAGTTTTGTACATAGCTATCAAGTAAAACTGGCACGTGTTGCATAAACCACGCACAAGCCTATACGCAGGTCTCATCGATCGTGTCGGAATTCATAGAAACGAACTGGCCGCGCACTCTTCAGCCAAAACGATCCAAGCAAAATATATTCAGTATATCTAAAAAAATTTAGATATACTTCACACTGCTAAAATGTTTGCAGATATCACCTAACTATAAATCTTAAAACAAATCGAATTTAATTTACAGATATTTTTTTTACCGAAGTTGTTTTTCTCTAAAGACTATATTTTATATAGTCTGTCGGACATTTTCAGACTTCTTAATAAATTTATTTTTCATTATCCATTCGTCCCTACCTACAAGGTCGATATTAGGTACTCGAGTAAATAGAAAATCATGATTTCCTCAGTGAAATCTGTGGGTATTTTCTATAACACGTTTTAAATTGTACGAAGTGTTTTGAAATGAAACCTCTCTGTTGCACCGGGCCCGTGTTATTTCCGCCTCTGTGGGTACATTTACACTACGTACACATATAACTAATAATACTGAGCGAAAATTATAATACGCGTGAAGCGTAACTACAATTTTGGCCATGACGAGTAATTCACAAGTAGCTTGGTGTCAGGAGCGGCGCCCGCGTCGCCGACAGGGGCACTGGGCACTCGCTGGTCATCGCTTGTTATATCGGCTCACTTGTACCCAACTAAATATTTGTAAACCTTTTTGATTTGTGTCACACTTTGAGAACTCCGATCTATTTCACAGGAATGTCTTTACCCATATCACAAGAACAGTAAAATGTTGCCCATAGTTCACTAATACCAACCGATTGGCACATGTTTCTATAGAAAGGTCATGCAAAGTGTTGGCCAACTTTGTCAATATCACAGCAAGACATTGAAAACTTATGAATGGCCCTGTCAAATAGTTAATCTTAGTTGCAATGGATATGTAGAATATCACTTGAGTGAGAAATTATTGTTTGGGGCTGGGTGTGTAAAGTACCCAACTTTTAATTAAAATTGATAGTCATTATCTGTATCTCTATTCGAGTACCTTATCGATGGTAGTTCAGCCACAGTAATTTACTATTTTGCCTTCAAGAAGGAAGCAGGGCCTTTTATTTACAAATCCTTGCGAACACATTGCGGTGTTGTCGGTAAGTCCGTGCAAAATCGAAAAAGTTCACAATTATTCACTTAAACACACACATCGAAGGTTAAGACTATAGAGAGACACAGTGTACACAAATATTTAAAACGTCAAACAATCTAAATCAACGCAACACATCACTCAGATTAAAAATACGTAACAAAGGAGGGCTTACTTACTCCACAATTATTATTATTATCAACACCGATATGAACCAACTCTAGAGTTGGCAACAACGTAACAACGATACACCAGTTTTTTTTTTAATTTTTATGGCACCACACAGGCTTCAGTGTCCAGCGTCTCCTCCGGTTTTGGAACCGAACTCGTAATGATGTGTCGTAGAATCGAAATCTTCAATATACTTAATGCAATCTTTAATCACTGTTTTATTACGTTATCTTTTTCGTCTTTTTGCACGTTCGCTTTGACAACGACGACACATCATACGACTCTACTATGCAGGTGGTATTCTGATCGGGCGGTTGTTAACATTCCTCCGGCCTGGTACTGCATTGCATTTGCATTGTAATACGTAGGTACACAATTTTAAATTACTAGGTATTTAATGGGGTGGTTCTTGAAATTATTTAACGGTGAGCGATCTATTCCTAATACAACGAAAATACAAAACTATGTTGCTTTTTGTTACAGTGTGTGACTTCGATCCCTTCCACTGGGTCGTGTGAGCTAGCCTCGCAGCGATTTCACTTAGCTGTGTGTTAACATCGGCCACATTTATGCTCATGTACTCACTTTCTTCCGTTCAACCCCCAAGGACCCAGTCAAGTAGTAGCTTTTAGTAGTTCAGGTTCGATATTACATCGCCATCGAGGGCGGATATTTAAGTTCAGGCTCCTAATATCATCGCCGCTGTCTAGGCCGATCTTGCGGCCGTTTAGCTCTTAGGGAACCCAGTCTGTGATGACATTATGCCATATTCGTGCTGTGGCTCGACGTCTTACCACCGTCTAGACCAACTCGCGACCGTTCAACCTCTAGAGGACCCAGTCTGTGGTGACTTTCGACCATAATCATGCTGTGGCTCGATGTCTCACCGTCGTCTAGGCAGAGTCGCGGTAGTTTAACCCTTGAAGGACCCAGTCTATGGTGACTCGACCATATTCATTCATGCTGTGGCTCGATGTCTCACCGCCGTCTAGGCCGACTCGCGGTCGTTTAACCCCTGAAGGACCCAGTCTGTGGTGATTTTCGACCATATTCATGCTGTGGCTTGATGGCTCACCGCCGTCTAGGCCGGCTCGCGACCGTTCAACCTCTAGAGGACCCAGTCTGTGGTGACTTTCGACCATATTCGTGCTGTGGCTCGATGGCTCACCGCCGTCTAGGCCGGCTCACGGTCGTTAAACCCCTGGAGGACCCAGTCTGTGGTGACTTTCGACCATATTCATTCATGCTGTGGCTCGATGTCTCACCGCCGTCTAGGCCGGCTCGCGGTCGTTTAACCCCTGAAGGACCCAGTCTGTGGTGACTTTCGACCATATTCATTCATGCTGTGGCTCGATGTCTCACCACCGTCTAGGCAGACTTGCGGTCGTTTAACCCATGAAGGACCCAGTCTGTGGTGACTTTCGACCATATTCATTCATGCTGTGGCTCGATGTCTCACCGCCATCTAGGCAGACTTGCGGTCGTTTAACCCCTGAAGGACCCAGTCTGTGGTGACTTTCGACCATATTCATTCATGCTGTGGCTCGATGGCTCACCGCCGTCTAGGCCGGCTCGCGGTCGTTTAACCCCTGGAGGACCCAGTCTGTGGTGGACTTTCGACCATATTCATTCATGCTGTGGCTCGATGGCTCACCGCCATCTAGGCCGGCTCGCGGTCGTTAAACCCCTGGAGGACCCAGTCTGTGGTGATTTTCGACCATATTCATTCATGCTGTGGCTCGATGTCTCACCGCCATCTAGGCAGACTTGCGGTCGTTTAACCCCTGAAGGACCCAGTCTGTGGTGACTTTCGACCATATTCATTCATGCTGTGGCTCGATGGCTCACCGCCGTCTAGGCCGGCTCGCGGTCGTTTAACCCTTGGAGGACCCAGTCTGTGGTGACTTTCGACCATATTCATTCATGCTGTGGCTCGATGTCTCACCACCGTCTAGGCAGACTTGCGGTCGTTTAACCCCTGAAGGACCCAGTCTGTGGTGACTTTCGACCATATTCATTCATGCTGTGGCTCGATGTCTCACCGCCGTCTAGGCCGGCTCGCGGTCGTTTAACCCCTGGAGGACCCAGTCTGTGGTGGACTTTCGACCATATTCATTCATGCTGTGGCTCGATGGCTCACCGCCATCTAGGCCGGCTCGCGGTCGTTTAACCCTTGGAGGACCCAGTCTGTGGTGACTTTCGACCATATTCATTCATGCTGTGGCTCGATGTCTCACCACCGTCTAGGCAGACTTGCGGTCGTTTAACCCCTGAAGGACCCAGTCTGTGGTGACTTTCGACCATATTCATTCATGCTGTGGCTCGATGGCTCACCGCCGTCTAGGCCGGCTCGCGGTCGTTTAACCCTTAAAGGACCCAGTCTGTGGTGACTTTCGACCATATTCATTCATGCTGTGGCTCGATGTCTCACCGCCATCTAGGCAGACTTGCGGTCGTTTAACCCCTGAAGGACCCAGTCTGTGGTGACATTCGACCGTATTCGCGCTGAAACTCTACGTTTCACCGCTGTCTAAACCGGCTCGCAACAGTGTATTCGGTGGAAGTCTTTCCTCCCGTGAGTAATAATCGCATTAACTTAATTATGACAGTTAAAATATTTGTACATAAAATAATTGTTAATAATTGTTGTTGTGCTTGCGATAAAATAATCAAACCACCATTGAATAATTTTAAAACCACCCTAATATCTATGTAGACACCGACTACAAACAGGACCCGAGTGCTATTTAATTCATTAAACATCTATTTTAAACTTAAGTGCAACATTTGATTATACAGACATAGAATAACATCGAGATGACACATTATACAGCGCGCCACAACAGCCTCGGCTTACGAAACTAATACATGTAGCGCGGGACCCCATAGATCTCGCAACTACAAATAATATAACTATATGATAGTCTAATAGTTGAGCGAACAAATCTTACACGTAACCTAATAATTGTAAACCATTCACAACTCCTCGTCAAAACGAAACTGCGATAGGTAATTCATAATTCTTTTCCGCATTTCATTCCCGCTCAACGAACGAAAACACAAGACTATCATAAATGCCAAATAATTCGAAGTACTAATTGACAGAGTTATTGATATCAACATTTAAATCATTAATTATGATTACCATTTACGTATTTCGCTATTTTTATAATGTAACATACATGTTTATAGAATTATATTTAAGACGCGAAGTCGCGGTTTGTCCTTCACTAAAATTGTAGTAGAATCCGTAATTAGTCCCAGTCCGGTAACCATGCACAGTAAGAAATTATGGAATATTCTTGCGCAATCTTAGTCATATTTTAGTGTAATTTCTCATTATCCTTTATTTCAATTGTCATAATCCGTATGTCCTGTCCTTGTGTCATATCCTTTAGATGCTAATCTGAATTATTATAATCGCGTTTAGTGACTCGTACTGATGGAATGTAATCGATGAAATAGAGGCGTACAGCTCCAAGTGCCATTTTATTATCGCATGATTAGTGTTATTTCAATTATTAACACACTACAATTGAACAAATTGACAATCAATATAGTGCCATTATTGATCTTTCTTTCGACAAAGCTGTACACCTCACGGCTAATCCATTTATCTTTGGAACCGAGCTTTGATGATCGCATCCAACATAAACTCTACGCCCAGTATAAGGGCTGCACTTAACTCTACAACAAGTAAACCTAGTTTATCACTAACTACAAATATATTTTGTGGCGTAAATATTATGTCTTTTCAATCTAGATGTTAAACGCTATGAGATGTTATTAATGATATGATGAAATTATTACGAATGTAATCTATTACCTAGTAACAATGGTTATTTCAACCCAAGTCTATATTATACAATAGCCATGGACAGACGTGACCCAGATAGGAAAATGATAAATGTTATATTAATAGAATGCAATAAATAATACAAGCGTATTGGTGTAATTGACAGGTCAATGAAGTAGGTAGGAAGTTCGTCGACTGAAAAATTAACTAGTAAGTAAATAAAAGATGAAAATAAAAATTAAAGTTGGTCATTAAATACAAGTAAAAAGCAAAGCGGCAAACTTTTCGCGGGCATCTCAATATTACTTAACTTATGTGAAGGTGCAAGTTCATAGCCCAGTTCCACAGCAGCAGCAGCAGGTGACGCGTCGCCGCGACTCCACTGATTTCATGTATTACTATGAAATACCTTCTGTCCTTCACGTCAACTGAAGGTATTTCATAGAGAACAAAGAAACTAGCAGAGTCGCAGCAGTACGTCGCGTCGCTTGCTGCACGTGGGGTCAGCTACGCACTCCACCTTTACGGTTTAGGCAGTTGTATCGACAACAACCGTCGCAAATGGCAAGCCTGTCGCATGGCTAACAACCTATAAATAAACATTCAATATATTCACGTCTAATCTGGATATGTTTATAATGTAATAAGTATTATAAGCTACTAATTATAATCGTATGCCCGCAATAGCTAGAAAATATCCTTTGCAAATGGTGCCTTCGTTCACGTCGCGGGCAGACCCACCGCGCGTGCGCACGCGGCCGACGGTACCCACCCGCGCTTTCACAACCTCTCTGTATTAAATTTAAGATTACAAACACTGAATAAACACCGATTATTATGAGAACAACGATATCCATATTGAATCTGAACACTGAATTCGATTAAAC
Source organism: Ennomos erosarius (assembly GCA_963580505.1). Classification (NCBI taxonomy): domain Eukaryota; kingdom Metazoa; phylum Arthropoda; class Insecta; order Lepidoptera; family Geometridae; genus Ennomos; species Ennomos erosarius. Next base: position 3,382,286 of record OY756977.1, read on the forward strand.
GACCTACCGCTACGACATTTAGAATCTTGTCAGTAAAGATAGATAAATAGCCGAGACTGTTGCACGCCATTAATATCTTGCAGTAACATCATTTATTTGAATATAACACATAACATAAAACTATCTTCTTCTGTCTTTGATGCAAGTAAATCGAACTGCACTTCGGTCCTCCTGAAGGAATGAGTCCCGAGGGAAACCTATACCGAGCTCAGAGTACACCCGAAGTGGTGTGATGATGTGAGGGACTGTCGCACGTATGCGGCACTGTAGCACTGCACTGTCCTGTCCACCGTCACTGCACGCACGCGGCCTGAGGCTCGCGGGCTCGCGGGCCGCCCCCACCGCAACCGTCTCTAATATTACACGTGTTGAAAATGTAGAAAGTGTATCAAGCAGTATTCAAGCTGGTTCCATATTTACAATAGGAGCGAGGGCCGCGCTCACATACAAGCTTATAGTTAAAAGATTTTTTTTGTATTTTTTGGTTTTTTAGTACGCTGAAACATGTTCTATTTAAGTTACATATTTTAGTCAAACTCGATCAGTTCTATTGAGTCGGGGGTGGGTGAATTGCGTGGTCTAGCGGCGTGCCGCGATGCGAATGGGTGGGTCGACGACGAGGGCGCGTCGTGGGGTCGCGCTCGCCACACTGGGTGAGCGCCGTCGCGCCGGCTCGCCGACTCTGGAATTGACAACACAACTCTTTTATACACAACTTCAAACTATACTTGCAGAACAAGGAATTTATTTGTAGAACAGGTTTCGTCGTTTTGTGTAGGTATTGTGGGTCACCCGTACGTGTTATACGTAGGTATATGACTCCCCCATAGTGTTTCAGGTTGTGATTAACATCATTATTCAATTCAATTCATTTATAGCAACAGTATGGTTGTAGAGCAAATTCCTAGTAGGTTGGTAGGCTGGCTCACCATGTCGCACGTGATTCCCAATGCAATGACCAAACAAATATAATCTGGGTCTTATTAAGTCTCACGAGTCTGCGTGCTACACCTTCGGCTACATCGTCGCTTTCCATCAGGTGAGATGTAGTCAAACGCAGCCTTATTCTACATAAAAAAAATTAGTTGTAAGTAATTGGGACTTTGAGACTCGGGAGAGGTCGGAAGGAGTGGGTGTCAGGACAACTAGAAGGAGAAGGGGAATGGATGAGCAAAGGAAGTACACTTTTAGTAGGCTTATAGGTGATGGATTTAGATGATTGACGGTTTGGCACACCCTTGTGTTTCTCCGCCGTCCAAGATTATGGCATAAAATTAATCAACTCGCGCCGGGGCAGGTCAACTAGTTAGAAATAAAGTAACAACTTTTAAGAGGCAATAATTAAGGGTTTCGGTTTTCTGAGCCGGGAATAGTACAAGAGTAAGATAATTATGTAGCCCTTTCAATTCAATATTTCATTGCTGATGACGGGAATGTCTTTATAAACAAACTTGGTATTAAAAGTATCGGCTATGTACAAATAAAGATACCTACGTGACGACATTACCTACTCATATATTGAGTCCTAGCACATTTGCAACTACGAAGAACTATTACGTATTCTGCGCCATCCATAACAACATAATTATTATGTGCAGGACAATTTTTCCACCGTGTGAGTTGCGGTTGTGTCATAGCCACAGGTGGTCGGACTACTTGCTTTAAATACCTGTCATTACCTGAAGTAAAAAGTTTATATTTATGTGTCAAAGTTTTTAATTACAGATTTAAGAATCGGTGTAGAATCTGTACCTATACTAGACCAATGTTAAAGGAAAATATCGCTACATGATAATATATCAAGTATTTATCATCATCATTACTATCGTCCACTGCTGTCCGCATGGTTCTTTCGAAATAGCCCGTCAAAGTCATAATCCTTTATCTAAGCCAGATAGATCCATGAGTTTTTTTTTTTCAAATTTAGCTATGGCCAACAGCGAAGATTATTTGTTGAACACGGCTGTCAGACGATGTAAGCTTTGCACATGGGTGCAGCTTTGCACGTTCTAATTCAGATAAATCCACATCCATTAGATCAAAACTATAGATCCACACTGAGTTTTTTTCAATGATAGTTTCATTAAACCAGAGAAAAGTAAATCGAAACTAAAATTGAAAAAAAAATCAAAAGAAAATATTAAGGACTTACTTATTATCACTTTTTCTTCAATATCTCAAAAAAGGGTAGAGTGGATTTATCCGATTTGATACAATTGAATCCTGCATAACTCCTGCGGCTGCCGGAATAGAACAATAGAGATGACAAAAGCCTGAATAGTCGAAACACGAAGTAAAAACGAATGTAATGAAGCTCTTCAAATCGATGTTGCAAGTGGTAGGGGCGCGACGTCACGGGCGGGGCATCGCTGCGGGTATATCGATCCCCGAAACTTGGGAGCCACCTACTCCAAAAACTTAGTTACGTCGTGTGACAAATAAGCGTAAATCTTGAAGCGAATTAATGTACTATGGACGAAAAAAGTCGGGCTTTTGTGCCGCGGTACATCTTAACAGGTGCGAAATCCAATGACTAACAATTACTTAATTTTTGTCGTAACTGTCAATTAAACTGCACCAAACGCGCAGTATCTTTAAATGCTTCATCCCCGTTACGAACTATCTCCTAGTTATCAATGAATTTAAACTTATAAAACAGTTTACTCTAATGCTACCGCTTATAATAAGTATACCGTTGCTGATGTGATTATGAAACGACCATAGTGTTCAACTTATGAAACTTCCATCGGAAGCCGATTCATCGTAAGGTCGCAAAGTTACTTGCAACTTGCGAGGTTCCGTCGCTATCTTATTGGGGAAGCCGGGTTAAACGGAAAATCGTTATTTGGCCAACAAAGCGTTGACAATACCCTATCTGAAAGTTTCCGAAACACGTAGCTCCGCAGTCGGCTGACTTCAGTAATGAAAGAGCGACTGTTGAATTCTGATTAATAATTTTAGGTGTTAGGTAACTTTCACTTAATGAAATGTAGGCAATTAATTGTCTCATAAGTAGAATTTCGGTTCGTGGCTCGGTTTGCGGCTTTAACGGAGCTTTTTGCTCCGATTAACTTTGTTTGGAGTAAGTATAATTTAATTATTTTTTCGGTTCATTTAGTTAAGACTGGTTTATAACGATTGCGTAGACCCCACACATTAGAGAAAAAAATCGACTAGACCCCACCTAGACTAACTGACATTCGCATTTTAAGTGAAAAATAGGTAGAATAGGCACGTCCTTTGTCTTGGTTCATAATTTATAATTTACAACCCATATACTTGATTTTTTCGGCGCTCTGTACAGCGTTGCCGCACCTCTATATTGTCAAGTCAACAGGACTCTATCTGTATATTACTTGTATACCTTAGTATTAAGTCCTATTATATTATCTAAGTCTTAGTAATACCTAAGTAAACATAGGTAGGTCCTTTGCTATGTGATATATAAACTACTCGTGAAATGTTCATCATAACAGAATGATGCGTTGAAATAACTAAAATCAATCAACTCACGGAGCACGCTATATCAACTCATAAAAATTCTAGTTTAATATTATTCTTCGAACCTTATTAATGAACTACATTTCTAACCTTGAAACAGAAATGTAAAACTGCAAAAGGAGCGAAGGCCGCACTGCAATAGAGTATTCAAATAAGCGAGAAATGCGATGAATAAGAAATGAACCTACTACACTGTACATCACACTAGATCCGTGTTCCAGTTACTACAATGCAGTTTTATCCATCCAAGGTATCAGCTGTAACAAAGATTTAAAAAACCCGTAATGTAATTTACCATCCCTTTATATATCCCCAGGGCTAACGGTAAGACTTTTATGCTAATCCGCACTTATACTGTAACTCTATTAGTACCTTACGCTGTGATTCGTTACCAACATTACAAACCATTGGTTTATTAATACAAAATAAATAAAAACTTAGACTAAGGGTGGGTTAAATTGTGTTGAACCGTAGACCTATGCTTTGCTTTCGGACAGATGGATTTGTGTAAAATTTTCACTAATAAATAATTATTTACACACTCACTAACGTAGCTGCATTGTAGATAACCAATACTAGGTAATCGATTTATTCACAAATGTCAGTTTACATCGGAACTGTAACTGCGGGAAGTAATTGATATGTCATTTCCTATCTTACAGCAAAGGATGTTGGGAAATAAACAAGGAAGGCAGTTTTCTTTGTTTACCTGTGACAAATTGCCAATGGTTTTAGGATTGCACAAGTAAAATTCGTCAATAACACACATTGCAACTCTGTTTAATGGGACGGCTGTAGCCTCGAAGTTAGTTTTCTTTTTAGTACCAATACGTGTACTGGTTGTTAGTTTTTACCTCTGGAATACCAGCACTTTGAGAAACTTGCTTGTTCGATATCGAGTCGCTGGGAGTTTAGGAGTCAAGTAGGTGACGAATCAATTAATTTATTCATTCTTGGCAGGGTCAACATGTGAAGTTAAGATAATTTATTTATCCATAATAACATCTTATATCTTAGGATTGGACAGGCCTGATAGCTCAGTTTGTAGTACCCAGAGTAACACTTTTTTTTCTAATCTGTGCCCATTGCCTAAACCCACCACCAACGCACCTCTTATAGGCGAAGACCAAGCCAGATGGCTATTATAATAAATATCAAAAATCTTCCATAAAGATCAAACTGGACGGGCCCGATAGCTCAGTTGGTAGTATCCTTGCCTTCTGAACTGAGGGCTGTGGGTTCGATTCCTACCCAGGACGAGCATTTGTGTGATGAACATAGGTCTCATTTCTAAATGTTTTATGATGTTGGTGTCAATTAAGAGTTTTTGTATTGTATTGTGTTTGTTCTGTGTCTGGGTGTCATATTGTATTTTATGTAAGTACTTACAGTGGTAGTCATATAATTAAGAACGCTTATTTTAAGGGAAGATTTTTTCAAACTAACAAGGTGTAATTAAATGCAGGTATTTTTTTATTTCTCTCAGTATTGTAAATCTTTTGCATATACTGAACAAGCTATGCTTAGTTTGGGGCCAGATGGCGCTGTGTGAAATGTCCACACATTTTTATGGTACATGGTAAGCCATGTGAGTAATGAAAGGTGTTTAGTGTGTGGTTCGATTGAATGGTGTAGAGTACTTTACAGACTTACCAAATAGTCAGACGTCAGTCTCAATAGCTTCTGCGCCGGCAGTGGCGGCGTGCAAGTTGTTGACGCGCACGGTGCAGATGCGCCGGCGCGGGCCCTCGCGGCGCGGCGCCGGCAGCGCGGCCGCGGCCTCGTTCTCCGCCGCCAGCTCGCGCGCCAGCCGCGCTGCGATGGCTGCTTGCCGCTTCTTCAGCTCACGCTGTTGAAGCTGCACAGACAAACCCATCCGTTGATCAATAGGCAGGTGCAGACTGAGCGAGCTTGCTAGGCGTTTTTGCTCGGTCTGTGTGGATGTGTGAATAACCAGCTAGCTACATGATACTGTAGTACAACCACGTAAGGTACTTACTTGATTAAGACGCAGCAAGTCTTGATGCTCAAGTGCGGCTATATCGTCATTGTTTCCAGCTTCAAGCTGCGTCTGCTTCTCCAGGAGAACCTTCTCCTCCTCCCGGAGGCGGGTCAAGTTGGCCTCCAGATTGGGGTCGGCCACCATGGCTGATTCTTCCAGCTCTGTCTGGTCGGAAAGAGAGTCCTCGCTCACCGAGGACTTCTTCTGAATAGGTCCTGAAACTGTTGCCAGGGCTCGTTAAACGATTCAATAATCAAAGTTAAAGGCTCAGGTTAACTACTGTTATCGTGCTACTTAGCAAACAAAAACAAAATGCAAGTGCGTCGGGAGTTAACTGAAGCCGCTTATTAAACAGTTGTTTTTCCGGTTAACTATCTTGAAATATTAAAGCGCTGTACGGCGAAGTGACGTACTCCGTACCTAGTTGATAGTAGAGCTGGTTTCTACTTAACGCGTCATCGCGTCTAGAGTTACCTCCCATATCGGTAAGTAATGGTTAAGATGGGTTAACTTTACGAAATTAGTGCGTTACGACCTAAATACCACATATTTTACTAACAACGTAAAAAATACATATTTTTAAATTAAGTAAATTGCTTTTTCTGTTCTTTGTTTCATATTTTGTTATTGAGTTATATTTTGATTAATAAGTCAACATTCGACTTATTTTCTACTAAAATCGTTCAGTTTGAAATCTTTTTCTACTGAGTAATTTGTAAAGGGAAAGTTTGAATCACGAGCGGGACTTAGACCCGCATCCATCCATCCCTCAAGTCGGGATAAGAAGAGCTTTGAAAAAATGAAGCTTCGCAAAGCGTATTTATTTTTGCTCTGTGTGAGTTAACATAATGTGACAAGTGGTCCTTTACAAATTAATCTGTAGATTACGCTGAGCTATAAAAATCATAAATATGTAATATTCTTCTCCCCAATTTGACCATTCCAATTTTAAAAGTAAACTAAGTTCTCGGGAATGCAAGTGACTCCCTTGCTTTATTTATTTATAAGAAAAACATGCCCTTTTGAAGATACTTGAGGTCATGATGTTTTTCTATGCTTACCAAAAAAATTATTGTTTTGGGATAAAAAATAAACGCATTTAAATCAGTGATGTGAGGCACAAGGACTAAAGAATATAGATAGTTTTATTTTTAGATAAGTACTTAATTTAGATTTAATTTAGTTTTTAGTAATTGTATTGTGTTGTCAAAAGAATTAATTATTAATATATTTACATTACAACCATATCTAGCCACATCTAGCTATAAAACACAGGAATAAGTTACAACACTATTTCTGTAAACTGAGAAAATAGAGGCCGGTAGTGATAGTGAACTAAAGTGACCGATTATAGCTCAATTAGCACGTTGAAATATCAATGGGCAGGCCATTTCGCTCGTAGAACTGACAGCCGATGGGGAAGAAAGGTTCTCGAGTGGCGACCACAAACCGGAAGACGCGGAATAGGCCGGACCCCCACTTAGGTAGACCGAAGAATGAAAACCACGGGAAGCCGATGGATGCAGGAGGCAAGCAAAGTGGCGCTATATGGGAGAGGCCTATGTTCAGCAGTGAGATCTTCAGGCTGTTCATGATGAGAAAATAGTATCTGATATGTTTTTTTATTTGATTCTTCCCTTAAACTGACAAACTATAGAAAATTAATTGTAACCATGAAGGTTATAGGTTATTAAGATTGATGCGGCGAAGTGAAGGCTGCACCGACAAACCGATATTAACTCCGACAGCCCTATAGATAAACCATCTACAGTAATGGCACAATCGATAACATCACTCAGATAACCACATCACTGCATGTACCATCAGTACTACATGGTCATAATAACTATATCTTCGAATGGAGCTATTCATATAATAGTGATCGAACTTCACTTTAGAAGTTCGTTTGATCATCTATTATTATTTTGTTTACAACTTTACATGTGTTTTGTTTTGTACGCTGCGTTGTGTGTAAAAGTCACAGACTTAAGGCCTATTCCTATAGGCGCGGTATTTCTCTACCGACGCGGTTGTATGTACCGCTTGGGTAGCGGAACCCGAGCGGAAATTTTCACCCGGGGCCTACACCATTACATCCCAATTTTGTTAACAGAATTACCCTCAACGGCACCGGGTGCCCGTACCGCGCATGACCACATAACTAAATGCGCCACATATGCATCAATCAGGCTGTCATCTAATCTACTGACCTATAAATGAGATTTGAAACGGAGATACTTTAAAGTGCTTTACAGTCTTTATACGCTAGTTTGAGATATTAATTAATTATTCTTTAATAGAAGACGACCAATATTAGAAAAGGTAAAAATTACGCGAAAGAGAAATTAGAAAGGGAGACAGTTATCGTCTAAAAGGTAAGTCAGTAGCAGTAGCGCTGTGGATCTGAATTGTAATTTATTGTATTGCAGTTAATTAAAGTCGCTATTAATTTGATCGATTTTGCGGAGTGTACCGTCTGTAAGTAATACCTATTCTTTGATACTAGTAACTACCGATTACTACACAATCAAAGCGAATTAAGACATTAACGCACCGCGTCACAGCCGTGACCGAATTCTTTCCGATAATTAAATTGTGTCAATAACTAAACTAGTTTATATTTAGTTTCCGATTGTGCTTTCGCTTGTTTGGCCTTCACGCAGTTGATGCTAATATCGGCTTACTGATAGCACGCTTTTACATAATTAATGATAGAAAAAGGGAAGTTTGCATACGATCTCGGTATTACCCCTTCATAGGACTTTCTCATTTTTTAGTTAATGATGGAGAAGCTGGACTTTTGACTGATGTTAAGCGTCAAAGTAGCCGATAAGTGTTGTGGCGCTACACAGAGCTCGAAATTAAAAAAGGAAGTACTTAAGTAAGTATTAATTCATATCATTTTAACCACCGATCCCACTAGCCGGAAGCGAGTCTGTAGACTGCCTAAGCCGGACGCAACGACCTTTTTTCATCTTATTTTGTCTTTAATGTTTTTCTTTTGAGTAGGTTTATTCATTAAATTAGTAGTTTAGACATCAAACAATTATATTAAAAGAAGCATGATGTTAGCATTATGGATACACAAAAATATTAAGTAAAATATAAAATAAAACTTACTTCAGAACAGATGTTAATGAATTAACGATGATTTGCTAAAACTTTATGAATTAAGCAACAAACACGATATGGCAGTAGGAAATCACTAATGCAAGATATTTACGCATCAACAAGTTTTAAATGATCATAAAGCAATTAGGTATTGCTTAGAAAATACCTGTCAAAATAACAGAAATAAAAACTAGGTAACTTCAAACCCCTAACAAGGTTCTTGGAGCTTGAATTCAGGCGAGCGTTGTGTTCTTTGAAAGCTCTCCAATGTGCCCGCTTGACGGCACGTGAATGGTACTCCATTTCACTAGATAAAACCTGCCAAAGCTAACGTTTCTTCGTGCGTTTTTTTTTAAAGAACATACTATTTTTTGACACAAATTACGCTCCAAAGTAATGATCCAAAATTTACGAGAACTCAATAATAACATGATTTCATGTATATCAAAATCCGACTGTAAAACTGAATCGTGTAAACAATAAAACATGCTTAATGCCATGATGTATCTAAAACAAAATGATTTGTGAGAAACATTAAACATAACGAAAAAGAAAATAAATAACATTTTTATTTCGCTTATTTTCATATCACTTATCGGCTAATTATTTACACGTAAGCACTCTAGTCCCTTACACATTAATATCACAATGATCGTCTCTGTCGATTATATTTGAACAAGTCCGTTCATAAACGAATAAACAACACTGTCATACATTCAGTGGTCACTGCCGACCTCGTCCTTGTCGTCATCTCTCCCACCTGAAATTACCGAAAACGAACATAAAGGAAATTAAATTAAAAAAGCATGCAGTGAAAAAGAAATAAAATTGTAAGCCGGATGCATAATAACGTAAAGTGATAATTGGGACAAATCACATTACCAAGTACCGGGTTCCGGTGTGTTACGACCGGGCTCGTGTCGTGGGTATGTAATTGCGTGAAATATTCCGCGTGTAAATTCAAAACATACTCGTCTCTGGTTGTACTTACTGAGATATGGCTCGCCCATAGTCCCGGGCAGGTACGGGCAGCTAGTGACGTGGTTGAAGTTCTGTGACTGCATCTCCTCCTGGTCAGTCTCGCGATGGTAGAAGTAGTTGAAGTTGGACACGATGACGGGAACCGGCAGAGCGATGGTGAGCACGCCGGCAATGGCGCACAGAGATCCCACGATCTTGCCCCACACTCCCACAGGCCTATGCAGTAATCGAACGTAAGATTTTGCATTGAAAATTACCAAATTCGCTAGGTATTTCGAAAAAACTCTACTTCGAAATACAGGCAAAACTGCCTGCTCATAGTAGGATATAATCACGTTCAGTGATACCATAAGTATTCTTCAAAATACCTTGCGAAACATAAGTAGGCACACTAAAATTAAAACATAAGGAAAAATAAATGAATGCAATGATGATGCACATGCTTCAAATTTGTATATACGTACCATATTCCAACCTAACAAACATTCTAATAGGTAATAGTACATTTTGAAAGTACCTGAAACTTATTTCAGAAGTATTTAAGCCTGGCAATTTCGCTTTGGCGTTTGTTACCTATGAGAATCAATTCCATTCATCATCTTTCATTCCAGCCAGCTTGTCGCAGCCGATCTACGACAGTTTTCTAAACTATCGCACAGCAGGTGGTAGCGCCAGCCTCATGTCCAAAACAAATTAAACGTTTCACCCTTCATGATGAGTATTGGCTAAAGATTACAAGTAGAAAATAATCTACGATAAACCTCGATTAGATATACAAGATACGTCAGATGACCCACCAAGTGATCGGCAAAGATGAGACATCTGTTAGCCAATTGCCTACTGATCATGAAGTGGTCCTTTATGCACGTACCAATATATTCGGGCAGTCATTTTCGTAGTTACAGTATCTTCAGCAAATTGTGTCTATAGAACAGTATCATTTGTGGAAGTATGTAAGACTACTATAAAATTAGTGTGTCTAATTTTTTTGTCTGATTCTGAAGTGGGTTTTTTTATGGTTTTACTTTACACTGCGTATTCGTACCTGCATATTGAACAACCAAGTAAGCTTCATTAACTGATTTAAATATTATGTAAGTAAATAGTAATTGTTATTAGAATATAGTTTATATTTACTGTGGACATGAATAAAACGTATACTTAATGAAAAAACATATGTAGACAAAGAGTAGGAATTTAAGGATCTATAGGTAAAAATAATCTGTAAAACAAACCTACACAGCCTTTGAACATCAAACTACTGTGAACGGTCAGACCCCCTATTGGGACAAGATCTCCATGCACTAACAAAGAAACGAACATAATAACAATCATAACAATGTCGAAAATGGTGTGAAGCTTATGATCAGAAGCCTTATTAAAACAAGCAATGAAACATTCTGAATAACAATTTTACATAGTAGCAGTAACGTGTAAAATTCACCATGATCTACTTCGGTCTCGATTCGGAAAAACAGATCATTCCAACTCAAGAGATAGACAGATGAAATTATAGTCGGAACGTCATGTAGGTAAGCAAAATAATGGGAACGCCCTCTAATGAAGAAGTTACTGTATGTGATGATGTCACGCGTGCGCTCAGTGGATGGCTAACCAGTGACCACCGTTGTCGAAGCTAACGTCAATCTGCACAACATCGAGACATTCACGAACACCGCAGTAGCGAAGCGACACAGTGAGCGAGGAGTAGACATCGATATGCCTCACTCGGCTTGTGAGAACGGACTCGCTCGCGACGCTTCCTAGCCTACAACAGTTCTTGAGGGCACACAACTAAAGCGGTGTCTATACGATTTTATGGGCGGTGTCACGCCGACGACGCGGGTACATAAATCTGGTCCTAACTATGACAATTATTTCCCGAACCTAAAATTTGGATAATTTTACAATATACCTAGCTTCCATGTAAAATTGAAAAATTCAGGAAGAAAATTGTGACTAAAGACATGATACAAAATATCAAGATCGCAAGAAATGTTACCTAACGTGCATAATAGTAGAATCGTAAAAGGTGAATAAAAAACGTGATCGGTTTAGTCCTAAGCGAACCGTCGAAAACATAATTTAAGCAAATGTATTTAGTTAAGTGATGGCGAAAAAAACTCCAAGTGTTAAAGAGCCGATGTAAGATCGTGGGATAAAAATGAAATGACCAATAGGCAAGATGAAATTTAGAGTGATGTTCGTCGATTCATACGTCATGTCTCCGTATCCTACGGTCGTCATTGTCACGACCGCCCACCAAAACGCATCGGGTATGGATTTGAAGAAGCTGTTCTCACTTCCGGCTTCGGCGAAGTACACCGCCGATGAAAACAGCACCACACCTTTAAGAACAAGGACACACCGACGGAGATGGGTAGAGTGCAAGATACAGTGAACGGGAGCGCGGCGAGCGAGCGGAGCCGAGAGCGCGGCGAGGGGGCGGGGCGGCGGCGGGGCGGGCGTCAGTGCCGCGGGATTACCTCATGTCGCCGTATCCGACGGTCGTCATAGTAATGACGGCCCACCAGAAGGCGTCGGGGATTGATGAAAAGTTGGTGTCGTTTCGGTCTTTGTCCGCAAAAAATACCGCGGAAGAGAAAACCACCACCCCTGTGAACACAAGATAGGTAAAATCCGGCGCTCGCGCGGCCCGCGGCTGCCTGCTCTCGGCGCTCGTCGCTGCTCCGGCGACAGCGCGGAACCAAGAGTAGTCAAAACATTCATCGCACTTTAAAAGTGTAGAGGAGTCTATAGCTTTGTTTTTAACAGTATAATGCAGGTTTTGCTCACAGCTGGCTGAGAATACCACCTGACAAATACTTGGTTTATAATAATTAGCAGTAATTAACGAGCCATCATTCGCATTGTATCCAACAGATGGCATTTTCTTTGAGTTACGGAACAGATACTGCGTTTGAGAATTAAAATAAATGACTTCTTGGACTTACCGATGAACAAGAAGAATATGAGAAGCCCAAGCTCACGCATTGAAGCCTTGAGCGTGCGTCCCAAAATCTGCAAGCCCTTGGAGTGACGAGACAGCTTGAAGATACGGAACACGCGGACCAGGCGGATGACACGCAAGATGGCCAGACTCATGGCCTGGTTGGTGGACTTGTCTTGCGGAGAGACGGGAGCGCGAGGCAGGTTCAGTGTGTCTTCCTCTTCGGCTACTACAGTCGCGAGCGTGATGAAGTACGGAATAATAGCGATGATATCTATTATGTTCATGACGTCTCTGAAGAAATTAAACTTGTTTGGACACGCTAAAAACCGCACTATCAACTCGAATGTGAACCAGATGATACACAGCGTCTCTATGAGGAAGAACGGATCCGTGATGTCAGGGACCTCGTCTTCTTCGATCTTGGTGCCGTTGGTGGTGGTGTTGAAGACCTTGTAGTGTTTGAACTCGGGAAGGGTCTCGAGGCAGAAGATGACAATGGACAGCAGAATCACGAAGACGGAGATGATGGCGACGACGCGGGCAGCCTGGGAGCTCTCGGGGTACTCGAACAGCAGCCAGATTTTGCGCTGACGTTCGTTGGAGGGAAGAGGCTTCTCCTCCTCCTTGATGAAACCCTCGTCCTCACTGCAACAAATACCGGGTGTTTAAAAAATATAAAACTGATTCTAAGTTCAATTGTATCTAAAACTAGCTGTCTTGTAAACACAATATGTTGATATTTTATGTGTTAAACGATGAGAAATTACCGGAACTTGTTGGTAGCCTGTTCCCCCAGCTCGTAGAATTTGATCTCTTCCGAGAATACGTCCAGTGGTACGTTGACGGGGCGACGTAGACGTCCCCCGCTCTGGTAATAGTAAAGTATGGCGTCGAATGACGGCCGGTTCCTGTCAAAGAAGTACTCGTTCCTGAAACAAAAGAGATGACATGAGGGTCTATAATTCCTTTCTTTCCATATAGGCAAGTGGGTCATCGCCCTAGTAGTGGTCTGAATATTTTAAGCAACCCGCGACGGTTTCTCGCGTAAGGCCTTAACGATAACTGCTAAGTACCTGTAAGATTGTGCTCCGTGTTACTAAAACTATACTGTAGGGGTCAACAATATACAAGAGCAACACTGCAGCGAACGCTGATATGCGAACGGCAAGACACCTAGCCTTTGAGCATTACATAATTAAAGCGCAATATATAGGTACTTTTATAGAAAAAATAATTATTAATGTAAACGGACACAACAACAGCTTTTTGCGCTGTCTTTAATAATATAACCTTGAGTACATGAGTTGGGAATTAAAAGAGGAAGTAAAAGAAAATATATATTCAGAACTGATTTGACACACTGCATCCGCGCACGTCAATACGTTGTCAGTAGATAAAATAGAAGCCATCAGCGTCATATTACTAAGAATATATTTTAACTGTATAACGCAATATTATTTTTAATATTTACATAACACTCAACTGTATGGCTTTATTTGCAATAACATAGAAATGTTTGTGCATAACTGTATGTTAGTACGTTTGTTACCTATAATAGACGTGGACCAAGCTGGAACTGCAGGAAATTCCAATGACCCTGCATTGAAAAATCTGTTTCTTTTTATACTACTACGAATATGAGAAACGTTCCAAAACGGGCAGTACCTATAAATTGCCGATTGCGTTCAAGGCAAATTCTTTTTCACTGAAACAAAATTGTACCATGGTTAATATAAAAGTAGCAAAAGTACACACCTTATTGGATCAAAGTATCGTATTCGTCTTGTTGGGTCTCCCAGAAGTGTTTCCGGGAATTGGTTAAGTGTTCGCAGTTGGGTTTCAAATTTCAGTCCGCTTATCTGTTGACAAAAGAAAACATACACTCGATTGTTGCTAATGTTGATAAAATAATGTTGAGGAAATAGCTTTCATTTCGTATTTTGCAGACATGGAGCTTATAAAAAAAGAAGGAGGGAATCCCGTCTGATCCAAAACTGAAGCACCCTTAGGAAGCCGGAACGCTTCGTACGTACAAGCGGGGCACGCACACACTCACATTCACATCATACGCAGCCGGTCGCCATACTTTCATCTGACACACATATGTAATATGTCCGCCATGTTGGGCTTCAGTCCCATGTCAATCAAAACTCAATCCTTCTTTTTTTTTATTTCATCCATGTTTGCAGATATGAATTTGTAATTGAATTTCTATTAGTTAGAGGTTAGAGGTACCTACCTATTTGTTGTACTGTAAAAAGGGGGTTTGCTGAGGCGGCATTTACAGGCAATTTTTGATAGTATTTGGAAAAATTTTGACTATTCAAATCTAATCACAGTATTTCATTATGAACAAAATCGGTCAAGAGGCTGTCTGGGCTACCACAAACTAATACAAAACCATCATGGTTCGTGACAGTAATGCTTCAAGGTAACAATAATATTGTTCGAATTCGTACCATGAACTTATAAAGTATTCCTGCACGAGAACGAGACGTCTCCATTTTTATATAGCGTTATCACTGTCGCACGTCGCTGTCAACATGATTAACGGTATGAAATGACAGTTGTATTTGAGTGAAAGATTTAACGTGACGTCATCATAACTGCTCTGCGTCAACAACATTACAATATTCTTATTATTATATTTTAGGATTCGTTTTCATTTCTAATATTTGTATTTACTGTACATCGCCAACCTCCCTAATTCATAATATGTTTCTATCCATCCAAAGGTTGTCTGGAAGAGATCGCTTTAAGCGATAAGACCGCCCATTGTACTACCCTTGTGTATATTTTTTTCGTGTTGTTATGTATCTATGTGTATATTTGGTGTGCAATAAAGCATTCTTCTATTCTATTCTATATTCTTACTTTTATGTCATTTTTCAAAGTATGATTGAAGTAATAATGCTATAAGACCTTGTGGTGACACCCCCTGCTCTGCTTAAAGTATTCTTACTTATATGTCATTTGTCAATGTATGATTGAATTAATATTGAAGTAATACGCGTAAGGTAAGGAAGCCTACATGATGCCACGTGGCTTCTAATATCGTTTCTGCACGCGACGTCTATACTGTTCGCAGAACTATTAGTTATAACAATCACACGACCCCGTGTATAGTTTAATTTATTGGGTTTCCAGCAGCGAATATTTAATTGGTCATATAATATTTTTTTCCGGAAGACGCAGCGTAGGGCGGCCCCCCACTAGGTGGACCGATGATCTGGTGAAAGCCGCGGGGAGCCGATGGATGCAGAAGGCGAGCAGCCACTCAAGGTGGCGCTCTCTGGGGGAGGCCTCTGATCAGCAGTGGACGTCTTCAAGCTGTTAATGAAGATAATATTCTTTTTGTATAATGTAGTATATTTCCTTCGCTTTCTTCGCACTAAGTTATAGCGTATTATTGTGTTGAAAAATATTGTTAATCTCCATCAGAACAGCAAAGACTTCCAGGTGAACTTGAAGTTTAGCATAATGTTACGTAACGCACAGCTGTAACATCTCCGACACACGGTGCATCTGGAGTAGGCAGTTTCCTTGACCTTAAATATTTTAAGCCACGAAATCTTTATAACATGAAAAGAAACGTCTAATTTTGGCCACGCCTAAAATACCTACATATGACAACACCTGCCAACTATTTATAATGGTATAGATGAAGTTTTATAGAAAAGTAACTCTTAGGTTATTCCGTTGTTAGAATCGTTTCCTATGAAAGGATCCCACCGGATGGACCAGAACAACAGGATCTCCGAAACGGAAAACGCTGTGTAGCCATGCCCCCCACAAGGTAAACTGACGAACTGACTGATCAGAACCATGGGAGGCCAATGGATACAGGAGGCAAGCAGCCACTCAAAGCCGTTCTCTAGGGGGAGGCCAATGTTCAGCATTGGGCTCCAACAAAATAGTCATTACTGTATCCGACGTTATAAGGTTTGTCAGTCAGGGCGGTTATTCTCTATGGAAACACGGATTCCACACGATACGAAACCACGTCGTTATCGTGTCTTGTTCAAATCGTGTCACAGCGTTAGATATACCTTTACTTTATATTAAAGTTATCTTTATTTTGAATAAAATATATTGACATAAGTGGTCATATCTTTTGATGTGTTGATGTTTCGGAACGCGTTTCGGGAAAACATATGATTTTTGACAGTTCAAATCGCGCCAATTCCAAATACATTTCACGCGTTTTTGTTTTCGTTACATAGAGAATAGACTTTTCCAGATTTCTTATGTAAGACAAGGAATTTGCGTGGTTTCGAAGTAAGGAATCACTAGAGAATAACCGCCCTGTACTGTACATGTAACATACCACTCTAAGAAATCTGAGGAAAGGTGCAAAAGACTTAAAACTGTTGTGCAAGTCCTGTGTGGGGGGATACTGCAGCCATCTAAGAGATCAACAAAACAGTTCCAATCCTTGCGGAACTCAAAGCATTAGCAACAATGCGTTGGTGTAAGATAAGTTCAAACTCAACTGACCTATGGTTGCAACCTTCAACCTCAATGGCTGCGAAAATCTATTCTGTTACTGACTACACAGCCATGGCTATTGGCTATGTAAGGGAAAGAACAAGGTCGTCATCTTGGTAATGCCATAATGTAAAATGATTGTAGTGTGTTTTAGTCGGTAATATTAAACATTTTTTGTAGCTTTAAAGCAACATATACACTGCATTTCCCCTGACCTATTTACCCATATTTCCTGATTGATTTATCCGGCCCAATCTCTAACTATTCAAACTCATTATAGCCCCGTTTTCCTTATACTTTGCCGCTCGCAGATTTCCTGCATTATTACTTTCCTCTGTGAGAAATTCTGTTTATGGAGCGTCCGTTTTTCAGAAGTCTTTTAGTTCTATAAATTTATAAGAAATAACTAGTAAGTAAGTTTGCCGACGACCTGGTGAAAGCCGCGGGGAGCCGATGGATGCAGGAGGCGAGCAGCCGCTCTAAGTGGCGTTCCCTGGGGGAGGCCTATGTTCAACAGTGGACGTCTTCAGGCTGTTGATGATGATGATGATGAAGTTTGCCTAAAACTTTGAACGCCTGTAGGTAGCAACAGTTACGTGTAAATTCGCTAAAACTACATTAAACAGAGATCGTTGGAAGTGGCATCAAATTCTAATTTAAAAAATATCACGATATTTTGCACGGCGCACGTTATCCTGAGATATTAGGTCCCAGTAATAACTTTTATCATTTGCACTCTACTGCATATGATGGCAAACCAGTGCTACATATACATCCAGTCCAGTCTTCTAAACTTACTTGATGCATTTTTCACTCTAGTGTTGTTAAAATGCCTATGTGTGTAGTAGAAAGGGTGCACCTACCCTTGAACCAGAGATTATAAAGCCTGAACCCACTGTTTAACCTCGTTGAGCCATGTCACTGTCAGTGTTACGGTGAGCTTATAGTGAGCGTCAATATTGTAGATTAGAGGGAAGTAGTTTTGATGTGCTTTCTCAGTCTACATAACTGGCAAAGTTGTGGTCACACCTCCACAAAGGCCATTAACCAAGAGTTGAGTTGAAATACTTAACTACCAACAACAGGATTCCTTTTAGTGTAAACGTAGCACAGTCACACTGATTAGAGGAATGACAGGCTACATTGTAAACAATATGGAAACTTTATAACTTTCGGGAAAAACTTGTCGTATAGATAAAACATGAATCACTACGTACGTACTTCTAGCAAACATTTTCGTGAATGAGCGGTATTGCGCGCTGGTGGCGTCGGGAATGTTTCTCTCGTGGAATGTTTATTTTGCACCGATACTTATTTTAAACGGCGCCGCCGGTTCGCTCCGACTGAGTGCCAATATATGAATGATTACTGCATGCGGGATGAAACGAAACGAAACGAAACTACTCTCAGTTCAGATTCTGCCTTTCCCCTTGTCGTGACAGCTGTCGCAAACTCTTCGACACAAGTGCATTTCGCGTGAAGCTTTTATAGTGCACACGATAACATTTTCAAGGTGTATGACCGTTCGACTTTCGCGGAAGCCGATAATGCAACAGGTGGAAAAGCTGCCGAACGCACCTCCGGCGTATCACGATACGTGCTTTATGGCATTTCATTGAACTAGTATACAATAATTTGCACAAACTCTACTGCGCCCTTCAATACGAACTAACATCTGAAATCTTTTATTTTTTGATAAATTTTATAGAACGGATGCAAGAGTGAGTCCCAAATAATATTAGTTTTTGATGAAAACAAACTATAAAGTAGCTAGTTATTTTTGATATTTGGCCTACTTATTACTATCCACGTGAAGTCGCCCGTCTCAATATAGAAGCGTGTAGACAGCGGCAGTGCGTGCTCCTGTCGCAGAAAATAAAGCGCGTATAAACAACACTCTGCGAGCCGGTGATAAGTTAATCGAATCAATATTTACTACCGTCGCGAATATGCGTTACTCGCATATATTAATTTTACGGTTCCCGCAGCGAGCATGCGTTTCACACAATATTTCTTTCGTCGGCGCGGATGTTACTTCGCGGCTGGCAATGGACGCGGCCAAAAATACATTTTACTGTGAGTTTTCCAAGGGCGCGGGCGCGGGGCGGCGGCGCGACGTCCCGCGGTGCGCTCGCTGCAGCGCCGCGTACGCTGCGTGAGGTGTGTGATAGGATAGGTTGTAGGTTTTCATTATTTTTTCCGCTGTAAACGTTGACCGCGAACTGCCGCCGGCCACAGCTAACCGCACTGTGTGACGCGCGTCCGCGTCTTGCGGTTGCGGTACAGGACGCTTGCACTCACGCCGCACGCGCAATATGGCTTCCTTCCCCAGAACTTTACATCAATCTTTGCATCGTTTGTTTACAAATCTTGATCTCTTTCACACTGTCAAATAGCCTGTAATAGACTTAAAAGGCCGTTGATGATGATGATGATGATCTTTTTATAATATTTCTTATTGTATTCATATCTAATTAAACAAACATTTTAAAATGGACACTACTTGAATTTAATTCAAAACATGGCAGCCCTTCAAGGGTTAATAGTTTGCTTAAGTTACCAATTTTTTAAATTGTTTACTTTAGGTTACCAAAACTAATTTTATTATTAGTTAAATAGTGTTTTAATTATCTCTACTAATCAAGTTAAGTTACTACAACTTATCATTGGCAGTCATCAAACCCTAAATAAAAGCTAAGCTTTATTCGAAAAAATCAATGTGATAATAAGAAAGCTAGTTAAACAGCGAGATCGTTTCGTTTTTATTTAAAGCACCGCTCGTATTGCGAAGTTATGCAGTCCCCGTCCCCACGCAGTCTAGGGGGTAAGGTGGGGAGCACCGCGCCGCGCGCCGCGGAGGAGTCGCAGCCGAGCCGCACAGGCGCCGCAGGACCGCTGCCTTGACCTACTTGCGGCAGGAACGACCCACATGCGCGGATCAAGGGCGGGAGCAGGCGCTCGGTCGGCTGGGATACGGCTGCCTTCACGTGTACTAACCATACGACTTAGATTGGAATAACTTTCGTTATATGGCTTGACAGTCAACACGAAGTTTAAATAATTAAAGAAACGTGTTATGCAACAAGGTAAATATTGCAAAAATAAAATAAATATATATCGAGGAAATGATAGCAATTATTAATGTGAACTAGAACATGTGTACATTGAATTTGTTGTACGCAGCAATGGAATAAAAGGGAATATGACGTGAAAAAGCAGGACGACAATTAGGTGACGGTCAAGCTCGCCGAAGTATCGCCTCGAAACGATATGCTCTTTCTGGAATCTGGAACGAGCATCTTACTAAGAGCAAGTTTTCGGGTGACCTGTCTTTAAAAGTATTGACAGCGGATGTTTGGAACTGTGCTAATTATATTATAGTCCGATAACTAAATAATTTATTAAATATTTATGTATTACAGTACTAAACCAAATGAAAGTGCATCCTCGGACCCTTACAGTACGCACTTTGCACTCGAACCGAAGCTATTGCCGCAATAAAACATTGCTTACTTCACTCGGATTAAGAGATATTCTTTGATAAATTGAAACGTCACTGGGGATACTGTAGTTCTTTCACCAATAAAAGAATAATAAGATTAGATGTCTCGAGCTTACAAAAACTGTCTATCCTTTTGTATTGTCAAATGAATACCTGTTAACGGACTGAATAATCCAGATAGTTCAGCAGTTCTACAAAGACGTTAGCTAATTACCTATACCAGAAATAGATAATAATATGAATACCTACCATCTATCTCTATACCACTAACTGAATATTAGACCCCCTATCAATACTGAGAATGTGGTGAAAATGCTTTGCAGGGAATGAAATAGACAAAATACTTGGCTTACTCCTGCATCAACTGGCTTCCCGCAGTTCTGACCATGTCGTCGGTCTACCTAGTACCTAGTAGGGGTAGAGGGCCAGCCTAAGATGCGTCTTCCAGTTCGTGGCCGCTACTCGAGAACCTTTCTTTCCCATCGGTTGTAAGGTCTACGAGCGATGTGGCCTGCCCATTGCCACTTCACCGTGCTAATTCTAAGACCTAATTATCGGTGGCTTTAGTTCTTTTCGGATCTCCTCATTTTGAATTTATCTCGCAAGGAAACTCCAAGCATAGCTCTCTCTTCTTACCTCACTGCGTGACGTTGATTTCAACTTAGCTTTATAGACGTATATATATATTATTTAGATGTATATAACATTTTCCGCACTTGTTTTGTGTTCGCAATTTATAAATTTTGTAACAGTGATTAAAGTTGTGTTTTCAACAAACTACAGCAACTACTACGCTTAGATTAAACTGGCTCGTTGAAATGGATTATTTATAACATTTCATAGTGTATTTACTGAAAGACTCATGTCGGTCGTAGTTTGAAACACTCGTGACTGCGAATTTAATAATATCCCCGTTTAGAACAACGTTATATAATATTCATTTCATTTCCCACACTGTTATTGGTATACCTGCCAATTTCATGGACTAGCAATTACTTATATGTTAAATATAACAGAGCACGGCTTGATTTTATCACTCCAAAAACTTTTCACTTTTAATATAAATGGTTGAGTATAATATATGGGAAGTTTTTATTTTTAACTTTTCTAATTAAATGTTCATCACAGCTAAACAAAGGCCTTCCCCAGAGAGCGCCACTTTGAGCGGCTGCTCGCCTCCAACGGCTCCCCGCGGTTTCCACTAGATCGTCGGTCCACCTAGTGCGGGGACTGCTTACGCTGCGCCTTCTGGTTTAAATTAAATTTTACTTTTTCATTTTAAAGATTATTATTATGTCATGGTTTTTCACATTGTATCATTTTTATCCCAAGCATTACACAATTTTATTCATACTTAATGTATATATAAAACAAAAAGTCTTTGTTTTCAGACATGGGTATTTATTTTTTATAAAAATAAAAGCAATCGTAAGAAAGCAATAGTAGAGAAAATTTTGTCTACCGTTTGTGCTAGAGCAGCAAGGGTCAAATATGGGAACATTAAAATGAAGAGGGCGTAGTAAAGTTTGTATGAAAGTCGTTACACAGTTACTTATGGTTCCGATAAATTCAACTGTGATATTTCATAGGCTATCATCGTAGCAGTTTCGAATGCAAACAGTTTCACAATGCACTCAACCGCGTCGATCATTCGCATCGCAACTCTCCGACCGATCCGTCAACGGCTTCCACCCATCGATCTTTGTTTACAAGCGGACCGATTGCGGCTTCAAACGGGAGCTGAGACTGTTTACTAACAGCGAACACTCGATAAATCAACAGGTAAGAATATAATGTGTTGTTGACCATCGACCACTTGGAGGGTGACTGTACGCTGTCACGCGAACTTACACGTAACGCTCGAATCATAAAATCGATCCAAGTTTTTTTTTGGAACACGCTATGAACGGCTCAGAAATATTTGTTATTTGTATTTAAACGTTCGCGCAGAACCTTTTGAAGGACTACGTATGGTGTAGTGAGTATTTTAAAAATAAAAGATAATAATAAACAGATAGAGTAGACGTCACATTATACCGTAAATACAACCACTATCATAATGTAGTTACACTTACCACCTACACGTTTGTAGAGGGAACCGAATGTGGAGATCGTAGGGGATTTACTTGAAAAATAAAAGGTCGCAAAACAAATTAATTTATTATTTGTTTGTATATGCTTTTGGCTACAATTTATGATTATAAACGCGATTTCAGATGTATGTAGATGTTTGTTCTGTGTCTGGGTGTTATATTGTATTCAATGTATGTATTTACAAAAAAATAAACAAAAAGTATCTAAGTCTGTGACCCCCATAAGGGTATATCCCTTATGGGGGTCACCACAAGGTCTTATAGCATTATTACTTCAATATTATTTCAATTCAAATTTCAGTTGCAGAGGCAGAGCCAGAGCAGTTTTGATGACGTCACGTTAAATCGTTCACTCAAATACAACTGTCATGTCATACCTTTACATCATGTTGACTAGCGATGGCAATTAATGCTATTTTGCGTAAATTTCATAAACGTGCTAATTCACAAGTCTTAGCATGCTAATTGCTATTGCTATGCTATTTGCTAAGCTGAAATAAAAAATGAAATAAAAATTGAAATGAAAATGCAAATGAAAAAAAGAAATGAAAAATAAAACAAAACATGAAATAAAACTTTATTTTTAAAATTAAACTCAAAATGAACAAAATTTATTGAAATGAAATTTCATATTTCACAGAATTTCGCAACCACATTTCATTTGCGAAATGCTAATTGAGTTTTCACATGCTAAAAATTAATGCGAATGCTAATTAATCCATCACTAATGTTGACACTGATGTGCGACAGTGATAACGCTATATAAAAATGTAGACGTCTCGTTCACACATAGGAATAAAGTTCATGGTACGAATTCGAACAATATTATTGTACCCTTAAAATAATAATGCCATGAAACATGATAGTTTTGTATTAGCTTGTGGTAGCCCAGCTGGTTCCCATAGTACAAGCTATGCTTAGTTTGGGGCTAGATGGCGCTGTGTGAAATGTCCACACATATTTATTTATTTATTTATGTTCGGTCAGGTTAGGGTCATATTGCCTAAGTTTTAAAAAATCTGTGTACACATAATGTCTTAGTTGCAGAATACTCAAGGCACTTTTAGATCCCACAATACCACAATAATAAGTTCTAAGCCGATGGAGCCGATGGATGCAGGAGGCGAGCAGCCGCTCTATGGGGGGAGGCCTATGTTCAGCAGTGGACGTCTTCGGGCCGTCAATGATGATGAAGTTGCTACGAAAACAGAAACTGAAAAGTACTTATCGATAATTTATTCATAAACCAAGCGGATTTACGTGTACTTCTGTTTTCCAAATAGACCCCCTACACGCCCACCACGTTTGGCCAGCTCTCTACCAAACACTGTATATGTCAATGACTAGTCCTTATAGTATTTTCTGAGCGCTCAATGTGTTTATTATATTTTATACCGATCGCGATGTAACCTTAAGTCTACAGAAAGTGCGTTTCAAAATTAAAGCGCTGAAATTCAAATACGTGCTCGCCTCGTTACTTAGCAGCTTAGTCGTTAGTGCCTTCTCCGTCATACAGTGTAGTTCTTTGGCTCGATCGTAAAACGAAATGGGCGTTAGCGAGCGTGAGTATAAAACACTTGCATTTGATGGGGCTGACTGATCGTTACACTAATGTTAATTATTGTTTTAAATAGCCATGCGCGGGTGGTTACACTGAGATTTGTTGTGGGCATGTGCGCAAGGGCAGCTGTGATTTTTACCGGAAACATAGGTAATATGCCAGGTGTCTTGATCCTTTTATAGAGAATTTATCCAATTAAGGTAAATTGTCTGTGACCCACGGGAGCTCACGTTTGCGACTTTTACCAAAGATCGCTTCCTCTTTGTTTTTACCGGCATTTTTGAACTCTTAGCGTATCGCGTGACGTCTCGGCGACGGTGTGGTGAAACAACGGCCTAAAATCTGCCTATGTTGATTCAGTTCTGTGCAAAATATAGCGTACCATTTTCTCAGTTTTTAATGTAATCGAATAACGTGACGATCTACACGTTCACCTGGTTTTAAGCGTTACAGCCGCCCATAACAGATTGCAAGATCCCTCGGAACCGGAATACGAAATAAGTCACTGACCACAGAGCTTTGAAGAATAAGTATAAGTATGACGCTTCGGATCGGGACTTCCGGAGGCGAAGCGTTTTCTCTTTGCTCTGTGGCGCTGACACTGCAATGCGTACGTCAGTATTATAAGGTTTTTCGATAGATTACATCATACAGCCACATTAGACCAGTATTTTGACAATGAACTTCAAAATGTAACACAGTAGTAGCTTGCACTTATGTAGGTACGGACTACCTAGAGACGGACTTTGTAAAAAATTCAACCACACAGTAACAAAAACTCACGTATTTTGGAATAGGCCCACTTGCACGTTCTCAGGTTAAGATAAGAAGGAAACATTTTATACAAAGTTACGTTAAGCCGATTGTAAACTTATGAAACCATGGTTATGTACAGTAGATAGAAACACATCGTTTAAAATGGAAATGAAAACGAAACCTTGGGTGTACTGTGGCTGCACACATCACTTTCGATACCTGTCATTTAGCCACTGAAGTGAAAGTGTGTAATATAATAGTATTGAACGCGCGTCAAAAGGTTTTAACGATCTCATTATGTTCATTCGCTTGCAGCTAGTGCTTTTGCTGTTGATATGTGTAAAATAGGCCTGGAAATGATTGCTACTTTAAAATCATATTCATTTCATCATAAGATTTATATTTTTCACTGTGATTTCACCTGCTACTTATCACAGACTGATTTTTCATATGCCTAATGAATTTGTGGCGGTACTGTATGACCATGCAACCTTATTGCTTTTGTATTAAAAACAATGATTCAAATATTGTTCGGTGACAGGCGAGTTTTGATCGCGGCTGTCAGAGAAAAAATAGACACAAAATTTTTCATGGATACCACAGATTCCAAATAATATTTTAATTTATGTAAAATTAATTATATCAATGCGACCTGCTGCTGTTAGTGGTGGACGATAATTCCCACCTGTAAGTGTCCAATAATCGCATGTAAGAACTACACTTTAGTTCCCACTGTAACGCGTATCACCAGCCAAGAATAAACGAGATAATGAGCTAAGTATTCCCTGTTTTCATTTCTACGACGCCCCCGCATTTCCGTCAGGAGAAGTAACGAGTGGAGGTTTCCAGTGGGGGAAATAGTTTACCCCACGAACCGAACGAGTCGCAACGGGACCTCCAACATCTTTACATTGGTGACCCCTTAGAAGAATTTTATCTGATGGGATGCGGCCGGGTGCTTAATATGAAGAAAATTTTGGCTGTGCTTGTGTTATAAATTTTATTGTTGACTTTTTTTTTTAGGGTTCCGTGAATTTTTATTTGAATTTTTTTTTAATATTGATGTATTTTATATTCTAGTTAGGTGCTAGGTGACTTCGATGTATATTTCCGGGGTCGCCACATCACCATTTTTCACCACTTTCCGCCTGTCTGCCCGCGGCGAATAAACAAAAGCGAATCGTTTTTGTTTATTTTCACTTCCCACTTTCTTTTGATATTTTCTTGTTTTTCTGCAATTGTTTGTGCGGTTTTGCTTTCCTTTTATTTTATTTTCGGGAAATTAAAACTTCAAAAAGTATCTGGATTTTTCTGGAAGTGCACATAAACATGGAAGCAAACAGGAATGGCGAAGGCTTCTACGAGGCAGCTTTAGAGGAAGTATTTGTGAATAAGGTAACAATTCGAACCCCTCAATTTTGCAAGGAGCGACCAGTTTTATGGTTCGCCTGTTTAGAGGCACAGTTCAATATAAATAAAGTTACGCAAGAGCTCACTAAATTTCACTATGCAGTCGCGCATTTGGATATTAGCTGCACTAAAGAGGTTGAAGATATTATCATTCAACCACCTGCATACTTACCTTATACTACGCTCAAAGATGCGATTATTACGCGTTTTTCTGATTCTTTTGAGGAGAAAATTCGACGGCTTTTAGAACGCGAAGCTATAGGCGATAGGAAGCCATCATCATTTCTGCGGCATTTAAGAACGCTCGCAGGTACAAATTTTCCGGAGGATGTTTTGAAATCTATCTGGTCCAGTCGGCTTCCGCAACAAATTCAGATAGTTTTGGCAGCACAGCAACTACAAGGATTAGGCGACTTGGCATCATTAGCGGATCGGTTAATCGATATTCAAACGCAAGCTCCATCGCAAGTCTTTAGTTTACGCACGGACCAGGCATCTACGTCTTCGGAGCGATCAGAGTTAGCCGATATTAGGAAGCAAATATCAGATTTGGCCGGGATGGTTGCGTCCGTAATGGAAATTAGATCTCGTGACGGTAGATCTCCCAGCAATTCCAGTTATAATGGAAACCGGAACCGCAGCCGTAGTAGGAGTAGGTCGCGTGCTAGAAATGCAGATTTGTGCTGGTATCACGACCGTTTCGCTAAGAGAGCGACGAAGTGTGTACAGCCTTGCAAGTGGAATGCAACACAACCGGGAAACGCGAACCGCGGTCAATAGTGGCGACAGTTGACCGAAAGTTTGAGAGTCGCCGACTATTTATTTTTGATAGGACAACTAAGCAAAACTTTTTAGTTGATACTGGTTCCGACATCTGCTGTTTTCCTCGACGCTTAATAAAGGGTCGTTTAGTGAGCAGTGGCTACGAGATTTTCGCTGCCAACCAATCAAGTATCAAAACGTATGGCACAACCACTCTTCATTTAGACCTAGGATTAAGGAGAGATTTTACGTGGAATTTTGTAATTGCGGATGTTAATACACCAATTATTGGTTCTGATTTTTTGAGCTATTATAATTTACTACCGGATTGTAGTCGTCAAAAGATTATTGATGGCGTAACAAATTTTAGCGTCACAGCGTCGACAGCAAATGTCGCGCAGTCTAGCATCAAAGCAATCGTACTTCCAAGCAATGATTTTAAGTATTTGCTTTCGGAATTTACGGATATTACGCGCCCACCTGGCATTGATAGGGTAGTTAAGCATTCGACGAGGCATCACATAGAAACTACAGAGGGACCACCTATTTCGTGTAGACCACGACGGCTGGCCCCAGACAAACTTCGTGTGGCAAAGCAAGAATTCGATGCAATGGTTCGTGCTGGTACGGCCAGGCCTTCAAATGGCCCTTGGTCCTCACCGCTGCATTTAGTCCCTAAAAAGGATTCAACCTGGCGGCCTTGCGGCGATTATAGACTATTAAATGCGCGTACAATTCCTGACAGATATCCGGTTAGGCACATAGGTGATTTCGCTAGTAACCTTGCTGGTTCAACTGTATTTAGTACCATCGATTTAGTCAAGGCGTATAACCAAATTCCAGTTTTTGAAGGCGACATTTGCAAAACTGCAATAATAACACCTTTTGGATTATTTGAGTTTCCCTATATGACTTTTGGCTTAAGAAATGCAGGTCAAACTTTTCAACGCTTCATTGACGAAGTCGTGCGAGGCCTCAATTTCTGTTTCACATATGTGAATGACATTTTGGTCTATTCCCCTAATAAGGATATACATGCTGAACACCTTAAAATTTTGTGCAACAGGTTGCGTCAATATGGTGTTGTGATTAACCCAGCCAAATGCATTTTCGGTGTTTCTGAAGTTACCTTTCTAGGATATCAAATTAGCGCAGAAGGCACACAGCCTCCGAAAGATCGAATACAGGCGCTTGCGGAATTTCCTCCACCGAAAACGGTACAGGGAATGCGTCGTTTTTTGGGGATGCTCAATTTTTATCGCAGATTTTTGCCTGGCGCAGCTAAATTTCAGGCACCGCTTATTGACGCGATTGCGTCCACTCAAGGAAAAGGCGCAAAACCATTTCCTTGGACCACAGAGCTGGAAAAAGATTTTACTGCTTGCAAGGATAGCCTTTCAGCTGTTACGTTACTGTCGCACCCTGACAGTAGTGCGCAATTAGGTTTATTTACCGACGCTTCAGGAACATATGTAGGCTCATGTCTACAGCAACGTCAGAGCGATAGTGATAGCTGGCGTCCTCTAGCGTTTTTCAGCAAAAAGTTAACGGCTAAGCAGAAAGAGTGGCCCGCTTATTATAGAGAGCTTCTGGCAGTTTACGAGAGTGTTCAACATTTCAGACATTTTTTAGAAGCGCAGCATGTAATCATTTTCACGGATCACAAGCCTCTCATTTCCGCTTTCAAACAGCGAAGAGAAAAGTTGCCACCGGTTCAACTCAATCAGCTTAACTTTATTAGCCAGTTTACCACTGATTTCGTGCATGTTAAGGGTGCCGATAATGTAGTGGCAGATGCGATGTCACGTGTAGAGGCGATTTCCCTTACCGATGACTACGCTGCATTGGCTGAAGCTCAGCAGGTTGACGAAGAACTTGTTAAGCTGCGAACGGATTCTTCCCTGAAATTAGAATCAGTTCCGATTCCAGGAACTGATATTTCAGTTACGTGCGACGTGTCAACAGGGAAACCGAGACCATATTTACCTGCGTCTTTTCGACGGCCTGTTTTTCAGAGATTGCACAGTCTCAGCTACCCTAGCGCGCGCACAAGCGCACGTTTGGTCGCTGACCGCTATATCTGGCCGTTGCTTAGAAAGGATTGTAGGTCCTGGGCGCGCTCTTGTTCCTTTTGCCAGCGTAGTAATCTTTGGCCAATTCCTGCAACTCGGTACGGGACTCCCTCGGTTTTCATTTTTAAAGGTTTCCCGACCGCCACGCATGTATTTTTACGAGATGACACGGTCAGGCGTTCGTCGAAATCACCTTACATAGGACCATACAGGATTCTTAACAGAAGTTCAAAAACTATTACCTTGGATGTTGGAGGAAAGAAGCAGGAAGTAAGCGTGGATCGTGTGAAGCCAGCAAATCTGGAAACCGAAGATGAGCAAAAATCAACTTCAGAACCTGCAGTTATTGATCCATTGGATTCTCCACCTGCTTGTTCTTCCCCATCGTCTGGAAGTTCAATCCCGAAGCCTGCCTTGAAGATGCCTTCGTCATCATCAGCAAGCGATCCGGTTGTCACAACGCGTTCAGGACGTAGAGTTAAATTCAGAGACGTTTTGAATCTTTAATTTCCTTAGTCCTGAATCTTGATGTATATTTAACTTAGTTTTAATTTTTATTTAGTGGGTACTGCTTTGGTTGATTACTTGTCCCAAATGATACCTTTTCTACAATCATCACAGTCGTTATCGTTCTGGACGATAGTAGCTTTCTTTAATGTTAGTAATGCGAACATAGTGTTCAGTTTCATTTTCTCTTTTCTTCTTTTCCTCATTATCCCTTTTTAATATCGGGATTATGTTTCTTCGTAGGGGGGTGATGTGGCGGTACTGTATGACCATGCAACCTTATTGCTTTTGTATTAAAAACAATGATTCAAATATTGTTCGGTGACAGGCGCGGCTGTCAGAGAAAAAATAGACACAAAATTTTTCATGGATACCACAGATTCCAAATAATATTTTAATTTATGTAAAATTAATTATATCAATGCGACCTGCTGCTGTTAGTGGTGGACGATAATTCCCACCTGTAAGTGTCCAATAATCGCATGTAAGAACTACACTTTAGTTCCCACTGTAACGCGTATTACCAGCCAAGAATAAACGAGATAATGAGCTAAGTATTCCCTGTTTTCATTTCTACGACGCCCCCGCATTTCCGTCAGGAGAAGTAACGAGTGGAGGTTTCCAGTGGGGGAAATAGTTTACCCCACGAACCGAACGAGTCGCAACGGGACCTCCAACATCTTTACAAATTTATGATCAATGGTAATTGGCAGTGATTCATGAAAAAGGACAGAGATGTGATTTAGGAGCAACCTACAAATGATTACTAAGAAACCTAACGCTACTCTCTAGATCAAAGTTCACCGCTACATCACATGCAGTGTTTATAAAAAAATATACCTTATAGGTCCCGGTTTGTTTACTGGAGCATAAACAAAATTATATGTTTTGATATTTACCGCTGATAGTACTCTCGTATTATGAAATCCGAAGCCACGATTCATTAAGACTTATTATCACACTGATTAATAGCAGAGTCAGTGCCAAAAAGTAGCAGAGTGATTTATTGAAATATATAATCATAAGAATTTTCACCTGCTCCTTATGAAATGATCCATGCTTGGTGTAAAATATACTTCAGACCTAACCGTCGTCGTGTTTCGTTGTGTTCGACCAAAATATCACAGAGCCTGAAAACGAAGGTTTTAAATAATTGGTGTTGCCAGTGATGACTTATGGAACTGACACATGTTGGCCTCATTAGTAAGCTCAAAGTCGCGCAACGGGCTGTGGAGAGAGCTATGCTCGGTGTTTCTCTAATTTATTTAAATGATATAAGTAATGACGTAAAAAGTAATTGTAAATAATAATAATAACCCTGTACAAGCGACGGTAGGTGCAAACTATAATAAAGGTGAAAGTACCACGTGACCATCCTACGCGTTCCCAAAGCTATGTATTACTTTTCGTTTTCACGCGCAAATCATCGAGGCATGCATTCTATTACGTAAGCTGCGACGACGGACAACACTAGATAAAAATTCACAGTTGTATTTTAATGTATCATTGAAGATGCGTAATATGACTTTCTAGCTACGACAGGTATCTTTATGTAAACGAATGACGTCACGAGCTAGTCGTTTACCTGATGTCATGGCCGCCCGTAACAGATTGCAGTGTCACTCGGAACTCAAAATTAAAGTTTCGCGCTACAACGCGCATTGTGAGTGCGCACGCCATCCTTCACCCTGAGACATCACACAGTCAAAAAGATTTCTAGACTGTGAGATCAGTTCAGTAATTGCCCAGTAATAAGTACATAATGGCTTGGTGGATAATGATCTATACTATGGAAACCAGGCCGTTTTTTCAGAATATAACGTAGGTCGCATAATATAACGTGATGTTATCGCAAAACGACCTATTTATTCCGCTATAACTGCTATAATTTTAACAGTCATCTAATTAACTGTTAATTTAATTAACGACTTGTTGATAAGAATAGCTTGTTAAAACTATAACATACGGCAGCTATAAAATCTTTTAGGTAAATATGGGTAAGGGTTTAGGTAAGCATAGATTTTGTATGATATTATGTTTGTATGCTAAGTATCTAAATCAAATTGTATGAAGTTTTGCACAACAAATCGTATGTCGTTAGGTGCGACCTAAATTCTTTCCTTTTAGCGACACTATCGAATGGTGTAAAAAATAAAGTCGTGATATTTGTTTCAAAATCTAAGAACGGGTCGAGTTTTGGCAAGGAATATTTATGTTTAAAAAATCCAATGATCTAGTTTTAGTCCTCAGTTTCAGGCCATTCACACCCACTTGAAATGTTCAACCTGTAATATACTGTAATTAAATTCACAAGCATCCTTTGAAACCATCTCTTGACACCGTTCACAATACAATACATGTGGACCAGAATTTATGAAATCTAACGCATTAACATGGTCAGATGGTAACACCAAAAAATTGGACAACTTAATGAACTGTTACAGTTCAATAATAAATCAAAATAATTAAGTACTGTCTGGGGTACTGTCAACCATTACATAAGGAAAAAACCCTTTTAACATTATCAAAATCATTTGTGCCAACTATTTTAGGCATTGCGGCAATTTTCATAATATTTGATTAAAAAAATTATTTCGTTTGCACTCTTTACTCTTTATTACTATGATGGGTGACCGCTACAGTTCGTTACAGTATCGTTAGTCGTTAAGCCAAGTCAGAAGCCTTTTGGGCGGTCTAAAAATTCTGACACCAGGGCTGACCACTTGCCTACATGAGAAGAAGAAGAAGACTCTTTATTAATCACCAATAAATGATGCACCTACTACCATGTGAACAGTAGACCTCGCGAGCATAAACTTTTTTGCAAAAACTTGGTTGCAAGTTTTTTTAAGAACTGAATATCCCTTCTTCCTACCTTTAAATCAAAGGTTCTAACCGTTTATATTTTCTTAAAACTCCCTTAAGCCTTGAGTCATAAACAAGCAAAGCTATCACTGATAAGGATTCTGTACCCTGGGGTAAAGTAATTAAAGCCATATATCCCAGAAAAGACTTCTAGGAAATCTTAATACCATCTTATACAGGGTTGTATTAAAAGTTTTTTTTAATCTATAATATTTATTTAAGTATGTACCTTTATAAAAAGAGGCATCATTGACCTGAGTGACTGACCGACTGACCAACCTCCATACGTATCATTGAAATTTTAAGGTTGTATGCATAAAAAAAAGACTGAGGGTGCTTCAGTTTCGAATCAGACGGGATTCCCTCCTTCTTTTTTCATTAGCTCCATGGTTGTGTCTATCGTAGGTGGTAACTTACGTTTATTACAACTCTCTCGCAGAAGTCGTGGTCATGGTGAATCGGCTCAAAGGTCAGCACTCCTCCTTGCGGTGGTCTGCCTGACTCCTCCTCTTGGCTGCAAAGTTTTGGGAGGGACCTGTAGACAAATGAAAGATGGAATTAAAGAAAATATATTGTAACGCACATGATCCGCTGAGCTACAACATGGGGCACTTCAAACGACGGGTAAATAGGGTCTTATAAGGTGGGACATGGATCGGTAACTCCTTTGGTGTTGCAGGTGTCTATAGGCGACGGTAACTGCTCACCTTCAGGCAGACCGTCAGATTCTTTCACTGTCCATTAAGTATAAAAACCGCAAATTTAAATAATAATAATTCATAATGAAGACCCACAGCCTTTAAGACACACGGAATTCGTGAACCACGAATTACATAAGTTTATGTTATTGGATTTAACCGATTTTTTGAAAATGGAACATCGTAGATCGATCAAATTGCTAATTTAAGAGTAAATAAATATTACTATGGAGAATAGTAAACTATTTTAAATTACCGGGTTTTTAACACGGATTGGGGAAGTTTTTTGGTTCACGCCTGTCACTCTACTAGAGTAGTATTTTAGTAGGCGTAATTCCTGGCTCTAGAAGATGTAGCTGGAGTGGTTTGGCTGCATTTCCACACCTTGTTTTAGCATCAGCATCAATAGCTAATACAGTGCTACTCGGAACTTAAAATTATGATGTCTAGCCGCTGCACTGCGTCTGCGCACGTTGTACAGCAATCTCACTTCACTAGCTACACTGCTTTTCAAATCGGAACACAATAATGCTAGCACACTACTGCTTGGCAGCAGAATATTAGGTAAATCAGTGGTAGGTATAAGTCTTAGAAAACCCGTACAATTTATGATAAAACGTTTTACGTGTTGTCGCCGTTCTACTTAGTATATCAAAGCAATAAAGCACTCAGTGTGAAAAATCCCCGTTTGTTAATAAGCTACATTTATTCCTAGTCACATTCCAGTACCATCAGCACCTCTATTTCCGTTACGTCAGTCACTATCAAGAGCTCAGACGTGCTATAAGCGCGTCAGCGAGCAGCCACTTGCAGTTCTCGCCTTTTAAAGCCACTTTTATTTAATAGCTTGGTTCCAAAGTTCCAATCTTAAACGATGGCTAAAGCCTTATTAGTTGATGTTTACTAAGTATACCTCATCATCATCAGATTGTACCAGTCCGCTGCTGGACATACGCTTCTTGTAAGGCAAGCCACCGACCCCGGTCTTTGGCTCTAATTTACCAGTTACTGCTACCTTACGTATATCATCGCTCCATTTCTCTGCAAGTCATCCTACATTACGTCTGCCAATTCGCGGTCTCTACTCCAATACAAGTCTACCCCAAAGGTTATCGGTTCTTCGGCAGATATGACTAGCCCATTGCGATTTCAGCTTAGTAATTCGCTGAGCTGTTTAGAATCTTAGTTACTGTATTGACTTTGGTTATTTTGGTTTCGTAGTGTAGCGTTTAATAACTGTGTTATAAATAAAATGTTATTAAGCGCTTGCAGGTTACACTAAA
The DNA here is from genome assembly GCA_963580505.1 of Ennomos erosarius. Classification (NCBI taxonomy): domain Eukaryota; kingdom Metazoa; phylum Arthropoda; class Insecta; order Lepidoptera; family Geometridae; genus Ennomos; species Ennomos erosarius. The sequence goes on from OY756977.1 coordinate 3,416,831, forward strand.
ATATGCAAATATATACAAAAAAATATCCCCTAACCGCTCAGGCGCTTCAACCACATGTGCGGCCGGCATCGCGCAACGTGGACCACTCCCCACCACAATTGTGGCTTACAGCTGATTGCGCTACTAGGGATGGCAATCAATTTTTAGAGGTGTCACTCGTTATAAATCGACTAAAATTGAAACTAGTTGAACATCACTATCGAATAAAGTAAAAGTCTCTTTAGTTCAGGAGAAAAAAAAACGCCTCCGTCTAAATTGCATCTCGCGCCGGACCAGCGCGCGCCGGCGACGGAGTAATTTCCTTTAGGTACGGCGGAGCGTCAATTATTATGTTTAGTATTGTTGTGTGTGTTTTTTATACTGCAACACACATAAAAATGCAGTTGTTTAGATAGCCAAGTAATGCTACTTATCAAAACTAGTTTTGAAATTTTAAAACACTGCTTAGTTTATTCGTATAAACCGTAAATATGCAAAACCATACCGCGCTATTTGAGGAGCGCTTTGGGACCTACCTACGCCCGCTGCACCGCGCCTGAGTGGCTAATACATAAATTTAATCAGCCTGTGCAAAACCAGGAGGAGTGAGCTGGTAAAAAACTAGGAGAGGCAATCATGCAACGAGATGAAAGTTAAAATTAGATGACTTTAATAACTATGATTGTGAGTAAAATTGCTACGTCGTAACTAAGAAGGTATTTAGTTTGTAGCAAAAGAAAATGAGAAAGCGAAAGTAGGTAACCAACCAATTACGTAGGTTCTGATTGGAACTGTAAAAGTTTGTTACTGTTGATTGCTAGTGAAAATATTTTTCGTAACCAGTACACCACAAGTGTGTTTGAAGAAATGAAATGTACTATGGAACTTCCTTGGAAATGAAGCTGTAATATTTAATCGTTACTTTCTTACTAATGTATTCTACGAAGGGCAAAATTGTTTGTAGGTAACTGTTATTTATTTGAAAATCTGTTGATATAGAACTTAGGAGACTTAAACTAGTGGTTCTAAGCTGTAGATTTCGCGAGTCTTTGCAGAACTTAAAACTGTAAACGTTTTCTAAATTTTGCACATTTTGATTTTGAAAAATTCTAAGCATCAAGGTCAATATGTTTAAACGTCAAACCGTCATTCATTCTCACTATAATAAAATAAATAGTAAATAAATAAAAAACTAATTTCGTGAACATTTCACACAGCGCCATCTAGCCCCAAACTAAGCATAGCTTGTATTATGGGAACCTGATAACTGATACAATACTTAGGTACTTTTTATTTGTAAATACATGTATAGAATAGAATATCCCAGACACGGTACAGATGTTAGTGATGCTGACAAAAACAAAGAATACACGTGTGTAGTCCTTTATTTTGTCGACATAGTACACCCACACGTACTGATATTATACATAACAGTATTTATTCATGCATGCATAATATGACTGATAATATGGACGAGCCCGATAGCATAGTTGGTAGTAGCAGTGATGCTGTTTTAGCGACTTTGTCGCTATATCTAGCGGATTTTTAAAGTCTTCAGCGACTTTTTTTTCATATTGGACCCCAGAAAAATAATCTAGCGACTTTTTTGATCTATGATATCCAAAATTTTACAATTAACCAAATAATATTTTCAAATTATGACAGGTTTAGTCAGTCAAAATCAAATATTGTTGCTGGCTACATTATAAATATGTACTATTGGCGGCATTCAATTCACGGGAAATCCCCTATCATAATGACTTGTGGTCTCGAGGTTCGATGTTTCTCACCCTTTCGTACGATAATCAGGTATTGCTAGCTTTTTCTTTCATTATCACTGTGAAAAATAACATATTATTCATTTATTTTACGTAATCCTTGAGAAGCACGTAGTTCTATGTGAATATTAAAAATGCTTAAGCGGATTTCTTAAACCATGATTATTGTTAAAATGATGGATAATCCCACTTAAAATGTTCAACTTACTATAATTGAATAACTATTATTAATTATCACAGCCCAGAAATCTTTAATGATAATCTAGCGGATTTTTTGATGTTTTTGTAAAATCTGGCGACTTTTTCATATCTGTCTGGGGACTTTTATATTTATGAAACGGCAACACTGGGTAGTAGCCCTGCCTTCTGAACCGAGGGCTGTGGGTTCGATTCATCACAAAAATGTTGTGATGAACATGGATGTATGTTCTGTGTCTGGGTGTTATATTGTATTCTATGTATGTATTTACAAACAGAAAAGTATCTAAGTATTATATCAGTTATCTGGTTCTCATAGTACAAGCTTTGCATAGTTTGGAGCTAGATGGCGCTGTGTGCAATGTCCACACAAATTAAAAAAATAATAATATAGAAATCATTTTTATTTATAGAGCTACTACGAATATTTTTATTCTTTTCACAAACTATCTAAGTACTAGTTTAGTGTAGTGTAGCTAGTAGCTTTTAGTATACGTAGGATAGGCTTTTATTATTATAGTAGTTAGTTTGAGACAGTAAAAGTTGATTTACAAGACAACTATTATACCTAACTAAAAAAGAAATCAGCATACAAGTTATAAAACCATCGATTATCATTCATTAGCGAAGCATTGTAAAATGTTCAGGCAGCTCTACATCAAGTGTCTCAAGGGCTATTGTAAAGCGCTGGGTGTGCTTTCATCGACACTTGAGATCTGATGGAGCAAATCACGAACTGGCGCGAGTCAAGATGTACTAGGAAAATCGATTGAGTTGTGTTTGTATACATGTATTACGCATAATAGCATAGAGGAAAATATGCATAATAGGCTAGATATGACACTGTCATACGCGAAATTATACATACGACCACAGCGCAAAAAAAAAATGGCTTCGCCTCGCGGTCGTCATGTTTCAAAGCTCTGTGCATACGACAAACGGTACGGACATGAAATTACTAGGCACATGAAATGACACTGCAACTGTTATAAGCGGCCGTGTCGCTTAACATCAGGAAATCGACTAGGTCGTCACGTCATTCATTCTCATATAAAAGAAAAAATTACCACTGCCAACGCATAAATGACACCCTAACACATAACTTATGTTAGTGCGGATTCTCGAAAGTACATAGTTATGTATAATCTACTTGTATTTAATCTATTTAAATTTATTTGTATTTAATCGTATATAATGTATACACTTAAAGGTTATTCTGACTGTACTCAAATTAATGTTTTGTCAAAATATAATGATGTGTAAACAATCTTCATCAATAAATGAGTATTTGAGTAATCTTATATTATTTAATAAAACGCTGTTGAATTGCCTTTTTAACTGCGGGGATACTGCTAAAAAAAATCATAAATATTAAAAAGCTGTTGGTTGTCCAAATAAAATAAATAATTACTGCCATTAAAAATATATACAATGTAATATAGGACTATCTATTGACAGACCTTGAGTTCGGACTTTTTTCTCTGTACCCAAATGCGCTGCAGTGGGTACGTAATAGACGGACGTAATGCCTACTGGTAGCGGCTTCTTAGAATAAGTTTACTTACTTTAGATTGAAATAGTTCATTTTAGTTTAGATTTAATTTAGTTTGTCTTTTTTTTTTAAGTAAGTATTAAAGAAAGAAAGAAAATACATTTATTCATGACAGTGACACACAACATTACACTACTATTACTATTATTAATCTTTTATGTTATTTATTATTTAAGTTGTTGAGAATAAAGTATATCTTTAGAGTATACCACATGTATACCTAAGGTTCAAATCAAGTATAACCTCAAATTTTGAATTATAGCAAACCAAAACAATAACAAATGCAATGATCCGAATTCGGAATGTAATATAACGATAAATTTTTTTTTCTACGTTTTGGCTCCACACGTCGTGTATTTAGCCAGTGTCATGTATTGTAATTTTTCATCGTCAAAGAATATATCACGTAAAGCCAAGTCTTAGTCATAGTCCAGTCTAAGTCAGGTAGTCGTAGTCCAGTCTAAGTCATGCTCCAGTAAAGTGGTGGCAACTTCACTAGAAGCTTCTATGGAATTTTGGAAGCAACACGAAAACTCACGTTTCACCACATTATATCACTTGCCCACACTCATGCTCGTAATTCAGCACTTAATGCGTAAAACGCCACCAATTTTAAACAATAATACTGGAAAAAGCACAAGTTTTGAGATATAATACAATGCAACGACGTGAACATTTCCGCGTTCCCGCTAAAACCCCTCACGATCAATGTTGCGTACGGTATTACATTACAATGTCAAAATCTCTGGAGCCCCTGACATTGACGGAAAATGAAATCAACACTATCTGAATTTTCATGTTTAATATGCACCTAACTAATAGGGTTGGGGAATTACAGCGGCAAATCTCTATAGCCTAAATTGGAAACCTCTCTTCAGGGTGTTATTGACCGTTAGTAGGTATAGACAGACAATGTAACATGAACGTCAACTGCCTGAAAGCGTCCACTACTAAACAAATGAACATAGGCCTCTCCCATAGAGCGCCACTCAAACCTAGACAAAGTAACGATTAGTTCAAATTCAAATATTATAATTTCAGCTTTCCATAAGCAAGCCATAATAAAAAATAAAATCCTGACGGTTCCATGCTTGTATATTTATGAAGTGGCGTTATTCACAAGAAATAACTTGCAGATGCATGATTTTCTGAGAAGTTTAAGACATAAAAATAAAATTTGCATGCCGTCTCACAGAACAGCACTATTTGACAAAAGTGTATTTAGTATGGCGCCTAGAATCTACAACCATTTGCCGAAGCCAATAATAATTGAGGCAGAGAGTATGACAATCTTTAAAAATAAATTATTTAATTTTCTAGAGACAAAAGCCTATTTATACATGTAATGAATATTTAAATGACAAACAAATGTAATTACAATTTATATGATTCTGGGGATATTTTATTATTATTACTTAATTAATTGACTAATATGTTTTTTTTATTTGACATAATAATGTACGTGATAATTTAATAAGTGCTTAAAGCTATGTAATGTGCTGAGTTTTAGTTTTTGGTTTGTTGTTTAAATTTAAGTTACCTACTGAACACGTGTTGTATATATTATACTTATGTAATCATTTTTGCATGCCATTCCGGTAGAATGTGGAGAGCTTTTATTATTATTATGTTATTCATCTTTGTATATAACCCATGTTCACGCAAATAAAAAAATTGAATTGAAAAAATTGAAAAATAAAATTTAATCCGAAGTTTAATAAACCCAAGGTTTAAGATTAAAAGTAGGTAATAAAGATGCTTTCGAACAAACCGCGAGCGTAATAGGGGTAAATATTTTCTGAAGAACAAAGACCAGTTGAAATGAAGTTCTTCGCTCAAACTTTGTTTGATGCTCGTTCTATTTTTGTCAGCAGATTAATCCTCAATCTTTTAGAGCTTGATGGACTCCATCCATTGAGGACTAGTTTGCTTAAATAAATACTTAACTAAGTGTTTATTATAGCTACCTTAATCCTATGCCGAGTCGGGACCTGGGTCATGACGTCACACAACGTTACATTTTATCTTCTGTTTCTCTACCTACTGTAATTATAGTGTATGTTTTCTATAAAGCAAAAAGTATATAATTTACTAATAAGGTGATGTTGTGTGATGTCCTGAATAAGGTTATTTGTTATGTTATTTTCCTTCTGTCTTTCTATCTTTTATCTATATCTATCTATTTATCTAAATTAACGCCCAACCATCACATAATCCAGGCCACAACTTTTTGAACGAGTTACAAAATACTTGTCCTTTCACGGGAATCGAAGCAGCTGTGTTATGAGACTTGAGCACACACACTCAACCACCACACCTGATGAGCACACTATAGTCATACATATTATTATAGTACTGTATATTAAATTTGACTAGAAGAGCGTGGCGAGCTGTTGATTGTTTAACGTTCATATTTTTTTGTAAAACAATATATTTCAACCGTATCGGGTGAAAAATACTAGCTGAATTTAATACGTGGAGCGGTGGAGACTATGGGTTGTTGGGGTGCTGAGGCCAAGAGTCTGGTGGTGGAGATAGGGCGCAGAATCAGGGAGAAAACCCGTGACTCCCGCTCCGGCTCGTACCTGGTGCAACGGTTGGCCATAGCCATCCAGCGCGGCAATGCAGCCAGTGTTATGGGCACTTTTGCACCGGGTACAATTCGGGGTGGGTTATTCGAATAGGTTTTTTTTTTATATTGTTATTGTTTTTCTTTATATTTGTATATTGACTTGTAATTTCTATGACATGACTTTTTTAATATATTCTTAGTGGACTTGATTAAATATATATTTAAATAAATAATTTAATACGTAAAATGGTTTTTGAAACTTGATCTGGTAAATGTTGCCACTGTTGAAATGTCAATTTTGTACACAAATTATTTAAAACAATGAGTACGTAGTTGTTGCTGCGTAAATTGTACGTTTTTTTGTACACTACCTACATAGGGTGTAAAACTAAACCTGGCGGAGGGCATTGGTACACCATTCTACAGGTCAATCCTAGTTTGGGTACCAAGATGTAACTAATCTTGGACCAGCAAACACTGCTTGTAACATATATGTACTTTAAGGAGATGTTTGTTAATTTCTAAATAAATCATTCATTCATTCATTCATTCATGCTAAGTAGCTCAATTTAGCGGAAAACCACTGCTAATAACAAGGTTTCACTCACAGGCAGAAAAGAGAGGCCCATTGGCAACAACACAAGTAACACAAAAAAACTTGGGGAGTTTATTCTTCGTTTCCAACTGAGGTCATTGAGTATTTTACCGGGGTCCATGCCTTCAGCAATTACACTATAATAATGACAATAATTCATCGGCAAAACAACAAAAAGTAGCAACGTATGTACTCGTCATTTATTGTGATGCCGGAGTCTTTCCCTAGAGCTTGAAAACGTCTTCAAATGCTTGCGTGAATGTTGAGGACATACTTTTCTCTCTCGTGCTTGGTTCTTGTTCCTGGCTCCTGCTTCTTCGGAATGACATTTAATTCCGTGCTTTGGTCACCATTGATTGACAAATGACCAGTCAACACTAATTCATATACAAACACGACTAAATATATTTACGTGCGTAAACTAAGTTAAAATAATATATCTGTCCCTGAAACAACATCTGACGACGATTTCCGTCTCACATGTGATGAAAATTATAGTTTTTTTATATTATGTCTTTGACGACTCTATGACCGTTGTGCTTGTAGGTGGAAGGTGCAGTTTCGATTCCCGTGATATGACAAGTATTAGCTCAGAGGAAAAAGTACTAATAGATGGTACTTTCTCTATGCCTACTTAGTGTTGAGGAGCCATTGTCTTTGTAGTTCCTGGGTCTGGCAGTTTTAGTAAAGATCCAGGATCCATTAGGGTCTATGTATGTGATCGTTGGGGGTTTTTTGGCCTTACACCTCACTGGAAAATCAATAAAATTGGTAAATTGACTTTCTATTAAAACTCGGCAGATTTTAATCCGTGCTGTAGGAGATATAATTTTGGCCTTCAACACCACTTTCGCAGCTGTAAACGGAACGTAAATGCTGGCAGCATCATCGATTACCATTAATATATTTTATTGATATGGACAGGAGAGGTTAATTCAATATTGAGAGCAATTATTTTGGGATTGGTCATCAATAAAATATGTTTGATACCTACTACTTATATGCTTTTTAATAGCAGAAACCATGGAACTATGCGATGTAGGCGATTGGTTAGCGTTGGATTTAGGTACATTTTAATGTTTCGTAGGAAACGTTTCTTTTTTTGTTTTTGAGTCAATAGTTTGAATAGATAATCTATGCCATACGTTTTTTATTAGTATTATAAGATTTTAAAGTTCCATGGTCACTAACATTCCAACAACACAAACAAATAAATTACATGGCAAACATCCCGTTAATAAACAACATTTTATTCTAATTAAATTACTTATTATCGTCATTTTTAGATTGCTATATCTAAGAACGAAGGTATTGGATAAAAATGCACTGCATAGTATTTTTAGTAAAGAAAGGCCCTGTGAGTATTAAGTTTTATAGGTACTGGCAGCGGTACAGAATAGATTATAATTATACGATAGATTTTTCCAAAACCTTTGATAGCATCACTCATAATCTCCAAATTTAACCCCTTAAAAATACCGGTACAAAATTTTCAATCTCAATTGCAAATGTTTATTTTCATTTATTGTATTTTAACTTCATCGCAAAATCGCGCCTACAATTCATGTAAAACAGCTGAGCAAAGCAACACATTTCCAGGAGGCAATCCAGCCTCTAAAATAAGGTTATTCTAATAATAGCCCGCTGCGATTAACGCGTTGGTTTGGTGGAGCGATAAATAGAAACAGAGTGCGTGCGTGGGCGCAGCGCTGTGACAGTGACTGCGTGACAACTGACGGTGAGGTGAGGTCCGACTGATGCCACTTGCGATTTACGGGCTTTTTGGCAACTTACGCCAGTTATGTCCATACGACAACGCTAAAACATTTTCCTAGACATTATTCCTTTGGCACAAAGCAGTTTCAAGCGGTTTGCTCTTAGATCATGTTTACCGTCCAGCGAGTCTTAAATAATCATATAAGATTTTAAACTTCCATGGTCACTAACATTACTCACATATTGTTTATTAACGGGATATTTACCATGTAATTTATTATTTTCGAGTTGCCGATATTTCGGTACTGTTGCAAGCACCATGGTCACGGACGAACTGAAGATCTTGCGGGTGGATGATAATAAGTTATGGGCAAACGTAGCGGTCTACCCTCCTTCGCACTCGTTTACTACGCGTCGCACCAGTACTATTGTCCTTATTCTCACTGTCCACTCGATCTCGACACACAACACTTACAATGTCACAGTTTGTACTTGGAGCCGAAATATTTCGGTGTTTACACAACCGTACCACTGGATTCCAGATACTCGAAAGCTTAAACCCATCCTCGCGATTGAAATTTGTGAACTTCGTAATTTCAATCGCTTCCCTTTCCACCATTCCCAACCATTCTCGGTATGTAGTGACGCTCTGTCGCAAGTATCTGAGGGTTGTGTAACTCAATCCAGTGATTCGTACCCGACTCCAGATGATGTTGAGCAATGGCAGATTTTTGTGAGTCATTGTTTTTGACCGCCCTGATATGCTCCTTGATCCGGCACGACACTGTGCGCTTGGTTTGACCAATGTAAGAGCTCCCACAGTTGCAGTCGACTTTGTAGACAACCGGTTTTTCCAAAGGAAAACAATCTTTTGGCGAACGCAAGTGCGGGATGTCGTTCAACCCTATACTGGAGTTGTTGTATATTTCGGCTCCAAGCACAAACTGTGACATAGTAAGTGTTGTGTGTCGAGATCGAGTGGACAGTGAGAATAGGGACAATAGTACTGGTGCGACGCGTAGTAAACGAGTGCGAAGGAGGTTAGACCGCTACGTTTGCCCATAACTTATTATCATCCACCCGCAAGATCTTCACTTCGTCCGTGACCATGGTGCTTGCAACAGTACCGAAATATCGGCAACTCGAAACCAATAAATTACATGGTAAATATCCCGTTATTAAATAATCATATTAATTTTATTGACCCTTTTGAGATTTCCGCTTTAAAAATCCGTATGACCATGTATATGTCTTAATTTATCATAAGATTATGTAATATAAACAGTTCAGCTGACAAAGATATTCAGAGCTTTAAAAAATAATTTAAATTAAATAACCTAGGTAGGTAATATCCTGATCCCGAAAGTAAATAGTGTGATTTAAAAGTTGTTAAAATAAAATAAGTAGATAGTCAATAGAAATAAATAATTGTTCTGTCTTGGCAATGTGTGGCTAAAGAGAAGCATGTGTACATTATGATAATTGACCTTCAAAATTTAAACAAGCTTCAATCAAGGCTCTCCTGAAAGCTTTCACATCAAAATAATTGTCGGTCGTATGCGTGATCTACGACGGCTATGGGCGGCTACCCAGACCCACCCACAGAGCATGTTTTGACAGAAACTTTTAGAAACAAATCGTTAAGTGTTCCCTCGTGTGTCAGATGTACTGCGACGTCAGAAAGCATCAGAACATCAGCGTCAGTTGGTTTTCGTTTTAAAGTGTGCGGCCGGTTTAAAATCATCTAAGGTGGCCGCCTTTGATCTGGGAAAACTGGTTAAATTTGGTTTTTTAATCTAAAGGATCTACGATTCGAATAGAAGCCACTTATTTATATTATAACTAACTCTATTAAAGTTATTATTAAAAACAAACAAATTCATCATTGATACGCAAACTGGCTTTAGGGTCTTTTTTATTACGTGTCAAAGGAGGGAGAGCTGACCCTTCCTTCCCCATTGCTTCCTTCTCTCTTTATCTTTAATTCTTCCCCCTTAATAATACTTATTTGCTGCCATTCAACCATTTGGTCTTCCTTCCAGCGGTGGTTATCTTAACGCAGTGGATAGACCAGTTTTAATAAAGAAAGCGTATGTACTTGCTCACAACTAGAAATAATACATAACAGCAAACGGTATTAAAATCAATCCACTTGTTACGTGCCTTAGGCATATCTGACACAACATAGAATATAAGAAAAGAATTTTTAAATAAAAGTTTTGGAGTGTAATATTCATATGTCTTAAAAATCAGGGGTTGCTATAAAACATAAGGTCTTAAGTGGTTACGAATACCGTACAAATTGTGACTTTCATAATATATCAATAGTGAAACAAAAAAAGAAAACATATTTTAACGTATTAAAAAGAATTGTGATAATTATGAAGTCTTAAATATTAATCCATCTCTTAACACCCATCGAAATGTAAAACAACGTAAGCCTACCCAATATTAAAAAAAGAAAGAAAAAATGGTATTATAACACCTATTGTAAGATTAAACTTATCTATTGAAGAGTATTTTCAAAACCTTTGATCCGTCCGTGTAGCAAGAGCCTCTCGAGTTGTTGTTAGACGTCACTGCTCTGTAATTATTATGTGACACAATGAGTTATGTCAGTCCATAACCGTGTCTAAACATTCGTTACACTGCTCGTGCCGCTGTGAGATATTTTTAGATCGAGAATAAGGTACAAGAGTTTTAGTTAAAACCATAGCATTTGAAGATAATGATTTGGTGCACCCTAAAAAAAAACAGACCGCAAGGTAGCTCTACAAGAAGTTACAGCTGTTAATGCTGTTAGTCTCTACCGATTTTTATAGCGGCACCGGGCGAGAGGACAGACGCCCAGTCATCAAAAGGGAGGTATCTGGCTTAAGTGCAAGCCATGGCTTCAGCCGATGCCGGGATAAGATGACCGAGAAGGACTGGAAGAGTGAATCTATGCAAATAGCGTCATTCGTTGACTAAAGAAATGCTGCAAATTATGACTAGTAGCCGTAATTACGCGGTAATAATGGTTCCGAAAACATTCATTATACTCTGGAATAGTTTTGTAGTATCCGTTTTATGATTTGTTTGTATAGCGGGATTGCAAATGCGTTATAGCTGCCCATTGTCATGGACCATGGCTGACAAGTCTGTAGTACCCAGTTACCCACAGAGTAATACTTTTTTTCTAATCTGTCCTCATTGCCTAAGCCCAACCAACGCACCTCTTATAGGCGAAGACCAAGCCAGATGGCTATTATAATAAATATCAAAAATCTTCCATAAAGATCAAACTGGACGGGCCCGATAGCTCAGTTGGTAGTATCCTTGCCTTCTGAACTGAGGGCTGTGGGTTCGATTCCTACCCAGGACAAACGTTTGTGTGATGAACATAGATGTTTGTTCTGCGTCTGGGTATTATATTGTATTCTATGTATGTGTTTACAAACAAAAAGTATATAAGTATTGTATGAGTTATCTGGTTCCCATAGTACAAGCTATGCTTAGTTTGGGGCTAGATGGACTGTATGAAATGTCCACAATATAAAAAAAAAAAAAACTTCTCTACCTAGCCCGGTAAGTACTGACATAAAAGATCATGTTTTTTCGTAAATGTACATAAATAGCTAGCCGCCCTTAGCCTAAAAAGTCTAAAAACTTACAGCAGGAACTGTATATAATGAGCAGTTCTGCAATGATATGCAATATAATGAGGACAGAGGTAAAGCCTCGCGACTATTGCGCCGCCTTATCGAGCTTACAATGAGTACTGAATCAAGTTTCTTTACAAAGCTTTTCTTATTACTTACCCAATTAATAACTACATAGCTTTTGCAATAGCGATTCAGTTTGTTTTTCAAATTATGAACTATATAATAGAGTAATCATCGGAGAAATTCAAGTCCCAAAGGAAAAAGCTTCCGTTAGAAAACTTTTATAATGAAGTTTGAAATAAATTTTGCATCAACGCAACCACAACTGAAGGTTAACTTTGATAGCAATAGGAACTGTTATCAACACAAGGTCAGCTTGGGCAGAGCATTTCGGATAACCAAAAACGTAAATTCTTCCTTCATATCTAAGATATAGCCAGCGAACTTAGTAAGTAACCGAAGTCACAACGTATGCTGCGGTCACTTCAAAGGGTGACAGCTGCAAAATGATATTTACAATTCCGCCATCGGAGAGCAGGTTGCTATCTTAAAACAGTAGTCGTTAAGCGAAGTCACAAGCATTTTGACCACCTACATCATCATCATCATCAGCCTAAAGACGTCCACTGTTGAACATCGGCCTCTCCCAAAGAGCGCCACTTTGGGTGACTGTTTGTCATCTGCATCTATCGGCTCCCCGTAGTTCTGGCCAGATTGTCGTCGGTCCACATCATAGAAATATATATTAGTTCAGTGGACCACTTGCCTACACGATAATATAAACACGATTGTACCTAGGTACTAGTATATAAAATCATAGACGTAATTCTTAGATTATCTGCATAGATAGGCAGACCCCCACTAGGTGGACCGACAATCTGGTGAAAACCACAGGAAGCCGATGGATGCAGGAGGCGAGCAGCCGGTCAAAGTGGCGCTCATGGGGAAGGCCTATGAGTATACATAACATTCGTTCCATTTTGGAAAGGCTATATTGGCTCTCAGTTGCATCTATGTGTAAAATATTTTCAACAAAAGTTTTCCAACATTGTAAACAAAACAAAAGCTCTATAATTTTAAACTCTAAAATCACTCTGAATAAGTGTATACCTACAATACCTGAATAAAGTGGTTTTGTAAAATGCCGCGGTATCTATAAAATGAAGTATCATCGTTGTGAAAGCTTTGTAGTGGTTACATAATAATTAATAACCGATATTGTTCAAAGGTAACGCGAACACCCTGCGGTCGAAAAACATCAATATCAGGTTTGCCAGCATCACGTTATTAATAGGTGCAATATCGACTAAACCACGACAACGTGGTTTTTAAGCATAAAAACATTTAACCGAAACATAGGGATGAGTGCCTAAGCAACGCAACGATTCCTTCAGTGTTGCAATGGCCATAGGCGGCGGGAACCACTAACTGCTACCCACCAGGACCCGAAATCTGCTATTTTGTGTCATGTGTAATTGTGTCATAATGGTTCATGAATGGTACCTTAATGACAGTGTCAAAATCTATCTCCTTATGGTTTGTAGACTAACATTAGTGTCAAAATCTGTCATTAAGGTACCATTCATGAACCATTATGACACAATTGGTGCCATGATGACAGATTTTGACACTAATAGTAGTCTACAAACCATAAGTAAACTATCATTAGTGTCAAAATCTGTCATTATGGCACCATTCAAGAACCATTATGACACAATTAAAATGGCAGACTTCGGGCCCCGGTGGTATGTATAACACTCCATTCCTTTAAAACAACATTATACAGTTGGACTCGCGCACGAAGAGTTCCATATATATAAAAACAAGCAAAAAAAATCATGTTTTTTTTCTTATATTTTGGCTCCACACATAGTGTCTTTAGCCAGTTTCAAGTATTATATTTGGATCGTGTTATAAAATATTTCACGCAGTCATGTCATAGTTATAGTCATAGTCCAGTCTAAGTCAGGTAGTCATAGTCCAGTCTAAGTCATGCTCCAGCAAAGTGGTGGCAACTTTACAAGAAGCTTCCATGGAGTTTTGGAAGCAACACGAAAAATCACGTTTCACCACATTATATCACTTGCCCTCACTCATGCTCGTAATTCAGCACTTAATGCGTAAAACGCCACCAATTTTACACATTAACACTGGAAAAAGCAAAAGTTTTGAAAAATAATACGATGCAACGATGTGAACTTTTCCGCGTTCCCGCCAAAACTCCAAAAAAATTATAATTGTTGTATGAGAACCCCAAAATTTTTATTTTATTCTGTTTTTTAGTATTTGTTGTTATAGCGGCAACAGAAATACATCATCTGTGAAAATTTCAACTGTCTAAATATCACGTTCAGGTAGTTCATCCGAGATCACGGTATTTGAGATACAGCCAGGTGACAGACGGACAGACAGACGGACAGCGGAGCCTTAGTAATAGGGATCGCTTTACCCACAGAGCAAAAAAAAACGCTTCGCCTCTAGAAAACGTCATTTGTTTCAATTCTCTGTGGCTTGTGGCCTTTGGGTACGGAACCCTAAAAATTAGCTTCCGCATTAAAACTGCTGCTGCTATAATGAATGTGGCGCAGGGCATCACTAGTAATGTTAGTATACAGCCAGAGCCCAGATCTAGCTTCAACTTTGTTAGTTATTTACTCGTTTAACAAACTAAACAAGCTTTGATGGAAAATGTGATTTCTAATTAACTGTATCTTTGCCGACGTTTGTTTTGATAGTAACATAAGTAGACTTACTTGTTTATTTTAACGTGAAAAAGCTAGTATTTATCTTTCGAAAAGAAAATATTGAGCTATTGAAAAACAACCCCTCATTCTATCTTCCATTTGCTTTTTTCACATTTTTATTTTAGGTATTCGGTAAAATTGTAGTTCCAAAATAAACTATTTTTTACAAACTGCTTTATAGAAACCTTCACTCTTGCAAAACTTGCGATCAAGTTTGTGTGCTATCACAATTTCCAATTCATCATAAAAGCATTACTTAATTTACACATAAATTACCAAAACAGACCAAATCACTTGAGTACTAAAATTAAAAACTCGTGCCGGATTGTTGATTTCATTATTAAGGTTTTCAGACAATGTCCAGAAGTAAAATTTAAATAAATGAACTAAGTAACTTGAATTCGAAGTATACTTACTTTGATTGACGATTCCCCATTGTGGAAACAGCGCAGAGATCACATTAAATCACGTTACGTATCTGTCCTGAAGACCGTCACATTGTAAACCTAAGCCCTTCCTCCCGAGCACGCAGCCCTCACACGACTGAGCTAGCTTGACGCAGGTCCGTTAATGCAACACTTGTACATCTAAGCACCGACCCTCCCCAGCCGACTCTAGCAACTGACGGGCGGCAGAATAAGCGCAAGCACCCTTGCAGCTCCTCCACACGACTCACTGCAAAACCACCCCGCAGCGGTATGCGATATGCTGGTCGACAGATTACTGCGAACGGTAAAATTTATAAACGCGCGGCTGATGTTGCCGCGCAGTTTGAACGCGCTGTCCTACCCTCTTCCCCCGTCACTTGTGCAACGGGTAGAGCAAATCTAACACTATTTTACTAAAAGCACTGTTTGTGTTACACTAATTGTGTATTGAGTTGAAAATGACAGGTTTAGTGGAAACACTGCAGCTTAATCCTCATTATCATTCAGTATTTGCATCACCAATGAGATCAAAATACAGACTGAAATAATATTCACCCAACTTGAAGTTTTAAATATCATTTGTAATCATTATTATAATTGATAAAAGTTATCTACAAATTAATAATATAATACTTTTTACTCTTATCAGGTTTTTAATTAACTGCCTACAATGTTGAGGCACCTATTTTATGTAAATTGGAAACAAACATAAATATATAAAAATAGCCATTTCGGCTATTAATTTTTTCCATTTTTAATTGATAAAGATTGTACACAACATGATGAAACCAAAAATATCAAAAAGAAAGTGCTTATTTATACTTTTATATCCCTTTATTTAGGTAATATAAATGCGAAGGTGCTGATCTGTCAGTCTTTTATACAATAACGGAGTAACGGAGTGACGTAATTTTCTGTGTTGATATTTTATAGAACAGAGAGTGACATAGACTATGGTTTATCCTGAAAAATAAATGCACCAAGCGGGTTCAACAATCGGTTGAAACATTTTTTACCAAACTTGTATTTCTTAAAATAGTTGCTCACAATTCATGTGGTTCATGTCAGAACCTTAATAGTGCACTTATTATGTAATCATATACTTAATTATAGTTACAGCATAGTATACAATAATAGCTGTTTCGTGATAATATGGCTTATAAATTGAGAACTGGCTATCAAGTGAAATGGCTGAATGATACGTGTATAGAATGGCCTTCAAGCGAGACTATTTTGAAAAATGTCTTAATAAAGTATAATTCCTGCTCCACTCTCGTTGTTTATCTGGGCAGAACACGGGGGTGTTCTTTTTCTCCTTATCATATACCGTCTTTTTGTAAGAAGTGATTGTCGTATAAAAAACGCGGTTATTTATAAACCGTCGAACTATTGTAAAGGGACAATATGTCTTGCAAAATGGATAATTTTTCTATTATTTATAATTAGTTGTTGAGCGGTGAGTTTATAATTTCAAATGATTGTGTGCAAACCCGTATTATTGCACCAATTATTGCGGTATTTTATTGTTTTTTAGTGGCTAACCGGGAGGTTAGCGAGTGTTAGGTTAGTTTTGACCACATTAGTAAAACACAATACAATATAACGAAGTGATACCGATCAATTATAAATAACCGAAAAAATTACCGTTACATTGCCCGTTTGCAATAATTCGACAGTTTATAAATAACCACGTTTTCGTATAAACAATCGGTTCTTAGTAAAAGACGGTGACATACACATTCTGTATTTTAAATCGTTTGTTATTGTTTAAATGGGAACGATTGAGGGTTCACAATAAATAAAGGATTCGACGACACATAGTTTAGTACGGATGCAGGTGTTTATTCTAGATATTTTACTGCCCACCGGCGGTTTGCGACCCCGTGTATATTGCGGGAACACTCATGGGCAGTTTCGGAGTTATAGTAAATTCATTATTTTTTTACGATCACCCATTATACCGCATCCGAACGGGGTGATAAAATTATTAATTTAGGAACGCGTTTGTGGTCAGTTGTAAAATTTGTTGTGTGACGTGGGCCTACGTTGAAGTTCATGTTTTTATTAAGTCCTACAATAATTATTGTTTAGGATAGGACATACATTATGTTGAGATAGGATGAATGAATTCTAGCCCTGTGGGGAAAAAGGATTCTCGTTTCGTCCAAAAGTTCTATAACAGAACGACCTACATTTTCAACCGACTACAAAACGGTGATAGTTCTCAATTCGACAGTATTTTTATGCTTGTTGCCTCCGAAATCCATCATTTATTAAGTACAAGGTGTGATTTTTTTTGAAACGTCATACTTTACGGAGTTGGCCTAGTAAAATCCCAATATATTAAGTTATATTAATCTGAAAAGTGCTCTATCGTAGATACGTTTACATTGAATCGATATGAAAGTGTAAACCACACTTAAGGTATATCTATAACGATATGTTATAGTCCTTAAAATTTTAGCTACCAGCAGGATATCCCACCATCTCACCGGATTTGACGCTATTAAGCTATTGTTACCTACTGCTAGCTGCAAAAATCTTTAGGACTATGTGTTTTACCGACTATCCGAAATTATAAGGACTATATTCTATAATATGTCTTTACGTTTACATAGCCAAATAGCAGCTCATGTCAACTCCTGAAAGCGCATATATATGACCGTGCCTTATGAAAATGATGTAACTGGCATATTATTGTTTTACGCTATTACAGGGTGCTATGGTTCGTTGTTGAAATGAAACTAGATGCCCATCCTCACGGAATATGCGCGGCGCCGATGGCAGCTCTGCGATGACTGCGGACCACAGAGTACATTGGTACAGACCTGCGGAACAAGGCCCGCGCCGCCCGCTGCGAGAGCGGTGCGGTCGACGCAGATTGCGGCGACAGGTGCTCTGAAGTTGGAACGATGCACCCGCGTATGTCAATGTCATTGTCACTGTCCGAAACGTCAACCCAGAGTTTTGGCGGGAACGCGAAATAGTTCACGTCATTGCATTGTATTATTTTTCAAAACTTGTGCTTTTTCCAGTGTTAATGTTTAAAGTTGGTGGCGTTTTACGCATTAAGGCCCTCACAGGACCCAATGCGAGCACGTGTACTACAGCAGACAAACTTGAAACTTATTTTGTGCGTTATAGGGTCGCTTTATGAATAGCAAAAATATGGCGATTACGTTGCGTTGCACTTCGACTTTTCGGTACCATTTTTCGGTACAAATAATTAGTTATAAAAAATAATCTTATTGTTATAAAAAAATAAGCTTAGAGACGGATGCATTGAAACATAACTTATCACTATGATTTATTTCAATGGGGTGTCTTATTATAATGTAACATTTTAGGACGTTTGAATGATTTTTTAG
This sequence comes from Ennomos erosarius, assembly GCA_963580505.1. NCBI lineage: Eukaryota > Metazoa > Arthropoda > Insecta > Lepidoptera > Geometridae > Ennomos > Ennomos erosarius. Next base: position 3,435,405 of record OY756977.1, read on the forward strand.
AGGTCACTTCACAATTTTTTTCTATCGAGAAAACTTTTCATATACGTGTTTCGGTTTTGGCAGGACATGACCAGTATTAACGTGCATTTTTTTTCAATCCTGTAAATGGTATACGTTTTGAGATAATCACGTTCACAATAGTCAATTTGGGAGCATTCAGCGCCTTAAGTGCTGAATTACGACCATGAGTGTGGACAAGTGATATGATGTGGTGAAACCTGATTTTCCGTGTTGCTTCGAAAATTCCATAGAAGCTTCTAGTAAAGTTGTCACCACTTTACTGGAGCATGACTTAGACTGGAATATGACTACCTGACTTAGACTGGACTATGACTATGACTAAGACTTGACTTTTCATGAAATATTCTATTAACATGATGAAAAATTACAATACTTGACACTGGCTAAATACACTATGTGTAGAGCTAAAATAATAATAAAAAAAATATTCAAACCAACGCGTAGGGTCGTCACACACTACACCGACCGTATCAAACTCACGCACAAAAGGTTCGACACCGGTTGAAGCAATATTAAGAACCGATTGGATGACGAGCAATCTCAACGGCCTCCCGTACCTTTCGTGGAACGAAAAACTTCTCCCTCGCCAGGACGGAGGCCTAATCAAACCGAATGAAATGACTTGTCCCCTGAATAAGGGCATGCTCTGCAACAGCGGACTTCTCCGCATCCAAATTGTTAATGCTCCTAATGTGTTCCGTACGAGTTCTATTTACGTTACCTTCTATAATATTTTTATATTAGCCGCAGAGGTGTTTTTTAAGTAATCATTGGCACGTGTAGCTTTTATAGAGACACTTATCACTCGTATATAAATTATTTAAGATAGCAGGCTGAATCCAGCTAGAACCCAGACAATTAAATTGTCTGGTTTTTAGCTTCTGGTCACGGCTTTCAATTTTGATATCGCAGCTACGTCTACTAAAGCACCACAATTTCTCGTTATTATAACTTTAACAATGTTCGGTAACTGTTAACATCGTTCGGTGGAGGTAACTCGTGTCAAACAACCGAGGCACAAACTACGCCGCCCGCTACCTACCGTTCGGGGCTTTACGTTCAACTTTTAACTCGTATTTATTAGCTCGTACAACTTCTACCTATACGGGTTCATCTCAACGAGACCACGCAAGTTGCTTTCGCAAATTAAAAATCGTTCTACGGGTACCTATTTCTCATTATACACAAGCTCATTTATTCACAGAATGAATATACATGCACTTATTATATTAATATTGGCATTCTCGAGAATCGATCTCGCCTTTTTTAGGCTAATGTTAAGGTTAAAGGAATGTTATGCCTACTGGTATAAGATAACGCTAGATACCCGCACTCTGAGTCGCTGTTGCACTAGGTGCAACAGCGACTCAGAGCCGAAAGACACAGGAGGCAAACAGCCGCTCAAATTGGCACTCCATGGGGAGAGCAGCGTAAACATCTTCGGACTGTTGATGATAATGATATTGCTATAATACATTATGATGTTATATGCTTTGTCAGTGTTTGTATACAAAAGCAATAAACACTTGAATTCCGTAAAATAATAATTGTTTCTTATGTTACAATAAGTTACCTACTGATTCAGAAATATGTGTGGTCTTATTTTTTCATACTATTAATTAGAACTAGCATAATTATAATTTTCGGGATGAAAAGTATTCATATTGGTTTCGGTATTGCAAGCAAGCTTTGTCCAGAAATTCCTTCTTTGTTCCCCCGTTTTGACGTTGAAACACAGAAACAAAATTTAATTAACTAGGTTATTATAGTAGAAAGTAACGTTGAAAAAAACTAAAAAGTTTTGAACAGAAACAAAAATGATGGAGGGTTAAATCTAAAAGCGGAGATAAAACAAAGTGAGCAATTTGTCAAGCGCTGTCAATGTCCCCAATTGAGCACCTGTTACGTGATCGGCCATTTAGTGACTTTTGCCGTGCACAACAGCTTATCCGACCGCAATAAATTCTACCACAGAAGACTTTAACCGAATACGATTTTATATTTCTTTTCGCCATTCTACAAGAGACAGATGGGCCTTTGCTCACGTATAAATAAACCGTAGGTAATTTTACTTGAAAGAATTAAGAATTTGTTGATCTATTAGTTAATTGATCAACAAATTCTTAATTCTTTCTAGTACTAGTACTAGGGTAGACAGGCACTAGGTATTCTAAGCAAGCTTTGTCCACAAACCCGGTTGGGTTTGTTTCCGGTTTTGACGTTAAAGCCACAGAAATAATGTTAGCTATAATATTCCCATTTTATATTTGTTTTATTTTGTTCCTCTTCATCTTCGTCATCAACCCAAAACATTCCCAGCCGCCCTTAACAGTTGCAGTGTCACTCGGAACTTTAAAATAATAAGTTTCGCATGAAACTGCACTGGGCGCGACATCCTGAGACATCACAGACTAGTAATCAAATTACTAGACGGTGAGATCAGGACATAAAGTCTCATTTACCCAGTAATTTCAGTAGCTATAATGCCCCTCAAACCGGAACACAGTAATGCTTGCACACTGCTGCTTGGCGGCAGATCAACTGGCTAAGCGGTGGTACCTACCTAGGCGAACTTTGCTGAAAAGTCCTACCACCTAGTAAAACTTAAAAAGTTGTTGCATGGCTGAGTGGATTTGAATCTTGTTACATCGATTTGAATGTCGCACAGGTCAACGCTGAGCCACACTAGCAGTAGCTCTATAGTGAGCGAGGAGAGTACAGTGAGGGCTAAAATTAAATATCCGATGTAGTTATGCCACAAAAGGCTTTTCATGTCGCAGACAGCACGTTATCTCGTGCGTTTTAAACTTGTTTAAAAAGTTATCTGTGCAAAAGCAAATTACCATATTCGTTGAATAAAAAAATCACACTGTTTAATTTTATGAAAGTATAAATAAAACGTGATTGTAATTATTAAAAATATCAAGTGGCAGTGTGGATTAACGGGATTACGGGTTATTCTCATAATTCTTTTTATAGGAGATTTTCATGCTTTTAGTTTGATTATAAGTAGACCATGAACCGAAAGGACTAGGTGGACTGACGACCTGGTGAAAACCGCGGGGAGCCGATGGATGCAGGAGGCGAGCAGCCGCTCAAAGTGGCGCTCTCTAGGGGAGGCCTATGTTCAGCAGTGGACGTCTTCGGGCTGTTGAAACAGTCTTCGAATTTCCGGACTTTCCAAAAAACTAAATGCTGTCAATCCACACTATCCTGGTCCTGCCCCTTATCTAAGTTACACTGTCTTTGGACCAATAAATACGATTTTATTTAGTGCTAAATGTTTTCACCAAATTTTGAGTTTTGTGGCTAAACACTAGTCTAATTTAACTGTTAAATAGGTATTGGGAAACATTATATTGTACACGCGCATAAAGGTTATTATAAATCCGTAACGATCGAAGGTAAATCGTCTAAAAGTAAAGCTTACAAAGGTGACTCGTTTGTAATAATATTTACGACCTTTGCATCACAATGTACTAATATTATACATCGCCGTAAAGTTTACGTTGCTTCTTTTTAGCGATCACATTTTCGATGCACCAACGGTACTCGGAGCTAGGTGTTTTCATTCCAGCTTGGAGCACGATTGCTTATTGAATTTATTCCGAGCTTGAACTGCTGTTTATACGTTCTAAATGAAAATTAAGTTACTGTACAGATCGGAGCCTTTTTCTGCATTGCGACACTATCACTGCTTGATTCACTTTTGTCGATAAACTTGATTACAGTAGACATACTTTAAATGTATCTTCGACCAAGTTTGACAACGGAAACGGTACTCTATATTCCCGAATGACCAATTAAAACCTCAAAACTTAATTGATTTCAGAACAATTCATTATAATAATTAATTTTCTAGATCAATATGCAATTGAATTGTTCATAAAACACACGAAACTACTCAAATATTCTTCCAATATTTGAGCCAACTCCACAGGTATTTGATTACTTTGTGCTAATTAAATACTAATTGTTAGAGAACTCCATCCACTTCGCCTTCACTACAAAGTTGCGGGGCAGATTTTGTGATTCAGAGTGACATAAGCGGCTGCAGCACCGTACATGAATTCGCAATTCTGTGGGCGCGGAATTTGTGATGGCCAGTGTGACTTGTGACCATCATGAGAATAGAACGGCGTCATATCCCTTCTATGTTCATGTATAGTAATAATAATTATGTACTTTATTATCAATAAAATCAGCATTTAATGTGCTAATAGGCATGATGACTACTATTAAAAATGAACAACTAAATATTACTTTCATAAAGAAGATAAAAAATGAATACAATAATTGCAAAAATAAACAATATCGGTAAATAAATCACGGAGTAATAATAAGTTTCTACAGGAGGCATCTCCTGTCCCTTTCTCGCTAAACAGAGCGCCCCCACAGTAATATGAGCATAACAATATATAACTGTATACCTAATGATTTAAAAATGTTAACAGGCAATTTATTCAAGAAATCTTTGTATGACTGGTTATTACAAACGCATTTTATAGTGTTAAGGAATTTCAAATGTACTGTAACAAAAATACTTTTTAATATTTGCACACTTGCATGCAAGTTGAACACAGTATGTCTATATATGTATGTTATATTAAGACCTTCCTTGTGAATTGTGCTTGTGTTCTCGCAAATAAATATTTGATTGATTGATTGACTGATTGATTAATATAACTTGAAATTAACATTTAAGATACATTATGTTTTCTAAAACGGCCAAGTGGTGGTAAGCTAAGGCTTTGGATTGTACATTGTTTTTTATTTATACTCATCCTGTCGAAAGGAAGAGTGAAGGAAAAGGGAAAAATATAGGGGAAAAGGATGAATGGATGGGACGGCAATAGAAGGTAGGCAGGCGAACCGTTCAATCCATTCATCCTTTTCTCTTTCGCTTCCACCTTACCCATAATCAGGGTGAGGACGTAAAACTATTTAAGTAACCCGTGCGAAATCGGGGCGGGTCGGTCGTTGTCACTAAAGCATTCATTGATCAATCAAAACCCGTTCACTGCAAAATGATTTAACTAATGACTTGTCAATATTTACTAAGGCTTCCACAGACACGCAATAATATTGATTGTCAAATTCTCATATAAAAGTATCTCTCCATCTCTCCTATCTCTTATAAAAAACTTATCAATAATCTAGGTGACAGGTTTTCTATAAATTCCAAAGTGATTTTAATAGCGTTACGATGCGCTTGCAAATTTAAATTATAAATGTACCGCATGTACAGTTTTACGCTTTGCATTTCAAATAACGCATTACGTACTACATCGTCGACATCGTCGTATTAAGCCATCATAATATTTTCATTGGAAATCGTTAATAAACTAAAGCCTATTTTACGACTATATAATAATGTTTCCGGTGATTCGTCTGACCACCAACATCTATTCCTAATTTTGCGTAGTAAATCTGTGTCACCCCAGGTTGAGGAGTTACGGCGCATTGCGGAAGTTTAATGAATTATTCTGAGATCAGTATCACAACAAGCCGACGCCGACGGACGGCAGGCAGCCACGTATGGTGCTTAATCTTTTCTGATGATTTGTTTATCGAAATGTTGTGATTCATCTCCGTTTTATAATATCTCTATTGAGTCGGATTAAGAGTTGCGGGAACGTATCGCGTCGGTGTGCCCGACGGTTGGTTTCCAGCGCGTTACGGTTACGACGTCAATCATCGATATTTATACAGCTCCCAGAGATTCCGCCGACAACGAGATATAAACCTATCTGCTGTCGCCTCGCGCTCACTGTAGCATATCTCATATAGGGACATAGTACTCAAATAATACCGGCCGGAATTCAATAATGCTCAACGAGGACAATCAGAAAGCAAACAAAAGCTCTGCGCACAAAGCGATATCGCTAGCTGCGATTATATCATAGTCGCTAACTAGGCGTATACGGCTGTCCTAGAACTCCTGTTAGCATTAATATTGAAAAAGTATAAAAATTAGGTCAGACGTAGACACAACACCGAGTCAAGGAGCGTTCTCAAGATGATACTCACCGGGAGGGTTAGTTAGCGCAACGCAAAGACAAGAGCGTTAGTGAAGACGACGACGTGTGCTCTGCCATGCGGTGCACTCACCAACACATGTCGAAGGCCATCGCGACAACGGCGACGAGGCGTGCAGCGAACGCAAACATGAGCCGTGCGGCGTAGCGGCGCGTTGCGGGCGTGTGGCTCCCGCGCGGCTCGCACTCGTCTAGCGTGACGCGCACGGGAACGGGACACATCCTGACCGCAGGCCAGTTTACGAGCGCTGCACGACGCCCCCTCGCCGCGGTCGCAGGAACGACCTGCGACTTTGCGCTGCGGCCCTCATACGTACCTTTGGTCTCCGCCTTCCTCCTGAGCCCGGGGGCATTCCTGCCTCGGCCTGAGGACAGGCGTCAGCCCCCATTTCTCGACCAACTCTATACGAGCAATGGTGGCTGCTCGAGTTCAATGTGTCATCGGGTCGGAGCTATCGCGTCACAGGTGCAGCGAGGGGCTTCCCGGCGGCGCCCCCCGGGCTGCAGGCGCCGCGTCACTGGCGGGCCATGGTGGCGCGCTACTGCCGGGCCTTGCCGGCCGGGCCGGCGCTCATACTGGGCTCAGCGCGGGCTCGGCCGCTGCGGCACGCCCGAACCGCGCGCCCGAACCGCGCACCGCGCACTACCCGCTCACTGCGCAACTTTACCACCGAGCTGTGCGTCCGCCTAGCGCGCTTTCTTCAAGCGAATATTCGCCTGCGGACGTGAGCTTTTAAGATCTCATGGGCGAGAGCGGTTTGAATATTATTATAAGTAAAGTTCGATATAAAATTGTGATATGTAACGGTCGGTGCGTTCGGACCGCGAGCGAGCGCCGCACCGGTTCTTTACGTAACGGGAGGGAGGGCGCGAACCGAGGCGCCTCACCGGGCACGGCGAGTCATGATCTCTGGGAAGGTCCGCGAGTGCGACGTCGCGGCGGCGGCGGCGGGCGGCGGACGCGGGTATCGCGCGGTCGCGGCGGCGGAGTACTGGCGCGGGGCGCGCGCGTGGCCCCGCACCGCCGCGCCCCCGCCCGCAGCGCCCCGCGCCGCGCCGCGTCGCACGCGTATCGACACGCCGACCACTGCACCACAGGCAGGCGCGGCCGCGCGCTCGCGCTCTCTCGTGCACCGCACGCGCCCACCCGCACCCGCTCCCGGACCAGGCGGGTGCGGGCGCGGGTGGCCGACCGCGACCGCACGCACGCAACCCCAACCCTTTACCCACTTCCTAGGAAAACATTCACTTTCCGTGCCCTTATTACAGTTTCCGGGGATCGGAGTCGCGTCTCCGCATCTCTCCATCGCTTCCTTTTTCCGATGCGATAATATTTCATTATGGATGCATTTCATAGAAGGCTCTTTTTATTTATTTTACATTACATCTACAGACTTACAATTTTATTTGTTCCCGACATTTCAGCCGGGCCAGAAAACATACTGTTAGCGGTGACGACAAGCCAGACTGCAGTCAATTCTCGATCCCCATACCACGAATCCTAACTACTCTCAATGCTCTCCTGTACGCAAGCCCTAATAAAGTTGTAAATGTGTTTGCTGATGAAAGAGAAGGGATACTTTCTGAATTCTTGGTGTAGGTATTGTGAGACGAGTGCATGAAGGAATTTTCTATTGACTAATTTCCGCTGATATTAAGTATCAACATCATATCATTTTTTATTATTTCTTATACTTTTTCATTATTGACTAAAACCAGTTTGATTATTTTCTTATCATTTGTTATTGCGAAAGTAATTGTAATTTATACTGACTTTAGTTTTCATTGAGTTAGAAATAAATCACAGTAATATTATAATGGCGAAAGTTTGTGTGTACGTGTGTATGTTTGTTACTCAATAAAGCTAAAAAAAAAAAACTAGCTCAAAGCTTGCTTACTAAATTTCCGAGAAAGAAATTTATAGAGTTCTTTTAAAGTTAGTTCACAAGAAGAGTGCAGGGCTGGATGGCATACCAAATGTATTCCTTTCAAAATGCGCCAAAACATTGTCAAATCCGTTGTGTTTCATTTACAATAAGTCTTTTCAAGATGGTGTTTTTCCAACTAAGTGGAAGCAAGCCCGTGTGACACCTGTTCATAAGAAAGGCGATGTTGCAAATGTATGTAATTATAGACCAGTGTCTATACTGCCTGCGCTTGGAAAAGTCTTTGAATCGATAGTCCAACGGAAACTCTATTGGCATGTAAAGGAATATATTCATCCCGAACAGCATGGCTTCCTTCCAAAAAAGTCCACCGCTTCCAATTTGATTGGTTTCGTAAATGATATTTCTCAAGCTCTTGATGACGGAGAGGAGATTCACGCTGTTTATACAGATTTTAGCAAGGCGTTTGACCTAATTGATCATGTCCTCTTGCTAGAAAAGTTATCAGCAATGGGGATTCATGGCTCGCTATTAAGATGCTGCGAGTCTTATTTGCGAAATAGATCTCAATTGGTCATGATAGGTGGATACATGTCACGGGTTAAAAAGATTCCTACCGGTGTACCACAAGGTTCGCATATAGGTCCACTGTTTTTTTAATATTTATAAATGATCTGGCTTCTATTCTAAATTGCCCCTTTAAAATGTATGCAGACGATTTAAAATTATATATGCGGATTAAGAGCTTGAATGACGTTGTATACTTTCAGAATGAGATTTATAAGGTATTTTTATGGTAGAAAAATGCTCGCATGTTATATTTACCAAAAAAAAAAAGATTCTATTTCCGCTATTTATCAGATAGACGGTAAGCCGCTTAATGAGGCTGCAAGTATTAGAGACCTAGGCGTCACAGTGGATAGTTCCCTATGTTTTCGAACTCATATTGACACTATAGTAAAAAAAAGCATCGCAACTTTCTGGTTTTCGTTTCTAGGCAGGTTAAAGTATTTTTGTATCAGCTCACGTATGCAAATAATAAGTGTAAAATTTTGACGTCCTATGAATCCATTATGACTATATCATCGGCAAAACGAAGGTTAGTGATATAAGGTTAGTCATAATGGCGGAGTTGCTCGCTGATCTCAGCACCATGCTCAACGACCTCAGTAGAGTCTCCCGATAGGTTGGTCTTAAGATGAACATGGACAAGACGAAAATTATGTCAAATGCCCATGTTCCACCTATACCGGTAATTGTTGGGAACGACACTCTCGAAGTTGTCGACAAATACGTCTATCTAGGGCAGACTGTCCAATTGGGTAGGTACAACTTCGACAAAGAGGTCGCCTGAAGAATCCAACTCAGCTGGGCAGCGTTCGGGAAGCTTCGACCTATCTTTTCGTCCAAAATACCACAAAGCCTGAAAACAAAAGTTTTCAATCAATGTGTGTTGCCAGTGATGACTTATGGAACTGAGACGTGGTCTCTAACTGTTGGCCTCATTACTAAGCTCAGAGTCGCGCAACGAGCTATGGAGAGAGCAATGCTCGGTGTTTCCCTGCGAGATAGGATCCGTAATGAGGAGATCCGCAGGAGAACTAAAGTGACCGATGTAGCTCTTAGGATTAGCAAGTTGAAATGGCAATGGGCAGGCCACATCGCTCGTAGAACTGACAACCGATGGGGAAGAAAGGTTCTCAAGTGGCGACCACGAAATGGAAGACGCAGTGTAGGCCGGCCCCCCACTAGGTGGACCGACGACCTGGTGAAAGCCGCGGGGAGCCGATGGATGCAGGAGGCGAGCAGCCGTTCTGAGTGGCGCTCCCGGGGGGAGGCCTATGTTCAGCAGTGGACGTCTTCAGGCTGTTAATGATGATGATGATGATGATGATGAATCCAGACTCACTAACTACAATCTCAAGACTTTGAATGCTCGAAGAAAGATATCAGATATCATATATTTGTATAAAGTGCTTCATGGATTAATATTGTGTCCCGACTTTTTAATGAATATTGGTATAGAAGTCCCTCGTGCTGGCAGTCGCCTGTGTAATCGTCGGACTTTTAAGCTGCCCCATTGTCGAACCAATGTAGGACAACATTCTCCTCTGTATCGTATGTTATAATGGAATTCGCTCATCCTTAGATATTTTCGATGGTTCTTTGGCCTCAGTTAAGGCCAAACTTATAAAAATTGTAAATTGACATGCTGTGCAAATGGTTTACTAAAAATTTTTTTTTCTCTTACGTTTATTTTCGTTTTCATTTAATATTATTCGTATAAGTTGCTTAGTTTAATTTAAGTTGTTTAAACTGTACCTGCTAACTTTCTAATTATTATTTTTTTCCTATTTGCCACACGCAGTCAGTAGCTTAGTACTGACTTGTGTTTTGCTTCACTGTATAGGCTTTATAGGAACCTTTAGGCAATTTAGCACGGTCAGGGTTGCATGCTGTGTTCACTAGGTTTAGGACGGACGCCGAATGTTATGGTGTTTTTTTTGTAAAAAATTTGTTCATAGTGATACGTAGGGATAGCTTATGTACTGGATTAACACATAGGATACTTTTTATCCCGGAAAATTGACCTGGTCCCGTAAGATTAAACACTCAACTTCGTAAATACTCAATGAGATTAAATTTAAGTTAAATTAGAGGCTGTAGCATGTACTAACGGACAAAAAGTTATCACAAAATACTTTCTATCCTGGGAAACCTTAATGTTTCCTGTGGGATACGATTGATTCAAAGCGGGACGCGAGAGCAAATAAGTAATATAGGTAAAGCTCGCTCTCGCTCGCGCTTTTGGTAATATACAAGCGCGTTTGTACTTACTGACTGACCGACATGTAATTGATGTTTTAATTACCACGCGTGTTTTTCGAAATACAATACAGAAATTTAAAAAAATCGCGCTCTATCTTGCTCGCGCTTTAGCTTATGTTTTGTTCGTAACATACAAGCGCGTTTGTACCTATTACTGACTGACCGACATGTAATTGATATTTGAATTGTCACACTTGAATTTCAAAATAAAAACAGCAGTCAAAAAATTTTTCGCACTCGTTCTCGCTTGCGCTTTGGTATTTCTGCTATATTTTGTTTGTAATATACAAGCGTGTTTGTACCCACTGACTGACATGTAATTAATGTTTGAATTGCCACGCGTGTTCTTCGAAATACAATACAGCAATCAAAAAATTTTCGCTCGCGCTTTAGGTATTTTTACTATGTTATGTTCGTAACATACAAGCGCGTTTGTACCTACTGACTGACTGATATGTAATTGATGTTATAATTGCCACGCGTGTTTTTCGAAATACAATACAGAAATCAAAAAATTTTTCGCGCTCGCTTTCGCTCTTGCTTTAGGTATTTTTACTGTATTTTGTTCGTAATATACAAGCGCGTTTGTACCTGTTGACTGACATGGAATTGCCACACGTGTTTTTCGAAATACAACACATAGGCTATGCATAGGCTACTTTTGATACGCGGGTGAAACCGCGGGGCGCAGCTAGTGTTGAATAATTTGTTGTTTAATAATGTACCCGGGAATGTAAACCAGTTTATACCGAAAAAAAACCGGTAAATCACAAACCGGTTCCAAGCCTTGTGTTCAATTATATGAAATCTCTGCCAGGCTTTTTAACTTACGATGTACCTAACAGAAACGTTATATTAAGATGAAAAAGCCGATTCAAGTCAAGACCAGCTATAGAGAAAATAATAGGTACCAGCTTAAGAATAGGATCACCCCATCTCGTTCAGTGGGTGTAAATAATCTAGGGCATGCATGGGCAGCAGCTCTTCGGTCGGCATTATAATAATCTGCAATCACCAAGACACCTGGCAAGCATGGTGATCATGGCAAACCCACCCCTCTCAAAGAGGGAGACCTATGTTCAGTGGAGTAAAGAGGATAAATTTTGCAAAAGCGGTTAACGTACTCGCGACAGGGACGTCCAATTCTGTTTTTTGTTCAGCTCTGACAGTTGCTAAGTGTGAGTTAGTTTAATTAGTTAGTTAAGTAGTGTTTAGTAGACTTTGTTATCTTGGTAAATAAATTATTTTGCTTTCTCGGAACTCATGGTCATTTTAGTACAATGTTTAGCTTCAGTGCTTCCTGAGTCAGTTTTCCAGTTTTATGCATGCAGGTTTTCCCATACTGATTCAGTGAAAACCCCTACCTCTATTATTAGGATTCCTTGACCAAAGGGTAAAAATACGACCCAAATACACAGGGTAAGTTTGTTGATCCGCGCTTATTGTCCTTCAAGTTAAGACGCACCGTGCAAGCGAGACTAGTGACGATTTATAAAGGTGCGAATGAAAGAAAAAATTTGTAGAGAACGGTTAGGGCTGGGAATACAACAGGGGGTATTGTTTTAGTTGTGAGTCTGCTTTGTGCTTCATACATAGTAGATGTGATATCGTTTTGCTCTATTTCTCGACCTGGCTGTGATTCTGGACTATTTCTTCTGATTTGTGATTACTGTGCTTGTTAACCGGACTCTGATTTGTACCTGTGATACGGAAGTGTTGAAGATGACGTCCTACACACCTGAGGAATATGCTGATATGCTTATTTGTTACGACCTTTGGACCTTACTTTTGAGAGCAGACTTGAGTGATATGCTGGATGATCTGCCACTCAACCTGATCAGGAACATGTGGTTCCAACACGATGGCTGCCCTGCCCATTTCAGGAGAAGTGTCAGATACTGGCTGGACACAAATTACCAAAACAAATGGATAGGACGAGGTGGGCCGTTGCCATGGCCAGCAAGGAGTGTGGGGGCTAATGAAAAGTCTTTTTTTTTTATGGGAATGTGTGACGTGACGAGCTGGTCGTTCACCTGATGTTAAGTCTTGTGTACAGAGAGCCAAATCCAGTTTCGTCTGTGGAAGACTTAACTGAAAAGAATTGTGGATGCAGCAAATAAAATGAGGGCCACGTTGACCACCGGAGTAGTGAAGACTGGTCTCCGTAGAAGGATGCGACAATGTATCAGAAATAGAGGCGGCCATGTTGAACATGAACTGTAGAAAAGAAAAATTTAAAGATTGACGTCCCAAAGCATTTTATTACACATGTAAAAATGCAATAATAATAGTAATAAGACACACAAAATAAACAAAATTAAATTTTGTAACCTAAAAATTGACAATTTTCAATAAAAAAATTAAAAGTCGAATATCTAAAAAGGGTTAAGTTTAGGCTAGAGTGTTTCATAGTGAAATAAGTCAGAAATGATGGATCCACGCCCTTAACGGATCTAGCACGATTTTTCCTATAACCCTGTATATTTTTTTATTTATTTTATTTTATGTTAGTATTTTTGTAATACGGTCACAGAAATACATCACCTGTGAAAGTTTCAACGGCCTAGCTATCACGGATCACGAGACAGCCTGGTGACAGACGGATAGACAGATAGGTCAGATAGATAGACAGATAGACAGACAGACGGACAGCGGAGCCTTAGTAATAGGGTTTGCTTTACCCTTTGGGTACAGAACCCCAAAACCCCACCCTAAGCCTACGCTGACAACGTAATTCGATATTAGGTAGAGTACCTATGTCCAACTTATAAGTTAAAAAGTTATTGTGCTTGGGTATTTCAGTTTTTAAAAGTGTATACTGGCACCATGGATGAAATAAAAAAAGAAGGATTGAGTTTTGATTGACATCGAACTGAAGCCCAAAATGGCGGACATATTACACATGTGTGTCAGATGAAAGTAGGGCGACCGGCAGCATATGATGTGAGTGTGTGTGTGCCCCGCTCGTACGTACGAAGCGTTCCGGCTTCCTAAGGGTGCTTCAGTTTTGGATCAGACGGAATTCCCTCCTCTTTTTTTATTAGCTCCATGACTGGCACACTCACTTGCTGTCAGATAGATAGATAGATAGATAGAGCACTCTTTATTGTTTCACAAATAAACATACAAATAGGAATACAATAAAATTTACGTACTAGTGCAACAATGGGCGGTCTTATCGCTGACAGCGATCTCTTCCAGACAACCTTTGGATGGACAGTATCAGTAGAGAGAATAAACGCCGGTGCAAAACAATTTAATAGATAAAGCAAATACAGATAAATAACTAAATACTCAACGAGATAAAAATAAACAATTACCTAATTTGGTACTAATAAATATACCTACATCCAAATACGTATATACATTATAATACAATAAACTAATACATAATTTTTTCAGAGTTGCCTGTCATGTGCAGGTGTGTTTACGGGCAGAAACAAACGGACAGTAAAATTACCCATGTAAATAACTTATTATACAGGCTCTAAGTAGTTAGAGCCTGTCTTATTCGTATTAAGGTGCAGTCCCTCCATAGTTGTCTCGCTCACACATTTTCCCATTATCTTGATATAAATTACAGCGAATTAGGAATGTAAGTTGAGTTCGTTGATCATAATTTTGAAATATTTTTGCTTTCATACACACACCATCAGCCGAAAGAGGTCCACTGCTGAACATAGGCCTCTCGCTTAAAACGACACTTCGGACGCTTATATAGCACGAGGTCCCATCGGGTAAAAATGAATAATAGCCCGAACGTGAAAAAAATGTAGTGATCGTGTCGCGAGAGTTACTAGTTAGTGTCCAGTGGGTTCATTAGGCCCAATACTTCGCCGACACACAAAAAATGTCGCTTGATAATCTTGCGTTATGCAGATATTAAATATTTCGTAAAATAGCCCGAGTTATTCCATTGTATGGGATGAGGCATCTGTACTGTAGGTATTATATTATCTGGGATCATAGGGTTTTTGCTTTGATATCTTTTAATTTGACAGGATCTAAGATTTAGCAAATGGCAATGGCAGGCCAAATCGCTCGTAGAACTGACAACCGATGGGGAAGAAAGGTTCTCGAGTGGCGACCACGAACCGGAAGTTGCAGCGTAGGTCAACCACTAGGTGGACCAACGATCTGGAAAAAGCCGCGGAGAGCCGATGTATGCAGGAGGACTGGCATTATCCAGAAGCTTAAATTCGAGCAGATCTACAAGAAGATCTACTAGAATTTTAAAAACACTTTCCACGCTAGCTTTTAAAATGCGTTTTTACACCCAGATTTCGAATGACAAAGAGACTCTTTCCGAGCCAGTGCCATGTATTTTTAGTATTTTAAAGACTGACAAACAAAGCCTTCAAAATTAGGCCTAATCAATGACAAAATTCTATGGGAACAAACTTAAAAAAACCACAACCGAATGGAGAACCTACTTCTTTTTTAAAGTCGATTGATAATTATTTGGGTCTGTCGTTAATTTTTATTTACAAGAAAGACAACTAAGTACAAAAAATGTGTTGTGTGAAACCCAATCAAGCTAAACGACTGATTTTAGGCTGACCTATTCACTAGTGGCTCTAGATCTCGCGAGTAACAAACGTAATATTATTTTCCGTTTTCATCAACCATGGCTGAAAAAACCAAAATATCAATCAATAAAAATACCATAAGTATGATAATAAATAGTTGAGTATGGTGTTCCCACAGAGCTATGAAACAAATGATGGTTCGCCTATAGATAGAGACGAAATTAATCATATTATTGCTGCCTAACTTCGGTACGGGGTACTCCTCTGTGTCAGTTTGATATTATAGGGTAATTTCGCTAGTTTCCGACCACTTAGAGGAGTTGTCAAGTTTAGGTTGCATAATAAAATGTACCAGTATCATTTTTTGACTTGATGCTACTAAGCTACGTTTCAAATATACTCTATATTTTTATCAGATTATCAATCATTTTTTATAATAACCGACCCTTTTATAAATATCTAAACCAAAGGCTAATAGTAACTATTTTTCTAGTTTTCGATCACTAAATTATGTTTACGACCACTTTTTCGCTAGTTTCCTACCACTATAAATTGAAAGACGCAGGTGGCTGACTGCCTGTGGTAAATAAATGATAGAAACAATGATCAGAAAGGCTTCTTAAGATCCTCTGTCTTGTATTTTCATGATTTCTCCAGCTTTGAGGCACTTACTCATATAAAAAAGCATGATCTTTTTTCTTACTGAGACCGCCAAAAATTATTTAAGGATATGGCTAAAATATCAGCTATAACAAAAAATAAATTGGCTAACGTAGTTTATAAACATAGTTATGTTTACAAGCTAAATACGCTACTTTTTTTGTAATAAAGCCAGCCCACATTAGACCCTGGGCGAGAAATATTCAATGATGGTTCGATCAGTTGGTCACGCCTATTTTGCGACCACCAGCATTAATCGTTTTTTTTAAATCGTGTCTGGTCTAATTAGTTAAACTTACAAAGTAATCGACTATTTATGTACTTTTATATGTAAATAAATACGTATTTATAATGTTTTTGATATAGTTTGCTTTTGCGGTCGAATAGCATTTTTCTGCAGCTGGATTAGTTTTCGACCACGAGCCATTTTGGGTATCTGTAGTTTTTAAACCAGATGGTGGATAAACGTGGTTGAAAACTGGCAGTTAAAATGTATGTGCTTTTAAGTTTCAAAGCTTTAAAATAGAATTGGGGATTTCTCGTATAATATTTGTTACAAAACTGAACCTATTTGGACATAAGATGTGTTCACCGCAAGCTTTTTATTTTTTGTATTTTTTCATCAAATGTACATTAAACGGTCGGATATAGGAAGTGGTCGCAAAACCGGCGAACTTACCCTATGGCAGAACTACCGATAGTGATGTAATGCGTTGGTTAACCTTATAATTATCGACACATCGATAGTTTCCATTATGCCATCCGGAAATTTGTTACAATAAGTTTTAAATGTTTTCAATTTATTTTGTGGTTTGATTGACTTCTATTAATTAAACTTTTAATATCTTTTATGTTTATTAGGTTTCCTACAGATCCTAATATAAAAGATAAATAGATATTCGCAACTGGACAGTGCAATTGGTTTCCTCAAAAACATGATACGGTTTGCTCTCAGCATTTTGAAGCTGAATGTTTTATGAAAATGTCTAACCATATACGTTTATATTTTGACGCTATTCCCAGATTGAAACTCTATCCTATTTTTAACGAGGTACTCTAATTTCTCCCCACTAGGTGGACCGATGACCTGGTGAAAACCGCGGGGAGCCGATGGATGCAGGAGGCGAGCAGCCGTTCAAAGTGGCGCTTTCTGGGGGAGGCTTATGTTCAGCTGTGGACATCTACGGGCTGATGATGATTACTATAATTTCTCTTATCCGCATTTATTATTTTATGAGGACATTATAATGATGTGGCGTGCTCGCCCATGAAAGAGTTTTCATGTAGCCTCCATGGAGCTATTAAAAAAAGAAGGAGGGAATCCCGTCTGATCCGAAACTGAAGCTCCCTTAGGAAGCCGGTCGCCCTACTTTCAGCTGACACACATATGTAATATGTCCGCCATTTTGGGCTTCAGTTCGATGTCAATCAAAACTCAATCCTTCTTTTTTTTATTTCATCCATGGTAGCCTCATAGAAAACCATTGCTCTTGGTTGCTAAAGACAACTGATCTCGTTGATTCTACGTAAGAATCTACGTCTTAGTCGATATTGAATGAAAAAATTCACTTGCTTTTTATTTTGTAAACAGCTGTAAATTAAAATATACATCGCATGGTGAGCTGAAAAATTACCTTTGTTTACTGCCAAACTAAGGACCTCCTTCTATTAAATAAGTGTTTACCTACAACACCTCAATGGTACTCAATATTATTATTATTTTTCCTAAAAATTCATCTGAAAATTGTATTTTCAGATGAATTCTATCAAAAAAAAACATGACGCAACAATACTGATGAATCATCAGCAAAACGTGTTACCTATGTATTTGGAGTTTTAATATATTTTTTCGTTTTATAACTTGTTATGTTTCTTCTATTTCAAACTTTAGTTTATAGATATAATAATACTATCACACATCATCAGCCGGCAGACGTCTACTGCTAAACACTGCCTCCTCCCCCATAAAACCTCACTTTGGACGACTATCGGATTTGCTTATAAACTTAATCTTTATAACCACAAACTGACGATAAACTACCTCTATACTTACACACATTACATTTGCCATAAAATAGGTGAGGTGGACTGTATATCCGTGACGCGAACATGACGTACCTACCAATACCAATACATTCAATTTTATTTATTTTAGATTTATACCGGTATGTTTATCGGCTGGCCATTGTCGATCCGGAATAGAGTATAATAGAATAAAATAACACTATTACACATAGAAATACGCACAAAAGATATAGGTAGGTACTAAAGTGTACCTAATGATACAATCAGGTAAGAGGTACCTTACCGCGTACTTAACTCATATCAAACTATCGATAAAAATATATCGACTCAACCCACAGCACGTTTTGCTGACAGCAGTGGCACTAATGACAAGACAATTGCTATATATGTCATCTGCGCAGGTAAACCATAGAGGTTTCATTGTAATACCTGACACGCTTGAATTGTATGAGAAGTGTCGAAAAGGCGCCTCTATGTAGAGGGGAAGCGTTTTTTTTTTTTGCTCTGTGGGTGTTCCAGTATCAATTAAAAAAACATTTAAAAATTGGTTGAATAATGCGACATTCATAGGACATCCTAGGACTAGGAATAAGCTGGACATCCGCCGGACGGACTAATATTTAAGCCCAACCTGAATCGGAGGCGCTTCGTTCGCACTCGTTCAAAAACTGTTGAACACTATTTAATGTTTTTTGGTTTCGTTGTCACGCGTTGTATTTTCCCACCAGCAAATAGTGAATATATCATTTGAATATCTTTTACCTTACTACTAAGATTTTATAAAAAATATGCACTCTTATATATCATATTTATACTTGTTTAGTTTTTTGCAAATTAAAAACGCATCATTCTATTTAAGATTTTTTTACCATCGTATTTTTTGAGTAACCTTAATTAATATTCTATAAAAATTGTTATTCTATTCATTGAAAAATGATTGTTTTAAACGTGGTCTTTGTCACTCTCTGGCTCAAACTATAAGCAAAACTCACGACGATCCGTTGCTCGAACGCTGCAAAAATTCACATTTCGCATTTACAGAAACTATAACAAGGATATAAAAATATTAAGATCACTTACCGGAATCGCTGATGTTTGGTTCAAATATTTTAATATTTTACTTACGGTTATATTCTTACAATATTTTATTTTCTGCTCTTTTTTTTCTCTGCTAATGAAGTAATGATACTTCATTAGACCCCACTGTAAAAATTATTAAATGCATTCAAAGCATTTTCGATGTCTACATCGAACCTTAAAAAAGTCGGTTTAATATTTTTCGTGCATAAAAAAAGGCGTCAAACCCCAAATAGCTAAAGAAAAAAAGTAAAAGTTGATTTACGTATTGAAGCAAAATGTCTGGATCCGCATTACATCATTTCACATAAGTTCCGCGACGCGAGGACGAGCTAAGCAAGTCGAAGCGACACGACCGCTCGGCGCGAGCTCCCAGTCCTTTATAACGCCGTTTCCCGTTATCAGACTGCCGCTTGCATACAAGTACCGTGCACCCCGCACCGGCGGCTGCCCGCTCGTCACTAATCTAGATCAAACCTTGGAACTGCAACTTGAACCAACTTCAATAATTTATTTGCTAACCTCGTCTTTCAAGGTGGCTTCAAAGCGGTTCGACGTAGGGGCTCTAAAGGGATTTTTACATAGTTACTTAACATGTAATTTATTTTGTATATAAAATAGCAGGGAAAAGAATAAGTATGGAATATATTTTGATCTTTAAGTTTTTTTTTATCTTGGAATAATATTGTTAATCAATTTTCGGTTAGCATTTTTCGCAATGGTAAAACAATAGAGAACAAAAAAACGTATTGAAATCAGCATAATTGTCAGCACAGCGGCTGAATTTGGGTGCTTCTAAAATTTGATATGTTTAAAGAATATTAAAAAAATCAATATTTTTATCAATAGTTTTCTTATTAACAAGTCAGGCCTATACCAATTCAACAATGTTTACTAATTTAATCTATGATTAAACCGCGTTGACGCAAAATGGTAATTTAAATTTAAGTCTACGCGACCAATGGGTCTACGCCAAGTCTACGACACGTTGCTCTACGCGTCTACAACACCTATCACCTACGAGAAGTTTACGACCATGTCTACGCCAAGTCTACGGTTCCTGTCTCTACGTACACTATAGTCTAGTCTAAGGCCTGCAGGCCTACCACAAGGTAATTATAAAACCATCATGTTTCGTGACATTAATGCTTCATGGTTAACGGTATGATATGACAGTTACATTTGAGTGAAAGATTTAACGTGACGCCATCAAAACTGCTCTGCGTCAACAACATTACAATATTCTTAAATTTATGTCATTTTTCAAAGTATGAATGAAATAATAATGCTATAAGCCCTTGTGGTGACCCCCCTGTGACTCTACGTAGAGCTTACGATTAGTAGTAGCTCATCAGGTCATTTATTTACCTACTCAGTGGTTACAACTGGTAACTATGTAAACGACGATGATAAATACCTAATGGTGATGATATAGAGTCAGTGTGAAACGTTATAAAATTAATCAACCCAATAAACATAATTTTACTTAAAAAAATTTCAAGTAACTATTGAATGAAAACTTTAAAAATAAGCTTTTACTTAAATTATTTTTTATATTTTATAAAAAATGTTTCCAATAATAAAGGCTCTCTTACAGCCATCGCTTGTGTTTTATTTACCTCTAAACGATCGTCACATCAATGCATAATTTATTACCATGGCCTAGCCAAGATTCCTGCACAAAGGAGTTTAATAAACGTAGACTCATTAGCCCTTATTGACTTTACGAAATGCGTCAACATGGAAATGACTAGCCGGCAGTGCAGTCTGCATATTTTATGCACAAACTTTAAATTGGTCTGGCCTTACAAATGTTTTGTTTTTTAACTTCCTTCCATTGTCCTAATTCCCACTAGGTGGACCGACGATCTGGTGAAAGTCGCGGGGAGCCGATGGATGCAGGAGGCGAGCAGCCGCTCTAAGTGGCGCTCCCTGGGGAAGGCCTATGTTCAGCAGTGGACATCTTCAGGCTGTCAATGATGATGATGATGATGATGATGATGATTGTCCTAATCAAAAAAGAAGGACGGAATCCTGACTGATAGTGAACTGAGGCACCTTTAGGTAGTCAGAACGCTAATAAACTGCAGCCCTACCACAAACTAATACAAAACCATCATGGTTCGTGACAGTAATGCTTCAAGGTTACACATACTATTGTTTGAATTCGTACCATGAACTTATAAAGTATTCCGGCGCGAGAACGAGACGTCTACGTTTTTATATATTATCACTGTCGCACGTCGGTGTCAACATGATTAACGGTATGACATGACAGTTGTATTTGAGTGAACAATTTAACTTGACGTCATCAAAACGGCTCTGCGTCAACAACATTACAATATTCTTACTTTTATGTCATTTTAATATTGAAGTAATAATGCTATAACTTATAGCATTATAGCCTATAAGACGTTGTGGTGGACCCCTGTATGAGCAAGCACGCACACACTCATATCCTACGAAATTATCGCCCGCCAATGTATGTGAGTGTGTGCGTGCTCATACTTATTAGCGTTCCGACTTCCTAAGGGTGCCTTACTTCACTATCAGTCAGGATTTCGTCCTTTTTTATTAGGTCCATGCTTCCAAAGTAGAACAATAAGTAATGTAATATATATGACGAAATTAACTAGTTAGCACAACGACCCAGTCTTAGTAAAAGAATAAGTCTTATAATGTCCAATCCTTATTAACATTACCCTAACCTATATTATCTGGGTCCTAACGAACGAAATAAACGACGTGACATTTTGAACTAAGATGAAATTTTTTTTTTTTTTTTAATTTTCAAAACTTTTATTTATTAGTACAAAAACTTAAATAACAATATATATACACTAAACTAAACAACTTAAATATAAACCTATCTTAATAAATATATACACCTAACTAAAAACGAAAACCTTATGAAAAAAAAGCTATGCCGCAAAAAAAAAAAAATCTATAAATAAAACACAGAATTTAGGTTGCTTTCTGCGGGGAGCGTGCCCAAAAAGCTGGCGACATTCCCTCGTTGTATTGCCAAGCTGATTCGTTGGCCGAGGTATGCGCCAGCCCTTTGGTCACGTGTTAGGTCGACCAACCGTCTGGACAGCTCCCTAACAAGAAGCCGCGCCTGTGGGCCCCAGGGACCCATTGTTTCAACCCCAAACGGAGCAAATATGTATCCGTCGCCTAAGGATTCATACTTCCTCCGTTTGAGGTCTTCTGCAGCTTCAGCCGCTGCACATGCCGCCCGAGCTGAGTTGTTAACGTGGGAAGGCGCTAGCGTGTCAACGCAGGTAGCATCCCACACCAGCGGCCTTCCACGGCTCCACGGGATTAACGTCATACCATCAGGCCTCTTACCATCGTCACGTGAAATACCGTTCGGCTCTAAGATAGCCGGCACGTTGACGGTGGCAAGGGCCCGACGGATGACGTCATTTAAGGCGGCATGGCGCGACAGCCGTCCGGCGCTGCGGCGGCAAGATAAGCCATGGTGACCCAATCGGTCCACCTCGCTCCCACAGTGACAGAGATGCGGTTCTGTCCTGGAGATGCCCAGACGTAGGCCCACTGCAATAGAAAAGCTAGAATTATCTAGAAGGGTTCCAATATTGGGCGAAGGAACAGCATGTAGCCAGTAACCTGACTCACGCTCGCTAGTGGCAAGGAGACGAGCCCTATCAGGGATGTTACTGTTACGTAATAGAGACGCTTGTATGATCTTACACAAGGGCTCGTCCCATTGTCTCTGCGAACGGGGGCTTTTGGGAGTTTCTTCACCTGGACAGGCCATTTTCCAAGCGCTACTAGCCTTATCAAGGCATAGCACCGGCACTCTGCCTATGGAAGGCTCAACTATTTTGGCAAAGAGCGCAGCAGTACTATGCACGGAGGACAAGAACGCTGGTAAAGCAAAACTAGAAATTTTGCGGATACCGATGCCTCCAAAACGAATCGGAAGAGAGGCTTGGCACCATGATTGGTCCGAAAGAGAACAATTTAGAATTTGTGTTAAGATATTTCTAATGGTTTCGTCCAAAGTTATTAGGTCGCTCTGATCCCATAGAGGACAGCACCTAAGCACATACGTTAATTTTGGAACGAAAAGGCAAAACCGAATGATGTGGAAAGCTACATGTGAACGTATTTTTAATAGCCGATCACGTGTTTCTTCGAATTTTGTACGTTGCTCATTTATATAGGCGGGGAAGGAATCTTTAAGAATGGGGGCACCAAGGAGGCGCAATGACTGATTATTTAGAATTTTTATATTGGGGGCCAGACTATTGAACTTTTGAATGATTTCGGCACGTTTATCGTTATCGACCAAATCAGTAACAAAAAGTTCGCATTTTGAAAAATTTAATTCCAAACCAATAGACCGAAACTTGTCAACCAAAATTTCCAGATCCTGGATCACAGTATTTGCATCACCTCCTAAGGACCCGTCATCCAGATACCATAAATTGAATTTTGAATTTAGCGACGAAATTATAGGCTGTATGGCAAGACTGAAAATGGCCGGTCCTAGTGGGTCCCCTTGTTGACAACCGGTGCATGAATCAATCAAATGGTTTCTATACAATAATTTTGAATGAAAACCATAACACTGCCAAAGATAATTGTAAATTATAATGAATGAAATTTAAATATTGTTTAATGTTCCAAGTTAAAATAGATAACACAGCGCCGCTACCATAGAGCATTGAAACAAATGAAGCTTCGCATAGTATCTAGGCGAAGCGCTTTTTTTTTTTTTGCTTTGTGGTTGCTCCATTATATATTTCTTATTTTGATGTTTGGGGTGTCAACAATGAGCTTAACCACTATAAAACTTCTATAATCCACTAATTATCATTTATTGCAAGCATCTGGCACCGCATTTTATTGTAAAAATATATTTTCCATTTTTCAATTTTATTCCGCTCTAGATAAACGGAGAGATTGTTATCCCGCAATTTCCAGCTCCGTAAATAATGTGACCTTTACAAGACGGGTAATAAAAAACGCTATCACGGGTTAAAGGGCCGTTTACACAATGGAATGTCAAAATGTTGGTGCGTACTTCAAATCTTTGCTGATGCCTGGGGCCCTTACCACAAACTAATACAAAACCATCATGGTTCGTGACAGTAATGCTTCAAGGTTACAATAATATTGTTCGAATTCGTACCATGAACTTATAAAGTATTCCTGCATGAGAACGAGACGTCTATATTTTTATATAGGGTTATCATTGTCGCACTTTGGTGTCAGCATGACGTAATTGAGTGAACGATTTAACGTGTCGTCATCAAAACTGCTAACATTACAGTATTCCTACTTTTATGTCATTTTTCAAAGTATGATTGAACTAATGCTATAAGAGGCTGGCCTCTGAAGATGCTTATGTCCATATGTACTGTATTAAAATACAACTTAGCTAAGTAACAGTTTACCCGTTAAAGTGCCAACTTGGCAGACCAAAATACGAGTATACTGAATGGTTCATTGGGTGCCTTGCTGATCATCGGTTGTCTTCAAGCAATTAGTGTAAGTACAGTATTTAGCGTACTGATTGGCACGAATTTATACATGCGTTTTTGGAGCTGTCAAATTTTATAGCACAGACTGGTACAGACGAACACAAGATGCAGACGGTCTAGCATACGAGAAAACTCATCGTCGCTGTTAAAGTGAAGCACAAAGCGCCACCATTTAATTTTGGCGCATGCTAGCCTGACAGAGGTGACTTTAAGTCCTCAAATCTATCTCTTAATTTTAATAATAAAACCAATAAATATGGGGTCCAAAATTTCATTTATTTTCTGTTGTGTGGCTTCTACACGCTTTTCCCAGGTACAAAGTTACAACGTAGAAGGCGACACGTGCATATGTTAACCTTCACCTCCTGCCAATATGCTAAGCCGTTTTATAGAAAGCGTTGCATTACCGTGTGATGGATACCCAATACTCCCTTGAGAAATAAGGGTGCAGTTTATACCAAGGTAAATCGACAGTTCCCTTAGAATCATGTTGCATGCAGTATGGGTTTTATAAAGGACAGTGTTTATCATAAACTTTAATTAAAATTTTATTTAAAAGTAAAACTTTAGAAATATGTAGGTACTTTTCCATAAAACGCACAATAAGTTTGTTTTGGACAAGTATTCGTGCAGAGAAAAAAAAACTAAAAATACATGTTTAGGTTCATAGTCCTCGTAGTTTTTGGGTTCCAGTCACAGTGCATCTTATTTAGGGTCCAGGATCTTAATGTGTATAATTCACTTTAACAGCCATTGCGTTCGGCTGTAGCGCTTCGGAGCAAAATGTACAACTCGCAAAATGTACAATTCGCAAAATGTACAATTCGCAAAATGTACAATTCGCAAAATGTACAATTCGCAAAAAGTACAATTCGCAAAAAGTACAATTCGCAAAATGAACATTACGCAAAATTAGCCATACTATGTTTTTAATAGTACTTACGGGATATTTACCGTGATTAGAATCATTTTTGAGTTCCCGATATTTCGGCACAGTTACATGCACCATTTTCACGGGTAAAAACGTGGTAAACAACCGTGAAAGTTTAAAACAGTGTTTTAGCTATACTATATCCATCACTATGTATATAAAACAAAAAATATTATTTATTATATTATAGTTTAGTGTTCTGTGACCTACTGTGTTAGTTTCAAAACCCCCGAGAATGAAAGACTTCAGTTTAATATTCTCATATGCAGCTGCAACTTCGGGTTCTCAGGAATTTCGACGCAAAGCGACTCAAAGCTTCTTTTGAAGAGGAAACCGTATAAATGTACTAACTATTAACTATAAGCTCTTATAAAAACACACTTTGAACGCCGGTTAGCTTACTAAGAAATAGAAATTGAAAGTGCGAAGATATTATTCTAAGAAGTAATCAATATTAAGTACAAATATTATAGAATAGAATAGAATAGAATAACTCTTTATTGCACATACCAACATAAAAGAAATTTGAACATTAAAGTACTTATAGTTAGTTAGTACAATGGGCGGCCTTATCACTAAGAGTGATCTCTTCCAGGCAACCTTTGGATGGATAGAATTCCAGGAATAAGGAGTAGTCAGCGGTGCGTATTATAAACAAAACAAAAAAATACAAATAACTTAAACATTAATTAATATTAGACAAATTAGTTATTTGTAGGCAACAATTTTACAAAATAATGCTTATACTACTATAATATTCATAAACATAAATATATAGGTGTGTATAATAAAAATATATTTATATATATATACATATTATATATAAATATATGTAAATAATAATACGTTACATATACTTTACTTACATAAATAAGCGTTAAGTATGGGACAGGTAATGCTGTTTTAACATGTTTTTAAAAATTGGCAAGGACTTAGCACGTCTTATATCTTCCGGTAGAGCATTCCAGAGACGAGTAGCTTCCACAGTGAAAGATTTGTCATAGAAGCGAGAGGTGTGGATAGGCATCCAAAGTTGCAATGTTTCCGAGGAGCGAAAGTGTCGAGCATGAGTAAGATATAGGAACGAATTAAATAAAGAGGAGTGGAAGGATTAAAAAGTATATTGTATAAAAGAGAGAGAATATGAGTATTCCGGCGAGAGCGAATAGGTAACCACTGCAGCTTGTTCCGAAACTCAGAGATGTGGTCATATTTACGGAGGCCGTATATGAACCTAATGCAATAGTTTTGTTAGCGTTCAAGCTTATTGAGCTGCTCTTCAGTTAAATCTAGGTATGCGGCGTCAGCATAATCTAAGATAGGAAGTAAGAGAGATTGTGCAAGCGAAATTTTAGTGGTAGTAGGCAGAAAGTTCCATATTATCAACAAATAAAATTATTACATGTTTGGCGTTACA
Organism: Ennomos erosarius; assembly: GCA_963580505.1. Classification (NCBI taxonomy): domain Eukaryota; kingdom Metazoa; phylum Arthropoda; class Insecta; order Lepidoptera; family Geometridae; genus Ennomos; species Ennomos erosarius. The sequence goes on from OY756977.1 coordinate 3,462,334, forward strand.
GTTCAATTAACCGTCTTGCTCGATTACCATTCCACCTAGTATAAGATAAAATAGATCTATTTTCATCACATAATAGAACTGACGTTCTGTGTAAACGTGTGTGACAATGTATTAAGTAATTAAGTATATTGTACGTATTGGCCACATCGCTCGCAGAACTGACAACCGATGGGGAAGAAAGGTTTTCGAGTGGCGACCACGAACCGGAAAACGCAGCGTGGGCCAACTCCAGGTGCACCAACGATCTGAAAAATGCGTGAAAAGGCGAGGCCTATATTCAGCAGATGTCTTCAAGCTCTTGATGATCACGATATGATGAGTGTGCTGCCTATTTTGTATGTATTAAAGTAACAATATCATAATTATTACATTTACTACACTGTTTCATTGCTTCGGGAAATGTAGGTAGAACTGAAATAATTGTTCGTGTTTATCTGCCCACCTGCACTGGTTGCTCGAGTTATGACTACGCTTACAGAATAAGTGCATCAGGGCCATTATTCCGTATCGATTCCTTACTTCGAAACCACGCGAATTCCTTGTCTTACATAAGAAATCTGCAAAACTGTATTCTCTATGAATCGCAAACAAAACTGCGCGAAATGAATTTGGCATTCGCGCGATTTGAACTGTCAAAAATCGTATGTTTTACCGAGACGCGTTCCGAAACATAAACACATCAAAAGATATGACCACTTATGTCAATATATTTTATTCAAAATAAAGATAACTTTAATGTAAAGTGAACGTATATCTAACGCTGTGACACGATTTGAACAAGACCCGATAACGACGTGGTTTCGTATCGTGTGGAATCTGTGTTTCCATAGAGAATAACCACCCTGGAAGTGACTTGCAGATGTTAAAATTATTTGGATTAATTTCGTTGATAATTTTATAGCCAGCCACTAGTAGCTTTTCATTATGGTCATAAAATATATTTGCTCGATAATTGTCACTATTTATTAGATTTTTAAGGTAGTAGAATCATCAAATGAATGTACTTATACTTTTATAGGCTTTTTTTTATTATTAGGGCTGGGTGGTTATCTACAATGTTTCCGTGATAATGATGTGATAATATATATTTTTCATTAGAGATCGAATTTTTGTGCAGCTTTCGATTACGACTTCAAATTGTTGTTCTTTTGACAATATCCGTACCTATAATTATTATGAACCTCTGAGCTAGATTCTGCAACTTGATCCACGTTTCGGTCAAAATAACCATTAATGTGAATCATTTAATGACTTTAAGGATTGCTCTTTTGGAGGTAGCGCAATAATTCTCGGAACGCCTCGAATATATCTAATCATGAGATCTTTCTCGTCTTCATTGCTTCTAAGCTTAAGCTCTTTTTGCAGATTCTTAAAGTAAGTTTGCTGTTTTGGAGTCTGGTCGGCAAAATCTTAACACTGTCTGAGATCAAGCTTTTCCTCTTACGGAGCACCGATATGGCTGCTTCTTGTGATTTGACTTGACAAGAGTTGTCTCGAAGAGTTCGCTGTCAGCGATAAGACCCCATTGCAACGCTATTTCTTATGGTTTCCGTTGTAATAAACGGTTCTTACAAAATGACGGTGACATACATATGTATTAGCAGTATTAGGTAGGGTTACCAGGTGGGTACTTTACAGAACTGATCGGTATTTTGGTCTCGTATTCGGTGTTAGGTAAACCGAAGCAAGACATGTACGGCAGTTTCGAAATCTATGGGCTACCACTATTTGGTAATATGTAAAAGAAATTGAAGTGAGAATTTCAGTTATTCTTTAAATAAAAGTCTATCATTATTACCAAAATCTGTATAATATCTACAACCATGCAGCTGACAACTGACCGAATATTTATACTTCCAATAGATGAGTTTTCTTTGTAAAAACACACGTAAACTCTCAGGTACTAAACAAACATCACACAAATGTTTGTTCTGGTGGGAGTTGAATCCACAACCTACAGTTCAGAAGGCAGAGCTAACCAACTGAGCTATCATGCCAGTTTCAACAACAACGTTGTTTGCTTTAAGTTGTGTTAATATTTAGTCAGCAATGGCAATCAAAGGTCGTGTTTTCAAATATTAAACAACTATATAGCAAAATGATTGAAGCGTACGTGCCAGAACCATTGCGGCTGAGATTTAATTAATTCCATGAAGTTCCAGCAAATTGGATGATTAATAATTATTACTGTTTATTAATATGCATCATTAAACAGAGATTGGACAAATAGTGACACTCAGTAGTGTCACTATTTAATCAATCTCTCTTTAATGGATAAACTCTGTTTGTACAATATTAATATCATTTTGAACATCTGTTGTACAATATTCCATACTGGCTTTTATTTTGCACAAAATACAAGCACTGCCATTCGGCGTGGCAATGCTGCCAGCATTCTGGGCACTTTTCCCTCCACCAATAGTTTATTTAAGAGTTAGGTATAGTTTTTTTAGGTCTGGTTTAGTGTAGTGTATATTTAATGTTATTTAAGGTTTTACCCCCACTAGGTGGACCGATGACCTGGTGAAAGCCGCGGGGAGCCGATGGATGCAGGAGGCGAGCAGCCGCTCTAAGTGGCGCTCCCTGGGGGAGGCCTATGTTCAGCAGTGGACGTCTTCAGGCTGTTAATGATGAAGGTTTTACAAGAAATAAACATGATTAAGAGATATTTATGTACTATGAATATAAGTAGGTGTATACATATAATTAATATTATAAAAACATTATAGAAAAAAGATACGAACCTAAATGCACTCAACTTTACATATTCATTCCTCTCATGCGACATTTTGATATTGTTCGTCAATCGGTTTCCATCTTCCCACTCACAGCACTGTTATTGATAAACCACGCATTTACAATTTGTTCGACCGTTCAAACAAAAATAAAAAAAATTCGTCCCACGATAAAGAAACGCCGATAACAGATCTTCGTACCCGTCGCGGCCACATCTTCACGATCTGCGACGCAACTGGTCGGTAGTACCTAGGTATTTTTCTATTCTACATTCTACATAACAAATAATAAATAATAAGTAGTAGGTATGAAACGCAAAAGCATAATAATTGTCACTCTGTTACCTGCCTCTGACACTGGAAATTAACATTTCCTTTTATGTCTGGAAACACTTCGTTTAACAAAAGCATTTTAATGAAAACACAAAAATATGCTGTCAAACCCGACTTTGGATTCGCAAGGCCACGTTAACTCTGAAATGGCGCAAAATATATGCTAAAAACCGTTAAATTGATTTGAATCGCTTAGTCAGATAATTAAACCGATATAATCAAGTTTGTTATGAATTAGAACCGTGTAATATTTGTTGTTCGTGTCACCTGCGCTTGCTTATAAATAGAAACGACGAGTTATTACCGGCAAGATGATTCTGTAGCGAAGTTATACCTGCAATTCTGGCTGACTTCATAGAGTTCACATAGGTAGTAAGCATCTTAGAAACAACATAAGCTGCACGTCGAGCTGACATTTAAGAGATCTAGTTTAAAGTTTTACTTGGCGCTGGTTTTACAAAGAGTATTATCAAGAATATAATAGAAAACGTTTATATATTACCAACATTTAATATGTAGAAACTTTATTGGTTTAAGTCAAGTGAGATTAGTTAATTAAGCTAAATATTGTACTGTTTGTTTCTCTTAAACATTAATAAAATAAAATAAAACATTGATGAAGCACAGTTTTAATAGTTGTATGATAGTAATACGTATAATATTTAATGACTATAATAATATCACAACTCAGCACAGTGCAGCGCCGAAAATGTGGGCCGTTTCTTGGCGAGTAGGTGTACCTACCGAATTTTTGAATATTTACAATATTCAAATTGGTGAAGTATATCCTGCTACCTAGGCCGTTTGGTCTGGGCCAGCGAGTAGGACCACCCCATCGCTTCCCGTGTGTGCCCTAAGAGCTTTCTGAAGGGATATCCATGGAATGCATTTTCCTTGGTACATTAAAATATCTTCTGTGATCACCAAGCCACCTGCCAAGGGTGGTGGTTATGGTACATCATCCCTATGAGTGTGTAAATGTCCAAGGTGGCTATTGATAGCGGAGGCCTATGTTCATCAGTGGACGTATTTCGTGGTGGTGTTGATGATGAACCTGCTACCAATAAACCATTTTGTTTTTTCTAGTTTATGGCAGGGTATATAATATAATTAATAGGTAAATAGTATAAGTAAATCTAGTAGTCATATTAACATTACTAATATCCAATTCAGAAAAAAAACCTTTTTATCTTTAGTTCTGCGGAGGCGTCATTATTTATATAGACTAACAAAATAATAAATAACAGTCTGTCCCTGACAAACACTCGAGTCAGCAGCTCCTAGCTTAAGATAAGGGATGGCAGTAAATAAATAACACTACAAGTTCATCTAGGACCACGCTGCTCACTTTACCTTAGCCGTAACCGCAGTGTGTAGCTTTAGACACAAAACAGCGCCTACGTTTCAACCTGTCTATTCAAGCCGTTCGGTGAAACAAAGAGAGTAGTTACGTACTCCATAGAGCTTCAGCCGGAAGCCTCTTTTATCGAGCGAGTGCAAGATACACACACGCCGACAGACTTCACCTGTCCGGTTGTCCCCAAACTGGGGCACGTGGGGTCACCAAGATAGCCGATTTCGCTACCATTGTGATTCAAAGCTGGGTCCGATCGAAAAGATTGCCTAACTTTATAACGCCTGGATACATTATTAAAATACGACGTGCAGTTAACTTATCGAACTGTAACACAAGGTTTTTAATGATGAGGTCCCACAGATATGCTGATGTTTTTAAATCACTATAACTATATTAGATTTATTTAAATAACTATAAAACACTACCTATAATGAAGGTAAAAAATCGCTAAATTGAAACACATCTAGATTTGTTCTCACACGGCACTGTGCGTAACTGTATACCACAGATTAGAGAAAAAAACTGTGGTATATTAATAATAAATAATAATAATAATAATAATTGGTGTTAGCTTCGACCCCACCGTCCGGGCTAGACCCGAGAGGCAGAGAAGCCATAGAAGCTATAAATATGTGTGGACATTTCACACAGCGCCATCTAGCCTCCAAACTAAGCAAAGCTTGTACTATGGGAACCAGATAACTGATATAATACTTAGATACTTTTTGTTTGTTTATACATACATAGAAAATAATATAACACTACAACATAAAAATAATATATTATATTCTGTGACGTTATGAAAATAAAGTTCGCTAAAATACTTTGTTTTCTGTTTATTGAATACCTATGAAAGAAATTACTAACACATTGTACAATGAACCTCATATAGGTAATTATATTTATACTGCTGATTTTTATTTAAGCTTGTCATCATCATCATCATCTTCAACAGTCCATTTATGTTCTTTGTAGTAGGTAGTGTAGCTAGTTTAGTTTTAGTTTAGTTTTTATTATTGTAGTAGTTAGCTTGAGTAATGAAGCCATTATGCCCGTTTAAAAAAAAACAACTGCTTTATAACTAAGTACTTTATACCTTTCGTTCTTAAGAGGACGTTACTATCCTGGTATTTGATAATGTTATTGGTATCGCTCTGCTATCCGCACGTATGATAGAGACAATAGAGCCCATGAGTGAATTTACCTACATTTTAGCGTTTTGGCAAAAACGGTTTTCACCCGCTTAATCTTAACGAAATCTTTTGATTTTGATCTCCATCAACTCGATACTACATGATTTTTTGAAAATATAACAACAACAACAACATAACACGATATAATTTTATTATGATGATGTTGTTTTAATACAACTACCTTACCTCGTCATAGTTTTGACGCCAAAATATCGTTTAGGTGTCAGTGATTACTGATTAGCTAAAATATATAATAAAAAACAAGACGCACGAGCATAGCAATTAGCAACAGCATAGCATAGGTAGTTGTTTACCGTGTAAGTAAACAACATATTAAACAAACATCGAAATCGGATTACATTAACGGGTGGAAAAGCTTTAGCGCTTTTTGTGTGGACAAGGGGGTATACTTCTCTTACGAGAATTGTTTTAGTAAAATTATACTTCTGAGCTGGACTCGTGTCTCTTTGTGTACGTTTAAGCATACGACAAGGACACAGACCACGAACACGTGTATGAGACGGGGAGATCACAGAACAACATTACTTGGGGAGATACCCTATTCTTGCTTGCTTTAAATTAATAATTCCTATAACTCATGCGAAAATTTTATTTGTTCGCTTTGATACAACTCAGAGCTGGAACAAACAGCTAAGAGGAGTTTGAGGAAATGTTTACATTTAGTCCTAAAACGGACACCAATAAGATTAAAAAAATACACACGCGGCGTCGTAACAATAAAGAGCTATGTAAATAGGGCGAATTATGTGGTTAAAAGGAATGGAATTTTTTAGAGCCGTTTTTACTTATTAATCATCGTCAGCCGGAAGATACACAAAGCTGAACACACAGTCTAGTAACCACATTAGTAGACTGTGAAATCAGGTTACAGTCTCATTTGCCCAGTAATTTCACTAGCTTCAGTGCCCTTCAAACCGAAACACACTAGTGCTTGCACACTACTTGGCGGCAGCATAACGGTAGTACCTACCTAGACGAACTTTACAGAAATCCTGCCACCTAGCAATAACCTCTTGAGCGGGATACCCTCCCGTATACTACGGTATAAGCGTAGTTATATCCGGCATGTGGATTCATATTCAGACGGGACATTTGATAGGATAGTACCTGCAGCGAGGTGTCTTCGTAAACGCTGCCCCCGTGTTGCAGAGCCGTGACGTCATAAATGGGGCAACCGTTGCCCTATTTACGTACCGTAGCGGACCGGAAAACTGGGACTCGACGGTTATGAGACAAACTCCAAATCATAGCAACATCCTTTTTTAATTTCTAACTTTTATGGTAGTAATTTTAACCGATTAGAAAAAAGAATAAAAGTTCTAAAGTTCTAAATTTGTTTATTATAGAGAATTATTTTTTACTTTTAAACATGTACTTTCAGTATTGTTCCGTAGAAAATCAGTTCAGCAAATTGGTTACAAAAAATAACTGATTAAAATTGGATGATAACATCACGTACTTCTCAGTATGAAACAAACTTCGAAAGAGGAAGCGTTTTTTTTTTGCTCTGTGATGAAATCGATTCAATAATTATTTAAAAGAGTATTTTTTTTGACGGAGCGAACGTAGTGAGAAGTCTTTGGTTCAACTGGCCAGAATTTGCTTTCGTCTCGCCGGATGTTGGTACTCGCGTACAGGTCGCATTTTTCAACGAATCTTTATGAAACTTGGTATGCAAGCTGTACAAGGTCAGGGATATTTTCATAATATTTGGCAGAAGCATTGGGTACTTAATTCTAAACAAGTATTTAAATAAAATATGAACAGAATCGGTCAAGAGGTCGTTCAGGTATAAGGCCGTGCGGTATGAGTTCGGGACGTACATCATAAGTAAATTATGGCGCGTGGTTGCGAAGCCGTTTGTGCTCGCAAGGTTTACAGTTCGCAGACCTACTAGTTTTATTCTTGTCAGGTAGCTCTTACCGCACAAATACTCAATTCCCTTCTAAACAGTTATAAGTTTCATATAAGTTTGAACTCACTGAAACACAATGCAGAAGCATAGAATTGGTAAGTCTTGCTCTATTGAATAGGAAAACATAAAAGAAGCTCAGCATCAAAGTCTTCTTTTCTATGTTGTGTCGTATTGTTTGCACCTGCAAACAACACGGAGGTTGTTTTTTACGTTGTCTTACTATATTTTAAAAACTGAAAAAAATGTAAAAAGAAATATATCAAAGTTTCAAATTAATTACTTACTTTTTACGCAACTTTTGATAATCTTAAACGAGTTTTTGGCTTTGCCTTTTGTTCAAACGTCGCAAAACAGCGGATATTATGGTGCTATATAAAATCATGAATGGGTTAGTTGACTGTCCCGATTTATTAGAAAAGATCAAAATTAGAGTCCCTCATCCTGGCAGTAAATTAAAACGAAGAAACACGTTCCAGTTGTCCACATGTAGAACCAATACGTTAGTAGGTACACTCACCGATACACCGCATGTGCAGTAGCTATAATGATGAAAGAATACAGGATTCATTTGATATTTTCAACAAGGGTTCGTTGTCCTCAATTAAGTACACTATGAACAAGATAGTTTGATCTTCATCATGAAGTATATAAACGTGTAAGTTTTTCTGTTTTTATTTAGTTCTCATATTTTTTGTTTTAGATTTAATTATTAAGCAACTTGTTATTTTTATTATTATTATTGGCTGTTTGTGGTCTGGTTGTTTGACAATTTAACAGTTTTGAGGCAGTTATTATGTGTAAGTTAGGTTCACATTTATAAGGCGTTATGTAAAATAGGAATAGATTATAAATATCACCTGTTCGTAATGTTTATACATAATGCTGTTTTGTGAATTTTAAATAAAAAACTTATCGAATATCTAATAGTAAAAACCGCGGGGAGCCAATGGATGCAGGAGGCTAGCTGCACGAATTGACGCTCTGTGTGGGAGACGCCATGTTCAGGCTGTTGATGGTGATGATGACGATGATGATGATGATTGATAATGATGATGATGATTAAAAATACGAAATATTTTTATTTCTATAGAGCCCCCACAATTATTATGGTACTGACACAAAATATGTAAATAAAATGTTGCTTAAGACATACTTACAATAATATAAATTGAGACGGCGCGGCTTTGTCAAAATGTTAAGTTATTTAAATCCTACTCTCAGGGACACCCAAATCTAAGTCCGTGCCCATAAATAGCTAGTGGCTTCTAGTAAGACATAGGCCGGCCGCACACACTCAATAATATTGTCAATAAAAGATTGTCAATAATCTTCATCGCATGGAATAATACCGCAATACAGGCCGTACACACACTATTGACAATACGTGCTTTATTGTCAATATTATTGCATGTATGCGGAGCTGCGGGCGGCCATAGAGAAACTTTTTATCATATTTCCCCAGAGAAGACAGACACGACATAAGGGAATAAAATTAGTTATAATAGACAATTCTCGCAGTGTGCACGTCAGAAAATTTTTCGTTTATCAAATGCATAATATGCAATTCTATCCAGAGATTCTTATTGTGTGGCCCACCTTGTAGTTTTGATAAGGCCTCGCGTGCTTTTCCATAATTTTGGAAACTTATGGACTAATAATTTGGTAGATTATTTTCCCTAAAAGTCTAAACTAGACGTTATTCTCAAAATCCCTTTTGTAAATAAAATCTAAAGCAGATTAGACACCCATTTACATAATATAGTTTTAAGATTTTAGATTTGTTTATTTCAAGTTAATTTTATTTTATTAATGTAGTTTTAGCTGCACCATCATCCGTCCGTTATTAGATAAACAAAAAATTACAACCATAAATAGGTATCATTTTAGTAACTTGAAACATCAGTTGCCAAGCGCAATGCCGAGATGGGCCATTCAGAATTCTCTACTCGCCTAAAAACGTGAGCATGTATAAGCATCAACGTCTATTCGCTTTGCAAAGTGACGTCGCACTGCTGTAGTTGTATCATCCTGGCGAGGGGGGTCTCCACTGGTCACCCCCTACTCCCGAGATGCCCGCCGGCGCCACGCGGCCTCACAAATTTGCGCCAGCGTGACGTCTAAAACAGACTTGACAAGTGATTTTTGCTCAAATTTTATGGATGATGCTCAGAAATCACAACAATATGAGATTTTTCGGTCATGGTATTGATTATTATGTCTATTTTAAGTTTTACTAGGTACTTTTGTAAAATATAAGACTTTTTATATAGATTTTAAATATAAAATTATTTAATATTCATATTTTCAATCATCTCGACTTGTAAAAGTGCTGATAGTAGCCTATTTACAATACAATTTTTGACTCTTAATGAAGTTTTTATATATTTAATCACAATCAGCACGAAGACGTCCACTGCTGCACATAGGGTTCCCCATAGTGCGCCACTTTGAGCGGCTGCTTGCATCTAGCGTCCATCGGCTCTCTGTTCTCTAGTTGTAAAAAAAACTCATTGCTTTCAAAACAGCTTTATAAATAATTGCGAACCAACTATATTCCATATAGCTTATAGATGTGAGCCTAAAGGAATACACACACCGGAACAAAATGGCAAAGGATTTAAATTTTTACAAAATAACATTCAAACTAATCAAGTCGATATATTTTTTTTTCAAGGCATCGAAATGGATTTCTTACATATTTTGAGAGCGCGAAGTGATCCCGCGCTCCCGGGATTCGACGGGATACCGCAGTATGCAGCGGGGTGTCAGTGTGCCCTGGCCGGTGGCAAAATCCAAAGGGTATATAATTTACGCAACATCCTCTGCCATGCCATTCCGGTGTGCGTATGCCATAACTTTCGTAATATAAAATGTGCCTGAGCCGTTACACAACCAGACTATTACGTCACTGAGCTTAAAAATACAATTATTAAGACTGTAAGTATAAATTTGAAAACAAAAAAAATTTAAGAAAAGGATATAGGTACATTCAACCTTAAACTTTCTTGGTAAGAACTCAATATTGAAAAGAAATAGAAGTACTTGTCTACCTATTTCATAATTAAAATCGAACAATCATGTTGAGAGGACAACGAACCCTTGTTGAAAATATCGAATGAATCTTATATTTTTTCTTTATAGCTATTGCAGATACGATGTATCGGTGAGTGATCCAATATATTGGCTCTCCATGTACAACTGGAAGATGTTTGTTCATTTTAAGGGTTTGGTTAGATGGTCAATAGAATTTCTTAGTTTTTAATGCGATTGCAGCGCGTGGTCAGAGCGCGGCGGATCATCCGACGTGGACACGACCACGGAGCTCATGATGTCGAGTAATGAATTCTATCTGAATTCATTACTCGACATCATTAAAGAAGTACAATATTGGGTAAGTTTTGGCTCCACACATAGGGTATTTAGCCAGTGTCAAGTATTATATTTTCATCGTGTTATAAAATATTTCACGTAAAGTCATGTCATAGTCATACTCCAGTCTAAGTCAGGTAGTCATAGTCCAGTCTAAGTCATGCTCCAGCAAAGTGGTGGCAACTTTACTAGAAGCTTCTATGGAGTTTTGGAAGCAACACGAAAAGTCACATTTCACCACATTATATCACTTGCCCTCACTCCTGCTCGTAATTCAGCACTTAATGCGTAAAACGCCACCAATTTTAAACATTAACACTGGAAAAAGCAAAAGTTTTGAAAAATAATACAATGCAACGACGTGAACTCTTCCGCGTTCCCGCCAAAACTCCTATTGTGTAAGTTTGTTTAAAGGAACCATTCATTCTATTTTCAACACTTCAAAATTAGAATATTTTCTTTTTTACCTACTGCCTACTTCGAAATAATGATCCAAATATCAGTCATAATAATTTCGAGGTGTATTGAGATTTTATGGGATTATAACGCTAAAGACGTTAAGCTTTTGTAATCAACGTCAGATTAGGGTCTTAATACCTTGAGCCGTTTCATAGAATTGGCCTTTATAAAATATGAAAAAGATTATTAGCGGTGATTATGGGTACGCAGCTTAAAATGTAAGTAAATGAAGCTATGAAGGCCTCATCTTATCTAGCGACGTCTACCAGAGTACCTTTGGATGGACCGAATAAAATAGTGCGAAAATAGTAGTTTCATCCCCCCGATGTTTATTCGTGGGCAAGATCAATTTTGTTCCACGTCTCTTGGCCTGTAATTTACCGGGTATTCGATCAATCAGAAACGGAAAGTTAGTTAAAGTAGTCACTGACTACTAAATTGACTACTTTAACTAACTTTCCGTTTCTGATTGACCGAGTCAGTAAAGTTAAGTTTTAACAAAAAACAAGCAATTTTTAAATCAGTATTTTATATTGGTTGGTTTTTTTGTCGGCCTTGTTAATAGCCAAGTAGGACAACCGGTAACACAATAAACGCAAATGAATAGCGATTCCCAGAGGTACCCTCAATTTGGTTTTAATATTTTAATTAAAAAGCTCGCTTTGTCTTATACCTCGTATATTTATTCCATAAACAAAATGTAGATTCGAGTTGGCTCAAGTGCAAACAGCATGTAAGTGTGTTGTAGGGGAATAGGTATATAATGGAAGACGCAGCGTAGGCCGGCCCCCCACAAGGTGGACCGACGACCTGGTGAAAGCCGCGGGGAGCCGATGGATGCAGGAGGCGAGCAGCCGCTCTAAGTGGCGTTCCCTGGGGAGGCCTATGTTCAACAGTGGACGTCTTCAGGCTGTTGATGATGATGAGGTATATAATACGCTACAAGGGTATAGGTAGGTATTATGGGCGACCGTGTCGCTTAACATCAGGTGAATGACTAGCTAGTCACGTCATTCATCCTCATTAAAAATATATTTAAAAAAACCGGCTAAGTGCGAGTAGAACTCGTGCACGGGGGGTTCGGTAACTACACGTATCTATAAAAGCGAGCAAAAAAAATCACGTTTGTTCTATGGGAGCCCCCTTAAATATTTATTTTATTCTGGCTTTTATTTTTTTTTTATAGCAACCAACGAAAATTAATAAAAGAGGCGTTTAGAAAAGCTTCTCGCGAAAAACATAAAGCTCACTGAGATTCGTAGCTACAAAACTTCGTAGCTCTTTCGTATCGTGTAGCACCGTAGAACCGTACGTAGGGACGGAGACGGGGAGGTAAAATAATTATTGAGACTTTACAGAAGAACAAATAAAATAATACCATTATGAAGAAAAAAGGTTAAAACATGACAATATCTATCACGCATGTTATTTTTCCTGTTATTTTGAAAAGCTGATTTTGATAGAACTTATTTATTTATTACATGCTTTCATACAATGTCATTTAGTGTAACTAAAACTTATACCTAGTCCTAAATATTTCATTGTATGAGCCCTGTGAGGGCGTTGCACTTCTGGGTGGAGCTGGAGCGTACATATCCTTTAAATTGTTACAATTTTTATACCTATAGTCCTAATAAAAAAAAAATAGCAAATCATACATAGTTTAATTGTATTTCATCATCTTATATACAATTTAGGTCAATTTATATATTATCATTGTCACCATTCTAAGTAAATTTCAAAACGAACTTTTAAGGAACCAATATGAAAATAAACCAACTTAAACAAAGTATTTTCAAAATCTGTTAGTGAGTAATAATAATAATTGAATTGAGTTTTCTTAGAACTACCTAGTTCTAAGAAAACAATCATTGTTTAACATTTAACCGAATTGAGAACAATCTTCATTTTATGAAGTCGGTTGGATTTCTAACTTGTAAACAACGTCGTATCATCGAAAGGATCAGGTTTAATCGTCTCCGCATTCGCTATATATAAGTGAATCCCAAAATACCGATTCGAGTATAACTTTATTACTACCATATTTTGGAATTAAACAACACTGCTTTATTCATTATAATTAACATAAAGTAGGTACGTATTGTTTTGCAATTTACAAGAGAATCAGATAAACTTTCAAAACCAAGAGTACCTAGTTGAATTTTCTTCATAATATCGTTATGTGAGAAAAGCGAGCATAGAGTAATGGATTTGCAAATTAATTTATAAATATTTGACTATAGTGCCATCTATGAAAACCCAACACAACCACACAAACAACCTTGATGGCAGCGCCATCTACCGCGAAGGTAAACACCCACACTAAGCCCCACACGTTTTCCCGAGTTTAGGTGTTCCAAGCTTGAAATTTTCAGTCACAAGCTGTTTTTGCTGGGTGGTGCTAGATGGCGCTCACTGCTATATTTGTTCAGTTCAAGGTCAGAGCTGTGAATAATGTAGCTTTCCTTTTTTATACTGAACTTTTACGCGCTTCTCACAAAACTTTTGTTGTTCTAGCATTCTAAGTACCAAGGCCCTGAGGATAATTTTAACCGTTTAGCTTAAAATAAGCCGGGTAGAACGTAAATATAATTATTACCGAAAAAATAGAGAGGAGAGAAGAGAAAAAAGACAGATTGCAGCTACGTACGCTACTTATTATCGGTACGTACTTAAAATTTTTATATTTTATAGGTGCGTTAACGGAAATAAAAAGACTGACTGTTAAAATTTGTGTACCTAATAGGTACTCGCAGAGACCAAGTTGATATTTGCGAGATACGAAGGATGTCAGAATTGTACCACGAACGTAGCGAGTTTTAAGTTAGAATCCTGAGCGTAGCAGAGAATTCAAAGGCACGAGAAGAAAAAAGTTTGGCCTTTTGGCACATACGTAGATACTAGTGATGGCTTAATTAGCATTCGCATTAATTTTTAGCATGTGATAACTCAATTAGCATTTCGCACATGAAATGTGGTTGCAAAATTCTGCGAAATATGAAATTTCAGTTTAATTAATTTAGTTCATTTTGAATTTAATCTTAAAAATAATGTTATATTTCATGTTTCATTTCATTTTTTTTTCATATAATTTTACATTTCATTTTTTCATTTCCATTTTCATTTTAATTTTAATTCATTTTTTATTTCCATTTCATTTCATTTTAGCAAATAGCATCATAGCAATAGTAATTAGCATGCTGAGACTCGCATGTTTATGAAATTTACGCAAAATAGCATTAGTTGCCATCGCTAGTAGATACTTACTACTTTTCACCTAAGCAACCACAGAATAAAATTATTTAGTAAGTTTATAAGGTATTTAATTTATGTAGTTATGCTTGTGCACCCCGTCTTTAACCGCTTTGACAAATCCTCTCCATCCAAAGGTTGCCTGGAAGAGATCGCTTTTAGCCATAAGGTAGCCCATTGTAACACGTTTCTGTAAAATTTGTTATCCTTCTTAATTGCATCATTATTTGATGTGTGTGCAATAAAGTATCTATCTGTGGTTTAAAGTAAGTTCTAAGTTATCAATATTGTGTTATTAACTTAACCACCATGTTGGTTAACCCTCGCCGCTAAGTTACGAACTAAGTAGACAAAGTTACAGTAAAGCAAACTTGGACAGTTGGAAGGCATTTAAATTACAAATAGCATACAATAGATCCGCGATCTAAACTTGTTTACACAGATTTCTGAACTTAGTACTCCTTACCTTATATTGAATAAATAATTATAATAATAAATAACGCCCTACGATCACAGACAGATTCTGGACCGTAACTAGGATTCCCTGTATCTAGCGATCCCATAACACCCAGACACAGAACAAGTTGTTACTTTTTGTCCTGGGGCATAAATGCTTGTCCTGTTGAGGGAATTGAACCCGCTCCGGGTTATGAGCCAACCTGCTCAACCACTACACCATGGAGGCTGTTAAATTTAATCTGTGTGGTTTGTGGTTGGTCGCGTATTGCGACATTTTGTAAACGTGATAAATGTTAATTTGTTAAGTAGAATTTACTTACGAAAAATTAGTCACAAAATACCTTATAAATTTACACTATCAATTTATCTGATACTTAAATAATAATTAATTTTTTTTTTTATTTATGTATAAAACTGAACTAACATTTTCATTTTTAATATAACTTAATCGGAGTCAAACGGATTTGATACTTTCAGTTTGGTAGTAAAAAAAATAATATTTTAATCGATATTTTTGCATTTCAATTTAGATGCAACATTTTTTATTGTTCACAATATTTCAAGTTAGAAAATCTTGAAATGCGTCTGAAGATAAATTTTAATGAGAGTTTATATCAGGATTACTACTACCAACTGAGCTATCAGGCTCGTCCTTTCGCGGATATGGTTTTTCCGTGATATTATGTATTCCGATAATACGACGTTTTCATGCTATGTGCTTTTGATAAATAGCTTTTCGGTATTAACGCGTCGTTGAAATGGGCTTCGTTTAAACGACTTCCGATAACAAGCACAAACTCATAAATTATTCGTATTACAATATTCTTCCAAAAAGTTAACGAAATATAAAAAAAAACGAGTGTAATATTTTGCAGTAATAATCTGTAAGACCGCACACGAGTGTCACGAGTAAATTTCAAACCATAAAGCTGCAGTGTGCCCTACAGCCTCAGGGCTTCTACCTCAACAGGTGAGTCTGAGGTTGAGACAATATTGATACTGGACGATTTAAAACCTTTACAATTACAATCTTTATTATATTAAAGTAATATCAAAATGATGGCACTTATTTGGCACGACGAATGAGCATTTCGATAGGCATGATGACTACTATTCAAAATGAACAAGTAAATATTACTTTCATAAAGAAGATTAAAAATGGATGCAATAATTGAAAAATAAGCAAAATCGGTAAATAAATCACGGAGTAATACGCTTTTAAAGTTTCTACAGAAGGCATCTCCTGTCCCTTTCTAGCGAAACAGAGCGCCCCCACAGTTACTATGAAAAATCTAATCGTGACGTCACATGCCAAAGAGATTGTATGAAAAGCTACCACAGCTTAGTAATGAGGTACTATAACAACGATCCTCTGACGTCACTGGCCGTTTGAGCAATCTCTTTCTATTCCGGTTTTTAAAATTCTTGTATCTTGGTAATTTTTTGAGATATTTAATTTTTGTTGTCACAAATGTTTATCTTTTGAGGAAAATAATTAATTTAACCAAAAAAAAATTTTAGTCATCGTGCCTATTGAATGAGGCAATGCTGTTTAACTATCTATAGGCCGTCACGGCTCTAATGTTTATTTTTGTAGTAGGTAGTGTATATAGTATTAAGTACATAGTGGTTTTTATTATTGTAGTAGGTTAAATTAGTAAGTTAAAAAAAGCCCGTAAAAGAAACTCTGAATAAGTTTTAAATGAAATGAAATTGTTTATTTGCACGAAATATGGTACAATAAGATGACAAAAAAAAGTAGTTCGGCATATCTCACCAGAAACTGGCATACAAAAATTAATTGATTAGGTACACTGATTTTTATTTTTTTTATTTGTTTATGAGAATGAATGACGTGACGATCTGGTCGTTCACCTAATGTTAAGCAATACTGCCGCCCATAACAGTTGCAGTGTCACTCGGAACTTTAAAATAATAAAGTTTCGCGTGACACTGCACTGCGCACGTCATCCTGAGACATCACACTGTCTAGTAATCAGATTACTACACTGTGTAATCAGGTCATAAAGTCTCATTTGCCCAGTAATTTCACTAGCTACAATGCCCTTCAAACCGGAACACAGTAGTGCTTGCACACTGATATTATAAAAGTTAACAAATCTTTTAGAAAGGTAATGTAACTTAGATGCTCTATTCTATAATATACCTATATATGAATTTGTAAAACAACACTCATGATGGTATATCTAGTATTTCTGTAAAAGCGTAATGCATGTCAAGTTGTTAAAAAAAAGTCATGAACTTAATCGAAATGGTAATACAATAATATACTTACGTCTAATTATTTTATTGCAGCCGCTAACGTTTCCCATATAAATTCAATTTCTCGCAGATAAAAGCTGCATACTAAAGTAGCATTTCTTAATTAAAAATTATCAGTGTTTTGTTATTCTAGCTACATAGGTAAATATGTCTAGTGATGATAATGAAAATAAAAGGACTTTGTTAATATTTGTTAGTTTTCTTACAATAACATTTAAACTGACCTAAAATGGGTTTTAGAACAAATTGTTTTAAGCTCCATTTAGTTCTAAATGTTTATTAAATAGTGTAAATAATAATTTCAGATTATTCTCAATAATAATTTTTGTAACCCATTCTACATTATATGCTAGCCACAAAATCCAAACTTGTAAAAATGCTGACTTTCCCGCTTAAGAGGTTTTAATAGGATGTCCCAGTTTGTGCGAATAATGTAACTATTACGTCAAAAGCCGTAAAGCTGAAAGAATACGGCAAACCTAGGCGACAAACAAAGAAAAATTGAAAACAATTGGTTCACGTACTGAAGGTTCCGCGGTTAAAGGATGTTAATTTTATGAAAATCTGATAAAGAGATTCCTAACGTAAAACCAAACATTTCCCTATCTCAGAGCTGTATTTCCAGCAAAAATAAAAAACCAAGAAAAATAACAATTGAAAGCATGTAATAAATAAATAAAAAATAAAGAAACAATTACAATGCAACTTTGCTTGAAGAAGAAATAGAAGCTTGGCTATTTTAAAAGAGCTATTTGGTTAGAATACTCGTAGTATTGTACCTACTGCTTGCTATCTTTTGTGATACTGATATAAATAAATGAATAGCGGAATTTTTACGTTACTCCTTGTTCTACCATGTTCCAAGCAATTTTAGCCTCCGACCTATCATTTTGTACCAACCAACTCTACACAACAAAAACCGGCTATTATCTAAGATTTTGCTTCTAAACTTTACTTTTTCGCCAATGTAATTTTTAGATGGCAATTGCATAATATATAACAAGCGTTAAGCGTTTTGCTTCCTCGTTTATAATTCCACTAACTTCCACTAAAAAATCAAATAGCAGTTGTAACGTGACTGCTGTTCGCTTAAACTCATCCCAAAACTCAATAATATTGTGTCAGAATCATCCGGCAGTCGTCATTATTGGTCGAATTGTCCCTTCAATAGTGTTTTTGAAAATAGTCAAATTTGATTTTATATCTAAAACTAAGAATCAGTTACTTAATTCATAGGAATGATTTTTTAAAGTGTAAACACACTTTAGGCTTAGGGATTTTTTTTATTTTGAGGACTATATTATCTTTAATTACTTAATTATTAATTCACGACATTCATTACAACATTTTTAATCTTTCTTCGGTTATCAAGGTCCTATGATTAATTTATTATCCTTTATTACAAACTGACAGTTATTACAAGAAATCTTTAACGCCTGGCGTGTCAGGCGCATTTTTTATTCATAAATGTTTTGTAGGTAATACCCAACACTCCACGAGTCGAAAACATTTCCAATGAAAGTAATACAAATTGCAAATTAGGATTCCTGCAGCGTTATCAGGAAAGTTCAGCGTAATTCAGTATGAAGTGTCAATTTCAGGTTCGCGTTCACTTTCTCAACTCCTCGAGCCCTGATACATTCCCTCTCTCCGTCGTTTAAGAGAGGCGTAAAAGAGACGGGCGTCTTGATTGAGAATCAATTTGTTGAGCAGCTGACTAACCCTCAGTCCCGGGCGCCTTACTTCAGTGACCTTGATATTTTCGTTATTTGGTCCCAGACTACGTACCGACGCGACGTACAAATATTTTAGAAATGAAATTGTTGAATATCTAAGATTGCAATGTTTTGATTATACGTTTGTTAATATGGTAACAACGCCGCTATTTAACTGCTTCATTTCGAGTTCGTCCAATTTGCATACATTATATACATTAATTCCTAAATTCCTCCTAGATATTTTTATTACATTGTGCACATGTTTTTCTTTTTTTGCTTGTTTACCTAATGTTATTGTATTTGCTTTATCTTTGATGTTGTTTGCCCTGAAGTTCGTGATGATGGGTTCCGACTGAAAACCAGTTATTGAGGTCGTAAGACCTTGATTGCATGTTGAGTCGGGACCTATGTCATGACGTCACGCAACATTACATATCGTACGAACTACCTACCTTACCTACCCATTATTTTTGTTCTGTATGTTTTATTTTCACGTTGTATGTAATGTTGTGTGGTGTCCTGAATAAATGTTTTTTCTTTCTTTCTATCTTTTCTTTCTTTACATTGAACACAGAAACGTAACGCAAAACCTGTTCAAATACTTCAACATGATGATCATCAACAGCCTGAAGACGACCACTGCTGAAAATAGGCTTCCCCCATCGAGCGCCACTTTGAGCGGCTGCTCGCCTCCTGCATCCATCGGATCCCCACGGCTTTCACCAGATCGTCGGCAAATAATTTCGTATATGCGCTGAATATTAAGTTTCTGTGGGTAAACTTACATATAACAAAACTGTAACTGGGCTAAATCTGTACACTGTCTGTCTGTCTGTCCATTGAACACGCATTACACGCATCATACTGGAACTACCGAACATATTTTGCTGAAAATAACATTTCTGCCTCCCTTGTATTGCAGTCCCATCCATTCATCATATTCCCCTATCTTTTCACTCCTCACTTCCCATGAACATCAGGTTTAGGACGTAAACCTAATTAGCCCGTGCGAAGCCGGATCAACATCATCTAGTTAAATATAAAACACTAAAATCAACCCCCATAAAATATAAGTATACGCGGGTCCGCAGGATGCCTGCCACTCTACAAAATGTAGCCGGTTGCTGGAAACCTCTCAAACGAATTGGATAGTTTTTGCTTTATATTGACACAGTACAATACTCATATGCGTAACAACAAGATAATAACCATTTTATAATGCATATAATTTTATCCTTATTTATGATTTTTATAGCTGCATCGCCTGCTCAGCGTAAACTACAGATTAATTGGTAAAGAAAATTTTTGGATCACGAGTAGGACTTTAACCCGCATCCATCCATCGCTCAACCCGGGATATGCTTTACTTAGCTACCAGTGACAAGTGGTTTCATGTCCGAATTTTTCCTTCATGGCACTACCAACCCTGGAAGTTGGTTGTAAAGGTTGTAACGATCCAGGGTATCTCGTGACGTCACAAATATTAGAAATATTTTTCAGTTTAAAAAGAAAAACAATATTATTCAATCAAATCATTTAACAAGTAAATAATAATCCAAAAATAAAGCAAATATTCGTTTTATACTGCACTAACTGGTATAGGACATGGAGATAGGTGTAAAAGTAGTTATTTAAACGTAAAATGAGGTAATATTAGAAAGCATAAAACCTCTTTAATTATATTTCATACTAAAATCGCGAGCTAGCAGTCAAGAAGGTGTCAAAAAAGACTTTTCAAAGAATTGCAGATTGAGAGTTTACTTTGAAAATGAAAAAGAAAGATGGCAAAAAAATATAGTTTTATCCTGATTTTATTTTTCAGAAAAATGTGTGAACGGTGCTGCGAATGGAACAGAGAGGGAAAACGGGGGATTTTCTCTTCATATTAGAAATTACCAAAATTTATAACGAAAAGGAAGATTGACAAAGATAGGTATTAACTACAGGAGTGGAGAGGTCTAGGAATTATGGAAACCTAACCGAAGAAAATATGAATCAAGAAGTTGATATGAACCGATATCAACTGAGGGAAGTTATTACATTATTTCGTAGCTAGTATTTGCAAAGTAATTAGTTTTACCCAAGATTTAGAGATGTCAGTTATGAAAATGTTCCCTGGAGAGCTTAGGACTTTCCTTGTAAGTTGATGTTGAGTGCAGATGCTTAGTGTAGAACAAGAACGTCGTGGGAAGCACGCCGAGCGGGCGGATTGATGATGGTAGAAGGTTTTAATGTACAGAACGGAATGCGTAGAGCTTTCCTTGTAGATTGATGTTGAGTGAAAATGCTTATTGTAGGACAATATCGTTGTGGACATCACGCTGAGCGGATGGTCTGATGATGGCAGATGGTTTTAATGTACAGAAGGGAAATCCAACGCTATTCTTTGCATATTTCCTAGTCGGCAAGAACTTAGATGATGATGAGTGTAGATGCTTATTGTAACATAAGATCACCGTGGACATCACTCTAGGCGAAAGGTTTAATGATGGCAGGGGATTTTATTGTAGAAGGGAAGCTAGTGCTTTTTACTGCATATTTCCTTAGCTGGCAGAAGCCTAGCGTTATACACGAAGGAGATGAAAAATTTTATTTCACGCGGTGATGTAAAACATCGTGAATGCATTTGAATACTGAACTGAATACTTTGTTATAATGATTTATTGACTTAATTCTAACTGGATAATTATTGAGAATATTGTTGTAGTTCGTTTTAGTATAAGTTAATAATTATTTTCTTAGCAGGTTGTTGTTGTGATCACGGAGATGATCGAAAGATCTTAATCCCGCACGAAGATTGAAGCATACTTTGATGTATATTTATCACACTAATTTTATCAAACAATAGCATACAATGTTGTCATGGATTCAGCAAAAGCAGGTAGAGTTTTCTTTCGTCGGAACATGAAGGAAACACAGAGGTGGAGAGGAAATCTTTTCCCTATTTATTTATTGTAAGTATCACGAGCGTATTTGAATATCATTCTAGTAAATTCAAAATAGGTAATGTTTTCAAGCGCCTATAACGTAAAAACTGGGATATTAGATTAAGGTCTTCCGTAATAGGTAAAAGATATTTATCTCAATCAAGTTAATGTGACCACGAACTGTGTAGGCTGGTCCCATTGGGTGGACCTATGATCTGGTCCGAGTCGTGGGAAGCCGATGGAAGCGGAAGACTAACGGCTGCACAGAGTGGCATGGGTTCAGGATGATGAAGGTGATGATGATGATGAGGTTTGATCTGGTCAGAGCCGTGGGAAGTCGATGGAAGCGGAAGACTAACGGCTGCACAGAGTGGCATGGGTTCAGGATGATGAAGGTGATGATGATGATGAGGTTTGATCTGGTCAGAGCCGTGGAAAGTCGAAGGAAGCGGAAGACTAACGGCTGCACAGTGTGACATAGGTTTATGATGATGATGGTGTACGATGATGATGGTGATGATGATGGCAATGTTTATGACACCTTCAGGATGGTAAAGACGACGATGATGATGATGATGATGATGACGTCTTTAGGATGATAAACCTGACGATGATGATGATGATGATGACATCTTCAGGATGATGATGCAGGATGATGATATTGAGGGTCTAAGATAGGCAAAGATCTTATAAGATAAGATGCAATATATTTATTTATCTCAAATCTATGGGCATAGTTCAGTTTGGTGAAGTTTAGATTTGACATTGTTTTAATGAATTTTCAATAAAATTTAACTTTTAATTTACAACAAATTTATAATATTTTTCAAAAAGTAATTATTGTCCTTCGTATTTATATGGGTCAAGCATAAGCAGTACCTTTTAGTGACTCTTTACCACACGGATAGGATAGCTAATTGTATAAATTCGAATGAGAATAACGTCTTGTTGATAATTGATATCAATAATATATTTACAACTTACAATACATACACTTTGTTCTACGGATCAAACATAACTTTAGCATATTTCATTATACTGAAATACATCTTAGATATATGGATGATTTCAATGAAAGTTCAGGAGAAGCAAAGTC
Source organism: Ennomos erosarius (assembly GCA_963580505.1). Lineage (NCBI taxonomy): Eukaryota > Metazoa > Arthropoda > Insecta > Lepidoptera > Geometridae > Ennomos > Ennomos erosarius. The sequence continues at coordinate 3,485,451 of OY756977.1, forward strand.
AGCCTGAGAATTCATAAACGGTTCAATGTCTATGGTATACAAAATATATGCATAATATTATTATAATATCAATAAATACGGGTATGGAAATGTTTAGGAATAAATGAAATGAAATGAAATGATCTTTATTTCCGACACACAATATCGCGAAAGGAACAATATAACACATAAAATAAATATAAAATAAGAAACTTATATAAATATACTAATTATACTCTGAAGCGATATTGCACGATGTCAGAAACAGATCCCGGCTCAGCTCAGCATACAACTTATTATCATTGTGTAATTACTCCGAAATAAATGTCCTGAGTTTTTATTCAACATTATTAATCTCCATTTCATGTCGGCCGAATCTTCGAGAGAGAAGCAGAGGTTCCACACGGCGAGGTTGCGCATAATGCATAACCTACGGACTCTTCTTTATAGGACGATTCATCAAGACATGTCTGATTGTCATTCTTCGAAACTTATTTAAAAGGTCATGTGTTTTCTTATAGATAATAGTATTTAATCTCGATAGATGTATTAACTCTAAATTTACAGTTTTCCAAAATATTATATAGCATCGTAATTCGACCTTATAATTATTGTAAAATCAAATATTGTTAAACCAAAAAGAATTTAAAAAAAAAAAGAACAAAAAAATAAACCCTGAGGAGTTTCTTTGGGCTTCTTCTCAATCAGGAGTAATCGAAGTTTCCGGATATATTTTTAAAACTCAAAGTTAGTTATGAGCGACAAAATAATTCTAACATTTAATTATATATCCTGAGTACTAAAATTCAATAAAAGTATCTTGGTAAAGTAAATTCTAAATTCATAATCGTTTGAAATAACTTTCTTAATAAATAATTTGAGTTTTATTTATGTTTTATTTATTAATCCATAATATAGAGCATAACGTAGGAAAGTAAGGGCAATGAATTTTAGACGATCATCGTAGATGGACTTTAATAAACCAGAAACTTTAGGTTTTGCATTAATTTATAGTTAGGAAATGGGGCTCAGTAGACAGCGTCATGATAAGCAGAAGTGGTTTATCATGACTTCGCTAATATGGTTAAAATAGGCGTAAGGAAACGGTAGAATGGGTTGTAAGCACTTCCGGTAGAAATGATAACATTTTTGTAACTAGTGGGAATTATTGGGTCGAATAGTGGAAGTGTAACAAACGGGAATTTTATATTTTTTAGGTAGTATTCGTTTAAAGATTCTGATAATATACACTTGAATTATGTTTCAGAAGTTCAATTATAGGAAATACTTCAGGATTTCCAAATTAGGTTAATGTGAGTGGTTTTGGAGCAAACTACGTTTTCGATCTTTCCAGCAGATATAGGATTAGCGCTCATCAAAGGTTTAGATTGCAGTGAATAGTAGGATAATGGGTATTCCAATTTACTACATTAATTGCGTATTGATGTTAGTTAGGAATTGTCTCATTACTTTAAAAGGATTTGGATTACTACATTATCACAACGTACGGGTTCTACCACTATTAGGAGACGATCACTTGGCCATATCAAATCTAAAACATACAACAAACTTAGGTTAAACTTAGATTATTTCTAGGTTCTTTTTATCAACAAACTTAGGTTAATTTTAGGTTCTTTCAACGGTATTAGATTGTTAGCGTTTATTTAATTGCAATTTATAAGTTATTTTAAACTTAGATATTTAGATTCGGTAAATTAAAGATACAACTATAATAATTATGAATATAAGGAGAATAGGGGGGTTAGTATAGAGGGGGGGGTTCTTACAAGGTGAAGGTAAAATACCGACTTGAGAGATGGATGGATGCAGGTTCAAGTCCCACTCGTGCTTAAAGTTTTTATTTTACAAATTAATTTTATACTTTCTCGCAAGACAAGTGGCCACTATGTACTTAAGTGTCTAGAACGTAAACTATGAAACATTTTGTTGTTTTGTTCGGTATATTACCAATTAGGCAATGTGCTCACTTTAAAGCCATTTTTAACTTCAGCATCTATAAAGAAAGATTTTAAAACTATTTGGTCGACTGATCTTATTCTAAGCGCCCAGTTCGTTAGTGACCATGACCAAATGTCCAAAGAAATGTGGTCAAACGCATGCTTATAGCAGAATTTAAAAAAAGGTTTATTTAGAACGCACACTGATCATTCGGTTGAAAATAGAATTAATGGTTTCTTTAAACAAACGTACTAAATATTCTAATTAAAATTATTACAATCATTACGATAGGCTCGAATCTTGAAAGCGACAAAAGACCTAAAGCAGTAAGGAAATGACAACTCGTTCGAAATTAGTTCGAAAGCCTTCACATAAAATAATTTGAATAGAATTTTGGGCAGCTGTTGCCTAAATGGAGGGCCTTCACTAAGTAATGTTCTCAAGGTGGCCGTGGGATGCTTCGGGTCATCTTTATCATATTAAAATATTATTTTTGACTTTACACGCTGTATCATAATAACATGATCAAAATACAACTATTATTGGAATTGTGTTGTTCCTTTTTTCTTTTAAAGTTAAATTGCGTGAGATAATCATCCTGATTGAAACAAGAATAATAAGTATCTTTTTGCTAAACATATAAATAGATCACCTAAATATTAAATGGAGATGGAAATTAATGATCGTAAAAGTAAATTTTATATAATATACTTATCAATAGTAATCTTCCCTGATTAGATCATTCCGGAAACCTATTTTTAATTACTGGCACAAGATTCAAGTAATACCGAATATATGTATGTAAGATCAATTAAAAATTATAATATATATAAAAACATGCCTACCCAGCATGTTTATACACTATTTACAAATCAGTCACCTAATCTGATTAGTGAAATATCCACAAGTTTTTATTTCTGTACTTATTTAATTATTTTTATTTAACTAGCTGCCGCACCGAATACAAATTAAAATACAACTATTATTGGATTTCTGTTACTTTTTTCTTTTAAATTTAAATTGCGTGAGTAATGTATGTACTAATCAACGTAACAGAACTGGTGCTGTTAAACAGTTTTGTTATAATTTTATATTACTGCCAAATATAGACATAATAAATAACCATAATACTGTTAGCTTATCTAGTCAATGCTTCGAGTATACAGCCAAAATTCAAAGAGTCAACGCTACCCTACTTATATTGAACGGTTGACCTAAATTCCACGAAAAAATATGATAAATCTCTATGAAATAGGAGCAATTAAAACACAAAGCTTGCTAACTCCCGGAATCCAAAATCCCGCTAACAATAGCGAGGGGGACAAAGAAGTGCGAGAAGGATAAAAAATAATTGCGGTCCCGCCGCATCAGTTACCCTTGACCTTGCTGAGCCACAGATCAACCCAGCGCAGATAGGTAACTCACTATTTACAGCAGAAACTAAACAAAAATACTGAATAACTGAAAACTCAAAAAATGGAATTACCCTATTTCCATTTTTATCGATTTATTTTCTATACTTATTCTATTTATTTTCTGGGTGTGAACTCTATATTTTTCTTTAAATCTGACGGTAAGATCTTTAGGTACATAAAGTTTGACTGAACATTTTCTTACGTTAAGTTTACATAATACTTAATTAATATAGAACGAGCCCCTCATCGCCTTATCTATAGAGTTTCTCACTAAAAATGCACATTATCATCAGTTAAAAAACGCCCACTTCTGAACGAAGGCGAAGGCCAGGGCAAGAGGAGTTGCCATAATCACAATTCACAACGCTTGGCAGGCGTCTTCGTGATCGCAATAGATTATAATGCAGATGAGAACTGCTGCTACCCATGTCCTAGATATTCCCATGGCCGGCTCATACGGCACCTAAGGGAAGGGATGAGCAGTCCTTTTCTTACGCCAGAATCCCACGGGACTCACGGGACGGGTAAATGCTGAGTCATATATTAAATTTGGAAGCATTTAGGAGGAGCATTATGCCATATTAGCTGTGAATCACGTATTCCTCGATTTCCGGTTCTCGTATTTACTTTGCCAATTGGATCAGTACTTTACAACCTCCTGTGCCACGGGTCATGCAAACATTACCATCGTGAGCGACCGAGCGAACAGATGCTACTAGGGTTGTCAAATAACCTTAATTGGAAGCAATGATCGATTAATATGACGCGAATATCAGCTCCAGGATCAATATTACTTACTTATAAAAAAGTTAGTAAGAAAATCTTAAATATTAATTAAAATACTACGTAATTTTATATGTGAAGAATGTGATTAAAAAAATTAAGATCATAAAGTTAAGTGACAACCTTAGGAGTTGATTAAACCCGACTCAGGAAGCCCAGAATAGAATTAAATGAAGCCGGGAGATCTGCATAACTTACCACTTAGCATTTGGCGACAATTTGGTACCTACTAACTTTGCTTATATAATATACTCTATGTATGTACATAATAACAATCATGAAAAGGTTTTATTTTACGTTTGTTTTCAGAATTTTAGCAGATGCTTTAAAGGAAATACTCTTTTTTGACGGAGTCGGAAAAAATAATAAAAAAAGGAAGGCCTATCTTTCCTCTCTTCCTTCCTTCTTCCCTACGACCGGGTTAGGGTGTAAAAACTGTAAAATTACTTCATCCGCGCAAAGCCAGGGCGGGTTAGCAAGTTAAGTAACATTATAATGTAGTCATATATAAACAGGTCGATCCGGAAGATGTAGCGTAGGACAGATCCCCATGGACAGACGATCTAGTTCAAAACAGCGAGGAGCCGATGGATGCAGGAGGCAAGCATCAGTCGCTCAAAGTGGCGCTCTGTGGGTGAGGCCTATGTTCAGCGGTGGACTTCTTCAGGCTGTTGATGATGATCTATAAATGTGAGCGTGATACATCTGTTAACGTATGAAAAGGAAGCCAGTACAGTTTACTAATGTTATCTTGATTTATTAATTAATTTTGCATGCAACTTGTTATTTTTACTAATAACATAGTTAACATTGTTAATGATACGTCCCTAGTGTTTATCTATCGTACGATTTGTAGTAAAAAACAAATATTTGAATTTGAAAAAATAAAATAAACCGATGAGTCTCAGGAGGTTCCTTCACTGAAGGACAGATGGCGCTGTAACAAAGTGGACGGGCGGAGCTAAACATTGACAGTTGCTGTCGGGGCGGCAGGCGATATAGCATTCAAGAAAGGAGAGAAGAGTCAGTTTTGTTGTGATGGAAGTAAAAAAAACAGAAGCAAGAGTAAACATATAAAGAAGGATAGTTATGTCGGGATAATGTGTTGAAAATATTGAGCTGTGTCGTTTTGCAGTAGAAGTCGTATTTTACTATTTTACAGTATGACCTGCGGATGCTGTTACGTCTGAGAAATGGAAAGTTCAATAAAAGATGTTGAGTTAATAACGATCTGGTTAATTTCATACATCGATAATATAGACCACAATAATTGTCACTTAGGATAAGTTAGTCATCACCATCAACGTTAACCTGTGTTAATCCTACCGCTTGGCGTAGACTTTACCTTTGCTTTTTTTTAGGGTCTTATTTTTTACTTATGTATAAAAGGACCTCAGCTAGTTTTTTTTTGAGTGGCTTTCTCGCCAAATGGCTGCAAAGATTTGCATAACATTTTCATAATTTTTATCCAGGTAAGTCGAAGTCCCTCGGGAAAACAAAACGGTTACATTTTGGGTACGGAGCGGTCTTGTACAAAGAGGCCGGTTCCATTGTAAAAAAATTTAAATCCGTGTATAGCTAAAAAGCTCCATAATCAAATAAGCACAAGATAGACGTTGGGGCCTATAGTAGATTTCTTTTTCTCTAATCTGTGTTGGGGCCAAACGGCTGTGTTGATTTATAGAACATTTTGGTTTATAGAACAAACAAATCCAATCTAGGCGATTGCAAAGTTCAGGCATAGAATAAGGAATGGTAAAAGAAGATAGTTCTTCCATCCAGTTAATGTGCAGCAATGTAATTTTTCATTATGAGATATGAGCTCTAAACAAAAAAATACCTTTTAGCTGAAGTTCTAAGTGATTTCAACATTTACAACGGGTTACAAGAAAATTTGCATCCTGAACGTAAAATGTCTAAAAGCAATCGATATGCCCAGAATCCTGGCACATAAACATATAATACGCGATTAATATACCTAAGTACATATTTAGAATCGGGCCCACAAATGTTCACAAATTTGATTGTCGTCTCATATCATATACTTGTTATATAAATGTCGTAATGTGTTTCATATAAATGTACCGAGTTAACATTTCATCCTAATTGGTCGGTGTCAACAACTCTAGTGGAAGAGAATATTGAGCTAAATTATTTCACGTAGTGGTATAGAAATAGTATATTATTATTATAAATATAACTAGCTACAGCTCGAGGGTTTGCATAAATAATCAATATCACCAATCCTATCTCAGGGTTCAAAGTATGTACCTTGTTACAGAATTTTATCATCAACAGCCTGAAGACGTCCCCTGCTGAACATAGGTCTCCCAAAAAGAGCGCCACTTTAAGCGGCTGCTTTCCTCCTGCATCCATCAGATACCCGCGATCCCGACCAGTTTCATCGGTTCACCATTGGGGGCCGGCCTACGCTGAGCCATTTAGTTGTTAAAAGATAACAACAGATAAATGTAATATGCTTTATTTTATTTGTAAAGAAAAACAATACAATAAAATAAAATTTAGCAAGTTCCAGCTAGGTTCTCGTTCATGGTTACCATAAATTTATTCTATTATGAAAATAGTATGGTATTATACTGTTTTAACAAATTATCACAATAACAAGTTGAAGAGTGTTGTTAATTTTATTATGTTTTATTAATAGCATTGATATTTCAAACCTATTAGGCACTTAAACTGAAAATGAAATAAAAATTATAAAACATGTTTTGAATAAGTATATTTCAATATAATCTACGGTAAAGTCGTTTTCTATCTTTTTTATATTCTTTTGCAATTTTCGATATTTTCAATGAGACTTAAAAACATATCTAAGCGTAAAATTGTGTTGATCGCGTGCAATATTGAGCATTCAGCATTCCCGGCAATAAAGCGCCAATTCAGCTTCACTTCAACACAATAGCGTCAATACCAACATAATAGCGTCAGTAGAGTTCGACACTTGACTCCGACGCGGATATCCCCGAGCGGCGAAGTTTTGTGCAGCCATTTCTCACCTGTTTCCGGTTGGAGAACAATGTCGTAAGACATTTTATTGGTTTTATATTGACTGTTTATTTATTTATTTTATTTATAATATGAAACGCATTTGCAATTATTACATATTATCAAATACTCACCAGTAATAAACATCGTCAATGAAATAAATTGAAATTATGGCTAATAGCCTAGGGTAATCCCCGCGACAATTTATTCAATTTAGCATCATAGGACTCGCAAAGCGTTAATAATAAATGTCGTTTTGTTAACGTTTTTTTGTTTGCGAGGTGTGTCTATTTTAGGCATTTCGTGTTTGTTTTGGGGTATTTATGCCGTGTGGTCGTGAGAGAATAGAATAGGGTCACCCCCTCTTCCCGCGGAAGAGCTGACTAATGAAATGAAATATCAAGACCAAGCGCAGCAGCTTTCTGCTCGGCATATTAAAATATTTTACGATTGCCAAGATGCCTGCCAAGCTTAGTGGTTATGGCAAACCCTCTTCCCCTTATGATAAACGATCGAACTGACATTTTAAGGGAGGCCTTTGTTCAGCAGTGGCCGTCTTCCGACTATTGACACGGGTATTTGTGTAACACGCAAGCGTTTTGTTTATTTGCACTTGTTTATTTGGTTTACATTCGCAGTCTAGTTTAATAGACGCTTGACTGCGCTTCATTGCTGTGATGCACTTTTAAATTGTCATTGTTAATCTATTATTATAATACTTGTGCCTTTCATTGGCCTATATAAACCGTGTTGTAAGATGTTACCTTAGCGGCCTTTTTAATAAACGCGTTATTAACAAATACTCGGACTTTTGTCATTTTTCGTCATTAGAATATCGAACTCGATTGAAAAAGATAAAACTTGGTTTACCTAATCCAAAATTTCTCCAGATTTATTAATAAGGAATATTTTTGTACTTTTAAACTTGGAAACCTCGTTAATATACTTATTTGTTTATTATTATTTATTTTATTTATAATGTTGATCAAATAATAAAACGGTTGGTAAGGTGTTATATTGTATTCTATGTTGGTATTTATTTCAGCACAAAATTTATAAGTCTTATATCAGTTATTCCCATATTACAAGCTATGTTCAGTATAGGGCTAGATGTGAAATGTTCCTTAAATATTTATTTATAAATACAAATACATACTTATATACGTAAAGCTATTTCTATGTAATTATTAGGATTGTATTTTAAAATCTAGTTCACGAGGTTATTTGTGTAAAATCGAAGTGTAACAATAAGCGTAATGCAGGACGCGTTTAGAACTCCTCCATGGCCATCAAAATGATCACATTGCCCACTCAAACCAGTTTTGTGCGCCTATAACAGTTTCTTGAGCACTCAAAGCCACGTAAATCTTCCACGACTGCATTTTATAGCATGTGGGTAGTACATCAGTAATTGATTTAATGACTATCGGAACGTTCGCTCATCAAGTATTCCTAGCACCAATTCATAGAGGAATAGTTTTGTTTTGTTTTGGCGCTCTTTTGTAAATACCACAGGGTACTTCGCTCGTAATCTTTTGCTTTGTGATAAATACATTTCTAGTATCATGGGGTCCCATCAGGTACAAACGTAAAATAGCCCGAACTTGAAAAAATGTAGTAATAATGTCTAGAGAGTTACTAGTTAGTGTCCAGTGTATTCATTTGGCCGAATACGTTGCCAACACGCAATAGATGCCACTTGATAATCTTGCATTATGCAGAAATAAAATAATTCGTAAAATAGCCTGTGTTATTCCGTTGTATGGGATGAGGCATCTGTACTGTAGGTATTATATTATCTGGGCTAGTATATAGAAATCAAGGTTCTGCTATCCTTAAAAAAAAAGGATTCTTCATGGGTAGCAGAACTTCATACTGAGAAATACTTGGATGATATTATATTAACATCCACATGTTTATTTTTTCCAGTTATTTTGACTTAAAAACCAAACACGACTAATTGGACTAAACAAGCAGCAAAAATATTCAAGGTCTGTGACTAAACTCCCCCACAGACCACCACTTCAAGCATTTTATTTTGGTTACATTAGCAACTGTTATTATTGTTATTTGTAATTTTAATTGAGATTATAATGGGGTGATTATCTTTATATCTCAAGTGTGTGTTATTGTATGGATGTAAATTACCTGAGTTAATGAAACTAAATAAAAAGCTTTTTGCCTGTTGCCTTTAATCTTTTGAGTTCAAAAGTTTTGACGCTTGCCACAATCAAAACTTAGTGTAAGAAAATATAGTTAAACCTTATTTGTTGGCCCACTTTCTGTAGCGCCAAAGAAAAGGAATAATTATACAAGAATTAACAGGACTTACAAACTGTTTGCAACTTCAGAATAAGTCCATCGTTCTATGAAAGAACGGTAAGTAGACTTGTGTTATTGTGTTGTTTTAACAATGTACCACTTAAGATTCTGTTTTAGATTAATTAATTAATCTTAAACCACAGGTTTTTTTAATACATAACAAACTGAAAAAAATTTGATCGATCGCATTAGCAATTTGTTTAAAATTAAAGTAACGGTTAGTGTCAATATCTCGTTTAGCTTTTTTGTTTGAAAATAGTTCGATGGTTTTTATCTGTGTTTAAAAGAGGATTTTGGAACAGACAGACACCAAATTCTGACATCAAGGCTGACCACTTGCCTTCACGAGAAGAAGAAGAAGAATAGACAGACAGGAGAAAATGACACTATAAACTTCATACAAAACTTCCATTGCTTTAGTTAAGGTCTTTGAAGAAAATCCGACAATGGCGGTTGTGAATTTTGAATTTATTTTTCAAACTAGTGTATCTTGAACTTTAATGTGTAATAAGGGTGGATTATTATCCGTTAAGTGTTCGTGAATGTGCACGAGTGTTGACAAATGGTTTCAAGATCATAAAAGCATGCATTTTCGTTTTTGCTTCAACGGCCTTTTTTTAGAGCCTTCAGTAAAATATCCACCATTTACTGTTGGCGTTTTGACTGACAAAATATGACTTTGACTTGACATAACTGTACAAATTTTACTCACTTGACATTGGCAGAATTATTGCAAAAAAGCGATAGAAAGCCATTAAAGAAGAAGAAGAAGGAGTACGCTGTAGTTAATTTTACTTTACTTTATGCGGAGGAAAATGAAAACTGTATTATCCCAAAGTACAGATTTTTGTTTTACAGTTTTGGTTTTTTTTTATAAATAAATAAAATAAAATAAAATAAATATGTGTGTACATTTCACACAGCGCCATCTAGCCCCAAACTAAGCAAAGCTTGTACTATGGGAACCAGATAACTGATACAATACTTAGATACTTTTTGTTTGTAAATAGATACATAGAATACAATATAACACCCAGACGCAGAACAAACATCTGTGTTCATCACACAAATGTTTGTCCTGGGTAGGAATCGAACCCACAGCCCTCAGTTCAGAAGGCAGGGTTACTACCAACTGAGCTATCGGGCTATCGGGTTTATAGGTAAGTACTTCTTATTAGCAGTGTCCCCGGACGAATCATGCCACGCTCTAATCGACCGGTGTAGTTATTCACTTGATTTTCACCTTCTGCACATGAATTAACGTTGATCTCAAGCAATTTCATGTTTTTAACGTGGATGAAATAAAAAAAAGAAAGATTGAGTTTTGATTGACATCGAACTGAAGCCCAAAAATGGCGGACATATGGCATATGTGTGTCAGATGAAAGTATGGCGACCGGCTGCATATGATGTGAGTTTGTGCGTGTTCCGCTCGTACGTACGAAGCATTCCGGCTTCCTAAGGGCGCTTCACAGTTTCGGATCAGACGGGATTCCCTCCTTCTTTTTTATTAGCTCCATGGTTTTTAAAATAACTTACATTCGCATATCTCGTTTGTTTAGAACGGCCAATGAAAACGCAGCATTTAAGCCTGGATCGCATTAAATCCAGTTGCAGTCTGTGTCCATTTCGGGTGCAGTAGGTACATGAGGACTAATGTATGAAAGTCCACGCCACTCATACTACATACATTACTTAGTCCTCGACACGGATCGCAACTGGAATCAGTGTGATTCAGAATTTATACTAATAATTATCGTATAATTAGCGTATAAAATATTAAAGTGTGACTTACGCTTCAGTGTTGTCATCGCGAGACTCGGAGCGTTCAGCGTTGGCCTGCTGGCCGCGGCGGTGTCTCGCTCGCTGCTCGTCTCCCAGCCCGTACAGGCCAGCGACCGCCGCCATGTCGACGGTCTCACGTCACCTCTCTATCTCTCTCCATCACAACCACTTTACCTAACTAACCTATCTAATTTGGACGCATCTTTTACAGTACATCATCTAAATCACAATATTATTGTAACTCGTCATAAGTTTTCAAAGTTTTTTTTTCTACATTTGCTCGGTTTTACGTTTGAATGCCCGGTTTGATTGCTGCATCTGTGAAAGTGTGAGTGTGATGGCTTGTTCCCGTCCCGTGGGAGCGATTGGTGGTTCCCACGTATCTGCGCTCCGTCTCGTGGGAGGTTTGTTCTTGTCTTCGAAGAACTACCCAGTAGATTTTTCGTTTTCTCTTTTTATGCTTCTCTGCATTTGTTTTCGGGGGCGGAAAATGGGATTTTAAAGGCGTTTACGTGAAGGTATCGGTGCATAGAACAGCTAAACGAATAATAAAGTACCATGGCAAATTTTTCATTGTGAAAACTATCATTAATTTCAATGATGGAAGATTTAGGTATTAAGACAAGGGTACACGAACATGCCTTTCAAAATATAAGCCCGGATTTAAGGTTGATTTTTCAGTGGCACAACCGGCAAGATTGATCATGTAATTTGCCTACCAAGGTAGAGTAAAAATATTGTGAATAATGCGTAACCTGAATTGGCAGTATGACGAATAAGTCATGGCATTGAACTCGGAATTCAGCAAAGCGGGGTCAGTGATATTTTTGTTAGTTAAACAAAACTCTAATCTCTAATTTGTCTTGATATACATTTAACAGCCCCCGTGGTGGGCCACCTCGCCTCAACCCGGTGGCAGGTTCTATTCCCGCGACAGGACAGGACAAGTATTTATGCATAAAGAAAAAAAGCGCAAATACTTATTCTGTGTCTTGTGGAACCATGGTCCTCGTAGTTCCGGGGTCCCTAGACACAGGGAATCCTAGTTAGGGTCCAGAATTTAAGTATGCGATTATTGGGCGTTATATTACTATTATAATACTTAAATTTCCGTAACATGGCAGATTCACAGCAACGTTTGGGTCACACTGACGATAAAATGGCACATTCACGTAATTCTGTCGGTCAGGCCTACACGCGATGTGCATCAAATGATTAAATATTCACGATGAAGTCTAGACGAAGCGGGCAGTAGTAGAATAAATATACCGCATTTTTAAGTGGTAAAGATTAGGTAAGAATAGTCTATCGAAGCTGAAGAATAACTATGTGTTTCGTTACTATCATCGTAAGACTGTAATCGCAACTATCTCCATATTGAAAAACTTCATAATAATATTATTGTTTCCGTATGAAACAGTTTTAAAGAAAGCTTACTCCCTCTTCGATTACCTATCAGTCTAAGGCCCGATTTTACCAAAGTAAAATAAGTTCTAAAGAAGAGAAAAAGAGAAAAAATGGAAAAAATTAGACAACGCTCAAAATCGGGTAGGTATCATTTTCGAACTCCTAAAATGTCTCGCTATTTTAAATTTGACAGAGCAAACGGGAAATATAAATCACGCGGAAGGAGGCACCCTAACGAATTATTAGGCATCCGATTTGCGTCTCGATGCCGGGGAACCGGGCAACCCGGTCGAACTCTCAGCCGGGTGCCGGTCACCGGTCCCCGGTTGCCATGCCCTGGTTATTAACTGGATTACGGAGCGAACGCTTTGCTAATGCTTTTACTGATTTTCATTTTTGTTGGACCACACTTTAATATTTATCCAACGCATGGTGCAGGGTTCAGTCTGACGAAAAAATTATAAAAATATTAAAAATGATACCTAATCTGTGATATGATTTTTCTGAATGCCAACAACATTCTTAATATGAAAGTGGGGCCTTACCACAAACTAATACAAAACCATCATGGTTCATGACAGTAATATTTCAAGGTTACAATAATATTGTTCAAATTCGTACCATGAACTTATAAAGTATTCCTGCATGAGAACGAGACGTCTACATTTTTATATAGCGTTATCACCAGTTATCACTATCACACGTCGGTGTGAACACGATGTATTTGAGTGAACGATTTAACGTGACGTCATCAGAACTGCTCTGTCTCTGCAACATTACAGTATTCTTACTTTTATGTCATTTGTCAACGTATGATTGAAGTAATAATGCTATAAGAGGTTGTGGTAGGCCCCCTGATCATTTGAAATGTTATTGTAAATGCAAACGAATTATAGAGTCCATGCCGAAAAACTGAAAACAGTAAAATCGTAAAGAACTGTTTATCAAAGCTCGTTGCAGGTGAAGCCGCGGTGTGGTATGATATAGTTTTAAAACCTAAAACCGCAGTCTAAAACTGACTTCTGCTAACTTAATTGAAAACCGTTTCTAAAACTGGGCATAGGTATTAATACAGAGTGCCTCGAGCGAAGTTACGTGGAAATTAATTATAACTCCGCTAGTCGAATGCGGCTGCAACAGTTTTGACCGGATATTGGTACTGGATGCGATTTACCGTTTTATTCACGCACTTTTTTAACTTTTGTGCGGTAAACTATTAATCAGATGAAAATGCTTAATTTAAGTTTTCCTGCAAACAATGTGCGATAAGTTAACGTAACGAGTTTTGATTACATTTTGCTATTTTATTTCTGTTCGTAATATAACATTGCAATTTCCAAATTTTAAATGCGTAATCAGGTTTTCAATTTTCACATTCGAAATTTACGCAACACAAACAATTCAATGTTTTTTTTTAGTATTTACTTATTTGTGATATTATTAATATTGAACATTCAGGGAACAGCATTCTCCTCAGTTTTCATTATATAATCTACTGCGATCAACGATCACCAAGGCACATGCCAAACGTGAAGAATATGACAAACTCCCCCTATGGTAAACGTCGAAAGTGGCATTTTATGGGAGAGCAGTAGACGTCTTCCGGCCGTTGATGTGATGTATGTGTGTGTGTGATATTATTATGATATCGGCAGAAGGCTTATCTGAAACCTATCGTTCAGTTGGTCTCTGTCTGGAACCCCCATCACATCACATATGCCTTGATGCTGGCGACGATACAAAAGAAGTTTTTGCGGTACTTGTACAAAAGGCTTTATGGTTACTACCCTTATCTATACCCCACTAAGTTTTTACTTGGGCATCTTGGCTTCAACTCGTTAGAGGTAAGGAGGTCTTTTGATCAGCTTAATACTTCCTGTAAAATACTAAGAGGTGCCATTGACTCTTCAGAACTGCACAATGTTCTGTGTAGGCTGTTTGTCCCTAATAACTACATCCAGGTGAGATCATGTCGAAGACACAAGCTTTTTTCCGTTCCTGGTTCCCGCACAGTGGCTAGAGCCGAAACCCCTTTATGCCGTTGTATAAGCGGTCTCAATGCATTCTTGAGCGCCAATCCTGAATGTGATGTTTTTGTGATAAAAGGCAGAGTATTTTTACACTATTATTATTATTTTGTGAACGTTTATAATCTTGAACGTTTGTAATTTTATTTTTATTTTATTGTTATGGTGACTTTTGAATTATGTTTATATTTACACAATCGATATTTCCTATTTAATTCTTTTTAATTGAATATTGATTGCTTGGTTATTTATTTGTTAGACTGTTTCAATGAACTTATACGTATCCTATCTGTTTATTTTATCTTGATTACTTAAATTATTATTATTATTATTATTATTATTTTTTTAATGTTTTTATCATGCATGCTTGACTGTGCTTATCTGTAATGAATTTGCATAATGCCGTTCTTATTATAATAAATAAATACAATCATTAAAAAAATTCCACTGACTAGTTGGGGTTTTTTAAAATTTAACACTAATATTTATTAAGGTTGGTGGTGGTTGATCCTCGCATAATTTCAGCGAAATTAAGATAGGTAGGTACTGCGTAGCAGCGTCTACGAACAACTAGCCTACACGGCACACGCAGATCGTAGGCCGTAGCAAATCGTAGTAAGTACTTGTGTATTATAAAGTTCGTTGTCACAACGGCTCCATTTTCATTGCGTCAAAATTAATCAGATAACGTATCAACCAGTTGGTATTTATATGGATTAAAATAACCGACAACGGCGGTTCTGTCCCCGGGGTAAATATAATAAAGGTTAGCGGATGATATTTGCCAATGGTCCGCTTATCGCTCCCAGGTTTTTCAATCTGGCTGTTTTCCCTTGAGAAGGGACTTTCGACCTGAATCTCGCGTGTACTTTATTGCTTTTAGGTTATTATATTAATACATCAACTTTGTGTCAGAGAGTCTTTCACTGAGGCATTTTGCATGAAATTTTCTTTTTAGGGTTACGTTCCCAAAGAGTAAAGCGAACCCTAACTAACGCTCCGCTGTCTGTCCGTCTGTCACCAGGCTGCATCTCATGAACCGTGATACCTAGAGAATTGAAATTTTCAAAGGTGATGTATTTTTGTTGCCGCTATAACAACAAATACTAAAACACAGAATAGGTGCTCCCATACGATAAACGTGGTTATTTTTTTGCTTACTTAAATATAATGGTTTTTAGACGGGTCAAGAGATATGCCTGTTTACGTCTTTATTTTAGGTATACCTCGACCTACAATATTTTAATGGATGTAAGTACCTATGAGCTTAAATGATACCTACTATTTATACTACAATGAATAATTATTGTCGTTACTCTTGCCGGGCTAGCATGCGTACAGCGACAAAATTTTCTCGACTTTATCTCGTGAGTGACCGTGACAAGGCTATGATAGCGCCTAAGTGTGTCTCACTCTAACAACGACGACCAGTTTTCTCTCGGTGCGCATGCTAGTAGCAGTTTTTTTTTCCTTATATTTTGGCTCCACACATAGTGTATTTAGCCAGTGTCAAGTATTATATTTTCATCGTGTTATAAAATATTTCACGCAGTCATGTCCTAGTCACAATCATAGTCCAGTCTAAGTCAGGTAGTCACATTCCAGTCTAAGTCGTGCTCCAGTAAAGTGGTGGCAACTTTACTAGAAGCTTCTATGGAATTTTGGAAGCAACACGAAAACTCACGTTTCACCACATTATATCACTTGCCCTCACTCATGCTCGTAATTCAGCACTTACTGCGTAAAACGCCACCAATATTAAACATTAACACTGGGAAAAGCAAAAGTTTTGAAAAGTAATACAATGCAACGACGTGAACTTTTCCGCGTTCCCGCCAAAAAACCAGCAGATTTTCTTTTCACTAATCTGTGATGCTAGTCCATGTCTATGGTATATGCAGAGACCACATCGTCATTCACTTGTTTCGTAACTCACAGGCTTGACACTCGATAAATCAGTGTTAAATAATTAATGTATTTATTGCTGCTACACACATGTAGGTATATTACCATTAATCACTCTTTTGTTGGCATTGCAAACAAACAATTTTAGTAACCGTAATGAAGTGTTTCTATTTCTACACTTGCCGTAAGTGGAAAATAATAATTGCGTTGTAATAGGCAAAGCGTCATAATCCACAGCCTGAAGACGTCCACAGCTAAGCATAGGCCTCCCTACAGAGTGCCACTTTGAGCGGCTGCTCGCCTCTTGCATCCAACGCTCCCAACTCGAATAAGATTTACCTTACACCGTCGAAATCTATGGGATATTTTATACCGGCAGGATTAAGCGTCATTAGCGAAAAAAATGGGCACGTTTAGTTTAATCCAGCTGTTGTTTTCGGTAGACATTAAATTAAGTTACCCTTTTGTGACTTAAGCTTTGGCTGATAAAGTTCAAAGCTCTGACTTGTATAAAATATATCCTGGGAAGTAAATGTGTTAATGTTTTATTAGCACAGTTTGGTTTTAATTATGCTAATAAAATGTTATTGAACCGAATCGTTCACGAAACTTCGTAAACTATCGAACTCTTGTTCTTGTTCTTTATTCAGAACTTTTATATGATCAGAGATTTGATCTCCTGGAACGATATTTAAATACTTGCCTACTTTTTATTCCCGTTTGATCATCTAGTAGCAGATCGTTACAAAATTGAATTATAATATTATTTATTTTTAGTTACATGTATAGTAAATAAATTAATGAATTTGCAGCCATCGAGAGTCATTATAATTAAAATAAATAATAAATAAATATGTGTGGACATTTCACACAGCGCCATCTAGTCCCAAACTAAGCATAGCTTGTACTATGGGAACCAGATAACTGATACAATACTTATATACTTTTTTTTTGTTTGTAAATACATACATAGAATACAATATAACACCCAGACGCAGAACAAACATCTATGTTCATCACATAAATGTTTGTCCTGGGTAGGAATCGAACCCACAGCCCTCAGTTCAGAAGGCAGGGATACTACCAACTGAGCTATCGGGCCCGTCAATTAGTAAGTATTTCTCTTTTGAACAAATGGCAGGTTTTTTTAGCTTGTTTTGATGGGTCTGTTTTGGCAGGTGGAGAGCACACACCTGACCTCTTTTTATACATGTTTACGCTAAAGAGATACATTAAATCAGTTTATTACTTAAATACATTTTAATACTAGCCTATAAATTAAAAAATATTTATTGAATGTAAACATAAAGAAACAAAATCTAAGTAACGAGGTATTTCCCATAGACTGTGGAAAATAAAACAAACCTATAATTAATTCCTATAAATAGGTTAACGGTTGCCCCACTTTCCCTTTTTGTTCCTCCATTTTAACGGCCACTCCGTATCAAAAGTGTATAGACACAGTACAATAAAGAGTATCTCAAATGGAGTCAGGGAAAGTTAGACCAAATATCATTGGGCCAAATGTACCGTATCCAAAATTAATTACTTTCCGTGTAGTATGTAATATTCGGACGAAAAAGTTCTTAATGAAATGAAAAGGTAGTTTGGACGTTTTGCTTTATCATAAATGCAATCAACCATAAACGACACCCAAACACAGAATACCTAACAGTAGAGGACCCACATTAAAAGTGAGAAAGCTATAACTCAAGGGCATCCTTAGGGTGTGACCCTTAATTCGGGTCGTTGGCAAGTCAAGGGGAGTGAAGACTACTTCCTCTAGAGGAGTGGACCCTGAAGACCGTTTCAACTAACGTACTGCATCAATATTGTTAGTGAATGATTAATTTGCGACGTCAGAGCCGGAGGAGCTAGTAGAGCGGCGACGTCTGGGAAGAACGGGAGTTACCTCAGTGAGTTAAAACTTGAACCCCTTGAAAAAGCTTTTGAAAAGAACCATTTGAGCCAAGAACGTTCTTAATACTTTTAGGAATTAACAGAGTGATATTAAGTAACAATCTTTTTATTTTATTAACGAATATAAACTAATATTTATAAGATGCTAATCGTAGAGACGATTGACAAAAGGTTTGGTTATTTCAATGTATAATTCATCTAAAAATAGGGATGTATTAATAAACGACTGGGTTACAGATTATTGAAAATCTTTCTCTGTAGTTAAAATTAACAGTAAAATTATAGAATTCTTTTATGTAGGTAAACTATGACTATTTAAAACACTGATGAAATTTGTATTATATCGTCGCCATAAGAATTCATAAGCACATAAATTCGGAGGCCGTTTTGGTAGTTCTAAAAATTGTGGTATCAGGAGTATTATGTAAATGGGAACCAGTCATGTATGATACAGTAAATATCGTAACACGGGTATTTACGGTACGAAGCGAAGCTAACGGTAATGTTTTTATAGATATAATCTGACTCGAAACGTTATGTTGGGCGTGTGTTCGTCGGCCACAATTATTATTTTATTTCTTAAACAAAAACCACCGATCTGAAATTAAAACAAGCACTCAGCAACAAAATAAACGAAATGAAATCCGCTTTGAGCGATTTGTAAGAGAATATAAATAATATAATCTAGGTAAAAAAACCGTAGATACCACGATGGGACGAGTTAAGGTTAGCTTTATTATACGATTGCAATCCTACTGTCGGTATTATAGTATCTGGGGATATACTTAAATTTTAAATAAAAGTTCATGTCTGCTAGATTCACTGAATGCAGTGTGTGCTTTCTATTCCCAAGAAAGCTAAATTGAAAACTAAAATTAATGACTGGCATAAATTAGGTATCTAAATGCAAAACTATAGAGATATCTTAACGAAATTGTTATAATGCAATACCTACTACAAAGAAAATTACCTATATTTTTCATTGATTTGTAAAGATGTTACGATTTGTGTTTCCGTTACAAATACTGGTGTAGCACATTGTTAAGCCTGTTGACACTTGACATAGCTTATCGGTTCATGAAATCGATGCAATTAACTAAAACTTTTTACTCATTACTTTTTACCTAAGTAAATTTTTACAAAATTCGATAAAGCAATAGGCATGATGACTACTATTAAAAATGAACAAGTAAATATTACTTTCATAAAGAAGATTAAAAATGAATGCAATAATTGAAAAAATAAGTAAAATCGGTAAATAAATCACGGAGTAATTAGCTTTTAAAGTTTCTACAGGAGGCATTCTCCTGTCCCTTTCTAGCGAAACAGAGCGCCCCCACAGTTACTATGAAAAATCTAATCGTGACGTCACATGCCAAAGAGATTGTATGAAAAACTACCACAGCTTAGTAATGAGGTACTATAACGACGTTCCTCTGACGTCACTGGCCGTTTCAGCTATCTTTTTCTCTATTCCGGTTTTTAAAATGCTTGTACCTTTGTCGTTTTTTGGGATATTTTATTTTTGTTTTCACAAATGTTTGTCTTTTGACGAATATTTTTAATTTATGCAAAAAAAATTTAGGCATCATGCCTATTATTAGCGCGAAAAAGTTTACGCCAAATCAACATGGAAAACCAATTTCCGTAACATTTTAATGGCGGATATTTATTATTAAGTAGTTAAGTACCTATTTGTTCGGGAAATGCAACACAATTCATCGGGTGAATTTTCCTTTATAATTTTCTTATAATATTTTGAAGTATTATTGTTAGTATTTTATCAATAATGGAAGAGCACAGCTTGCCAGCCCTTTTCATTTGTGCATACACTTGCTTTAACAAATATTAATTTAGGTTTTTTCTCTACCCATAACTATATAGCCTTGACCAATACTTTTCATATAGGCGTGACCACAGACCTAAAATATTTTCGTTACTGTGCCACGTTTAAGAAATAACCTATAGGTTTACCTGTGCAGATAACTATTAGTGGCTGTCAATAGTGTAAACGCTTGGCGCCTATATGCTTAGTACGAATTATTATTGCTTCTAATTATCTGCTTCGGGTTTGAAGAAAATTTCATGGGTATATTTGTTACATTATTTGATTTTTTTAGTACTTATAGTGGTTCTAATAAATAACAGAATAAAACAAACAGCAAAGCATTGCATCATCATCATCGTCAACAGCCTGAAGAAGTCCACTGCAAAACATGGACTTCCCCACAGAGCGGCTGCTTATTGTCGTCTAGCTCGTTTGACTAGCGTTGCCGACGATGGTAAAGGTTCCGTAGAAAAGTAAATTGCGATATGTAATAAAAAGAAGTTCCAATAGAAAAAATTAAAATATTTACATAAACTTTAAAGTGACATCTTTCTTCTCGTGTCAAAACTGAAAGTATTTTTTTAAGACAAAAAAAACTAAAATTAATGAGGCTACGAACCAACCTCCGTGTCGCTCACAACTACACAAGTTCATTCAACACAGGTTCTAGTAGGGCACCAATAACTGTTAAGTTTCAATGATATAACAGATAAACTATCCGGATGAATTCGATGCAATTCCAATACAACGCACGATGGAACCCGATTTATCATTTCCGTTAATCCACACGACTCTGTTCATCTCGATTCCGGGATCGAGAACACCGGGAAACCTATTGTTCTCTCGCAACTTTAATCAACATTACTGTTGCATGGTATCACTTGCATTTTACCTTCTGACACATCGATGTATCTTTGGTTGGAATGTGCAAACATACTTAATTCAATTTTTTTTACGGCAGTAGGCTGGAGCATTTGGACTGTCTATAGGCCATCCCGGTCTTTTATATATACAGTCCATATGTTCTTTATAGTAGGTATAGTGTAGCTAGTTAGCGTGTAGTGTAGTTAGTTTTAGTTTAGTTTAGTTTTTATTGTTGTAGTAGTAACAAAAAATTTTTTTACTAACTATGCACATAAACTGCGGATCGAAACTGTCATTTGTTACTTGCAAACAAAAACATAATAACTTTTTTCGTCAAGAGCTTGCTATGCTTTTTTTTACTTAAGGTCCCGTAGACGCACAGGTATTTTATAATTCCATCAGAATGGACATATTTAATGACTTCAACGATACCCCACATCATAGGGTCGGGCAGAAAAATTAACAGTTGAAAAAAATATGCATTACATTATCTTTGGACCCGCGGGGCAAGGTAATGCGGGTCCAAAAGCCTTATACGCCCTAGTCCATAAAAAAATAGAACAATACTTTTTTTACATAAAAAGGTTCGCGATCCTCGTGTTGACCTTTTCCAACTCATCCACACCCAAAACGAATTAAAACCGACTCAATTTTAATAATGTTAAAAATTCCCAGTAGTAAAAACCATACATCATTCCCTTATCCCAGCCGATTCACTGGACCCCACTTCAAAATGCTCTGAAAATCTATTACGCACTTGACAACTTCCATAAATTATTCTCTGTACATGCCAATCCTTGTTTTACTACAAATAAACTGTACAAAACAATCGGGACACATCGACCCTTCGAGGATGAATTATAGTAAAATCCATTTTATTAAAATTAGATTTTGTTGCTGTCTTACACCATTTTAGGAAATCTATCAAGCTGTAATAATTATATTTCAATTTTTAAGTTTCATGATCAGTATCTTTTTCGACCCATACACGTTTGTAGCTTTATCACGATATTTTTAAAATTCTGCTGTAACCACAGATAAAAAAAACGCTTCCCCTCGAAGCGTACTTTGTTTCATAGTTCTGTGGCTGTAATGAACACAAAATTTAGCAGTTACCTACTTGTAAAGTTGTATTAAAATAGCACTTAGAATAAAATAGAGAGGACATTTTTAGTTTTTTGCTGTTCCTGAAAAGTTGTGTTTTGGGTTTTACTACGTTTCACCCTCGAAGGGTCGATATGGCACGACCTCTGTCTTTCTCTGCCTGCATGATTTATCTATACCGAACGAGCTTTGATTTTGATTCAGCTGTACTGTATAGATGTGATACACAAGTATTTAATAGTGGTACGGAACCCTTCGTGCGCTAGTCCGACTCGCAACTGGCCGGTTCTTTATTACATTTCTTCGGAGTTAAGTAGTGCACGTAAATATATGCAAATATAGCTACAGCCACAGCTTGCTTTATCTATGTGAAATAGTGAAATGCCGGCAGTTTCTCTGCGCCATTTTCTTGCCAGGTAATGTAGCAGCTTTGCGAAATGAGTTCTGGTTTCGTTATGTTTACAATATACACCACTGCAGTATAATATGACATTTTGTTAAATTGAAGCTCGGGGCAATGACCTCGTTGACTTCTGTATAAGGTAGCGTATACGTTTTCGAGAGGAATGAATTTATTTAGGTTATATTGAGGAAATAATTGATGGGTTATTTTATATTCAATTATTTATCCTTTGGAATTAAACTGACCTCAATCGCCTTAGGGTGGAGTTTACGCGTAGTTAAGGTAACCAACGGTCGAAAAATCGTTGGAAGTTGTTAGATATTTCGACCATTGTTTACCTCAACTTTACGTATCAGCCCAGGTTCAATGTCATACCGAGAAATGCACACCTTTTTTCTCAGTTACTTTGATTGACAAAGCCAACTATACTGAATGGATTTAAAAAAATATTCTTAATTAATTACGAAGTTTATAGGTAACAAACATAAAAAATACAACCGTATCTTACTATACTTGTATAGTATTAGATGTCTGTGAACTGAATTAAGCACCTCCTCCTTTGTGAAGTCAGTTAAAAAATGTATTTTCTATCTTTCATCCACATGTTTTAATGAGAAGTATCTCTATGATGTGTGTGTTGCTGTTGTCATTATGATTGTAGTAATTAGCTTAAAGAACAAAATTTACTTTTTGTACGTTCATTATATAATTAAGAGGAAGTTGAAGGACATACTCACAACCATTGAGATATGATATACAGAGTCACAATCTCGAAGTGGAAACAGTCAAAAAGTGTCCGAGCGCTGTTTTACGTACCTATACATCAAATTATATAGCTTGCGGTGTCATATCTGCACGAAGTTAGACGTTATGTCGCTTGGTCAATGCACAGAATCGCTTGTACGCAAGGTCGGCGATCGTCACATCCCGCTTCAGCTACGTCATGCGAACGAACACGGAATTAGGCAATGAATGGAGACGCTATTGGAAATAAAACAACCAAATATTTATTGGCACTTTTTTACCATTTTGAAAACTTAAAATAAACTTGTATACTAATCGCCTTAAAACAATGCTAATTTATTGTAACGTTTTCGTTCACTTTGAATTTTATTTTTTCTGTACATTTCTTTGCAATGTAGTGAAATCTAATATTTCAATGATTCATCATCATCATTAACAGCCCGAAGATGTCTACTGCTGAACATAGGCCTCGCCCAGGGAGTGCCACTTGAGTGGCTCCTCGCCTCTTGCATCCATCGGCTCTCCGCGGCTCGATTGCTCTCATTAAAATAGTTCTATGGTTTGAAAATTCAAATGCATATTGAATAAGATCTTCCATAACTACTGTATCTATGAATGATTTTAGAACATCAGTAATATTTTTTTAGTATTCAACTTCAGTTTATATACCATTGACAAATAACTTATAATTTGTCTGTTGATTGCACAAATTAAACACGTCCTTCGACGTTTTGTAACTTATTACCTAATAATTATGATTATCAATAATGTTTCTAACCTTTTGTTAGTAAAACTGAATTATTATAATTTATGGCGTATGTATAGTGACAATAAATAACTTATCTATCTATGTGAACCTTAAAATGAAAGCATACAAAAAGTATGGAAATAAATAACTATGTATCTTACTGCACCTAATTATTTAAAATGTTATCGACTCCATAGCTTTTCGTTAGAACACGCTTGCCGCATCACTCTCGTAACCACCAAAGCGCTAACCGAGCGTAAGGTTTTATCTCTTTTACTCGTACGCATTTGATGAACGTGTGAAAGAGATACGCTACTGAGGGGCCGCAGTCAGGCCGTGACCATTATATTGTACAAAAATATGAAACATATAATAAAATAATAATAATAATTTAATAATTTATTTACGATAGCTGTCTTACATAACATTAACATTAAACATTTTAACATTAAAACTTTTAAAGATTTAAATACCTACTCATGTTTGGTACATACTTAATTACTTACATACGGTTTAATTTGATGAATATAAGTATGGTAAAAAAAAATTAGAAATAACTAAAATAATCTTATTAAGAAAGGAGTACAATTATACCGATGAGTTTTACCGTTCACCAAAATAAATATAATTATTAGGTAGGTGGGTATGTTGGTCTACTTACCCAAACGCGAACTCATAGACTCATAGATTATTGCAATTTAAATGGAAAAATGCACTGTGGACAAATAAATTCTATAAGTTGTTGTAATACGTACCTAACATATGAAACACCGTCTTTTTTACCCACGTGTCTGCTGTTATTTGGGCAGTTTGTCACCGAGCACTTTGGTATCGCGCAGGTCCGAGTCGGATTGTGGTTGCCTTACAAATAAACGAAAACTCTGCGCACTGCGTGGCGTGCGCAGAGTTTTGGAGCAGACATTTTTTTCGAGCGTTTGTGACTCTTTATGTATCCCATCTCAATGCTCACAACGCTATTAAAAACTGGTCTTGCATCTCGGTCTTGGATGGATCGCTACCGCTTGTAATACTTAGTCATGATGATGATGATGATGATGATGATGATGATGAGTAATAGTATATGCAGTAAATTCAAAACTAGTTAAAAGAAGTTAGAAGAAGCATAGCTAATTGTATGGTAAAATTAACACTGTACCTACTTTGGTAATTTTTTTCCAATATCTTATTGCCATCGGCTGATATTTCGACATTCAAAAACCTACATTAGAATTGAGTTACTCATCGGATCTCAATGCAATTCCGCAATCACATTCGATTGTATTCCTAACACGGTAGAACAGCGTCGGTATTACCAGTTTCGAAGCATATTCTGCCTTCGTGGTGCAATTGTTGTTTTATTCTTTGTTATCTCAAATCGAATGATGTGTTCGGAAAAATTCCGTATCCGTTCCGAAAACCGAGCCAAAAAGTGAATTTCGTAACACATTTGGATAATTTAACATTTAATTTATGTTTAATAAAATTTTATGTCGTAAAATATTCCACAAATGTCCCCCCAAAGTTTGCTGTGGCGCGTTTAACCGACAGATTAAATTATAGGCCAAGTGCGAGTCGGATTCACGCACGAATGGTTCCATACCATTAAAAACATTACAAACATTACCTATAAAAACGAGATAAAAAACACATTTGTTGTACGGGTGTTAAATATTAATATAATAAATAACCTATGAAGATTTCAACTGCCTAACTATGCATAATTCTTAAGATACAGTCTAGTGACAGACGGACAGACAGACATACAGACAGACATACAGACAGACATACAGACAGACATACACAGACATACAGACAGACATACAGACGGATATACAGACAGACAAGACAGACAGACGGACAGCGGAGCCCAAGCCATCTTCAAAAACAAAAGAATTAGGAGATCAAAACCATTTGAACAACACAAGAATTACGTACAATGGACGATAGAAATAATACTGATCGCACTTGAAAATGTCTTTTAAAGCTTTCTAAATCCAATGGACAAAAAAGATTAAGAGCACGTTTGAATCGAACGGCAAACACTTATCCGACAAAATCAGACGACGCCGTCTAATTGCGTACTGAAACGGTCTATTCCACTATGATCACCAGGGCGATCATTGGATACTCTTTAGTGTCCTATGACCACCTGGGAAAATGATTACCCAGGTGATTATTGCCGACTCGATTCAAATTATCAATGGTCTATAACATCACACGGTATTACCATACAGGGTAAATGGTAAGTTTACTAGGTGGTACGACTTTTCTGCAAAGTTCGTCTAGGTAGGTACCACCGCTTTGCCAGTTATTCTGCCGCCAAGCAGTAGTGTGCAAGCACTACTGTGTTCCGGTTTGAAGGGCATTGTAGCTTGTGAAATTACTAGGCAAATGAGACTTTATGACCTGATTACAATTTTAATCTGATTACTAGACTGTGTGATGTCACAGTGTGACGTGCGCAGTGCAGTGTCACGTGGAACTATATGAGTGACACTGCAGCTGTTATAGGCGGCTTAACATCAGTTGAACGACTAGCTCGTCTCGTCATTCATTCTCATAAACAAAAAGAAAAAAAAACCAGACGTGGTAGCCGAAATATTTTTAAAACTTATCATCTTTTATTGGCTTTTACAAGAACTTCTATTATCCAAATAGATCACCCATACATTCCCACTACTTTTGTCCAAACTTCTACCAACCACCCTGTACATTGAACCTTTGGTACCTTGGCGAATACGTGGCTTAATCATTGTCAAACATGTAGTCTCTAAGCGACACATCAAAATACGAAGCCTAATCTACATTTAACATCATTAATCACGCCCTTCTGTTTATGGAAAAAGGGCCTTTATTCTCTACTGAACTTTAATAACATCTACATTCATAATACTATCCTATACTGTTAAAAGGAACAAACTTAGGGCCTACTAATCATCTTCATCATCATCACCAACAACCTTAAGCCGTCCTGCATGAACATGTTTCCCGCAGAAATCGCCACTTTGAGGGACTGCTCGCGTCTCGCATCCATCGGCTCATCGGCTTTCTGTGGCTCTCACCAGATCGTCGATCTTCACCTAGTGGGGGACCGTTCTAAGCTGCGCCTTGCCAAAGGGCCATATTTACATGAGCGTCACTTTATTACTAGGGCTCTAATAATATGGTTAACGGTGATCGGAGGAAACTGCAGCGGGTTTAATATCCAAAAAACTACAATTCGTATACATACTATTTCAGTTTAAAACATACACTTTTTTTGTCTAAACGAATAAAATAATCATTCGCTGATTATAAGTACCATTCTAATTCCAATATGGATTGTGGATAGTTAAGAGGTCTTAATGACGTCAATTAAAAAACGTTTGAATTGCACAAAATAAAGTTAGGTTAATAAAGTTATTACCAAAGTTTGATAGAATAAAAATGAGATTATTACAATAATTGGTAGCTACAGAATATTAAGATATATTAATCCTATAACCGCCGAAGCAGTACGCCATGGCTTTGTCAGTTTGAAACTGACAAAGAATTGGGAAAATAAGCTACCACCCAAAATTCCAACATCTGTAGGCTGCCATTGGGTTCGCTAACTCGGCCGGTTCTCTTGGGACCTGATTACGTCACCCTCAAATATTATTACCAGGCTCTATTTTCACTTACCCACGCCAATGTAAAACGATCCGGAAAATGCTAATACTTTCGGAGCAGCTAGAAACTAGTGTGAATTCTGTGGCTAGAAATGGTAGCTAGCACTTTGAAGCCATCCATTTGGCACAAATTTGCAACGTCCTGTGGTGACTGCATGTGCGCTGTTGCAGAACATTGCGCAAAACCACGAGGCACATTGAATGTATAGGATGCAACGCTGTCCTTTGTATAAAGCAAGTCGTATATCTTTTATTGGACAATTCATGGCATACACGTTCAGTAGAACTTGAAAGTATGTTGAAATTTGGAACATGGCATTTATTATTTATTATTTCTTCTATTAATTTGACTTGACCGTTATTCGAAGCTTATTTAATTGAGATAGGCACTACATTTCCCGCCTTTATATATCCTTCTCTTTCTATCCTGTATATACCTTCTCTCTCTGACGTCACTTCCACCTAGCAGTGGAGGAAAATCGAGAATTGAGTTTCGGCCATTTTAATTCTTCATTGGCGTCTTGTTTCCCGCCGTGTTCGGACATTACCTGACAGTCCGATACCCCAAGTTTCAACAAGACAACCAGAGCTACATTGCAGTTCTACTTTATACAGATATAGTAGTAAACACTAAGGTTTGCAATTGTGAAACCCAAGTAAGTGAATATTCTATTTAAAAATTTTACTGTGGGTTTACCCACATAATTGCACGAGTTCGAGAATATTTTTAAAAAAGTTTTGTTTTAACGTTTTTACGTTCGTGAATATTAACTCTGAGGAGATTTTTATTTTTTAATTATATTATTTTCTATCCACCTACAATCCACCTACAATTAATATTGTTTATTGAATTTGAAATAACCTCACATTGTTCTTCAGCACGGACGGAACTAATAAAATTAGTAATGAAATGATTGCGAACCCTCCTAAATCGCCGATCCGACGAGTGCGTCCGAACAGTAGTACCTCGAGCGATAGTAGCAGCAGGGGCAAACGAAAACGGCGTTCTAAACGTAAGAACAAGTGTGCTGCCGAGGTGAGCGAAAATCACGAGTATGTTGCTAGCCGACGTAATCGTGGCGTGAGTACCAATACCAACTTTGATAATAATGCTATTTCATTAATGTCCTGTGCTAGCGAGCATTCTTATGAACAGTTTCACAATGATGAGTCAGACAATTTTAGACAGTGCGTTGATAACGAGTTTACCCTTGAGTTCGAAACTAAATTAAAAGAGCCCTCAATCCCGAAAACTTCTGAATCATATTTAAAAATGTTATGTGAGCTTCAGCATTTAGATAAAAGCGACTGGAATGAAATCAGATACGCTGAAACCCAAAAGGCTTATAATCACTCGCCAGGTTTTACAGACATTGAAATAAACGAAGAAGTAAAATCCTACGATTCTTCTCGTCATCTCATTCACTCCGATAAAGCCTTTGCAGCCTTGACTATGTGCGTTCTAAAGCAAAAAGAGTTTCTACAAAAGGCCTTGCGAGACCTCTTGACGTGGGCGAAAGATGGTGATTCTCTAAATTATGAGAACTTGTATCGAAAAGTTAGCGACCTTTTCTCCACAGGTGATTTTCACAAAAGTTCTTCAGATTTATTACAGATTATCTGTGGCCACCGTGCGGAGATAATTCAAATGCGAAGAGACTTTGTCACAAAACAGGCGAAAGACACGCTAATTAAGGCGAATCTACGCAAGATTCCACCAACTATGCTATGCTTAGTTTGGGGCTAGATGGCGCTGTGTGAAATGTTCACATACATATTTATTTTTATTTTATTTTTTAACTCCTACAAACCTCTTCAATGCAGAAAAGTTTACTGCTGCAGTGGAAAAAGCTGGTGGCGTAAGAAAATGCTTTTGGCCGGCACAAAAAGCTAACAGCAATACTGCCTCGCAGGCGGATTCAAAAAAATTACGCGGCCCCTCGCAGGGGTCCGCATCTCACACTAAACCCTCGCAGGGTTTTTCTCAAGCGTGCCACTGCCATCAAAGCCATACGCAGGCACAAAATGAACGATGCGCTAACAATAATCTACCTCCGCAAGGTGGTTGTAACGCTCAAGCGCACAATTCGCAGTATAATTCGGTCGCACCGAATAAGCGTAATAATTATCAAAATACATTTCGAGGCAACTCGTCCCGACCACCTGCTAGACAGGGAAATCAAAGAAACTATGGGCGCAAGCGTACATCACCGTCGCCACCGCGCCAAAATATCGATAATAAACGGCGCAAGTTCTGACTCCATGGTGTTCAGAGCGAGCCGTCTAGTACAGTTTCGAGAGCAACTACAAGCGCCAGCTTACATTCTGAAAATAATATCAGGGTATCGCATACCGTTTTGTCAAAGCCCCTTCCTAGTATTCCCTCATGCTCTCGGTACCAACTTACATGTACAAGAGTCAAGCAAAATGACAGAGGCTATAAACAAAATGAAAGAACAGGGAGTTCTGGAACCAGCTGTTGTTTCCCCAAGTTTCCCGTCGTCTATGTTTCTAGGTCCGAAAAGCGACGGCTCTGCTCGCTCAATTTTCAACCAAAACCTTGTGTTCCTAAGAATTCAGTGGGACCCGTGGATAAATCACAAGAGCCTTTCCAAAGAAAAAGCTCCTATTCGTACATGCAAAATAAATCACATGCTGCAGAAGCAATGCACAACGCTCAAAGAATTTCAGAGCCTCGTAGGTCTCGTAAACTTTGCCGCTTTTGCAGTACCAAAAGGCAGACTGAACTACTGAGCACTTTTGAACCTCCCGAACGAAAATCTAAATTCAGATCAAAGGTTATTGCATGTCATACCCCCTGCTGCCACAGACAACCTAAGATGGTAGCTTCGGAATTACAAGTACCCATCAGCCATTCACATACCATCTCCTTCCCATTTCCTTGCGACGGACGCTTCGGACATCGCACGGGGAGCTCGATTAGACAACCTGTCACTAAAGGGTCTGTGGTCAGAAGCCGAGAAGGATCTGCATTGCAATCAAAAGGAAATGTTAGCAATCCTAAAAGTATTTCAAGATCAATGTCGGCTCCTGAGCAACAGCGCTGTGTTGATTCAGAACGACAGCAAGTAAGTCATAGCATATCTCCGTCACGGAGGAGGAACCAAATCAATTTTCTTACTGGACTTAACGTGTCAGATATTTCAAATTCCTGACTAGTGTCGAATTCATGTGAAGGTCTCCAAATGGGGAGTACCAGTAATCGTCCTGTTTGCTTCCAGCCAGGTACACGTAATAATGAATTATGTACTTTTGGGCCTAACCGAATGCCAAACACTGTTCCACGATGCCTTTTCACAAACCTGGAACTGCCGCCTAGCTTGGACATTTCTTCCACCATATCTGGTTCCCAAGCTTCTGAGCCAGCTCAACCACGGTCAGAGGAAATACCTACTCGTATTTCCACGATGGAAACGTGTATTTTGGCGCCCAGCCCTCAAATCGCGTGCCCTAGCACCTCCATCCACGATACACCGTCTGAACAGAG
Source organism: Ennomos erosarius (assembly GCA_963580505.1). Classification (NCBI taxonomy): domain Eukaryota; kingdom Metazoa; phylum Arthropoda; class Insecta; order Lepidoptera; family Geometridae; genus Ennomos; species Ennomos erosarius. The sequence goes on from OY756977.1 coordinate 3,516,808, forward strand.
TCCTAGTCGACACCGCGACGGAAGTCCCACCTCTGAACGTGAGCGAGACGACTCTAGAAGTATGGGAATGTGGGGGTGGTCTGGGACTTTAACAGGATGGGATGACAATCAATTAAAACTTTTGGAAGCATCATGGCGACCTTCAACCCGAAAAGTCTATAGTGTTGCTTGGAAGAGGTGGCTTACCTGGTGTGGACATCACAAAATCAACCCCTCGATTCCTAAAGCAAGTGACCTCGCTAGGTTTTTATCCGATCTTCATTTAGTTGATAAATTATCGTACAATTCGATTTTGCTACACAAATCAGTAGTTTCTACTCTTTGTGATCCGGAAATGTACACATACACTAGTAAAACATATTTTAAAGTCCATTGCATTAAAAAAGCCAGTTACCCACGCCAAGTCTCCAGTTTGGAATATAGATGATTTAGCTTCTCATCTGGAGAACTGCTCTGTTAATAAAAATAACATTTTTCAAGTACAGCGACATACAGCTGCCCTATTGCTCCTCAGCTCCGGCAGGAGAGTTCATGATCTAACATTGCTCATAGTTGATTCTGAAAATTGTTATTTTGAAGATGACTCATTAGTTTTTTGGCCTGTTTTTGGATCAAAAACCGATTCTGCTAGCTATAGGCAGTCCGGTTGGAGATTATTTGCTAATGAGGGTAACGAGAAGTTAGACCCAGTTTTTTGGACAAAGTATACAATCAGTCTTCTTGAAAATCGTAGAAAAGCAACGACTTCCAATTATTTATTTGTAAATATTAGAGGTGAGCCTAAACCTGCATCAAAAACACTTATAGCGGGCTGGATAAAGTCATTAATGATTGAAGCAGGCATAAAAGCAACTCCGGGGAGTATACGGTCAGCAGTGGCATCTAAAAATTGGTTTGATAACTATTCTCTAGAAGATATACTTGCCAGGGGTAACTGGCGATCCCAAAATACGTTTTGTAAATATTATAAACGTGAAGTTAAGTCTGCAAGTAAAAAATCTTCAGTAACTATGTTATTTAATCCAGCTGATTGAAAATGTTACTTAGTATCATCTACGTATACAAAAATAAACATAGATATTTTGTTTAAAATTCTCATTGTTTCTGTTATCTCTAGCAGTAGCACTAGTATACCACCCGAGTACGTACCATCATATCATTCAATCATACAATATAATTGCTATTAATTTAACAGTAACTCTCACATTGGCGTCTCTCTACATCATTTGGTCTACATAAACATCACTTCCACCAGGCGATAACAAGCACGTCTCAATTAAATAAGCTTCGAATAACGGTCAAGTCAAATTAATAGAAACGTTTTACCTACCAATAAAACGCTTATTAATTTACTTACCTTATTCGAAGCTTAGAAACAAGTTCTGCCTGGTAATGACTTAATGAAGAATTAAAATGGCCGAAACTCAACTCTCGATTTTCCTCCACTGCTAGGTGGAAGTGACGTCAGAGAGAGAAGGTATATACAGGATAGAAAGAGAAGGATATATAAAGGCGGGAAATGTAGTGCCTATCTCAATTAAATAAGCTTCGAATAAGGTAAGTAAATTAATAAGCGTTTTATTGGTAGGTAAAACGTTTCTATTTAACTTTACCTGGTGAAAGCTGCGGGGAGCTGTTGGATGTATGAAGCGAGCCACCACTCAAAATGGCGCTCACTGGGGGAGGCCTATGATCATGATGATGATCAAGGTAAAGTTTTATAACCGCTTTCAAACCATATTATCTCACAAAGTTTCCACACAGGAAAAGGTATTTAACACCACATAGAAACCTCTAAATATAGAATAAAAATACAATAAAACTTAAAGCAGTTAATAGGACAAACACGTGTTTCGGAATCAATAACGATACGTCACAAAAGCGTATATTAGATCGATAGAAAAGGCGGCCGAACCGTAATCGAGGGACGGTGTTACTCATGACTTCCATTAAAATTATATGTCCTAGAGTCTGGCAGCTAACTCTGCAGTGGAAAATTTTGGAACCCCCAATAACTTTTTCATTTATCAGTCAGTTTTTTGTGTCAGTATCTGTCAATTTCATTACATGTCAGTGTATTTTATCGATCTGAATTTTCTGATTGGTTGTATTTTCAAGAATAATTAGTAATGGTTCAACCAATTAAAAGTGTAAAAAGTTATTTGAAGTATGTTCTGTGCACATCAAGGAACTTACACCTATACTGTATATATAAGTTCCTTGGTGCACATACACAAGATTTTATATTACACCAGTTTAAATCCCTGCAGAGTTGACTTTGCCAGACTATTATATTAGCTATTATTAGCTGGCAGCCTACTACTAAATAAAAAAATCACCATCATCATCATTAACAGCCTGAAGACGTTCACTGCTGAACATAGGCCTCCCCCAGGGAGTGCCACGTTGAGCGGCTGCTCGCCTCCTGCATCCATCGGTTCCTTGCGGTTTTCACCAGACCGTCCGTCCAATTAATGGGGGCCGGCTTACGCTGCGTCTTTCGGTTCGTGGTCGCCAACCGAGAACTCTTCTTCCCCATCGGTCACATTACATAATATTCACTTCTAATAAGTAGATTATAGAAGATTTTTGCCAATTAATTTCATTTGAGCTCGCCCTGCCAGGCAATGTAGCTCGTAAATTAAGCGTCGGTACTTTGCGACAGTCCTCGAACTCTCGTTCCATTGTCAAGAACTCTCGGAGTGCTCTAATAAGGGTACTTCTTGTACAGCCGACACTATCGCCAGAAAGTTGGGTTTAGTTTCACACTCTACGGATGAAACTTCTCTTGTATAGGTATTGAATTTGCTGACAATTTTAATTATGTAAACTTATATATGCAGTTACGTAAGTTACGTAGTCTACGGGCTGATGATGATGATGATGATTATGATAATTGCAGTTTATTAAATTAGGTTGATGTTTGAGTAGCATTTTAGTATTTCAGCCTAAAGGATCTAACGGGGTCCATTATTGAAAGTCCGATATCAGTCCATATACGGTAGCACGATATATCGAAATTCTCAGTGAGGTTTTATAACTGAAATTAAATATTTAAAGCTTTTTGTTTTGATTGTAGTTAATTAATATCATCATTTAAAATAAATTTTCAACAAGAATTCAATGTCTGTTTTTTTAAGACGAAATTTTACCCAATTTGACAAGATGACTAAAATAAGATGAACCTACTTACTAAGGTAATAATATTACAGACAAAAATAACAATTAAATTCTACGAAAGTGCAAAACTTTTGCACTTGCAAAGTGTTTTGAATGTCTGAAGTTTCTATTTCCAACCTATATGTATAATTATTTATAAAAAGAACTCGCTGCGTAATTCCAGAGATAAATTCAAATATTCGTATAGGTAGTTGTAGGTACAATAATCTCAACAATGACGTAACTGGGACCCACTGGAGGGTATACAGAGCTCGCCCGAGCGTATGCCGCTAAAATGCGCTGTTTCCTCAGTGAGCATATTAGTTTGTCATACCAGTATGACCACGAGGATATATGTATACATATCCTCCCGTAATCTAGCTTCACAAAATCTGTATTATAATTCAGCTACGTCCATTAAAACACGTATATTTAATAGTCTTCCTTCCGCTAGCACCGTATTTTTCTTAAGCACGACTCAAGTTGGCTAGACGCCAGCGGCAGACCTTAGGGCGGCCGTCCACAGCCTTGAAACAATCTCCAGTGTAAAATAAATCAAAAAAGCGCTTCAATAATAACGCTTTCAGCATCATCAGTATTATCCAACTGGTGACTTTAATCATATGTGATATGACGTCATAAAAGCGTCATAAACACGGACTATATGAGCTGTGGTTATAATAGAAATTTCAAAGTCGAATATTATTTTAAAACGGCGGAGTAACGATACGAGTAATTTTAATTGTAATTTATTACGTTTCGCATATTGCAATACACTTTTTGCGTTATGTATGTATAACTTATGCATGTATCATGTATCGCGTTAAAAAATCTTGCTTTGTGTCAATGTATATAGTAATTGAGTTTCTTCGTTGGCGGTCGCGACGGTATACTGAAGCCGTAGTATGAAGGATTACTTAAGATCGATAGTCACGTACCATCGGGTTGTTCTAAATGCAAAATAGTAAATCTTTTTTCTCTAATTTGTGATGCAAAACAGCTGACTAAGTGACCTTTAGACGATCATTGAAAAAAGAAAAAGAAGTTTGGTACCTGTAACTATAGCCTACCGATAGAAATCTGGTAGTCTGAAAATAGCTAAATCCCTAAAAAGCCCTCACACACCTTCAGTTTTAACTGTGTGATGGGCCGTGCAGTCAAACTGTACGATTATTATACGTATTGTATGTATTTATTATTTATATACATATTTTATTTAAAAAACAGAAGTAAGAGGCGCTCCTAATTTTATCACAATATTTTAGTGTAAGATATCAATAATATTTGTGTCTGACAACAGTTACTTGTACCACATATATTATAATAGTTATTCCTACTTGTACTCTCTCTTTACGAGGAAAAGGTTGTCTAGTGTCTATTATTATAATAATAATATAATAATATTTTTTTTATTCTCAGACACAAGATCCATGGAAGTAGACATAGACACAATATACACAGTTAACAATGAATAAAATCGAAAAAAACCCACTAATATTAATATAAATACTTCACAATAAAATAATAAATTGTACTAAAATGAAAAAAGAAAGAAAGAGAGGTATGAGAGTGCAATGATCAACCCACACGCGTGACAAACGACGTTTTTCATCACATTTGTGAAGAAAAAACATGGTTTCCCGCGTTAAAACAGCTACGGCGACGCCTCGTGAATCGTGAGATGGCATCATAAGTACTATTACTGTGCTCAAGCCACAGATTAGAGAAAAAACTACTATAAAACTCAAGCACATCCACTAGTAAAAAAAATAAAGCATAGATATCACATTAACGTAATTAAGGCTTTCAATGAAATATAATAATTAAACATACGTTACTCAATAACAGTAGCGTTACGCTCATCTGCCTAACCGATATGGCGGGCGCCAAAGTAATTAATAAGTGCGGCTTTTAAGGCGAAGGGTAGGGCCAGATAAGCAGGTCGAAATTCGTTCAAAGAATCATCGACCATAACATCGCACACTTATATATCAATTTAGTTTGAACATCCGCGTGGCGCTTACGACAAAGACAACGCACAAAATGACAGATTTTGGAGGTTTTTAAATAATATCTATGTTAGTATGTGTACTTATTATCTACCTAGTATTTTTTTTAATTATGAATTCATCAAATTATAGGGCACATTTACGGTTACACATTTGTTGGGCATACTTTATTTTTATTTTTACTTTTATTTTTTTTAAATATATTGGTTTGAAACTGTATTTAAAATGATCACAAGCAAATTGTTTGAGATGTTTTTTTTTCTCTAGAGCTGAATTTATTTATCTTGTATTTGCAGTCATCACAATTAAGTTAATGAACCGAATGGACAACACAAATGGGTCAAAACATCACTATAAACTACATCTTAAATCGAAGCGTAGATCATGTACTTTACATTGGTTTTTATTTCCCTTCAATACATGCAGTATTTCCGAAGTTATAACGACGAAAAGCTTAAGCCCTTTTTTGGATTTCAGAGATTACGCCGCACTCATGATGACGTCACGCCCGCGCTCGGTCCGGTCACCCAGTGCGTTGAGCCTACTAAATTTAGATCGTCTTCGTTTTCCTATTACCTATAGTGTGTTTGTATTTCAAATTGTGGTATTTGGGCAAGTGTGTGGGTAAGGACAAGTGCTGGGACGGGGAGGGGGAAGTAGGCCAAGTATGGGCCAAGTGAGTGGGACCCCCCGCACTTGCCCCCTCCCCACCTTCCCTCACCACCCTGCACTTAATCTCACTCCTCCGCACTTGATCCCCGTGCCACTTGCCCCCCTCCCCTCCCCCTCCCCTCCCTAATAATTAATAAGTTAATTATGGTTCTAGGTCATCCACTTTTTCCTCATTTTTTGGGTCCTGAGGCACATAAAAAAGAGTTTATCAGGTATTTTAACTGTTAAATTGAAAACACAGAGGCACAATACAATATTTTTTCCGTTTTTACCATAGAAAACTATATAATTTTGATTTTAACTGCGCAGCGGCGTGCAAACGAGAGCGCGACTACCGAATGACTACGGGCGTGACGTCACCGGCTACTGAGCGACTGCCTGCGTTTTTAAAAACCTTCGGCCGGAAATACGCACTTTGATCGTAAATATCGCAGCCATTTTTCAAGATATAAAAAAAGTATAAACACAGTTCTCGTAATTTTTTGTAGATTTATTTGGCATGTAAAGTAAAAAACGTTTGTCAGGTCCATTACATGATATGTTAAATTCAAAGCTCCACATGCTCTAATTTCGTCAGGAAACGTGCCAAAAACACCTTGTTAGCCCTACCCTTCGCCTTAATTAATTTTGAATTTAACCATTGCAAAGCCTCAATTCGTGTCAGAGAGCAAAAACTTCTGCTTGTACAAACAGAAGCGGCGAGTGCACATCAAAAAATGTAATTACTTTGTTCGTACAGGACTTATACCTAAAACTAATATTAAAATTAAGCCTGTAGATAAATATTTACCTCCTCCCGAATCAGTAAGGAAAAAATTTTCAATAACCGTTATACATTATAACAAAATTTTATGGTTTTACGATAAAATAAAATGGACCCTACACTAACACAGAAAATGAAGTTTTCTCAAGTCACCGCGGTAGCTCGGTCAGGATAAACATCAAAAACACCTCAGAGTCTGAGCTACACAGAACTAACGTTCAAATTTGAAAAGCATAATCTCATAAATAAACTACAGCCCTGGCTATTAAAGGAAAGTTCTTTTTTGTCTGGGGCGAAGAGAGAACCGATTTGCACGTTTCTCTTCTATATTTTGATAGTACCATACATTTTAACCAGTCCGACTTTTCATACGTTTTAACTTATGTATTATCAATGAATATTTAACTTTGTTCGCTGCTTATAAAATTACTATTATTATTGTACTGTCAGAGATTATTTCCAACGCTAACCTTTTGATATGAACTCACAAATAATATTGTGGTATCAGTTGCAAACAAAATTAGGTGGGAACTTATTAAAAACTTTTTGTGGCTGCTCTACTCGATGTTAATGTTAGTCACTTAGCAAAATAGATTAAAAAAATTGAATACCCTTACCAGTGTTTTTAAATATTTTATCGTATGGGACAAAATAGGCGAGACAGTTGACAACTCCATAAAGCAGCGCCAGAGGCTCCCACAAGCTTATAAAGAATTCAATGAGCTTCCGAAATTTAACACCAGACCGGTAGCTATTAAAAATACAGTTAGGTTAGGCATATTAAGTCTCTGTTGACGCCATGTAACTGCAGATATAGCACAATTTAAATTTTTGCATTTTACGACTGTAAAATGCAGACATTAGACTTGTTCCTATAAAGTTATTAATTTAATATAGTTATTAGCTATATTACCTGGGGTTTTAAGTAGTTAGTTTTGTAAAATTTATAGGGGATCTGAAAATCCCTTCTTTTCAGTTCTGTTGAAAAGCTTGTGGTCTCTTACTGTTGGCATCATTAGTAAGCTCAGTGTCGCTCAACGAGCTATGGAGGGAACCATGCTCAGTGTTTACCTGCGAGATGAGGTCCGCAGGAGGACTAAAGTGAGTTATGGGACTTATGGACAATGGACAAGTGTGGCGCTTAACATCAGGTGGGCGACTTGCTCGGCTCGCCGCACCATTAAAGTACCTAACGACATTGCCCACCTGACCCACCTCTATGTTCAATAGGGTAATGGAAATGTTTGTATTATTTAAAAATTGGCACAGGGCTAAACACAAAGCAAGGAAAAAGCAAAAGCACACGTTGACTTCGTAATCGTATGGACCACGTTTTTTATTTGTACCTAGCTGTGTGTTCAAATCGCGCCAATTCCAAATTAATTTCGCGCGGTTTTGTTTTCGTTTCATAAAGAATAGACTCTATTCGCTATTTGAACTGTCAAAATTCACATGTTTTACCGAGACGCGTTCCGAAACATCAACACATCAAATGATATAACCACTTATGTCAATATATTTTATTCAAAATAAAGATAACTTTAATACAAAGTGAAGATATATCTAACGCTTTGACACGATTTGAACAAGACACGATAACGACGTGGTTTCGTATCGTGTGGAATCTGTGTTTCCATAGAGAATAACCACCCAGTTTGGATAAATAAATATAAACGTGGTCCATACGAAGTCGATTTCTTGCATTAGTCAGGTCATGGTCAACGCTAGACTTGTGCCAATTTTAAAATTATATATATAATTAAGAGACAAACGCTTGCGTGATTCACGAATCTATGCCGGCGCAGTAGAGACATCTAGTTTCAATGTTACTAACGAAAATGTCGCTCGGCGTCACAGGAACTAACCGTTATACAGGTACCTAGTGAAAGAACAAAGGCACATAGTCCATTATAAAATAAATAGCCGGCCAAGTGCGAGTCGGTCTCGTGCACGAAGGGTTCCGTACCATTATCTATAAAAACGAGTAAAAAATCACGTTTCTTGCATGGGAGCCCCCTTAAATATTTATTTTACTCAATTTTTAGTATTTGTTGTTATAGCGGCAACAGAAGTACGTCTTCTGTGAAAACAACCGTCTAACTTATCACGGTTTATGAGATACAGCCATACAGACATACCTACTGACGGACAGCGGCGCCTAAGTAATAGGGTTCGCTTTACCCGTTGTGTGCAATACCCCAAAAATGAATTTTTTGTTACAAGAAAAAGACGGTTATCAAACGTGCCTCCCCTTCGTCCTCTTTAACTAGTACTCTTACAAAATCAAGAGCGGTTCAAAAGGTCTGTCGAAACGAGAGAATTAAAGAGTATAGCAACAAGTTGGTGTATTGATTGTGGTTTCTAGAGGAATTAACTACTTTTTCGCGATCCAAAAAGATTATACATTTAATTTTGTTCTTTTTTGGCACATGAGATATCCCGAAACGTTCCAGTGCTATTAATTTTACAAATGAAAGTCCTTTTGCTCAACATTTTTATTGCAATGAAATAAGAGCCCCCATAAAAAAGATGCCTATGTTTAGCAGTGGATGATGATGATGATGATGATGAATGATCATACTAACAGATGCTTGACATCAATTTTATAAGAGCTATATAAACAGCGCTACTTGGAAAACCATCTAAAAGCACCGAACACAAAATATACATAAAATATATGCAAACAAATCATCTTAAACAAACTCTTCTAACAAAAAGTAATTCCAAAAAGCGAGGTAATAACGCGATATCGCTATCAAAATCTTCACAACCTTCAAAACAAATACGCGGGAAATGAAAATATGTTTATGTTTGCTTGCTTCATTTATTTTTCACTACAGATGCGCCGCAGCTTCACCCGTTTGAAACCACAACTTACTCGAGTCAAAAAGTACCTCTGCTGACTCAAGTATAATATATATTATTTGGTGTGTGTGTGTACTAATGTGCAAAATTTCATTCCAACCACAACCTGATTTGATACAAAAGCCACATTCACATTATAGGTAATTAGGTATCTAGATATTACTTAGTGGATAATATTATCCTTCTTTACTTGACATATTAACTGTTAAAATGTTTAATGATTTTCTTAGCGAAGCGTTTCAACTCCAACACCTGAGCGGTCAGACTTGGAAAACTTTGTAATACCTACCTACATAATATATACGAGTCACTACTAAGTTGAGGTAAATAACCTTAGCTTGATCAGTTTAACCTGTGTTATTGGCAGTGACTGACAACTTGTTGAGCAGAACTATTTTGCTACCTCATGCCCGGATACAATTTTCTAAAAGCATTTACAAAGTTCCGTACGTGATTAATAAAGAAATCGGCATGAGCTATAAATTAAAACGTGTAATAAAAAACCAACTAGATCAAGTGAAAAATGACCACTGTTGAACTTAGGTCTTCTCTACAAAACGTCACTTTGGACGTTTAGCATAGGGAATTTGCCACAATCTTCATGATTGGCAGATGGCTTGGTGATTGTAGAAGATTTAATGTACAATATTGCTGCCCATTCCCTGACCATGACATCAGCTGGATCTTATCCCACCCACGGGAGTTGGGGTGGCCCTAATCGCAACCTGGGACCACACCGCTAAATACATAAGTACCTACACGTCAAAGAACGTCAATAAAGAATGTAGTATATTAAATAGCTTCAAATATCTAACAGCCTTTCCATTTGGTTTTCACATATTGAAATCACGACAACATTATTAAAATGTCAATTTAGGTAAGTACTTAAGACGGCAAATACTTGTAAGATGTAAGAAGCTTTATATCCTCTTCTACCTTTATAGCGCACACGGAAAGTCGAAAGTAATGAAGCTGGATTCATAATAATGCCTTTTATATTGTTCTGTTTTGAATGGTATTTTATCGCTTTTTTTGAGATTAATTGTTTTGTAAGATACTTTTAGCAAATATTAGAGGTACGGTGGATATTTAACTAACAAGTTAGAGAAAATTTGACTAGATATTACTAAAGCCTTGTTTTTAAAAAAAAAAACCAAAGTGCTTGCCAATTGTGATCGTTCTCGAACACCTACAACGGATAATAAACGCACCCCTCATTACAAATCAAATTTGAAAAATAACAGGTACGTACGTTTTGAAAAAAATTACATAAAATGTTACACTGACCGCTTGGTTATAACTTCGAAAATAATTATTATATTCCAATACTACTTTGTTCATTTAGAAGTATGTAGACAATCGTCTAAGCTCAATATTGCTATACAATGAAAAAACTGAAACGCTGAATTATCCTAAAATATCTGAAGGAGCATTCACAAAGATATTAAGCCAACAATAAGTCCGTAGATAAAACATAAAACATTCTTGTTTTTACCATCTCAATTTCCCTAACTCAAGTAATCGCGGTACCAAGAGCCTTATATTATTATTACGGTTCCCGTAGAAAAATGATAATTTACTACTGGGCTCTCTTCACTGAATTTATTGCTTACTCCTTGAAAGGCAGAGTTAATAGAATTTATACACGACGTGTAAAGCTTTTAACATACCTAAGCGACTAGTCGCTTCGGGATGCGGGACCTGTGACCGCCGCACTATTAAAAAACTTACTAACACTCCTTCACGCAATTAACGCGTGCGTCGATTGAGTGATGGCCTTGCTTACAATCAAGACGCCACACTATTAAGGACTGAAGTAAAGAACATAAATCTCATGTAATTATGTGAGTTAGAAAACTCAAACGGAAAGATTGCGCTGCGAGTTTTTTTGACTAAATTGAGTGCTAGCCGTTATTATGAATCGCCTCGAAAGCATCATTTCAGAAAGGTCCGCTGGCACGACTACATAATTTCATGCTTAGTAAGTTACGAGTAGATACAGGTAAACTTATGTGTCCGATGCTCATGGACGTTTTGTTCACCTGAGTCATCTGTGAACTAAAGTATGTAGCTCTGGTCCCTTTTAGCGCAGGCAGGAATATTAACAACATGTTATTGTAGCTGTACTTACAGTAGAGTTCCTACTCAACCTTTTTTAGTGCGGAGTGCCGGGTAGCATACGAATGTTCTTTGTTTTCATTGTACGTACCTACGGTACGGTGTACGTATTTTTTTTATAAATGGCAAGAAAAACACTGCCATGCTTTATTTGAAAAAAAAAAACATATCTACTTTGCTAACTTTTAAAACATTTATGCTATACTTATAATTGGGATGATTCTTAAGAATCACTCAATAGATGGCGCTACCAACCCCGTAAGTTGGTTGTAAAAGGTGAAGGAAAAATTCGGACATGAGACCACTTGTAACGGTAGCTTAAGTAAAGCATATCCCGGCTTGAGGGGTGGATGGATGCGGGTTCAATCCCCGCTCGTGATCCTAATTTTTCCTTTACAAATTAATCTGTAGATTACGCTGAGCAGGCGATACTGCTATAAAAATCATATATACTTATAATCTTGTACATTATAATATTGTTGTAAACGCTTTGATATTTTACTAAAATTAGTCATAGTAGGTAGTTAAGACCACTGTCGAGCATCTTAATTCAGCTAAGATTTGAAACTTTGGAAGCTATGTTGCCTAAAAGCTCAACGCATTTTTTGTTCAACCACAACGACAACGGGTGCAATAACGAAAGTTCCTAACTACCCACCATTAGCTGTATTAACAGCCGTGTTTCCTGTTACATGACACGCGACTTTTAAAAACAATTGCTTTATATTTAAACGCTTAGTAATGTCCGGACGAAACTATAGCACGGAGAGCTTTGAACTTTAGCTGTAGGTGTTTAGAGTAGTTTTTAGCATGGGGCATAACTTTTGGGGGCGCTTCGAGAGAATGCGGAAGGATTTATAACCCCCTTCTACATTTTTGGCGAGGGGTTGACTGGGAGGTCACGTCTTGGGGCCGCGCTGTGCACTGCGCCAGCCTGCAGGTCGCTAGTCGCTACCAACAAAACTCGCGTTCATTTCGCCTGATGAATACAAGCGCTCGGTCTTCGCCTATCAAATTCGAGTTAGTTACTCGCAACTCTGCTTGCAAATTAATGGCGAGCATCTGCGGCGAATATCTGTTACGCAACCTAGGTATTACTGGGTTAAAATTATCGCAATTTAATGAATTGCACGTAGTAGAAGTTTTTGGGCTATGTAAACGCAATGATGGAAATCGTTAGGCAAGGAAAAATGTAATGAGATTCAATCAATGCGGATAATGGAAAAATTAAACCGGCTAGTCACCGCAAGCATAAAGGCTCTTTGACAGATTGCAATGTAACAGAAATCACGATGCTATCACAGTATTTTATTTTTCTGTTGTGGTATTTACGTGTTTCATTGACCATGACCCGTCAGAATGTGCCCCTGAAAAATGTCTAAATACTGAGTAGTATAAATATATTGTGTTTAAAAACATACATTTTTTAGGAGAAAGGGCTACGGTGCATATGCATACTTTTCCTATTTCAATGAGTATAAGATTTTTATGAAAATAAGTTGTTTCTAGAGTAAGGGAGAAAAGTAAAAGATAGGATTCGGTGCCTTGAAAGTTCAATTGCGTTATATTTTTTGATAAAGTAGTAGTATTTTTTAATCAAACTACAAATATATGTCAATCGAGTGGCGACTACGAACTGGAAAACGCAACGTAGACTGGCCCTCTACTCCACTTGGTTGAAGGAAGACATGGTCATACAAAACAAATTATAATATTATCGTATCACTTTAACAATATAAAAAATTAAAATTAGGATACAATATGAAATAGCCAAAATATAGTAATAAATCTTTTTGCTTGTTGCTAGTGAAGTTCCACATCTAGATTGTCGTTCTTCAAATTATCAATAACTAGCTTTTGCCCGCGGCTTCGCACGCTTGTGTTATGTTATTTTTACGTTATAGACTAATAATAGATAATACATTTCGTACCAAACAAAAAATCCACTAAATCTTTTCGACGCTGAGCACAGTAACCTGTATGTGGAGTGGAAGCTATTTAAGCCATTACCTAAATTTAAATGTTTTGAGTCTAATATAGATTTATAACAGTTAAATAAGTTTCAAACAAAAAACTACAATTTTATAAGTACCACTTCATATTACAACAAAAAGAAATCATCATCACTTCACTCAGGTCTTTAACATATGTTTCAGTTCAATTTTGATTAGGTAGTAGTTACCTAAGCAGTCAGGTACGGTTTAGAAAAATATAGAAGAATCACACACTCCATACGAATTGAGTACCTACACTTATCCAGTGTCCATAATAAGTTTATAAATTGCTGGAAATATGCATTTACCTGTACGATGCGTACATAATTAATTTTCTTAATACTAATTAGGAATTACTAATACTAAACCACCACTCCTTAAAGAATCGAATAATTATTATTATGTCCACTATTTTCTACGCTGTTTCATTCCCACTGCACTTTCAACGTACCTACCTAGTGATGAAAGTGAGGAAGTAGGTAAAATCGTCATTACAAAGATAGTTACTTACCTACTATAACTATAACCTTCTTGAAGTAACTGAGTAATAAATAATTTTTTGCTCCCGTGGTGTATTTAAAAGCCCACAGATCTAAAATATTTTAACTATCAAAAACTTATTTCAACATGCAAGAAGAAGAAGAAGAACAAATAACAAAAACCACAGAGCTATGAAACAAATGACGCTTCACCTATATATAGAGACGAAATCAATCATATTATTGCTGCCGAACTTCGGTACGGGGTACTCCTCTGTGTCAGTTTGACATTATAGGGTAATTTCGCTAGTTTCCGACCACTTAGTGGAGTTGTCAAGTTTAGGTTGCATAATAAAATGTACCAGTGAGTTTTGGCGGGAACGTGAAAAAGTTCACGTCGTTGAATTGTATTATTTCTCAAAACTTGTGCTTTTTTCAGTGTTAATGTTTAAAATTGGTGGCGTTTTACGCATTAAGTGCTGAATTACGAGCATGAGTGTGGTCAAGTGATATAATGTGGTGTAACGTGGTTTTTCGTGTTGCTTCCAAAATTCCATAGAAGCTTCTTGTAAAGTTGCCACCACTTTACTTGAGCATGACTTAGACTGAACTATGACCCGACTTAGACTGGACTATGACTATGACTAAGACTTGACTACGTAAAATATTCTAAAACTCGATGAAAATATACAATACTTGACACTGGCTAAATACACTATGTGTGGAGCCAACATATAAAAAAAAATGTACCAGTATCATTTTTTGACTTGATGCTACTAAGCTACGTTTCAAATATTATACTCTATATTTTCATCACATTATCAATCATTTTTTAAAATAACCCACCCTTTTATAAATATCTAATATCTATTTTGCTAGTTTTCGATCACTAAATTATGTTTACGACCACTTTTTCGCTAGTTTCCTACCACTATAAATTGAAAGACGTAGGTGCCTGACTGCCTGTGGTAAATAAATGATAGAACCAATGATCAGAAAGGCTTCTTTAGATCCTCTGTCTTGTATTTCATGATTTCTCCAGCTTTGAGGCACTTACTCATATAAAAAAGCATAATCTTTTTTCTTATCGAGACCGCCAAAAATTATTTAAGGATATGGCTGAATAATTCAGCTATATCAAAAAAAATATTGGCTAACGTAGTTTGTAAACATAGTTATGTTTACAAACTAAATACGCTACTTTTTTGTAATAAAGCCAGCCCACATTAGACCCTGGGCGAGAAATATTCAATGATGGTTCGATCAGTTGGTCACGCCTATTTTGCGACCACCAGCATTAATCGTTTTTTTTAATCGTGTCTGGTCTAATTAGTTAAACTTACAAAGTAATCGACTATTTATGTACTTTTATATGTAAATAAATACGTATTTATAATGTTTTTGATATAGTTTGCTTTTGCGGTCGAATAGCATTTTTCTGCAGCTGGATTAGTTTTCGACCACGAGCGATTTTGGGTATCTGTAGTTTTTATACCAGATGGTGGATAAACGTGGTCGAAAACTGGCAGTTAAAATGTATGTGCTTTTAAGCTTCAAAGCTTTAAAATAGAATTGGGGATTTCTCGTATAATATTTGTTACAAAACTGAACCTATTTGGACATAATTGTGTAGGCATAATATATTTTAGAGATGTGTTCACCGCAAGCTTTTTATTTTTTGTATTTTTTCATCAAATGTACATTAAACGGTCGGATATAGGAAGTGGTCGCAAAACCGGCGAACTTACCCTATGGCAGAAGTACCGATAGTGATGTAATGCGTTGGTTAACCTTATAATTATCGATACATCGATAGTTTCTATTATGCCATCCGGAAATTTGTTACAATAAGTTTTAAATGTTTTCAATTTATTTTGTGGTTAAATTGACTTCTACTAATTAAACTTTTAATATCTTTTATGTTTATAAGGTTTCCTACAGATCCTAATAATAAAAGATAAATAGATATTCGCAACTGGACAGTGCAATTGGTTTCCTCAAAAACATGATACGGTTTGCTCTTAGCATTTTGAAGTTGAATGTTTTATGAAAATGTCTAACCATATATATTGAATGAAAAAATTCACTTGCTTTTTATTTTTTAAATAGCTGTAAATTAAAATATACATCGCATGCTGAAAAGTTACCTGTATTTACTGACAAACTAAGGACATCCTTCTATTAAATAAGTGTTTACCTACAACACCTCAATGATACTCAATATTATTATTATTTTTCCTAAAAATTCATCTGAAAATTGTGTTTTCAGATTAATTCTATCAAAAAGAAACATGACGCAACAATACTGATGAATCATCAGCAAAACGTGTTACCTATGTATTTGGAGTTTTAATATATTTTTTCGTTTTATAACTTGTTATGTTTGTTCTATTTCAAACTTTAGTTTATAGATATAATTATACTATCACACATCATCAGCCGGCAGACGTCCACTGCTAAACACTGCCTCCCCCATAAAACCTCACTTTGGACGCCTATCGGATTTGCTTATAAACTTAATCTTTATAACCATAAACTGACGATAAACTACCTCTATGCTTACACACATTACATTTGCCATAAAATAGGTGAGGTGGACTGTGTAGCCGTGACGCGAACATTGCTTAAATACCAATACATTCAATTTTATTTATTTTAGATTTATACCGGTATGTTTATCGGCTGGCCATTGTCGACCCAGAATAGAGTATAATAGAATAAAATAACACTATTACACATAGAAATACGCACAAAAGGCACTAAAGATATAGGTAGGTACTAAAGTGTACCTAATGACATATACAATCAGGTAAGAGGTACCTTACCGCGTACTTAACTCTTATCAAACTATCGATAAAAATATATCGACTCAACCCACAGCACGTTTTGCTGACAGCAGTGGCACTAATGACAAGACAATTGCTATATATGTCATCTGCGCAGGTAAACCATAGAGGTTTCATTGTAATACCTGACATGCTAGAATTGTATGAGAAGTGTCGAAAAGGCGCCTCTATGTAGAGGGGAAGCGTTTTTTTTTTTTGCTCTGTGACAAAAACAGTCAAAAACGAACGTTACGCGCCATGTTGTTGTTAATTCGAGGATACAATTGCCATAATGAATACCTACATATTATTATATCTAAGTACTTACCCATAAACATTTTTCATAAAATTTTTCGTATCATTGGCTAAATACAAATATCGCACTCCGGCTTACTTTAATGCCAAAATAAAAAAGGTTTTAAAATGCGTAGCAATGGTAAGGGTCTATAACTTAAGTAGCTATAAGTACTACAGGGGGTCTAGCAAAGATACCAACCACTAACGGTAACGCCTCACGCTAACTCCAAAATGTATTGAAATGATATACCAGGTACCTTAAAACTTCCTTGGGGTCGATCAAGAATATAGCAGTAGCGCAATAATAATTTTATCTACCTAATTAGAATGGTGTAGTAAGTTTTTTTTTTTTTTTTTTTTTTTTTTTTGGTGGCGTTTTACGCATTAAGTGCTGAATTACGAGCATGAGTGTGGTCAAGTGATATAATGTGGTGTAACGTGGTTTTTCGTGTTGCTTCCAAAATTCCATAGAAGCTTCTTGTAAAGTTGCCACCACTTTACTTGAGCATGACTTAGACTGAACTATGACCCGACTTAGACTGGACTATGACTATGACTAAGACTTGACTACGTAAAATATTCTAAAACTCGATGAAAATATACAATACTTGACACTGGCTAAATACACTATGTGTGGAGCCAACATATAAAAAAAAATGTACCAGTATCATTTTTTGACTTGATGCTACTAAGCTACGTTTCAAATATTATACTCTATATTTTCATCACATTATCAATCATTTTTTAAAATAACCCACCCTTTTATAAATATCTAATATCTATTTTGCTAGTTTTCGATCACTAAATTATGTTTACGACCACTTTTTCGCTAGTTTCCTACCACTATAAATTGAAAGACGTAGGTGCCTGACTGCCTGTGGTAAATAAATGATAGAACCAATGATCAGAAAGGCTTCTTTAGATCCTCTGTCTTGTATTTCATGATTTCTCCAGCTTTGAGGCACTTACTCATATAAAAAAGCATAATCTTTTTTCTTATCGAGACCGCCAAAAATTATTTAAGGATATGGCTGAATAATTCAGCTATATCAAAAAAAATATTGGCTAACGTAGTTTGTAAACATAGTTATGTTTACAAACTAAATACGCTACTTTTTTGTAATAAAGCCAGCCCACATTAGACCCTGGGCGAGAAATATTCAATGATGGTTCGATCAGTTGGTCACGCCTATTTTGCGACCACCAGCATTAATCGTTTTTTTTAATCGTGTCTGGTCTAATTAGTTAAACTTACAAAGTAATCGACTATTTATGTACTTTTATATGTAAATAAATACGTATTTATAATGTTTTTGATATAGTTTGCTTTTGCGGTCGAATAGCATTTTTCTGCAGCTGGATTAGTTTTCGACCACGAGCGATTTTGGGTATCTGTAGTTTTTATACCAGATGGTGGATAAACGTGGTCGAAAACTGGCAGTTAAAATGTATGTGCTTTTAAGCTTCAAAGCTTTAAAATAGAATTGGGGATTTCTCGTATAATATTTGTTACAAAACTGAACCTATTTGGACATAATTGTGTAGGCATAATATATTTTAGAGATGTGTTCACCGCAAGCTTTTTATTTTTTGTATTTTTTCATCAAATGTACATTAAACGGTCGGATATAGGAAGTGGTCGCAAAACCGGCGAACTTACCCTATGGCAGAAGTACCGATAGTGATGTAATGCGTTGGTTAACCTTATAATTATCGATACATCGATAGTTTCTATTATGCCATCCGGAAATTTGTTACAATAAGTTTTAAATGTTTTCAATTTATTTTGTGGTTAAATTGACTTCTACTAATTAAACTTTTAATATCTTTTATGTTTATAAGGTTTCCTACAGATCCTAATAATAAAAGATAAATAGATATTCGCAACTGGACAGTGCAATTGGTTTCCTCAAAAACATGATACGGTTTGCTCTTAGCATTTTGAAGTTGAATGTTTTATGAAAATGTCTAACCATATACGTTTATATTTTGACGCTATTCCCACATTGAAACTCTATCCTATTTTTAACGAGGTACTATAATTTCCCCCCACTAGGTGGACCGATGACCTGGTGAAAACCGCGGGGAGCCGATGGATGCAGGAGGCGAGCAGCCGTTCAAAGTAGCGCTTTCTGGGGGATGTTCAGCTGTGGACATCTACGGGCTGATGATGATGACTATAATTTCTCTTATCCGCATTTATTATTTGATGAGGACATCATAATGATGTGGCGTGCTCGCCCATGAAAGAGTTTTCATGTAGCCTCCATGAAGCTATTAAAAAAAGAAGGAGGGAATCCCGTCTGATCCGAAACTGAAGCTCCCTTAGGAAGCCGGAACGCTTCGTACGTACGAGCGGAACACGCACACGCTCACATCATATGCAGCCGGTCGCCCTACTTTCAGCTGACACACATACGTATATGTAATATGTCCGCCATTTTGGGCTTCAGTTCGATGTCAATCAAAACTCAATCCTTCTTTTTTTTATTTCATCCATGGTAGCCTCATAGAAAACCATTGCTCTTGGTTGCTAAGGACAACTGATCTCGTTGATTCTACGTAAGAATCTACGTCTTAGTCGATATTGAATGAAAAAATTCACTTGCTTTTTATTTTTTAAATAGCTGTAAATTAAAATATACATCGCATGCTGAAAAGTTACCTGTATTTACTGACAAACTAAGGACATCCTTCTATTAAATAAGTGTTTACCTACAACACCTCAATGATACTCAATATTATTATTATTTTTCCTAAAAATTCATCTGAAAATTGTGTTTTCAGATTAATTCTATCAAAAAGAAACATGACGCAACAATACTGATGAATCATCAGCAAAACGTGTTACCTATGTATTTGGAGTTTTAATATATTTTTTCGTTTTATAACTTGTTATGTTTGTTCTATTTCAAACTTTAGTTTATAGATATAATTATACTATCACACATCATCAGCCGGCAGACGTCCACTGCTAAACACTGCCTCCCCCATAAAACCTCACTTTGGACGCCTATCGGATTTGCTTATAAACTTAATCTTTATAACCATAAACTGACGATAAACTACCTCTATGCTTACACACATTACATTTGCCATAAAATAGGTGAGGTGGACTGTGTAGCCGTGACGCGAACATTGCTTAAATACCAATACATTCAATTTTATTTATTTTAGATTTATACCGGTATGTTTATCGGCTGGCCATTGTCGACCCAGAATAGAGTATAATAGAATAAAATAACACTATTACACATAGAAATACGCACAAAAGGCACTAAAGATATAGGTAGGTACTAAAGTGTACCTAATGACATATACAATCAGGTAAGAGGTACCTTACCGCGTACTTAACTCTTATCAAACTATCGATAAAAATATATCGACTCAACCCACAGCACGTTTTGCTGACAGCAGTGGCACTAATGACAAGACAATTGCTATATATGTCATCTGCGCAGGTAAACCATAGAGGTTTCATTGTAATACCTGACATGCTAGAATTGTATGAGAAGTGTCGAAAAGGCGCCTCTATGTAGAGGGGAAGCGTTTTTTTTTTTTGCTCTGTGACAAAAACAGTCAAAAACGAACGTTACGCGCCATGTTGTTGTTAATTCGAGGATACAATTGCCATAATGAATACCTACATATTATTATATCTAAGTACTTACCCATAAACATTTTTCATAAAATTTTTCGTATCATTGGCTAAATACAAATATCGCACTCCGGCTTACTTTAATGCCAAAATAAAAAAGGTTTTAAAATGCGTAGCAATGGTAAGGGTCTATAACTTAAGTAGCTATAAGTACTACAGGGGGTCTAGCAAAGATACCAACCACTAACGGTAACGCCTCACGCTAACTCCAAAATGTATTGAAATGATATACCAGGTACCTTAAAACTTCCTTGGGGTCGATCAAGAATATAGCAGTAGCGCAATAATAATTTTATCTACCTAATTAGAATGGTGTAGTAAGTTTATGTAAATAATAATACATTTGACCAGATCGCCAATAAAGAACATTGCTCCCGCCAAAACTTTATAAATCGAAAACTTGAATAAAAATGTTAATTAAGTAAGCTTCATAATTAGCTAAGTATGATAATCGCGTGAAGCCTTATGAATGATTATAAAAAGTCCAAGAACCTACCCTTTTAAACAGTTTTCATAAAATACTTCCTATCATTGGCTAAATACAAATTTTGTCTAATGCCAAAATAAAAAAGGTTTTACAATGCGTAGCCAAAGCTAGGGTCAATAAATAAAGAATCTATAGACACAGATTACTGAATATGTTAAGCTATAGGTACTATACAATACAATTTTAAATACTTATTTCGAATGGTAACGCGTAGTAGATTTTTGAAAACTAATACATAATACCCGAGCGCCAATAAAGAATTTTGCCCTCGCCAGAACCCATTAAATCGAAAACATGAATAATAATTTAAGTTATGTTTCAATATTGGCTAAATATGATATCGCGTGAAGCCTTATAACTTATAATAAAAAGTCTAAGTTTTTATTTTTCGAAATTCCTTGTTCTCTGTGTCGTGCTCATATTTAAGAAGGTTCTCATACCTATCCTCTTTTTTAGTTTGGACCACAGATTAACGAAAAAACTTATCTATATGCAATACATATGACTTCCTTGGGTATAGGTACTTACATAATGAACACATTGTTTTTCTCTAATCTGCAATGCATCGAGCGCAGACGAAGTTATCGCGCGATGTATTTCTCCGTAGCCCGAAAAGTGTGATGCACTCATAATACACTGCCGGTAATGCAGGCGCGCCAATTCTTATTTACTTTTTTTTGTTTCTTATGTTATAAATACAAACATGCATTACATTACTTCCTTATTGCTTAGTGCAGTGGGGATTGTTCAGAATGAAATAAAAATGATTGAGGTTCCGTACTCAAAGGGTAAATCCTTATTACTAAACCTCCGCTGTCCGTCTGTCTGTCTGTCTGTCCATCAGACACCAGGATGTACTCATGAATCGTCATATATTTCTGTTGCCACTATAACAACCGTGATCCGTATTCAAAGGGACAGATAAACAGACAAATAAAAAAAAAATTGGTTTTACTTCATATTGATAAGGGCAATAATCGCAAATAATATTCTCACAGTTAGTAAAACATATTTATTCGCCGACATGCAATATAACGCTACTGCTTCCTCCATTTTATTTAGCCCACGTCTGTCGCGCAGCAGGCAAACAAATTGACTGTGTGTCCGGGTTGGGGCGCTACAAAAACATCGAGGATAGTCAACAGAGATGTTTTTGCGCGCCAACTCAACAGCGAAGGTTCGGGCGTATATGAAGCCGCGCCATAATAGTAACAGAGTTTTTTTTTCTTTAATCTGTGCATCCGGATAAACCCGAGATAAAATTACCGTCAGTAGCACAGAGCGCATTTTTTTTCTCTCATCTATGATTAGTAGCTAAAATAAAACTTACCTTTTGACACTGGCTAAATACCTACACTATGTATGGACCAAAATATAAGAAGAAAAAAAAACTTACTTTGAAGACTTGAAGCGGCCATCTTGTTAAAATTCCGTTCCGTTTCATAATGAAATCTTACACATTTTCACCAAAAAAAAAATTAACGATATATAAAATTTAATATATCCTATATTGTGCGCCGGGTTTTTCTAAGCTTATTAGTGAAAACCGCATAAAAATCCGTTCAGTATCTTCGGAGTTGTGCCGTAACAAACAAACAAACAAACAAACAAACAAACAAACAGACAAAATGTCTAAAAAGTAGCTTAACGTGATCAGCGAAAAATTTCAAGCCAATCTGTGTCATTTTTTTTTTATATCTTGCATTTACAGATTTTTTTATCTCTACAGTTTTATTATATGTATAGATTATAGGTATTGATTATTCACCTTCAAGAAATTTTTGTGCTCTGTGACTTCTAAATTTGACGTGTTAGGTACTTTCATAAGTAGCTGGATAATAACAGTAGTTCCCTGAACAAGCCCCGTTTAACTCTGTTCTTGCCGAGAAGCTTTGCTGGCGCTGAGCGGAATTAATTCAATCCGAATACTTTTTTGCTGTGCATACCTAAGGAAGGAGGATAAACTAGGGAAGTCAAAAAAAGTGACAGATGTTTCTGTCTCCTAGGGCAAAACGGCTAAGCCTGTTTGGACTAAATTTTGCGGAAACATTGTTTAATAAACGTGGTTTAATGACGGAGCTATGTATACACTTTTTGTTTAAGCAAAGTTTTACTTATAGTGATAACCACTAGAAGCTAAACACCTGTGAATAAAACCTGAAAAACCTAATAGTCAGAGCATGAAAAATAAAATACGCCTTATCTGGGTTCGAACCGTCACTCTTTTTATTTCTATGTTAACAATTTGCCCTTCGTCCGCGTACGTAAGTTACGTAACCGAATGTTCGTAACCAGTAATGGTAAAAAAAATCTTCATACCTACGTATTCTTTGTACGTACTAGTCTGATCTAGAAAAATGGATGTGTGTTTGTTGATTCACGTATACCGTATTTTAATCGTGGGGCATCTACAAGGTGACCTTGAATTGGTATGTTATCCCGAAATGGGGGGACTGTGACCATGATACCCTACAAGTTGTGAGAGCCTTACTTGAAACTGGGTGTTTCCAAACCTCTATGGAAAAAATAAATCACCTCGCAAAATTGCACGTGCGATTGCTACGAGAGTTAACAAGATACTATAAATTCATTTCTAAACACATGTCATTAAACTCATTATGTGCACTCGGTCAAGGACGAAGTTCAACCACCCAGCTGCACTAAGGCTATTTTCGAACGTATACTTTACATGGCATTTCTTCAATGAAAAACTATTAATTTAGTAACGTCGTAGAAGAAACATTGTCTACCATGGGGTGTAGATTTACCCGCTTTCGGGATAACATACTAATTCAAGGTCACCTTGTATATGGTACGAATTGAAAGTGTCAGTTTGTTTTCCTTGTAGAGGTATGGCTGGCTACATAACTTCATCACGCTGGGACTAACTCGTTTATACTATGATCGGATAACTTACGACATGATACCGCAGTGCCCGACCGTATTCGCGATTAAATCGATTATAAGTTTGGTTAACTCGACTAGGGGTAATCGATGAACACACTGCATACTCTCCAACGGTTTTCATCGTGCGCATCTATATGGCACTGAAAAATGAAAGTGGCATGTGTCTATCAAAAGCAAATTATAAAAGATGGGTATTATTATAGTATTATTCTTACGTGTATTCTAAAGATTTTATTTATAATTAGCTTTGAACTGTATAATCATATATACCTAGATAATAGATAACAAACAGTAAATCTATGTATCAATTTGTACAAAGTTACGAAATCATCGTAACTTTCTATAGTTACGTAATTATTATAATAACGTAACTTTTTTATATCTACAAGGTAATAAATGGTAATGGTATTTACAGAAAAAAAAATGGTAAATAGTCATCATACGACATTAAAGTTTCAGCAGTAGGTGCCTGTACACATACTGCGTAAGGTGAAATTAAACTCTCCAAGGTGATGACAGCTTGGAGAGTTTAATTTTTTCATAGCGATATAAGTATGTGATCACATGTGTGTATTTAAATAGGTATAGGCGATTTATGCGTCCCGTTATTTTGACGGGACAATACGCATCCAATTTTATAATATCTCTCGGTATGATATAAGTAGTAGCGATGGCAATTAATGCTATTTTGCATAAATTTCATAAACATGCTAATTCACGAGTCTTAGCATGCTAATTGCTATTGATATGCTATTTGCTAAAATGAAATGAAATGGAAATGAAAAATGAAATTAAAATTGAAATGAAAAATGAAATTAAAAATTATATGAAAAATGAAATGAAACACGAAATGAAACCTTATTCATAAAATTAAATTCAAAATGAACAAAATTAATTGAAATGAAATTTCATATTTCACAGAATTTCGCAACCACATTTCATTTGCGAAATGCTAATTGAGTTTTCACATGCTAAAAATTAATGCGAATGCTAATTAATCCATCACTAATAAGTAGGTTGACCTCCGATGAGGAAGATTGAGATGATTTAGTAGATTATTACTATAAATATTATACACAAATAGACAGGATAAAATAAAATATTGGCTTGTACAATAAAATATACTAAAAGTGAAAATAAAGTTGTTATAAAAAACCTACAAAACATAAATAAACTTCCAAACTATAACGAGTTTAGAACTCAGTAAAATGCTTTTATTAGAATGTGTCATTCCAAGTTGCATGCAATTGCATAGTTTCAGGGGTGAAGAAATGCACAAGCAAAATATACGCACATTTGCTTTACTTTGCATAATATTCCTCTGTATTTTCACACTGGAAAAGTTATTAGTCAGAGTTGCATTTTCAACCTAACAAAGTGGTCCAGCCTTTGCGTTTATATCCATCTATCGGCATTTAAGCGCCGCTGGTCACAGACATGTACAACGATTTCATAACTTGAAAATAGAAACCATTTGGTTATTTTCGTAACAGCTTAATAGCTATCAAGCTCAGGTAAAATATAACCATGCAATATCTCTCAGTTTAGTAATATACATAAATAGTAGCGTAAAGCGACCCTTGACGATCCGATCAGTGAGGTTCCATTCCAATCGTTTATTCCCGTTAGAATACCAACGTAAGCATCATGACAAAATTTTTTTTTCATAAATTAATTATATTCCTCAAAAGATAAACATTTGTGAAAAGAAAAATAAAATATCTCAAAAAATGACCAAGTTAAAAACCGGAATAGAAAGAGACAGCTCTATGTGCCAGTGACGTCAGAGCAAGGTCGTTCATAGTCTAAGCTGTGGTAACTTTACATACAATCTCTTTAGCATTGTGACGTCACAACTGGATTTTTCATAGTAACTGTGGAGGCGCTCTGTTTCGCAAGAAAGGGACAGGAGATGCCCCTACAGAAACTTTAAAAGCTTTTTACTCCGTGATTTATTTACCAATTTTACTTATTTTTTCAATTATTGCATTCATTTTTAATCTTCTTAAGTGAACAAATAAACATTACTTTCATAGAAAGTAATATTTACTTGTTCACTTTTAATAGTAGTCATCATGCCTATTGTTTATTAATTATTTAGCTATTCTACAACGTTGTTTACAGATGTTCGTTTTCGTCGACGTTAATTAGTAATCTTCACTGCTATCATCGCGTGGATGGGTGACTGTTACACAAAGTGGTTTAGAACCCTCACCGTTCTTCGAAAGACACTTTCATTGTGATAAGACAAAAGTCAGACGTTCTAGTTCGGGCTGAAAGTTCCGAAATCAGAGCTGACTACTTGCCTAAACAAGACGGTTGGACCAAAATACTCGTTGAACTGTTTCGCCTTTCAAACTTGATACGTTTTTGGCTCATTATAATGATGAGTTATTTATTAAACGGGTTTTTTTTTTGTAGAACTGACAAGCGATGAGGAAGGATGGTTTTCGAGTGGCGACTACGAACCAGAAGACGCAGCGTAAGTCGGCCCCCCAAAAGATAGATCAAGGATCTGAAGAAAACCGCGAGGAGCCGATGGATGCAGGAAGCGAGCAGCCGCTCAAAGTGGCGCTTTGTGGGGGAAGCCTATGTTCAGCATTAGACGTTTTCAGGCTTTTTATGATAATGTTTTTTATTTTTAGTTTAGTAAGAATGTTGCTTTTGTGAGCAAATCTGCAGAAAATTACGCAGAGAAAGCATTCTCTGCGTAATTCTAACAGGGTAGAGTTGAACTTCTTTCGATTTTTACGAGAAATACTTGCTTTGGTTTTGACAAATATCGAAAGTGGTACATTTTTGTCACACATAAATGCATTTTAAATAAAAAGAGCCGCGTAACCTCATACTGAAAATACTGGGATGATGTTTTTTATCATTTTGTACGTCTGCTAAATAACTCGCTACTACCATCACTATGACCTAATTCTGTAGGGTAACAAAAACCGAGTTTAAAAAAAAACTCCAACCTAGCTTTGATGGTGCTGAAATGGTGGATGGTGATGGTGCGTCACAATATATCAGATTAACAAAGGTACAAAGGACTAACGAAGCGATGAACCGCACTACCTCCCACGTCCCAACACATACCAAAAATGCGGTCTTTTCTTCGGATTTGTCGCACGAAATAGTGAGCGAGGGATGGATGCGAACATCGATTCGATATGTAGTTAAACGATTATACCTAATCACCGCGACCGCAACGCTTAATTGCCTGACGTGTGACAAAATGACACTATGCATTATGCGTCACGTGCATGCAATACCGCACACATTGGCTGGCGTTTGGCTGGCGTCCATTTGCCGCAACGCTGTCGCCGCAATGGTTAACGATCAAACCGAATTGAGATAGCCCAATTTTATTAACATTACAAATCTCGCTTATAGACAAGAAATGTTTTTTTGTCTTAAATTGGAAAGCCTTAAAATCTAAGACGGCATACTTTTATAGCTTAATTTACACTATTAACTAGTTATGTCTTCGTTAACTTCTAAGTTAGTCATGTATGGGTGTAGAATTATACCATTTAATCAAATAGTTCGAAAGCAAGAAGTGGCCAGTTGCTTATTTACCACAATGGGTCCTTCACATCGACAACTTCTAGAGGTTTAGACGTGAAATCAAAATATGCATGAACATTTTCACAAAGCAGTTAAGTTTCTAATTTTAGCTATTAGAAACCTATTCACTCTTTTTTTGATTGTCTTATTTCGGAAACACCGACGCTGATGGGTTGGCTGATATTGTTATTATGAACGTGTTAAAGTCGTTTGGTATAGGACGATGGTCTTCCGCCGGACACGATGCCGACTCAATATAGGAGTCGAGAAGTCTAGGAGTCTCAAACTTCAATGAATAAGGTGTATTGACGATAACACTGCCTTTGTATTGGCAGGAAAGCACTTCAGCCGAATTCTCAAAAACAAAGTAAACATTACCACCCACTCGTGATACAACTTTTGTAATCAAAGAGGTCCAGACGCTCAGGAAAGCAATCGGTTTATCTGTGTACATATTGCGTTCAATATCCACTGCTTACTTTTATTATTTATCCGGGGAATCCAGTGCTGTGTCAATCTTGGAATCCTTTCAAAGCCAGGAAGCTTTATTGTCTGAGATAAAATATGTTTTTGTTACTTCCGTTTGTGGTCCACGATGCTTTCAGACATTAACATAACAGTTAAAAGTTAAGTGTGTTAGTCCTGTCGTTAATTTATTAATTTTTACCTATTTCTGGAAATTAATTTGGGTGCTTGGGTGAGTTGTTTCTTCTGGTTGACAGCGTTATCTGGCGCGTGATTGGGCAAAAGGGTGAGTCGGTTGGTTGCGCAGAAAAGGCGATCTAGTCTCCATATTCTTTGGCTGGTAGTGAAAATTTATAACGTTATTGACGAATGAAGAATAAACAGAAGTTTAAGTAATGCTCCTGGTTTTATAAACAACCGGTCTATAGCAGTTATTTAGCATTTTGAAGTTATAGATACCTACTTTATAAGGTTATATAACACTCTTCTTTTTAGTCAGGGGTTGAGAGGACTCTACTATCTATGTTCATACTAAGGCTGGGAAAAGACCAAATACTTTGAACGACACCTCTTTTAGTTAGGTATACTATAATCTATGGTATAAGCTAATAAAATTTGGCCGGGTATAATCAATATTATCCTAAACTTTGGGTTGCAAACCAAAATATTGATTCACAAATAATACCTAAGTATAGCTTCGTATTATTTCAGCAGATGCATTCAAACAGAGCTCCAGTAAGTACGCAAGTAGATGGATCTTTCAATTTTACTTTGTAGACTGGCAGAGCGAAGTTTCTTTTTATCTTATTTTACGCGGTTTTGCTAGAAGCGATGCAATCACTATCAGGGATTTCTTTTTTTTATGCAATAATATCTGTTCTCTGTATATTATTATTTATACTTACAATATTCTAAAACAAGAGCTCATCATATTTCGGAAGCTAATCTAAGTGCATCAACCGGCGCCTGACCGAAATGCTGGACTAATTTGGCACCAAGAATCAGCAGTGCAATTCAATGGGGCAATGCTGCCAGCATATCGGGCACGCTGCCGACCGGCAGGACCAATTTCCAATTTGCAAGTGAGGTGTATGCTAGTTGTAATCAATTTTGAGGTTAGTTACGCAAAAACCTACTTACCTAGTCCTTTTTATTATTATTATTATTAAATGTATGTAAGTTGTTATCTATTATAATATCAATACCTGTAATAAATAATATCCCACGTGCTTTAATTTTGCATTCAAACTCTTTATTTGTTAGATATACAAATAAGAGCTGTTTTGTTTTTGTCATGTGTTTTAATTATGGTTTTTAATGTTATGTTTTTATTGAATAAATAAGAGCTAATAAAATTCAGTTACTTTGGGTCTTTTTGACAAAGATAACCCGTGGCAAACAATTGTAATGAATCCTTTTTGTTAAGATGGCGTATTATGTCGAGATTCGGCAGATGTCTAGGTCTTGTATACAGTGATGTCGTGGAGTAAGGCCTGTGTGAACACACTGGAGACGAAGTGGGACCGTCATTAACGTTTTCTGGAGGTCGATGTCAAGAACAACATGGGAATGGAAATTGAACACTACGCAGCGGAGAACAGGAACAGGAAGAGTGCAGTTTCAATGCACATTTTAGGTAGCGGTAGCTTTAGAAGTTGTCAAATTAGGATAAAGATAAGTTAGGAAAGAAAGCGGATAACTTGGGAATTGGACGAGATTAGAAGAGGACTTATCAGGAAGGCTTGGAAGTGACGGCTTTGGAAATCGACGACTTAGGATCAAGAAGATGACAATTTTGGAAATGGACAATTTAAGAAGTGGATTAGTCGTTCGGAGGGGATTCTAGTGGGTATTTTACTGGCACTGTTTGCCGCCCAGTAAGGTCTTCATATTTGGCGTCGCGTACAATAGCGAAACTACCAAGGTTTGCAAGACGGACATTTAGATTTCATTGTATGATATTCTCCCTCCTGACATCCTTCTTCCTATCTCTTTAAATGCCTCCATTCCATTATAGGGAGACGGACATCTTTCTAATATTTTGGTCACATCTATTAAATATCTGATTTTGAATTTAAATATTATGTAGTCAAGCTATTTGTTTACAGGAAGATGGCGCGTCGGTGCAATGCGGCTATAGGTACAGTACTGCGGCGGAATTTGTAAGTATGCGACGTAAAATTTTAAATATGAAAGATTTTATAGGCATAAATTATTAGAAATATGTCTAGAATGACAAACTTATGTGTATTATAATATTGTATTTGATAAATACAAAGTGTTCATTGAAGTGATGAAACTCCATAGAAAAGGCATCCTAAAAAACTCAACAGCAAAACTCCGACAATAAAAGTTAAAGAGAGTTATGTTATCTATAGATATTTAATATCTATAGACAAAAATATATGTGCTATTTTATATCCAACTTTATGCATCTCACGTCTAGATTTATAGATGAATCAAAATTGAATAATGAATGGTGCATCTAAATATAATGACATAAAACGCAATTAATTATATTTTATCGTGTTTCAATAAAACCTGATACCACCACCTAGAACTATGAGAAACTAAACTACAAATCACGTGATTCGCGTTTACGCGATATCGTCACAGGCTTGCTGCTACGCGAATTTTGCGGCTTCTATTTTCAGAGGTAAATGTACTACGTACTAGAGCAGCTATGGGAAGTACAAATAGTTTCCATTCTTGGTTTAACTAAAACCCGCTACAGCGCTTTATGAGATCACATCGTCTAATCTGACCAAACGATCCCAACACTCAGCGCTAGGGCTCATAGTAGTGTTGTTCGGTCAGTGTTCGTTCACTCTGCCATGGCTGCCGCCGCGCGTGCTGGCGCCATAATAAATCGACAAAATAATATTTTATAGAGTTCCAAAATCTAAACTTATTGTTCAAAAGTGATTCCGTCTCGTTTGTTTGTTTCCCTGACTGGTTTTTGTAGTATCAGAGCACGCACGATGGAATTTACGGATCTAACTTTTATTACAATACAAGTGCAGTCGCTTTGAGCGCCGAGCATCGTATGAGCGCGAAGAAGCCCATTGGCTTATTTGTAGTGGTCGACAGTACAAGTTAGAGATGTACCGTCTAGTGTAACATAGAAGTCTGTCTATTTTCGACTTCTCGCGTAAAACCGTAAATCAAAGTAGTGCCATCGTGCATCGTGAGTGGATCGTCTAGCCTCAATGCAATACTTTTATTAATAGTGCAGCAGACACCTACAGAAAGGCAGTTAGTTACAACGCATTCTCTGATTGCGTCAATGTCCGTGCGTGTTACGTGAATAGGTATAAGTGATAGAATATATAGTTTAGAAAAACATCGTTTACGACACAAGTTTTGTTTTACTTTTACATCATTTATTCTTTGTATGCCGCAGATATTATATTAGTATTGATTGGCTATTCACCTTGGATGGCGTTTAAGGCATTTTAACCTCGGTAATGCGATTAAATCAATTATTGATGTTAAACTGCTTTATTATTTAGTTACAATTATATTGTCATAGTCATCATCATCACCATCAACAGCCTGAAGACGTCCACTGCTGAACATAGGCCTCCCACAGCGAGCGCCACTGAGCGGCTGCTCGCCTCCTGCATCCATCGGCTCCGCGTGGCTTTCACCACTACGCCGCAGCATTTTCCATTGATTTATTTACTGTCATAGTAAATAAATCAATGGAATAAAAAATGGAAAATGGCTGAAAAACATTTTAAGAAAAAAACTTTGGCAACGAAAACAGTTCCATAACTTATCCGTTAGTTACCATAATAGTTGCAAAACTGTATAAGATAACTTTTTTTAGAATAACATTAATGAAAACCTTGAACATAAACTTCCAGCATTCGGAGTTCAGGTTCTCTATTAGTCTAGATCGCGAGGTAATAATTATTAATTCGAGTAAATAATAAAGGTGAATGGAGATATTCAAGACGGTTTACCGAGAAGCGATAACGATATTCGAACAATAAAGTTTCACGCAAACTTTAATTCTCTGCGAACTGTTTAATTTTGTAAATCAATTAGTTTCTATTAACTCTTCGGTGAAAATTAACCGACTATACTGCTTTAATTGGCCCATATTCAATTCTGATACATTAGGACCGAGAGGAAACCACTATATTTTATTAATATCTTCCTATAACACGTTAATTGGCTCTAGATTCGGTTTTCCGACGACCGGCGACGAGACAAGCGTTCGACTTAATGGGATTATGATCCCGGACAAATCTAATTCCGAATTCCAAAACACACATTCATGAAAGGTGATCTAATTCCTATCATTTCGATAATGACCGACTAAATTCTCTACTAGACGTGTGACGGAAATATTCAAATAATTTACTTTTTATTATCAATCCTTAATTAACTCACTTAATACCTATTAATCGAAGACGATAGGAATGATGACTACTATTAAAAATGAACAAGTAAATATTACTTTCATAAAGAAGATTAAGAATGAATGCAATAAATGAAATAATAAGTAAAATCGGTAAATAAATAACGGAGTAATAAGCTTTTAAAGTTTCTGTAGGGGGCATCTCCTGTCCCTTTCTCGCGAAACAGCGCCCCCACAGTTACATGTAAAATCCACTTGTGACGTCAACAGAGGTCACCTTGGTCTCGCAAAAAATAATAATAATAAGTCTAATTCGATGAATAAAAAACATGGTTCATATTTCAAACAGAAATCGCGAGAATTTAAAATATACTGATATGAAACTTATCTTGGCAAGCGAAAGAATGGAAGTACACAAAGCAAGCCGTGTTTAGAAGATAGGCTGTCTGTGTCATACGGATTCTAAATCGCAGTTACTATAAGAAATCTAATCGGTTTCAATTGCACACTCGAGTAGCTTTATCGATTAGAGCTTACTAAATTCCGAATAAGGGGCAAGCAAAAATGTTGCGTGGAGAACCGTGAAGCAGTCGTGTTAATGACCTTGTCAACAGAGGCTTGCTACTTAAATCGTTACAAACTCACTCGTAACTAGTCGATTGTTTTTTATATAATCTGTACTCGTAACATTATTTGCGTTAAGACTTTTGTAAATTGTTAGTATAGCTAGCTAGTAGCAGTTGAAATAATTGTAGTTAATTAATTAATAAATAAGTAATATTTGTAGACATTTTAAACAGCCCTATCTACCCCCAAACTATAAGGTAAAGCTCTATAATATGTTCTGTGTGTACATAGAGGAACCAGATAACTGATAGAAAACGTACCTAGTAGTTAGTATAGGTACCTACTAGTAGTTAGTTCAAAGAATAGTAGTTGTTACTTAGTTCAACCAACACCCCACCCCTGGTCCCTGGTCACTGGTCCTTCTGCGTCTTACAAACAAGCAGCGTAGGCAGGCTGGACCGACGATCTGGTGGAAAGGGGAGCCGATGTATGCAGGGACCAGCAGCCGCTCAAGGTGGCGCTCTCTGGGGGAAGCCTGTGTTCAGGAGCGGACGTCTTCAGGCTGCTGATGATGACGATGACATAGTTCAAAGTATAAGGCAATCTTCTTATTCGTCTTCTTATTCGAGTTCGTTTTGGAAAGAATTACACGTTACTTACTAAATGGTATTTTTTTATGAGAATAAATGACGTGACGAGCTAGTCATTCACCTGATGTTAAACGACACGGCCACTCATAAAAGTTGCAGTTTCACTCGGAAGTAGTAGTAACACGGGAAACAAACGCAAAATCGTTTCGCTAGCCATGCTTGAGCCAGTCGAATTTTTCCAGTTTTTCTAATCAATTTGAAACTTCGAATCTGCATTAATGCTGTCAGTAACTATTTTGAGCATATGTATGTATGTATACGCTAGGTACCTGATGGTAGTCAGCTTGAGCATCGGCTATATCTATAGGTATCTATATATAGTATATAGGCTAGTGCGAGTTTTATGTTTATATAATATAGTTTAGTGATTCTTGTAGTAGTTGTTTGACAAATAAAAGAACTTTGCTAAAAAATAGACTTGAAAGAAGGAAAGACAAAAACCAAGTGTTTTTGAAATGTTTGACTGAGGTCAATTTAATAAGTTGTTCTTGAAAATTTCCTTCTATTTTAATGTAAATGGAAAAGTAATTTCAAAAACGGGATTAAATTAAAACATTATGAACATAATCAGCAGCATCATTATGATTCAGTCACTGAAAACTAAAACAAAATCGTTTCATAAAAGTTTAATGCGATTTGAGTAAAGGAAAAACACGAAACTCGGTAATTGGAATTAAGGAGCGACGGTTGGTGAGTCGGCACAAAAGGTAAAGATATTTTCCCAATCTACAATTCAAGTGTAAAAATCCGCAAAAAGTTAATGAATCGAGTACAGTTTCTTGTCAAAGAAATTTTATATTTCTATTTGCTAGCGGTAAAAACGGGATCCTGTTATTAAGCCGTAAATTATTATACGGCTTAATTGAATCCTTTGATATTTTTCATAATTATTTCAGTAACACACTGAGCAAAATAACTTTTCTTATTACGAACAGTTAGTAAAGAATTTTGGAAATATCCGAATTAACAAAGTTAATTTTTTTTTATATTTTGGCTCCACACATAGTGTATTTAGCCAGTGTCAAGTATTGTAATTTTTCATCATATTAATAGAATACTGAATATTTCACGTAAAATCAAGTCTTAGTCATAGTCATAGTCCAGTCTAAGTCATGCTCCAGTGAAGTGGTGGCAACTTTACTAGATGCTTCTATGGAATAATTTTGGAAGCGACACGAAAAATCACGTTACACCACATTATATCACTTGCCCACACTCATGCTCGTAATTCAGCACTTAATGCGTAAAACGCCTCCAATTTTAAACATTAACACTGGAAAAAGCGCAAGTTTTGAGAAAATAATACAATGCAACGACGTGAACTTTTCCGCGTTCCCGCCAAAACTCAAAAACGTTAACTTCTTACTGACTTTATAATATATTTAGTTTTTTAATATAAGTAAATATGGTATTAACATTAACCTTTTTAAGTTTTCATAGAAAAACTGTATTAAAAATTTAAGCTAATACAGATACCTACAAATATTCATTATCCCCGGATGTAAAGATTTTAAAACAATTATGAAAACTATTTTATGTCAATGATACGGTAGGTCATTACAGTAAATTATGAATTTAATCCTAAATTATTATGCGAAAGCAAAATTATAACTAAATTAAACTAATTTAGTTTGCGACGTAATAAATAGTCGGACATTTATTTATCCACATATTTTTTACTATTACGACGGTATATAATATCTGTGCATCCGGCCGTCTCGCAGGAAAGCGTCACGAGTCACGACAGATTCTCTGTTTACTTCAATACAATCATATGAAACTAGCTTTTGCCTGTGGTCTTCCACGGATCAATTAATCTTGTCAAACTTCATGGTCAAGCGTTTTAAATTTTTTTTTAATAATTAATATTGATAGTACGTTTTTCATTAAAAATTAACGCTAAATACCTATGAATCCGGGACCCTAAGTGCTAAGCATGGCCCAGCATGCTATTGACAAGTTATTGGTATAATAAATCATAATGCCCAACGATCACATACATACATAGATCCTAGACCCTTACTAAGATTCCTTGTATCTGGGGACCCAGGTACCACGAGGATCATGGTCTCACAACACCCAGACACAGAACAAGTAATTGCATTTTTTTCTGTCCACATATACTTGTCTAGTGGCGGGGAATCGAATCCGCCGCCTCCGGTTTATGAGCCAACCTGCTCAACCACCACACCACGTAGGCTGTCAAGTAATCGGCTGGACCGCTCAATAATGGCCCCGGCTTCGCAAGCGTTACCCACGGATAGTCAATTAAATTTTCCTGTAATCTGTGTCTAAACCATTCGATCACTCGAACGCGTAGTTTCATTAAAATTGGTCCAGCCAGAATATTCATTGACATACATACAAACAAAAGAATTATAAATAAGTAGGTATATGAAGAGGTATGGAATCTAGTATTATAAATTATTTTTATTATTGAGACTAGTATGTTTTTACGATGAAATGTTTATTGTCGGTGTGGCATTGACATAGGCCTCATCTCGATATCATTTAGATTTTTAATAAAAACAAATAGTTTCGTTTAAATTTTATCCAGTCCAAGAGTTATTTGTAGTAGGTAGCTAGTAGCTTTTAGTACATCGAATAGTTTTTGTTATTGTAGTAGTTAGTTAAAATAAAACAGGTAAGTACATTGCCATTACTATACTGTAGATCAGATATTTTACACTATTCATACGCGGTAAACTTTGTGAAAAAAACAAATTCTCTACAATTTTATGGAAATCGAAGAGCGAAATTGTAGTAGAGGTACCTAATAATAAATAAATATCTCTGCTTAAAACTTTCGCCATAAAGAGCCTATTAGATAAGGTTTACGGTTTTACTTAGGATGTTGGATTATCGGAACGGATTAATACCGAATTTATTCATAATTATAATCTCTTATTACGTCCTTATAATTCTTGTAAAGAAAGTTGTACAGGCTGGAAATAAAAGGCAATCTTTGGTAAACATTAACGAAAACATTACTGACTAGAATTATTTGAAACATCATTCTTGCATTACTTAATATTATGAAATTGGAGATAGAAAATGGAAATGTAAGACTAATTTAGATCTCGGGCCAAATTAAAAATTATGATAGTATAATGTTATCAATCTTAATAATGATACCTAATAAATAAACAAATGTACAGGACATTTCACACAACGCCATCTAGCCCCAAACTAAGCAAAGCTTCTACTATGGAATCCAGATAACTGATACGACTACTTAGATACTTTGTATTTTGTAAATAAAAAGTATGTTTGCCCTGGGCGGGAATCGAACCCACAACCTATAGCCGAAGGCAGAGCTACTAGCAACTAAGCTATCAAGCCAGTCAATTTAAGGTAATTAATGAATTAAATATCCGCTCTTTGAAAATTAAAAGGCACGAATATCGTTTAATAATCTGTGACTACAATTCCCTGCCTGCCTACGGGCCACAGATTAGAGAAAAAAAATGTACACTGTGCTACGGGCGGTGGAGAAATGGTCTTCCCCTGTTTTATGTCTCTTTCATGCTCGCTTGTCAAGTGGAATAAAACTGGGAAAAGCTATTTTGTCTACCATCATTGCGTTTATGTTAATGGTTAGGTATGCTTTTTTAATTTCTTTTGGCAAAAAGAGTCAAAACAATAGGCCCTTAAAGCTGAGCGCGAGGTGCGCCCCTCGCACATGTACAATGTTGCGGCGTAGCCGTTTGTGGGCCCTAGCCGGCGCGGGGCCCCTAGGCAGTTGCCCACTCTGCCTATTGGCAACTAATATACAAGCATACTTCAGTAGTTCAGTGTGTCATCAAAATGTGATTACATTATCAAGGGACAATAATTTATTGAAGAATGCAACTATGTCATACACGGGATAATAGTTATTGTATTTTTGTTAATTATTGGAGTGGAAGTAGGTACCTATCTATATGGATATTAGTAATTGAACATCAAATGTAAGTGTGATTGATTGAAGTGTTCACAAAGAGTGATACCATTATTGAAGTATCTATTCAATTTTATGACCATAGAGCTAAGATTAGTATTCACATTCGAAGCACTCCTTAGGTATCACATAATTTTTAGGATTATAAAGCATTATATTTTCATTCGTAAGAAACGTCCGACGTTTTTAGTCATTTTATCCGGGGCTTTTTTTTATCCAAGATTAATATTTAATTTTATTATGATTAGTTAAACAGTAGGCCTAGCACAAGTTACCCCCTATTACGAAAATTCATTATTTATGACTTGTCCGTACTCTCATATTGGTCCTTTCCACTAATGTCCGCCCGCTGAAAGAATGCGTTTGACAGCTACAATTAATGAAATA
Organism: Ennomos erosarius; assembly: GCA_963580505.1. Classification (NCBI taxonomy): domain Eukaryota; kingdom Metazoa; phylum Arthropoda; class Insecta; order Lepidoptera; family Geometridae; genus Ennomos; species Ennomos erosarius. The sequence continues at coordinate 3,554,980 of OY756977.1, forward strand.
GTAGAAAAAACTGTATTAAATCATTTAATTTTTTCATTATAGCTAATATACAATCCACTACCCAACCGATAGAATTATTAGCAAAAATCATCCGAATTCCTGGTTTTGATTCAGAGTTTTACTATTTCATTATAGATTTCAAACGCATTCTTACATTAGATGGAGTTTAAATAAAAATATGTTCTTATGAGCATATCGACCAAGTATTTCTCAGTATGACATTAATGCAATTGGAGGCGGATTAACCCTTTTTAAATAGGATATTACTATAATAGTAGGGAAGAAATACTCGGTTCAATGTTTAGCAGTAGTTAACTAATTATAGTAAAGGCTCACTCTACTTTTAAAAGAAGAATCGATATTGTACAGGTACTTTATGGTATGTAATTATATCGCACTTTTGTGTACTTAGTTGAATGAGTAGTGCTTGGTTGTTTTACTAAGTGGTAAGTAGGGTTTTTCTGCAACGTCTAGGTACCACTGCTTTGCCGGTTATACTGTCGCCAAGCAGTACATGCAAGCACTCTGTGTTCCGGTTTGAAGGGCTAGTGAAATTACTAGGCATCAGACTTCACTTGATGACCTGATTACACTAGACGTCAAGGGTACATGTTGTACGCTAGCTAGCCAAGATTTACTTGAAAATAGTAGAAAGTACTGATCTGTGAATTTAATAAATCACTAGACTTAGCGGTAGATAGATAGATAAAACACTTTATTGCACACACCAAACAATAATACCTACAAATCGAATCGAACCCATTAACATAAGTAAATGGCATTAGGTAAGTACTAATGAACTGTGAAGCCAGTGTAGTATAAGCAATAATATCAGTGGGCCTAGCACGAATATTAACGCGCGCGTAAGTGTAACGTTAACGTAAGCCAGTTGTATGGCATTTGATCTGCCCCCCTATTACGATTGAGCTAGCAGCGCTGCTGACGCGCGTCTGCCGCTCAACTGCTGTCAATTGCATGAACTTTGACAGCAGTTGAGCGGCAGACGCAATCGTAATAGGGGGGTTTTACGTTAACGTTACACTTACACGCGCGTAAATATTCGTGCTAGGGCTTCTGTTCATTAATATTAATGAAAGGCTAAGTAAAACAAACGTCTGATAATCAATGTTATATTATCTAAGTTTACTTTACTAAACTAATTCTAGAACTTCTGTAATTAATTCCAACTACTCTACATACACAAATTGAAGCTTAATTAACCATCAAAATCTAAGCAAACGAATTCAGTTCGCCGTTTTAAGTAGCCCAAGTTTATTAGGACTACCTAATTTAACTTCAAGCATCTTCCTAGTACTTACCTACCTACTTGAGCCTCATAGGTACCCAAATAGGTACGTGCCTACCTTAATTTTAGTGGTAGTAGAGCACATATAAGAGAAAAACGATTGACTAGATCGATTGATTGAAGTAGATCGTTCCGAATCTGAAAGATTAAGTATATTTTAGACGTTCTAACTTTTAGTGAAGAGAATATAACCGGAGTCCAACAGCAGTTTAGGCTCTATGGCCCTACGTTGTCGATCAGCAGTAAGTAGCCACAGAGCCCGCTTGGGGGCACAGCGTTTTTGTTTTCCTGCTCTGTAGTGTTATTACACTACTACTAATGTAAGGCAAAGCTCTTTTCATCGTTGACTTATGCTTTCTATAAATAAGGATTTTGAAATCTTACTCTTTGATTTAAGTCGATGGCCAAAAACCAATTCTGCTCTTGAGAGGTTCTCTAAAAGGAATAGTTAAAAGTATAAAATCGCAGTTCGTAATTATATTTGTTGAAAGTGTTAATGTTGCGGGTTTTCTGTAGATTAAAGGAAATCGACATAAGCATCAAAAAAAAACTTGCCCTGGAAATGAAAGTCTTGGCTAATTCTTAAAAAATGCTGTTATGTCTGAAAATTGGGAATACGCTGACAAAGTAATTTTTTGACTCTATTTTGGAAAAACGAAACTACTTAGTAAAATTGTATTCGATCACCGTTTTTCGTCAATTTATTCTTTATGTCACTATTTTTTTCACCAGATTATATTGTTTCGTCAACAAAAATTTCTGTTTATGAAAGATGAAAATCTGTAGAAAAGGGGCTCAAGAAATGGAAATCTGTAGACATGGGAATCTGTAGAATTGGGAGTCTGTAGATATGGTTATCTGTATAATTGGGAATAATCCATAATTATATAGTATGAAGTATAGACTATAGACTAGTCACGGAGAAAAACGATATAGGAGAGACTCTACGTAGATAGTCGTAGTACGTTGTTTTTATGTAATCAGTTTTTCAAACAAGGAATAGATATATATATATATATATATATATACAAAATATAGGTTATATTTAAGGCTAGGTGCCTACGAATGTTGGCAGTAGGTTGCTGACATAGTAAATAAAATACCTACGTCAAATGTTAAATTTTCCAGCAATAAGACCGCGTTAAAACGTTTCTTTCAACCAGCGTTGCTTGCTAATGAAGGCAAAAAAAGCTTAAGTTGAAAGAAAACGGCCGGTGGCAGGAAATTGCCGCGTATGGCGCCAGTTGTGACGATAAAATATAAAAGTCACTTCGCAAGTTCGCAATCGGACTAATGCGAGTCGAGCTATCGTGGCCCAGTGTCTATTAATGACGACACTCCGTCATTGACAGTTGTCGCCCCTGCAGTGTCACACACACACCCTCGCTCGACCTAATACCTACCTATGTACAATTTGAATCCAGAAACTTATATAAAATATCAATTATTCATCGTTGAAAATAGACGTCATATCACTAAATACAACTTTTGCAATAAATCACGAGCGAAACGGAAAGAAAGCTCAAACAATGTTTATTTTCAAAGGATATTTGAAAATAGTGGCTAAATTATGATGTTGGGGGCTATCTTTGCTTTAATGGCACATTTAGTGACTTTAATATTTTGTAGAGATGGTGCTCTCCGCCGAAATCTTGGCGACATTTCAAATTCTACCACAAAACTAAATTTAATAACGAATCAGTTATAATCATATGAATTAGGTAAGGTAGGTACTTATGACGTTCATCGCGTGAGGTAGCCGTTTCATACCCACGGCTTCACGCGGCTAAATATCGAACCAATAGTTTCTTGCACTTGAGTTAAGTAAGCTGAGGTCTGACTTATCCAAATATAGTCTATACGAGCATTCTCCATTCCTTGCCGACCGAAAGCAAATCTAATGTTTCCAAAACATGATACCCAAATCATTACCATTTATATAACCCGGCTCCTGGCCCCGGCACAATAACGGCGGTTAACATTCAAATTCGCAAACGCGAGACAATGGCACCGATACCTTCAGTACGCAGAAATACGAAGCGACAACTGTGCGGAATGAGATCGACGTAGAGGCGGAAGGCGAAGACGACAACCGCCACTCGTCCAAAAGTTATCCTTAAAGATATAGCAGCACTCAACCTGAATTCAAACTCCTTGCGTTGTTCGAGGGTGACACTTTTACAGCGGCGGCAAAATCGCTTTCCGCACGTGCGAGCGATCGCCGTGCGTTCGATACGCGGGAATCACCATCGGGAATTCGGACCGGCGTTTTGAAAAGCGAGTGCCGCTTCGGATCCGCGCTCGCACGGGCGGGCGGGCGGCGCCTCAGGTGGCAGTGTGGCGAGCGGCCGCGGCGGCGCCTCCACGCTACTGCGGCGTCTGCGGCACGCGCTGGCCCGCCGCCCCGCGCCGCGCCGCGCGCCACCGACGCATCCCCCGGCCGCGCCCCGCTCGCCCCTGCCGCACCGGCCGCGGCCGCCCGCACGCACGCCCGCATTCTTGCGTTCAGCTCGCCCCACCCCCAAACTCAAGCCTCGATCCACCCGTACAAAGAGCCTACTCCCGCTACCTCATTTCCAAACACATCCACGTTTTCTGCAGTGACACTAGACCACGTTCAACACCCATACTGCAGATGTCGGTCGTAGCGTCGCAGCTGTATCGCCCTGCTAAAAATCCATTGCAGCATAAACTGTTTTTAAAGTATATTCCCCATTTTTAATTGCTTTTAAACTGGCCGACCTTCCTCAAGCTGAAATACGCTGTAGTGTAATTAATTTGACGTCGGTCGGGGGTTTCTAAAGCAAATTAGTGGCTACCAAAGGGATGCATAGGAAGAACTTAAGAAGACCCATTTAGAGAGCTTAAGAGAAAATAAAATTACGTGTGTTATAGAGTTTAGAGAACCGAAGCCTGAAACCCAATAATAAGTTAAATGAAATGTAGACAGGGACGCGGTGTTGGGCGGAATCAATCAAAAACGGGTTTTGCGAACGTTAGTAGATCTTAGCAGACTGCAAAGTTGGTGTTAGTAACAATAACAATGTTACTAAATGTAAGTATTCAACGGCTCTGCATTAACTTTTGTACTTGATCTGAGTCTTTGTTTAAGTTTGTAGCATGCGAGTTGAATTTTGAATAAAAGTTGCAGGAAAAGAATTCTAGTAAAGAAACTAGAACAAACGCTGGAAAAGTTTAGCTAAACTAAATGGCATGGTGAGTTTGGCGAAGTGATTTTCAAATATAAAACGGAAAATGCAGACATATTTATATCTCTATAGCACATTATTCAAGCCTGAGAACATAAGATTTCATTAGTTTACAGCATTTTCACGACATTCCCTAAAATATCTTATTTAAAATTATCGCGGCCATAACTTACTGAAATATCGTGTTTTGTCATATTGCCGCATCCATTGTGAAATATTATCCAAGACCACCAAACAGGCAAGCTCCAAGTTTTGACAGCCTGAAAATAATAACTTTTCCACTACGCAGACTGCTTTACACGGCACTAACTTGGAATACTTTGGTGACAGTGTAACCTGTAGGACAGCGGTTAAACTTCATTTATCATTGAAACAAAGAGAGTCCCTTTAAAAAGACGAGCAAACTTTAGACACCAATCTCAACTTTGTATGAGGAGCCATTTTCTTTTCGTGACTCTAGAAGAGCAGGCAGATTATAAACAAAATACCTACCAGTTATTTGACCAAATATTTTTGTAATGTTAGCGACACACTTGCAGTTTTAATTGAACCCCCCCACTAGCCACCTAGTGGGGGGTCTGCCTACGCTGTGCCTTCCGGTATACTATACCGACGACCTGGTTAAAACCGCGGGGAGCCGATGGATGCAAGTGGCGAGCAGCCGCTCAAAGTGGCGCTCTCTGTTGATGGTGATAGGTGGGTAGTATATAGGTCCTTGTGGTTGATGCTATTTGTAAGCGGGTGTAACAAAAGTCATGTAAGTAAAACACAGGAGATAGTTGAGCACACCGTGCACTTGTGGGCCAGTGAACAGCTGGTTTTCGCTACTAATAGAAATACATATGTTACATCGCGGTATTAGTAGGTATACTATGATGTAGGCTAGCCTATAATTAGATTTCTGTAGGTACAGATAAATTATAGCATAAAACTAATGAGTGTAGCAGAAAAAGTGCACAACTGCACAGTATCGTCGTATTGTCGCAGTGAGTCTTGGATCAGCTGCATGGATTATGGATGTATACGATAGTATGTCGGAACATCGAAGATCCTTTGCCAATAGCGATAACGCTAAATGATAAATCAAAATGTAAGGAAATGACATTTCGAAAATCGCTTAGTTTTTTTTTCTTTCGTTATTTATTCCACAGCTCTTATCTTAATAAACACAATAAACCAATTCTTACTTAAATTTACAGCCAAAAGAAGGATAACATTTTTTAAAACAGTATAAATTAATATCGTTGATCAGCGACAAGTGACTTAGTACCTGCAAAGCCTAGGTAAGTAATTAAAGAAAATTATATTCAAAGTTCCTGACGTTACCGTTAGGTAAAACAATGTAATATTATATTATACATATACACAAATAGTAATAAATAATCTTAAATGTGTTAGAATTGAAAGTACTTGGGTAAAAAAATACTAATAATAGCTTTAGTTGTGTTTTTGTACATATAACTGCGCGTGAAATTAAGGGTGACATGTGCATTTTAAAAGGGAGTCATGCGTCTCAGTTTTCCGCAACTAATGTCAGGACTCAGGTCCAATACATTTTGGAGCTAGCGTTTGGCTTTAATGGATAGGGAGCGATCTATGCTAGACCCTCAGTTTAAATAAGCAGTTATAAATCGCTCCGTAGTATGTAGTCTGTAAGTCTGTAGTATAAAGTAACCGATATAGCTTTCAGTTGAAGTGGGCGGGCCACATCGCTCGTAGAACTGACAACCGTTGGGGAAGAAAGGGTCTCGAGTGGCGACCATAAACTGGAAGACGCAGCGTAAGCCAGCCCCCCACTAGGTGGACCGACGACCTGGTGAAAACCGCGGGGAGCCGATGGATGCAGGAGGCGATCAGCCGCTCAAAGTGGCGCTCTTTATGGGAGGCCTATGTTCAGCAGTGGACGTCTTCAAGCTGATGATGATATAGTCTGTATGGGAGCTTAACTGTACAAAAAAATCGTGAAGGTGTATGAAGAGAGGAATAAGCCCAACTGAAATTTCTTTCACTGTATGGCGTCAAACATCGCGCTCTAGAGCTCCATTCAAAATTAGTTCCAGGTAGTTCAGCCAAATAACAATGATCAACCTCACGATATTAAAGTTCGGAACGCGCCTTCCGCATCGTCTTTATTAATTTCATTGACGTTTGAAACGTATATTTATAAATAAGTTTACACGGTTCTGCGGCTAACAATAAAATTTAAAATGTTTTGCAATCATGTTTTTATCCGAACCCAACTCATAAGACATTTAAAATGTATATTTCTAAATCATTAGCAAGTTATTCTTAGCTAGCCGCAGGATAAGTATACTTAGTTATTATAGGTTTGCGTTTGATTACCTAAGTATAAATATTAAAAATTACTGGATTGAAGCCATAAATACAGTGTCAGCGTTACCTCTAAAGTGCATGTTAGTACCTACTTATCTAGTTTTTAACAATAAGTAATGTAATGACTTAAGTAAGTAGTAGGTATAACGTTATGACATTCTAAAGTTAACTACTTAGGAGCTTAGGACAGTTAGGTTAGGACCCACTTACATGGGATGTATATACTACCTATTGGAGTTTATTGAACCAGAAACCTCTGTCCATAGCATGTCCATAGGAAGTCGCCATAATGATAAATGAACATCGTTTTTGTCACTTTCATCATACTCATAATTTGGTCACACCGGCGCGTCAAGTGGTGTCAGTGAAGCGTTAAAATCGGCCATTCGATACCCATCGCCGCCCGTGTTTGTAGGTAGCCACACCGTGATCGCCGCGGGTAGCAATGGGTACCGATTAGTTTCACGTCGCTTCGTAGACGCACCGGTGGCATCGAAGCTTCGCTTGCTTCGCGTATTTACGATTATTTAATTTTGACATATTATATAAAAGTGGGTTGTGCGTCGTGTGACGCCACGTCTGCTGCGTGGGATAATATCGCGGTAAGAACGTGCGGCAATAAAACTGTATTTGATACCGTTGACAGGCGTCCAAGGTTTCTAATCAGTCAAGGTAAGGGGAATAAACTGGCGAAGACGCGTGAAGAACGATATAAAAGTCTATCAACGTCATCCGTAATTAGGGTTGGCACTTTAGCAGTAGAACCAAAGTAGAAGAGACCACCGTTGTTCGGATAGAAAAGCACTAATATACTCCGGTTGGATAGTTGTAGCTAGTGAAATTACTGAGCAAATGAGACGTTCTGACCTGCATCTCGATTCCTAACCCATCGGAAAACCTGTCTTCTTCAAGATAAAAGTACACATAGGTCCATCTCAAGCGTGGTGAAGAAACCCTGGACAGAGGAAATAATGCCCCAAAACCAGCTCATCGCGCCCAAGGTGCTGCGAGAAGATGATCCCGTTCTGCTGCCAATTCCCTGGCTATTCTTTGAGCTGGCTCTTGCTGTTCTATTGATACGCCTGTACTACTTACATGGAATAACCAAGCAATCCAACAAGCAGCCGCTCAAAGTGGCGCTCTTTAGGGGAGACCTATGCTCAGCAGAGGACGTCTTCAGGCTGATGATGATGATGATGATGATGATGATAATGATGATGATGATGATGACACGGACACACTTTACCTTGAGTTATTTCTAAGTCCGGGTTAAAAGAATACCACTTCCTCGTTTATCCACCACCATTAATTCTGAAGATCTTCAATTCAATTAATTATTAGGTACTTACGCATATTTTATGATGTGGTGCGTTACTAGGTATAAGTAGTAGAAAAGCTTGTGCTTACCTGAAAACAATAAAATACATGATTAAGTACTCAGTTATATTATAAGTGATTGACAGAAAAACCTTTATTGCACAGAGAGTAAACCTAGTAGCATAGGCAATTTTACTATGAACTTTCTATAGCTTAATAATTGTTATTTGACTGCATATCGAATAACCATCACTAAGCTATCGAAGGTAAAATGCGCGACGCGGCCGCGGGACATCTTACGTGAGACGGAGTATAGGATCACGGACTACAAAACGACGTCCTAATTTTTGTCACAAACACAAACTAAAAAGAGGATACAAAGTCACAAACACAAGCGCCATCTAGCCCCAAACTAAGCATAGCTTGTACTATGGGAACCAGATAACTGATACAATACTGATATACTTTTCTGTTTGTAAATACATACATAGAATACAATATAACACCCAGACGCAGAACAAACATCGATGTTCATCACACAAATGTTTGTCCTGGGTAGGAATCGAACCCACCGCCCTCAGTTCAAAAGGCAGGGATACTACCAACTGAGCTATCGTGCTAACAGTGGTATTCATAGTCAAGGGGTGAACAAAGCCCCAAAATCTCGGGCCCGATAGCTCAGTTGGTAGTAGCCCTGCCTTCTGAACTGAGGGCGGTGGGTTCGATTCCTACCCGACAAATATTTGTGTGATGAACAATAGATGTTTGTTATGCGTCTGGGTGTTATATTGTATTCTATGTATGTATTTACAAAACAAAAAAGTATCTATCAGTTATCTGGTTCCCATAGTACAAGCTTAGCTTAGTTTGGGGCTAGATGGCGCTGTGTGAAATATCCACACATATTTATTTATTTATTTATTTATTTATTTATTTATTTATTTATTTATTTATTTATTTATTTATTTATCATTCAACTTTCACATAGAGGTTTAATGGTGAATCATTCTTCTTTCACTTTCATAGCATCCTGCCTTTGACAATGTTAGAATTGTCAGATTAGGAGCTGAAATGCTAAAACTAGACTTCGCCACACAGCGCCTGAATTAACCCTCTAGAGGAGCCCCCACCTTGACTATGAATTCCAGTGTAAGTAAGACAAGAAATTTTTTTTGCTCGAGCTGATTATATGATTATAAATACAGCAAATTAAAATAAGACGACGAAAACAAACAGATTTCCGAGTAACTATTGCCCAAAGAGATAGGCATGATGACTACTATTAAAAATGAACAAGTAAATATTACTTTCATAAAGAAGATTAAAAATGAATGCAATAATTGAAAAAGTAAGCAAAATCGGTAAATAAATCACGGAGTAATATATAAGCTTTTAAAGTTTCTACAGGAGGCATCTCCTGTCCCTTTCTCGCGAAACAGAGCGCCCCCAAAGTTACTATGAAAAATCTACTCGTGACGTCACATGTCAAAGAGCTTGTATGAAAAGCTACCACAACTTATTAATGAGGTACTATAACGACCTTCCTCTGACGTCACTGGCTTTGAGCTATCTCTTTCTATTCCGGTTTTTAAAATGCCTGTAACTTGGTCATATTTTGAGATTTTTTTTTGTTTACACAAATGTTTTAGTCATCTTGCTTATTGCAATATATAAAGTGTTGGTAAAACTAAATTTTGTTTTCGTGCTACCTACTAAATACGACTAAGTAAATATTATAACTGTTTTTTAGAAATAAAATTGACTACCGATATGCCAGTACCGATAGCCGATTATGACAGTATCCGCGGTAGAATTCAGCCTTTAATATAGGCTAGCCTATGCATTGTGCAATACCCGTGACTGTGCATTTCGAATGGAGAACCAGCTGCTGTCTGTCTAATTATTTGTAAAACGGTAGGTACGTACTTAGGATCTTACCATTTCATCTAATTAGCGCCCTAATTGACATCCTACAGTTACGCTAGCATTCTTTGGTTTGAACCGTATTTACAATTGCATTTTGGTTTTAATATGAAATATTATATATTTTCTTCAAAGACAATAATAACTTACCTCTGTACTGTAAGGGCTCTACTCTACATAAAATACCCTGTCTGTAAATTATAAAAACAACCTAAATTAGTTAAAACAAAATAAATACGTGTGGACATTTCACACAGCGCCATCTCGCCCCAAACTAAACATAGCTTGTACTATGGGAACCAGATAACTGATACAATACTTGTATACTTTTTGTCTGTAAATACATACATAGAATTCAATATAACACCCAAGTGTACCTAAACCTTATAATTCTAAGGTGTAAATATAATATTTATTGAATCTTTAGTACTTAATTATATTTGTTAGACGTGTAAGTTGCATGTACGTAGCTTTTTAATTTTATCTTTTGTCTTTCAGCTGATTGGGACATCTAACTAGTTAGCATATTAAACAGATACTAGGGCCAATTTTGAAGGCTTTAGTTGACAGATCTAAAAGTTCTAAAACTGTTGCTGTTCTTGTCAAATAGACGGGAATGTAAGAGACGGATATATTTTTAATATTTTAAGAACTGTCAACCAAAGCCTTCAAAATTAGGCCGACTGACTGCTACTACTGCTTGCCTCTGCAACCATCACCAAATACGCTATGAGAATGTTTCACACTGAGAACTAGAGTCAGCGAGGAATTGGTTCGTCATATATTGTTATTAATTATAAGTACTCATTAATAAAACAGGCATATATTGTTAATTTATGAATCAATGTTTTATTCACAGTAGGTACCTGAACCAACATAATCACAAAAAAATAAAAGAATAAAAGATATGTTAGGTAGTGTTACCTACACTGGGTAGGTCCCTAAAATATACGTTTAATTTGGCTTAAGTGAATTTGACAGGACTTTATAAAATGTAACGAAATATTGACGGGCCCGATAGCTGAGTTGGTAGTATCCCTGCCTTCTGGACTGAGGGCTGTGGGTTCGATTCCTACCCAGGACAAACATTTGTGTGATGAACATAGATGTTTGTTCTGTGTCTGGGTGTTATATTGTATTCTATGTATGTATTTGCAAACAAAAAAAAGAAGTATCTAAGTATTATATCAGTTATCTGGTTCCCATAGTACAAGCTATGCTTAGTTTGGGGCTAGATGGCGCTGTGTGAAATGTCCACACATGTGTATAAAAAAAAATATATATATGCAGGTACCCATGGATAAAGAAATTTTATACTCATGAAAGAAATCCTTAAACAGCTCTAAGCATTCTAATACTTACTAAACTGTCACAGTGTCAGAAGGGTGGAGGGCCCATATTTTTTTTGTGCTATAGGTAGCAATTTGGGGGAGGCCTGAATCCAGCAGTGGGCGTTTCCAGGCTAGAGATGATGATAATCAGACCTTAGATTATTAAGCCTGTGATCAAGACCCTCAGATGACTCTTTGAATATTGAATAAGCATGAAAACTCAGACTAAAAATCATGCTAGAAACTTATGTTGTCAAGACCGATGCTATTTTTCAAAAAGGCTAGTTGTAGTTTCTATAGAATATTAACCAGAATAAAAAATACTCTTGGTTTAGTACATTTTTGAATAGTTTGACTCAAGTCTCAAAAGTCTCGTTATTCCCGAGACTGGAGGTAGCAGTCTCGAGTCTCGAAAATACGAAAAAATCGTCGAGACTCTCGAAATTTTCGAGACCGAGACTCCCGGGATGAAAGCCTTAGTAGCAAACAAGCATACGGCCCTCCTGATGGGAAGAGATCACCGTAGCCTATGGACATCTGTAACACTAGACGTGCCACTGATGCGTTGCTTACCCTGTGATAATACACTTTTGACCCTCCTTTTAAATTGCTGCATGTTGTAGCTCTGGGCAAAGACCGCTGGTGGAAGCTCATTCCACATCTTACAGGTGTACGGTAAGAAAGTGCGCATAAACCGAGTCGTATGCGACTTCCACGACTCAATAATGTGTGGATCTTTTTCACGGTAGAAATTAGAACAATTTCACTATATTGGTAGTTGCAGGAGGTATTCTTGCCATTACTTTAAAATAACAGAAAAGTAACATGTTACGTAGATTAGATATTTAGGTAAAATAAAAATAAATAATATATTGGACTGCTGATCTATTCTCAACTTTCCCTTTTCCTTTTCCTTAGCATGAAATTATTATGCCTATAACATAGGTACCAAGATAATATGAAATGATTTGGGCATAAGACTTTTTAAACACCCTAGAGTAAACCTAATTCCATAATATTCAACTGAAGTACCTAATTGACGGGCCCGATAGCTCAGTTACTCACTTCTAAACTTAGGGCTGTGGGATCGATTCCTACCCAGGGCAAACATTTGTGAGATGAACATAGATGTTTGTTGTGCGTCTGGGTGCTGTTATTTTATTGTATATCGACTTAGAAGTGTAAAGCAGACAACATTTTCAAAAAATATTGAATATAGCCCAGGTACAGTTTTATTATTTAATTATTTTGATTTACAACGACTATTTTACGGGTTGGTGTAATTGGAAAACATTTTCATTAATAGGTACCTACCTATTTTCTTGAGAGACAAATTAGGAAAAATCCCAACCATTGTGTTAATCCTTGTTTAGTTTACCTAAACCATCGGGATTTCATTATGGGACGTTGCATTGTATTATTTCTCCAAACTTATGCCAAACTTGTACTTTTTCCAGTGTTAATGTTTAAAATTGGTGGAGAGTTTTGGCGGGAACGCGGAAGAGTTCACGTCGTTGCATTGTATTATTTTTCAAAACTTTTGCTTTTTCCAGTGTTAATGTTTAAAATAGGTGGCGTTTTACGCATTAAGTGCTGAATTACTAGCATAAGTGAGGGCAAGTGATATAATGTGGTGAAACGTGTCTTTTCGTGTTGCTTCCAAAACTCCATAGAAGCTTCTAGTAAAGTTGCCACCACTGACCACTTTGCTGGAGCATGACTTAGACTAGACTATGACTACCTGACTTAGACTGGACTATGACTATGACTAGGACATGACTTTGCGTGCAATATTTTATAACACGATGAAAATATAATACTTGACACTGGCTAAATACACTATGTGTGAAGCCAAAATATAATTTTAAAAAAAATTGGTGGAGTTTTACGCATTAAATGCTGAATTACGAGCATGAGTGTAGGCAAGTGATATAATGTGGTGCAACGTGATTTTTCGTGTTGCTTTCAAAATTCTATAGAAGCTTCTACTAAAGTTGTCACCACTTTACTGGAGCATGACTTAGACTGGACTGTGACTACCTGATTTAGACTGGACTATGACTATGTCTAAGACTTGACTTTACGTGAAATATTCAATGAGGCGTTTTATTAAAAAAAAGCTGTAATTTTATAAAAACCCGATAGATGGCGGTAAAATGGGGGTTTTAAGTTCTATCATTGTTAAGATAATTATTTATCGAGTTTAATATCCTATCATGATCCTATCCTTATTTTATGGAAGACATATACTCTATTGGCTTTCTATCGACAAATCGACAACGTACTCTGTGATTCACTTGTGGCGTGTGTACGCGCCACTATATTGCAATGATTTATATTCTCTGTTTCCATGTGTAAATGTGTATGTAGCTTAAGCGTAATATTAAGAACGAACTATGGAACGGATTCCATAGTTCGGCAGCGCCCTCTGGCGCCACAGAGAATAACCCCTCTTCTGGTTCCTCATCGTCGCGAGCGCGCATGTCGTTCCGCGAATAATTTATAATTAAATTGTAAAATAGTTCGTGTGGCCCGTGGAGGCCCTTTTTGTGTAGTCGCAATAACTCGTGTATATAACAGCAAATACAAGACTGTTCGTGAACTCAACAACTGCAGTTTTACTACCGACGGACTACACCCAGAATCCTCACCACGCTCGCCACCAAATACGAGCTAAACACTCAACTGAATTTGACATTTTCTTGTACTATGTGTATTGAAACTACAACCATGTTTGAAATACGTCGTTAGTACGCCATCTAGTGACAGAAGCCGAAACAGGTTGTTTTTTAAATAAAACTCCGCATTAACATGATGGAAAATTACAATACTTGACGCTGGCTAAATACACTATGTGTGGAGACAAAATTACCAAAAAAAAACGCTTATTTGTCAAAATTGTAACTCGTGCTACCAAAATGCCATAAACGACTCGAAAACTGTCAAGTTCTCCAATACGTGAATACGCGCGAATCCATTTATAGCTTGGCAAAAATGACTAGAAAATGGTAGGGGCGCCACTGTGCCATTCATATGGTAACACTCAACTGTATTACGTAAATTCATAGCCGTAGCAATGCAACAGCAATTAGCAAAGCGACAGCGAACACTTAGCAATCGATCGCAAGATGTCCGCCTGTTGCTCGCCTGTCGCTGAATCACAAATTAAAAAGTAAAGATATTATAGTCCTCAAAATTTAAGCAACCAGCGGGATTTGAACCCGAGCCCTTCAACTCATCGGATTGGACGCTCTACCAACTAAGCTATGGTCACTCGACCACTATCTGCGAAAATTTTAAGGACTATGTGTTTACCGACTAAGCCGCGCGTCGTGGTGACACCTATAGTACCTATATTAGACAGGTAACTACTCATTAGTAGTAATTACGATACTACTAAATGTCGAGAGATGGCGCGCTTGCTAAAACTCGTAGGAATGATTGTTTTTTTTTATCTTTATAGATATACCTAATGTGTGGTCAAAGACTTTTATGTAATAGGGGGAATTCTGTGTGTGTGGTTTACACTTTAAAAAACCATTCCTATAAATTATAAAGTATTATGTACGCTGAATGCACTTTGGCCTTTGATACTAGCTAGCGCCACTAGCAACGGACAATAGATAGAAACAAAAGAATGAACTTTTTAGTTCATCGATTACTGTCAAACGTCACTTCTCTGTAAAATACAAAATCTCGATTATAATCTAGAAATATTAACGCTTAATCGAACGTCATTTAGTATTTAGTATCTTAGAGCATCTATAAATGGAGATGTCAACGTTTTTTTTTTCTTCTTATATTTTGGCTCCACACATAGTGTATTTAGCCAGTGTCAAGTATTGTATATTTTATCGAGTTTTAGAATATTTTACGTAGTCAAGTCTTAGTCATAGTCATAGTCCAGTCTAAGTCAGGTCATAGTCCAGTCTAAATCATGCTCTAGTAAAGTGGTGGCGACTTTACAAGAAGCTTCTATGGAGTTTTGGAAGCAACACGAAACACCACGTTACACCACATTATATCACTTGACCACACTCATGCTCGTAATTCAGCAATTAATGCGTAAAACGCCACCAATTTTAAACATTAAGACTGGAAAAAGCCCAAGTTTTGAAAAATAATACAATGTAACGACGTGAACTTTTCCGCGTTCTCGCCAAAAAAGCGATGTCAACGTTATAATTATTCTATCCGCAAGCACCATTATTCTGCCAATTTCTACGGGGGACGAGGTAGACACCCATAGCACACGCGCGAACCGCGCGTGTAAACGCACGCCGCACACCATCTTAAAACACGCACACTGTTATAATTATAATCAAGCGTAGTCATGGTCACGCAGTGTCTACCCGCACACTATGATATTGTAGATAACCAAATAGCGCCATATGACCGGCAGAGCGCCTTGCCTTGCCACCATAGACATACATATAAGGACAGGCCTAATGACATTAAAACGTCGCTTCAAAAGAGGGAGCCAAGTTCACATATTGGCATCCACTAGCGCTCAGTCTGTGATGGAAGTTAGAAGGCATCGGTCGAATGTCACAAACAAAATATGCCAAGTTGTATTGTGAAGGGTTGCACAATCTATACTCAAAAGTGCAGTAAAAAGAAAGACCAAGTTTCTTACCTCAAGTAATTCAATATTTTCAATATAACACTCCGTTTTGTAACAAAATAATCGAATAATCATTAATCATTGTAAACATAAACATTGACGGACATAATGGCGGGGATAGGGCTGTTCCAATACCAGTATAAAGGAGTATGTACTCGATACGTTTCGTACGATACTCAGTATACCTCATTGAATAATTTTTGTAAATATCTCTATAGGCCTATTCTCGCTTCTGCTACGAGGTAATTTAAATGAATACCTACTGTATAAATTGTCTTCCAAACTGATAAACAGATACACATACGATTTCAATGCAGTATTTATGTTACAAAGCCTGTTGAATATGATTTAATTTTAGCTTACCACCGTTCTCATCGTCGTCATCATCATCATCATCATCATCATCATTATTATCATCTATACAGTTTACTATACGACGTATGTTGCATAATTATGGGCCATGTCGCTTAACATCAGGTGAACGACTGGCTCGTCACTCGTCACGTCATTCATTCTCATAAAAAAAGATCAAAGGGACAGACAGAGGCTTTTAACGTTTTTACTTCTATATATCGAAAAAAACTGTAGTGCAATCAAAATATTCATATAATAGGTTACATTAAAAAAGTAACGTTTGATTAAGGTAAACGTAAAAAATTGTAAAAATAAATAATAAAATAAATATGTGTGGACATTTTCACACAGAGCCATCTAGCCCCAAACTAAGCATAGCTTGTACTATGGGAACCAGATAACTGATATAATACTTATATATCTTTTTGTTTGTAAATACATACATAGAATACAGTATAATACCTAGACGCAGAACATACATCTATGTTCAATCACACAAATGTTTGTCCCGGGTAGGAATCGAACCCACGGCCCTCAGTTCAGAAGGCAGGGATACTACCAACTGAGCTATCGGGCCCGTCAAACCGTTGTGTTCGGACCTATGGACTAATGGCACCTGAACTAGTATTGAAACTGTTTCATATGTCATTGCCCTTCGTATTTAATTAGCTTTGTAGTATATAAGTAATTTCAAGATTATTTAATTTTAAGGTTAGGCTAGGGTGTTTCATAGTGAAATAAGTGGGTACCCACGCCCTTAACGGATCTAGCACAATTTTTCCTGTAACCCTGTATAAGGGAGGAAAAATGTATGTCAGTGGAGTGTGTTTGTGTACGTGAGGGGGTGTGTTGTGGTGTGTGGTAATTTGTGTTTAATTATTGAAGTCTTAAATAAATGGGACCTTATTGTTTTTATTTTCACACTCCCAAATTTGTTCCACTACTAAAGTTCAACCAGACAAAACTAATATAATAACAAATTTCACAATATTGAACACTATTATATGAAACAAAACTCCCAAATTTACCAAGTATTTTAATGTCTGCGGCTCCAGAAATACTCATTTAGATATTTTACTGAACGCGGCTCGTCCGTATATTTCTAACTGATACCAATACTAGTATTGAACATGCACATTCCTAATGTTCTCATTTTCCGTCGTAGTTCACGAGCAATCTAATAGATGGCGCTGACTTTTCCCACGCCATTTTGACAAAATAAAATGTTCCTTCGGGCATATCCTGATATATAGATCTATGCTTGCCACCTTCTTTTATAAATGCTGTAAGACCATACAAAACAAATAACACTCATTTGATTGAAATACCACAGAAATACAAGTTACAGGTCGCGGGGGCCTAGCAAAGATGGCAAACGCTAACGCTAACGCCAAATGCTAACTCCAAAACTGTATTGAAATTACATAAGCTGCGGAAAAGTAAGCGATTTCCGAAATGTCATTCCAATACATTTTTGGAGTTAGCGCTTGGCGTTATCGTTAGCGTTTGGGATATTGCTAGACCCCAAGATCATGTTAGGTATGAAAAAACATAATTACCTACATAAAATCGAAAAATGTAGAAACTATATAAAAATTATAAATTGTGAATTATAAAACTTGTGCTGTCTTTTATTTTTAGTTCATCAACGTGTCCGCTAGAGGCGCTGCACTGAAATGTATGGGAGAAAACGTAATGCATCAAACTTTAGTAAACTATCGAATATCGAAACCCGTACTAGGGGTAGAACGGCTAGCTCGTCACGTCATTCTTAAACAAAAAAGATTTTTCATCCATTTTCATGCAGTTGCTGTGCTTGCTAGACAGCCTAATAGCCTATAATATAGTGTACCTACTTGGTTAAATACTCTGGCGCCAACGAGGTTGGCAGAGCACTGTCACGATAATAATATTAAAGTATTGACTCAGTAATAAACACCTATAGAAATATGTACAACTTCCTTGATGAACACAGATTAGAGAAAAAATAATCTTCTATAGTAATGAATATGAAGTAAACATGGTCCTATGAAGTAATCAAAGACTTTGTATCAATAGGGGGAATTCTGTGGAAGTAATATAGTTTGGCAAAACTAATTCTGCAGTGATTTAAAATTGGTGTAATATAAAATCTTGTATATGGTAGCACAGTAGACTGCGTCCACGCTTACCATATGGGGGCCAATTCTCGGGAAATGCGATATAATATTGAACTCGATATATTTATATCGAATCCTATATCTATGAAAAATATCGACCGCTATAAAAATAGGTATTCTCGCTACACTCGATATTACGGTGTAACGCTGACTACGTATTGTTGTCTCACTTTCATCGCTATGTTTAGTGCGTGTAGAGGTGAGACAGCAACATCTATGCTTAAGATGAATAACCAACGCTAAAAATCTTACGTAGTATGGAACAATCGATGACAGACATTATGTTCATTCATTCATATGTATTACATAGAGTATACCATTAATAAACCTGGCCCCACAGATTAGAGTAAAATTAATTGACAACCTAGCCGTCGTTTTTGAACGTATTTTTTTTAAATTTCCGTACCCAGAGTGATAAAATCGACCAAGTGCGAGTTGGACTAGCAATAAAGATTTTTCACCACTATCTACTTGTTAAATTTAAGGTGCTATTTCATTTGGTATAATCATAAATGTTGGTACATTATAGGGATGCACCGAATATTCGGCATGTTTTTCCATGTTCGGTATTTTGCCGAATAATCGGTTAAAGTGCCGAATAATTACCGAATATTGTTTAATACAATTTCCGTTAAATACTTCCAAAATTATCTTTTATGGGAAATCATTCTAAGATAATCCAAACACTTAGCACATTCTAACCGTTTTTCTAGATACTGATAACATGCTCTATCTAGGCCCTAAACGCTTGGTCACCATAAAATTATGATATTTTGTGAACTGTTTGTAGTTGTAGCAACTAATTTGAATAATTTTTTTGGCTGTAATAAATAATAATAATATAAGTAATAATAAAAAAGCTGTAATTTTTTAAAGACCCAATAGATGGCGTTTAAATGTGGGTTTTATGTTTTGTCATTATTAAGATAATTAGGTGTCGAGTTTGGTCTCCTATCCTTATTTTATGGAAGGCATATACTCTGATGGCTTACTATCGACAAATCGACAACGTACTCTGTGATCCACTCAACTGAATTTGACGTTTCCTTGTACTCTGTGGTTTGAAACTACGACCATGTTTAAAATACGTCGTTACTACGCCATCTAGTAATAGAAGCGGAACTGGTTTTCTTTTAAATAAAACGTCTCATTATAGGAAAATTCGTGTAAAATGAACCGAATAGCTCGGCCGAATATTCGGTTCGGTAAGCTCTAAACCGAATAATGTTCGTTATTCGGTTCGGTTCAAAAATCCATGTTCGGCGCATCCCTAGTACATTAAAACAAACCATCAGTGCGCGAGTCCATCTTGCACTTGGCCGTTTATATTTCTTCACACAAATGTAAATAAGCAAAGCAAACTATTTAAAGTTGATCATTATGACACTTTCGTTGATTGACTTGACGTTTGCGATTACATCACGTTCGATATTTCAATATCGACTGCTCCGGACCACTCGTTGCATATCTACTGGTTTTCATAGATATTTATCTAACGTGATAATGGCGGCTTCTCGATAATGCAGAAATATTCATTCAATAGATAATTTTGACAGTTTTTGTGATATAATATCAAATGGTAGCTATTTCAATGTCGAGTACTCCGAACATATCTACCGGTTTTCAGTAGATATTTATCTATTATGACGTCATGACAACACATAAAATGATCATTCAATAGATAATTTGACATTTTTTGTGATATTTATCGAAAGTGATATTTTATCTACTACCCGAGAATTAGCCCGTGAGACCATCAACATAGAATCAGGGTGAGACAGTAGTCAAATGCTTTGCATATAAAGAATATTACAAAAAAATAGTGCATACTTGAATTTAGTAACTTTTGCAGTGCATACTTAAAAAACTTTTAACATGAATAAAACGCCTCAATAAAAACGAGGCGTTTTATTAAAAAACTTATATGAAAATATACTATAGCTTTTGTCTAGAAGAAGAAGAAGAAGAAGAAGTATTTATTAATTTTCACAGATAAGCGAATAAACAATTGAGTTACTCTGTGTGAATTTTCCATAGATTACCTGGAATTTTCAGTGGACCGGTGGTAGGTATAGGAAAAAAAAAAGAGTTTTTAAAAAACGAACCTTTCCATTTTTGTATTGCGGTGTGTTGATGGCATTAGATTATCGTTCTCTCTGCTCACACTCGAGACGTAGATTTTTTTCCCTAATCTGTGGGTACAGTTGAATGATGAGTCATTCATCCAACCAATCACAGAATTCACACTTTCGAAGTAACCAATCAACGCGATAGATTTCAAATTATGGTTCACCGGATACTCGGAGCGGATGAATATCACAGAGCAAAAAAACGCTCTCTCTCTACATGCGAAGCGTCATTTGTTTCATAGCTCTGTGATGAAGATCAATATGTATAATGGACCGGCCAGACTTACAGGAGAACGCCGTAGCTTCGCGGTTGAACGCTTGTGTGTGTGCGTACAGCGATACATCGCGCGCAGACGAAGTATTCGCGCGATGTATTCGCCGTAGCCCGAAAAGTGTGACACACTGCCGGTAAAGCTGGCGCACCGATTATTTTTTACTGTTTTTTTTTTCTTTTAAGATATAAGTAAAACATGTAATAAATTACTTCCTTATTGCTTAGTGCAGTGGGAAGCTTGAATCAAGAAATTTTCATAGATGATGTATTTCTGTTGCCGCTATAACAACCGTAATCCTTATTTAAATGGACAGATAGACAGAAAAATAATAAAAAATGGTTTTACTTCATATTGATAAGGAATTTTAAAATTAAATCTTATAACATTTATTTATGTAATCTCAAATAATACTCTTACAGTTTGTACTTAAAACATAATAATTATTCACCGACATTCAATATAACGTTACTGCTTCCTCCATTTTATTTCGCGCACGTCAGTCGCGCAGCAGGCAAACAAATTGACAGTGTGTCCGGGTTAGCACGCTACAACGCGCTACAAAAACTTATTTGTTGAGGATAGTCTGGCCGGTCCAAAATAGATATCAGTGCTGCCACCTCCTCGATTATTTGATTAGTATACAGTCTGTGCTTTCAGGTACATATCCACTACTTACCTACCTATAGTCTGTGGGCAGTGTGGTCAACGTAGGCGATCTATCGACATTTAGGCTACTCAGGGGGTCTAGCAAAGATACCAACCACTAGCGCTAACGCTTCACGCTAACTCCAAAATGTATTGAAATGACATTCGCTGCGGAAAAGTTAGCGATTTCCGATATGTCATTTCAGTACATTTTGGAGTTAGCGTGAGGCGTTAGCGTTAGTGGTTGGTATCTTTGCTAGACCCCCAGGACTAGGAAACGGCGACGTAAAAATCTGATTGGCGACTGGTCGCCTTTTAGGCTACCTCAGGGACAAGTCATTTAAATTAGCCAAATCGTAAATAAACACCTTTCATAAAAATTATAGTCACTTCAAGGTCTGAAATATCAATAAAGAAGAAAAAAATGAAGATAGAATGTTGATGTTATGACGTGAACATGACTAAAAAAACCTATAAAAAGTAATTTTATTGATTTTGTATTGTAAAAGCTACGTAAATAAGGTGAATTTTTTGTAAAAGTAACTTGAACGACTGGCAAAAATTAGTCGTTCTATCAACATAATTCACAGTATAAATCATATCGTCTTAGCCTACCTATTATCTGTAAAGTGTTCAAATCTTTAGTAAAAAACTGGCCAAAACTGGCAACGAATTAAAGTAAATCAACCAAAATTTGCCAATTTCCACTAACACAAAATTAAATAACGTTGACTAAAGCCTTGTCTTGTTATTGCTGGTGCCTTGTCTTGTTATAGGTAGCAGGTGGACGAAACATTAGGCCTAATTTTGAAGGCTTTAGATGACAGTATAAAAATACTAAAAATATATCCATCTCTTACATTCCCGTCTGTTTGACAAGAACAGCAACAGTTTTAGTAGTTTTAGATCTGTCAACTAAAGCCTTTAAAATTGGCCCCATTATTGAACTATACCCCATTCCAGAATCATAGATATTTTATGTAAAAAATAAATGTCACGAAAAGTTACAAGTGACGTGCCAGTTGTATGAAACATTTTTCCCCTTCTGAGAAATATTTTTTATTTATTCTGATTCTTAACAACTCAACTCTTTGTTTGTACAGTTATTTTATGTTTATGTTTATTCAAACACTTCCCACGGCCAATTTTTGCCTGACGACAGATTTTCTGTTCTTGACAACAACAAGGTCCTTGAGGTTGACAGACTGGCTGAGGAACTACTTAACAAACGAATTTCAGGATGAAATTACTGAAACTTAACAAAAATGGACAATAAATTCATAATAAAATTGTGCAAATGCAGAGGTACATTCGCGTTCGAGATAGAAGTGAGGGGATAGATATGGGAATAGGATGAATGGGTGAAGGTGAAGGCTAATTCATCGATTCATCCTTATCTTTTTCCCCTCTTCCTTCTTTCTTCTTATTATACTGAGATAAGGCGTAAAACTAATAAACCCGTGCCAAGACGGGCGGTTCAGCTATTAAAAAAGAAAGTTCATCAAAAACTACTATTTTACTTCATTTTAACATTATAAAACGATATTTTAACGTTTGAGGCTTAGGCTACTTTTTTAGGCGACAGGACCTAAAATTCGGCTACTTTAGGCTACTTAAGCTGGGAAAAATGGCGATATTAGTCCCGTCGCCGTTGGCAACACTGTCTGTGGGTTGGGTTCATTTCATTCAAGATCGCATTCTTTCGGCGCCCGGCGGCTATCGCAGATCCCACTCCTGTAGACCACGCAAGCTGTAGCTGTCCGTGCTAACACAAGGTAGAAAACTAATTTTATTTTTGCCTCATGTAATGTTTATTTATTCTTTGTGTGTATAGGTATTTGTAAAAAGTTTCGAAGTTTATATCGTAAGACAGTTTACGTTATTATTATAGCAAAAATCCTTTGGGTTGGAGTGTGTGGGTAGGTTCGAAAAAAGGATTTTTTATCGAAAATTGTCGAATGTGCTTGTAATAAGTCGAAGCAAATGTGAGTTCGTAGCCTACCCGAGTAATTGTAATGGTTTCTTTTTTATGATTCCAAGAGTGTAATAAGAATTAAAGGTCATTACAGTGTTTTTGTCGGTCCTCCGTAATCTTCAGCAATAACAAAAGCTGGGGCTAATATTTTTGATTATTTTTTAACCCATTTTGCTTTTTCAATCTGATAATGTAGGTATGATGCAAATATTAGGAGGTTATTAAAACAAAATTACTTGTCGAGACAAGCGTGAACCCCGCGACTCAGTGGCGCCACCTCGCCCGCCACGCGCGCGCCGCGTCCAGGCTGGTTGGCGCCGCGCGCCGCGCCGCATGTAATTTTCGCTTGCGCCCTTATGCTCCAAACAACCATATACCAGTGGCATCGTAAGCGATGTTGTAAAACGAAACCGAAAAAAAAACTAAATTCAAAATGGACTAATGCGCAATTGCGTACAGAATTAGAGCTTACTATTTTAAACCGATTGAATGTAATTAAGTGATTTAATTATTAAAAATATAGGCTCACTTTATGTTCAATTTCACAGAATAATACGGCATTGCTCATCTCCGCGACCCGTGATTGTCACAAATCAGGAAATAGGTAAGTTAGTATCAACAGTTAAGTACCTATATAATTATGCGAGCAATAATTTGTTCATCATAATCATCAGCCTGAAGACGTCTACTGCTGAACATAGGCCTCCTCAAGAGCGCCATTTTGAGCGGCTGCTTGCCTCTTGCATCCATCGGCTCCCCATGGTTCTGACCAGGTCGTGGGTCCACCTAGTGGGGGGCCGGCCTACGCTGCGTCTTCCAGCTCGTGATTTCACTCGAGAACCATTCTTTGGTCTGTAATTATTCCGCCACTTATTTTGTCCGCGTGTGTGTTTGAGTTTGTGCATCGTGATTCAACCAAGGCTGACGTTTCAAGAATTTGGAGCTGCACCCAGAATTATCATGGTTAGTAATGTTAGTATCATAATATAGTATAACAATATACCTACTTAGCGTTGACAGTTGCTAGTCGTAGGTATTTCATGTTCGTAGTAGTAGTACTTTAGTAGTAAGTAGGCAGTGCAGCAGTGCGGGTTGGTTGGTAATGGTGACAGTCATGTCCGTACATTTGATGATTGTTAATGGTTTCCTTACTATGATTTCTTTCACCGTTTCAAGAGCGTATGCAAATTCCGTACATATCTTTAATAACCGCCCAAGGGCGATTCGAACTCACGAATATCTATAACTCTGTAACAACGAGCAAATAAATCACGTTTGTTGTATGGGAGCGCAAAAGAACAGAATAAGTTAAGTACCTATTTAAAGGAAAATAGGTACCGTAAAACAGCTTGGTCTCACCGTCCCCGGTGGCTCGTCCCCGTTACCGGGGAGGATGAGACACAAACATAAAAAATGTGTCATCATCCCCGGTAGCCTCAACCATGGCGCTCACCGGGGACGATGAAACAGACAGTGTCATCTGCCCCGTTATAGCATGATTTCAATTTTTGTTGCGGTCGCCATTTTATTTTGCATGAACACTTTAGATTGATAGGGTATAACGAGGTGACTTTGATAGTTATCAATTTTACCCCAATGGTGGTTGTACCCTATCCTATGTTATCGACTTAACCCCTATTTCATGTTTTTTTAGTTGCCTCATTGTTAGCACGTAGGAAAAGTCCGCGGGTACCGGCAATTACAAAAATACATCGAGGAGAAAATGGAAAAAGCAGTAAAGAAAATCACTGACGACAAATTGTTGCTTCAACTTCTATACTACCTGATTTTGAATTGGTATAACATTCCGAAAGGGGGCAAATCTACACCCCAAGGTAGACAATGCTTCTTCTACGACTGCTAAGTTAATAGTTTTTCATTGAAGAAATGCCTTGTAAAGTTTATTTTCGAAGACAGCCTTAGCGCAGCTGGGTGGTTGAACTTCGTCCTTGACCGAGTGCACATAAATGAGTTTAATGTCCTGTGCTTAGAAATGAATTGTATATTGTATAATTAATTTACTCCAATAATAATAAAAAATAATTGAATTATCTAGTGTTTAAATTGAAATATATACCCACTATCAAATTCACCCCTTGATTCAAAATAACCCCAAAAATGTTCAAAAATCAGTATTTTCTAAATTTTTTTCTTTTTGATTTTAGTCATGTATCGGCGTTACTTTTCGATGAAATAAAAAAATGCGTACATAACTTTGATAACAGGTTTTTTTTTTCTGAAAAATTATTTATGTTTTTGTTGTTGTGATAATTAATATTCGTGATAAGCCTTCATTACAGTATTTTTGTTACAGTTTTATCTTTGAAATTAGAAGTGTGCGCTCCATTTGAAGTTTAAAATTAATCATTGCCCGATAGGTCAGTTGGTACGTTGGTAGTATCCCTGCCTTCTGAACTGAGGGTTGTGGGTTCGATTCCTACCCAGGACAAACATTTGTGTGATGAACATAGATGTTTGTTCTGTGTCTGGGTGTTTTATTGTATTCTATGTATGTATTTACAAACAAAAAGTATATAAGTATTGTATCAGTTATCTGGTTCCCATAGTACAAGCTATGCTTAGTTTGGGGCTAGATGGCGCTGTGTGAAATACCCACACATATTTATTTATTTATTTTATTTTAGCCCGTTTTACGATACTAAATTTATTCTATTTTTTAGTATTTGTTGTTATTATGTATAATACAACAGCAAAAGAAATACATCATCTGTGAAATTTTCAACTGTCTAACTATTTCGGTTCTTGAGATATATGTATAGTCTGACAGAACAGACAGACAGAGAAAATTCGCCATAGATCTAAAAATTTATTTGGGTACTATAAGTTACTAGGTATACCTGCCTACGTTAAACAATTTCCTTTCCAGTGATGTTGCATTAGGGTGCTATGTGGTTTCCCGTCATTATTTGGTACAGTGCGATCCAAACGTAATGACGGCTGTGACGTTGCGCGGTGGAGTAACCAAAATTAGATGTGCGCGCAGGAAGAGTGCGGGTGCTTGCAGCGCACTTCACAGCCGCCATTAGGTTTGGTTCAGACTACGTAATTTTAACGGCGTTTTTTATTTACAATTGCTGTGTCGACCACCGCTGCCAACTACCTGTATACAACGAATAGACGTTTTTACAATTTTTCAATGTTGTGTACCTACCATAGGTACCTATCATACCTCGGGAGCACAGGGAGCCGATGTATGCAGGAGGCGAGCAGCCGCTCAAAGTGGCACTCTCTGGGGAAGGCCTATGTTCAGCAGTAGACATCTAAGCGCTGATGATGATGATGATGATGATACCTCATACTAATTTTATCAGTTTAATTAGTAATACATAGTTTACTTAAGAAAATATGAGTAATATACATAAAATTTGTAATTTTTTTCTTTTTGAGTAGATATTCAAATCGGTAGGTATTTAAGTAATCATTTCTGCCAAGTAGGCCTACCTATCTACGTTAGAATGGCTTGACTGGAGCATATATTAAAAAATTGCAAAAAATTTACTATTAAATTTGGTACCTTTCCTAAATAATTGGCACTTATTATAAATTCTGAGAAATTAGTGAAATATGACTTTGGTTAAATTATTTTTTATTTTATAACAAGGCCAGTCTGCCATTTTGCGTCATGTGTCATCATCATCATCATCATTAACAGCCCGAAGACGTCCACTGCTGAACATAGGCCTGCCCCAAAGAGCGCCACCTTGAGCGGCCACTCGCCTCCTGCATCCATCGGTTCCCCGCGGTTTTTACCAGATCGTCGGTCCACCGAGTGGGGGGCCGGCCTACGCTGCGTCTTCCGGTTCGTGGTCGCCACTCGAGAACCTTTCTTCCCCATCGGTTGTCAGTTCTGCGAGCGATATGGCCTGCCCATTGCCATTTCAACTTGCGTCATGTGTAATTGTGTCAAAATGGTTCATCCATCGTCAGTCCATACCGTCGGTTGTCAGTTCTGCGAGTGATGTGGCCTGCCCATGCTCAGCATACCATAGGCAATGAAAATTAAAATGCCAGCAAAGCGAGCGCGAAATATTTTCACGTTTCGATGTATGTAAAATCTAGATAAAATACATATTTTAGCTAATTTTGTTAAAATATGCTGTTGGCTTCCCAATAAATAAATAAATATTCAAAATTAGAGTTACCCTAATTTAAGAATATAATTTCTTAATGGGGTTTTTGTTTTTAGTTTGGTTTATTAAGTTACTTTTAAAGTTATTTAAGTTGTTTAGTATTATGTTATTCATTTAATGGTGATTATGACTGATATGGGAAAGCATGCGTAGCCAACGTAGAAACTCCAGTAGTATAAATAAAAATGTGTGGACATTTCACACAGCGCCATCTAGCCCCAAACTAAGCATAGCTTGTACTATGGGATCCAGATAACTGATACAATACTTATATACTTTTATATTATGACATTTGGGTGTGTACAGTAATACACTAATGAAAAATTAACTTCTTAATATGTTGTTTTTAGGAAACCAATGATGGAAGACCAACGCTCTAAAACTGCGCTTGAACTCATCGCGATGGCGTACCAATACGAGGAGGGTACAGGTGAACATATAGATAGATATTACATACGCAGTAGTTACCTAGTAGTAGTTTTTTTTTGAGAAGTAGCTTAACACGCTTGCTGCAAAGTCATTTTTCAACAACTTTCAGCCAGTGCGTTAGAGACCTTAGAATTCATAACCGATCCAAACTACAGTGCGCACAAGACCTACCCAGCCCCTTAAAAATCGATTTTGAAAATAATGCAGTTGGTAGTGGATAGCTATAATGAAACACGCAACTGTTATGGGCGGCCGTATTGCTTAACATCAGGTGAACGACCAGCTCGTCACGGCATTCATTCTCATAAAAAAAAAATGTTTTAATACAGTTTTTTTGAGTATTTTATTGTAGTTGTCAAACGCATTCTTTCAGCGGGCGGACATTAAAGTAGTTCACAATATTCAGAAACTAAGTAGTGATGGGATTAAAATAATATCTACGTTCAATAATTAAACTTTTTTAAATTTATCACATCAGTCGTCTCATTTAAAGGATATATAGTTACCTACCTATATGTTTTTCAAAAAACATTGCGCTCATCAGCCATAGGGCACTTTTTGGAATTATTCAATAATTAAATATTTACCTACTTATGTCAAATATGATAAGGCAAGTTTGTGTGTGACAATGTTGCCGCACTATTGGTGTAAGGATAATGTTGATGGCTAAGATTATCAAAATTGCTGCAATCTTGAATTTTGTTTTGTGTCGCTAAGATAATGTCTCAATGTTGGTTCGTTTTTTTTTCTTATATTTTGGCTCCACACATAGTAAATTTAGCCAGTGTCAAGTATTGTATATTTTCATCGAGTTTTAGAATATTTTACGTAGTCAAGGCATAGTCATAGTCCAGTCTAATTCAGGTCATAGTCGAGTCTATGTCAGGTCATAGTCCAGTCTAAGTCATGCTCTAGTAAAGTGGTGGCAACTTTACTAGAAGCTTCTATAGAATTTTGGAAGCAACACAAAAAACCACGTTTCACCACATTATATCACTTGCCCACAGTCATGCTCATAATTCACCACTTAAGACCAGCGTCCAATCACAGGACCCAATGCGAGCACGTTTATTACAGCAGACGAACATGAACCGTATTCTGTATATGATAGGGTCGCTTTATGCGTAGCAAAAATATGGCGATTACGTTGCGTTGCACTTCGACTTTTCCATTTTTCGGTACAAATAATTAGTTATAAATGAAACGCTTTAAAAAAAATAAGCTTACGAACGGGTGCAGTGATACATAACTTATCACTATGATATATTTTAACGGGGTGTCATATTCTAATGTAACAGTTTACGGCGTTTGAATGATTTTTTAGAGGTCATTTCACGACTTTTTGCTATCGCGAAATCTTTTCGTAAATGTGTTTTGGTGTCGGCAGAGGGAAAGAACATATGACCAGTATTAACGAGCATTTTTATCAATCCTGTAAATGGTGTACATTTTGAGACAACTATGTTCAAAATAGTCGATTTGGGAGCCTTCAGTGCCTTAATGCGTAAAACGCCACCAATTTTTAAACATTAATTCTGGATAAAGCACACGTTTTGAGAAATAATAAAATGCAACGACGTGAACTTTTCCGCGTTCCCGCCAAAACTACGTTGGTTCATTTAATTTGCAGTTTGAAAGAATTTTCTGTTCAAATTTTGTATAACGACAATTCTAATCAATCAACCGAGGCGTCAACCGCTGAACTTTAATTATATTTCTAATTTTTTTTTTATTTGGCACACAAAACAGAATATAACCAAATACAAGAACAAGATAAAAAAATTACATACATTTTGAGCCAGATTATACCCCAAAACATGTGTACACAACATGATTAACAATTAACAATACTGTAAGAATACATTAGTAATAATATAGTAATAGTAAATATTAGTATATAATATTTAATACATTGTATTTCTTATAGTAACATTTTGAATCATAAATGCTAAATAAAAATAATCATTCAAAGTTCCGAAATAATAGCTAGAACGTCTCTTTTAAATTTCACTAGTTTTTGATCAAAAATATCAATTGAGCTGTTACATTCAACATGTAATAAAATTAAAGTTCAGCGGTCTCCAACAATCAGTGCTACAACTGCAAGAGTTTCGGTCAAGTCGGTGACTGCTACTGGTATTAAACCTGCTATTTAGATATTTATTGTATTCAGGCTAGGTGTTGTAATGGAACCATTGTCCTCGTAGTTCCTGGGTAGTTAGTTGGGTACCTAGATTCAAGAAATCCTAGTCAGGGTCAAGGATCTATATCATGTGATAACTTATTTACTGAGGCGTTATTTATTTACTAAAAAAATATGTAGGTATATACCTAGTTACATAGAATTTTGTGAAGAGAGCTGTTTTGTTTCTTTTGTCGTAGGTACTGATGTACATAATAAAAATCAACTTTTTTCATCAATTCCAGATACCGATAATGATATTGTGTTTTCCGAAGATGTTGCGTCTCAAACACTTGAAGTAGAGAGGTCTCCGAGGAGTGTTTCCGTGTCAGCTGGTTCAGATCTTGGTCAAAAGAAAACCAACGAACATATAGCTCGAGATTTTCTAAAGATGACGACAACGACAGAGATTCCATCACAAGGTGAGACCATTAGCAAATGATAGCCTATCGACCATAAAAAAATAATCAAAACAAACGTAGGAGATAGCGTAGGTGTTTCGATAGATTTAGAGAACGTTAACTGAAGAACTTTATCTGATAGACTTTTTCTGGGTCTTCCCCGTACTTTTTATACTTACACACTTTACCTGCTGTAGTGTTTGAAACATTTACTGTTTATTTTCAGACAAATCTAATCAATCAACCGGGGAGGTTGAATGTAATAAAATTCAAGTTCAGCGGTCTCCTACCACCAGTGATACAACTGCAAGAGTTTCGGTCGAGTCGGCGACTGCTAGTGGTATTAAACTTGCTATTTAGATATTTATAGTATTCAGTATCCGTTTTAGTGAAGTCATTCTTGTCTTCATCATGTTATCAGAGCTTAATTTAATCAAGCCTCCGTGGGGTGGTGGTTGAGCCAGTAGGCTCATAATCCGGAGGCGGCGGGTTCAATTCTCGCGGTAAGACAAGTAGGTATGTGTGCATGGAAAAAAACTTGTTCTGTGGGTAGGTGTTGTGGGGCCATTGTTCTCGTAGTTCCTGGGTAGTTGGTTACCTAGATCCAGGAAATCCTAGTCAGGGTCAAGGATCTATGTCATGAGATCATCATTCATCATCATCATTAAAAGCCTGAAGACGTCCACTGCTGAACATAGGTCTCCCTCAGGAAGTGCCACTTAGAGCGGCTGCTCACCTCCTGCATCCATCGGCTCCCCGCGGCTTTCACCAGGTCTTCGGTCCACCTAGTGGGGGGCCGGCCTACGCTGCGTCTTCCAGGTCGTGGTCGCACCTCGAGAACCTTTCTTCCCCATCGGTTGTCAGTTCTACGAGTGATGTGGCCTGCCCATTGCCATTTCAACTTGCTAATCCTAAGAGCTACATCGGTCACTTTAGTTCTCCTGCGGATCTCCTCATTTCGGATCTTATCTCTAGGTAACCACCGAGCATTGCTCTCTCCATAGACTGCTACTTTGAGCTTAGTAATGAGGCCAACAGTTAGAGACCACGTCTCAGTTCAATAAGTCATCACTGGCAACACAGATTGATTGAAAACTTTTGTTTTCAGGCTTTGTGGTATTTTGGACGAAAAGAGCTTCCCGAACGCTGCCCAGCCGAATTGGATTATTCGGGCGACCTCTTTGTCGAAGTTGGACCTGCCCAATTGGACAGTTTGCCCTAGATAGACGTATTTGTCGACAACTTCGAGAGTATCGTTCCCAACAAATACCGGTATAGGTGGAACATGGGCATTTGACATAATTTTAGTCTTGTGCATATTCATCTTAAGACCAACCTGTCGGGAGACTCTACTGAGGTCGTTGAGCATGGTGCTGAAATCATCGAGCGACTCCGCTATTATGACTATATTATCGCCAAAACGAAGGTTAGTGATTTACTCGCCATTTATGTTGATGCCAAATCTTTTCCACTCCAAGAGCTTGAAAACATCCTCCAATGCGATTGTGAACAGTTTCGAAGAAATAACGTGTCCCTGTCTCATGCCTCTGCAATGGGATCTGTTCCGTACTACTCAGGTCCTGTAGTCGGACCGACATAGTGGCCTTACTATACAAACACTTCAACACTTCGATATACCTATAGTCAATTTGGCATCGTTGAAAGGACTGCAGCACCGCCCAACTCTTGATTCAATCGAAGGCTTTCTCATAGTCCACAAACGCTAGGCATAGCGGCCGATTATACTCTTCGGCCTTCTGTATAATCTGGCATAGCGTATAGATGTGGTCTATGGTGCTAAAGCCTTTTCGGAAACCGGCTTGTTCGGGAGGCTGGAATTCAGCAAGCCTGCGTGCGAGACGATTCGTAATGACTCTCGAAAACAGTTTATACACATGACTCAAGAGCGAGATGGGCCTATAGTTCTAGGCGTGGTGGTGAAGAGCACCACCACGCTATTGTGACACGCCTCTGGCGTTGTACGTTCAAGGATGACAGAATTGAATAACTTCTGGATGACTATAAGTACCGGTCTACCACCCGCTCTCAGAAGTTCGGTCGTAATTCCATCCTCACCTGGCGTCTTGTTAATTTTAAGCTGTTTCGAGGGCCATTCTAATCTCGTACAGGCTGACGTTCGGGATATTATCTTCGGTATAGTGCCGGACTAACTTGGCTCTGGTGTCCTGAGCTGTGTTAGTGGCGGGCTCACGTGTCGAGGTGTATAACTGTCCATAGAAGTTTTCAATCTCTCTCAGAATCTCAGGCTTGGATGAAATGGCACTACCATTCTCGGTCTTCAGTTTTGACATTTGGCTTTGCCCAATAGACGAATCTTTTGCAAACACTTTAGAGCCTTTGGATACGTGAAGTACTAAAAGCACGCAAGTCGTGACGCATGAATCTCCAGATACGTCTATTGAGTTCATCGTAGGCTGACATATCAATTGAAGACTGTAGTTTCATTTCGCTCCGGTCTGCCATTAATTTAAAAGTGTTTTCTGAGAGTTTCTGAGTCTTCTTTCGGCGTTTGGTCTTGAAGAACTTAGCTTCAACAGCTTGGACAGTTTTCACCAACCCGTTGTTCAACCCGTCCACTGTGATGCAATCTGCAAGGCACTGGAAGCGATTTTGGAGTTCCCGCTGAAAGCTTTCAGGGTTTGGATTTCGACAGGATTTGGACGGAGCGTAGACTTACCAGACGCAACCTTAACATTCACAGAGCAAGCACAACACAGAGACATCATCGAATATGCGCTTCTTGGTCGTCATCATGAAGTCTATCTCATTTTTCGTGGAACCGTCGGGGCTTATCCACGTCCACTTCCTGGTCATGTGATCATTAGGCGTTATTTATTTACTGAATATATATGTAGTTATGTACCTACTTACATGGAATTTTGTGAAGAGCTGTTTTGTTTCTTTTGTCGTAGGTACTGATGTACATAATAAAAATCAACTTTTTTCATCAATTTCAGATACCGACAATGATAATGAATCTTCCGAAGATGTTGCGTCTCAAACACTTGAAGTAGAGAGTTCTCCGAGGAGTGTTTCCGTGTCAGCTGGTTCAGATCAAAATATAAGTGAATGGGACGAATCAATTGATTTTGATTTTGAAGTGAACTCGCCGTCACCAATACTTGGTCAAAAGAAAACCAACGAAGATATAACTCGAGATATTCTATGGATGGTGACAAGGACAGAGATTCCATCACAAGGTGAGACCATTAGCAAATGATAGCCTATCGACCATAAAAAAATAATCAAAACAAACGTAGGAGATAGCGTAGGTGTTTTGATAGATTTAGAGAACGTTAACTGAAGAACTTTATCTGATAGACTTTTTCTGGGTCTGGGTTTGCTGTAGTGTTTGAAACATTTACTGTTTATTTTCAGACAAATCTAATCAATCAACCGGGGAGGTTGAATGTAATAAAATTCAAATTCAGCGGTCTCCTACCACCAGTGATACAACTGCAAGAGTGTCGGTCGAGTCGGTGACTGCTAGTGGTATTAAACTTGCTATTTAGATATTTATTGTATTCAGTATCCGTTATAGTGAAGACATTCTTGTCTTCATCATGTTATCAGAGCTTAATTTAATCAAGCCTCCGTGGTGTTGTGGTTGAGCCGGTAGGCTCATAATCCGGAGGCGGCGGGTTCAATTTTCGCGGTAAGACAAGTAGGTATGTGTGCATGGAAAAAAACTTGTTCTGTGGGTAGGTGTTGTGGGGCCATTGTTCTCGTAGTTCCTGGGTAGTTGGTTACCTAGATCCAGGAAATCCTAGTCAGGGTCAAGGATCTATGTCATGAGATCATCATTCATCATCATCATTAAAAGCCTGAAGACGTCCACTGCTGAACATAGGTCTCCCTCAGGAAGCGCCACTTAGAGCGGCTGCTCGCCTCCTGCATCCATCGGCTCCCCGCGGCTTTCACCAGGTCGTCGGTCCACCTAGTGGTAGGCCGGCCTACGCTGCGTCTTCCAGGTTATGGTCGCACCTCGAGAACCTTTCTTCCCCATCGGTTGTCAGTTCTACGAGTGATGTGGCCTGCCCATTGCCATTTCAACTTGCTAATCCTAAGAGCTACTCGGTCACTTTAGTTTTCCTACGGATCTCCTCATTTCGGATCTTATCTCTAGGTAAACACAGAGCATTGCTCTCTCCATAGCTCGTTGCGCGACTTTGAGCTTAGTAATGAGGCCAACAGTTAGAGACCACGTCTCAGTTCAATAAGTCGTCACTGGCAACACAGATTGATTGAAAACTTTTGTTTTCAGGCTTTGTGGTATTTTGGATGTGATAGGTCGAAGCTTCCCGAACGCTGCCCAGCCGAGTTGGACCACCTTTTTTTTTTTAACCTGGCAAAAATACTGTATGTATTCCACCTGCCCTGGGTGGGGCAAGGTGGATATGTGGGACTCTCCGCTAATGAGACGGCCTACCCAATAAAAATCCGAGGTTCTCCATCTTTCCGCATGTGGTAGTTCCCAGGGGTGCTTTCGCAGTCGTCTGGGCCCTACCTACGGTCAGCCGCATCCGGCTCCTTCCGCTCCGTCTCGTGACGGGGACACCTCGGTGGCGCGCTGAGAACCCGCGCGCCGTCCGGCTTGGAGGATCTTATGCAAGCAGACGACGATCACCCACTCGTCATCCACTTAGATCCCATCACCGACGTCCCGGACCCGGGGCACAAGGCTCCGGGTCGACGGACATCAGTGCTTCCTTAGCCCGCGCCTCAGCAGAGTGGGCAGGAGTCGAAGCGGCCTTACGGTCCGCCCTCGCTCCTCCTCTGCTCCGCCTTGGTTTGGGTTTCAGGGCGTCACACCCCTTGCTCCCCATGCGGTGGTCGGTCTTACGGCCCGCTGCGGCACAGAGCACACAGTGAGCCGGGGCTGCACACTCGCAGGCCACGTGACCAGGCTTCCCGCGCTGCGATCCACCTTTGAGTGGCATTTCTGCCTCACGTGGCCCTCCTCCAGGCAGCGGAAGCAAACGAAAGGCTTCGGCTCCAGCAGGTGGGCTCTAACCGACCCCCAGCCCACGAGCAACCTGTCCTTCGCTCTACCGCTTTGGCGGCCGAAATCGGACACCTCAGCCACATCGACCCGATCCCGACAAAGTTTGTGCGAACCTCGCTATACTTTATCGAGTCGGTCGAACATCCGCCGACTCGCGCGACTTCAGCCGCGACCTCATCCGATGCGACGGAGTCGTCTAGGCCAGAAATGCACATTTCTGCGCACTTCGTTGGCCTGGTGATTCGGACGAGCTCCGCCGGGAGGCATTCCCTCAACTTTTCCGCCAGTATGTCGGCCTTGGGCCCACTATCAGCACCGGCAACCTCTAGCATACGTGCCCCCGTGACTGAAGCTCGGACACGTATGGGTGGTAGGTATGCCATGGTCCGCCAACTGGATGTGGGACCTGGCCTTCGTCAGCAGGTCGACATAGATCACCCCCTTCTCCGCAGCACCAGGCTGTAGATTGAGAGTGACCACCGTCGACCGTGGCTGGCGCAGCTTCACCGCCGGAGTTCTGGTCTGCGGTGCACGTTGCACCGCACCAGCCCGTTTTTCAACTCGTCCACTGTGGCAAGGCACTGGAAGCGATTTTGGAGTTCCAGCTGAAAGCTTTCGGGGTTTGGATTTAGACAGGATTCGGACGGAGTGTAGACTTACCAGACGCAACCTTAACATCCACAGAGCAAGCACAACACAGAGACATCATCGAATATGCGCCTCTTGGTCGTCATCATGAAGTCTATCTCATTTTTCGTGGAACCGTCGGAGCTTATCCACGTCCACTTCCTAGTCATGTGATCATTAGGCGTTATTTATTTACTGAATAAATATGTAGATATGTACCTACTTACATAGAATTTTGTGAAGAGCTGTTTTGTTTCTTTTGTCGTAGGTACTGATGTACATAATAAAAATCAACTTTTTTCATCAATTCCAGATACCGACAATGATAATGAATCTTCCGAAGATGTTGCGTCTCAAACACTTGAAGTAGAGAGGTCTCCGAGGAGTGTTTCCGTGTTAGCTGGTTCAGATCAAAATATAAGTGAATGGGAAGACAAATCTAATCAATCAACTGGGGAGCTTGAATGTAATAAAAGTAAAGTTCAGTGGTCTCCTACCACCAGTGATACAACTGCAAGAGTGTCGGTCGAGTCGGTGACTGCTACTGGTATTACCTGCTATTTAGATATTTATTGTATTCAGTATCCGTTATAGTGAAGTCAATCTTGTCTTCATCATGTTATCAGAGCTTAATTTAATCAAGCGTGGTGTGGTGGTTGAGCCGGTAGGCTCATAATAGGCTCATAATCCGGAGGCGGCGGGTTCAATTCCCGCGGTAAGACAAGTATGGGTATGTGTGCACAGAAAAAACTCAAATACTTTTTCTCTGGCTAGGTGTTGTTGAACCATTGTCCTCGTAGTTCCTGGGTAGTTGGGTACCTAGATCCAGGAAATCCTAGTCAGGGTCAAGGATCTACGCCATGTGATCAATAGGCTTTATTTATTTACTGAAAAATATGTAGGTATATACCTAGTTACATAGAATTTTGTGAAGAGAGCTGTTTTGTTTCTTTTGTCGTAGGTACTGATGTACATAATAAAAATCAACTTTTTTCATCAATTCCAGATACCGACAATGATATTGAATCTTCCGAAGATGTTGCGTCTCAAACACTTGAAGTAGAGAGGTCTCCGAGGAGTGTTTCCGTGTTAGCAGGTTCAGATCAAGATATAAGTGAATGGGAAGACAAATCTAATCAATCAACTGGGGAGCTTGAATGTAATAAAAGTAAAGTTCAGTGGTCTCCTACCACCAGTGATACAACTGCAAGAGTGTCGGTCGAGTCGGTGACTGCTACTGGTATTAAACCTGCTATTTAGATATTTATTGTATTCAGTATCCGTTATAGTGAAGTCAATCTTGTCTTCATCATGTTATCAGAGCTTAATTTAATCAAGCGTGGTGTGGTGGTTGAGCCGGTAGGCTCATAATAGGCTCATAATCCGGAGGCGGCGGGTTCAATTCCCGCGGTAAGACAAGTATGGGTATGTGTGCACAGAAAAAACTCAAATACTTTTTCTCTGGCTAGGTGTTGTTGAACCATTGTCCTCGTAGTTCCTGGTTAGTTGGCTACCTATCCAGGAAATCCTAGTCAGGGCCAAGGATCTATGTCATGTGATCAATAGGCGTTATATGGCCACTCAGGCGCGGCGGGTCGGGTGTAGGTAGGTCCCAAAGCGATCCAAAGTAAATAAGAATTTACTAACCTCAAATAGCGCGGAATGGTTTTGCATATTTACGGTTGATACGACAAAACTAAGCAGTGGTTTAAAATTTGGCCTCTATGCTGGTGAGGTTCGGCGAAGTGGGTTACAAATATGGCAGAATCACCTGAGCGGTTATTTACTGAATAAATATGCAGGGAGGGGAGGTAGGGGTATGTATGTGTACCCACTTACATAAAATTTTGTGAAGAGCTGTTTTGTTTCTTTTGTCGTAGATACTGATGTACATAATAAAATTCAACCTTTTTCAACAATTCCAGATTCTGACAATGATTTTAAATCTGCTGAAGATGTTGCGCCTCAATCAGTTGACGTAGTGAGGTCTCCAAGAGTTTCCGTGTCAGGTGCTTCAATTCATAATATAAGTGAATGGGACGAACCAATTGATTTTGAAGTTAACTCGCCGTCACCAAAACAAGGTCAAAAGAGAACCAACAAAAATATAGCTCGAGAAATAATAAGGAAGAGGAGAAGGACAGGGTTTATATCACAAGGTGAGACCATTAGCAAATATTAGCCTATCGATGATAAAAAAAACTCAAAACAAACGCAGGAGATACACAAGCGTAGGTGTTCAGACAGATTTAGATTACGTTAACCGAAGAACTTTATGTGATATACTTTTTCTGGGTTTTCACGTACTTTTTATACCTACACACTTTACCTGCTGTAGTGTTTGAAATATTTACTGTTTGTTTTCAGACAAATCTAATCAATCAACCGGGGAGGTTGAATGTAATAAAATTCAAGTTCAGCGGTCTCCTACTACCAGTGCTACAACTGCAAGAATGTCGGTCGAGTCGGTGACTGCTAGTGGTAAAACCTGCTATTTAGATATTTATTGTATTCAGTATCCGTTATAGTGAAGTCATTCTGGTCTTCATCATGTTATCCGAGCTTAATTTAATCAAGCCTCCGTGGCGTGGTTGTTGAGCCGGGAGGCTCATAACCCGGAGGTTTCGGGTTCAATTCCCGCGGCAAGACAAGTATAGATATGTGTGCACAGAAAAAACTCAAATACTTGTTCTGTGGCTAGGTGTTGTGGGGCCATTGTCCTCGTAGTTCCGTGGTAGTTGGGTACCTAGATCCAGGAAATCCTAGTCAGGGTCAAGGATTTATATCATGTGATAATTTATTTACTGAGGCGTTATTTATTTACTGAATAAATATGTAGTTATGTACCTACTTACATAAAATTTTGTGAAGAGAGCTGTTTTGTTTCTTTTGTCGTAGGTACTGATGTACATAATAAAATTCATTTTTTTTCAATAATTGCAGATTCTGACAATGATTTTAATACTGCTGAAGATGTTGAGTCTCAAACAATTGAAGAAGTGACGTCTCCAAGCGTTTTCGTGTCAGCTGGTTCAACTCAATATTTAATGGAATGCGACGAACCGCCGTCACAAATACTCGGTCTAAAGAAAACCAGCGAAAATATAGCTCGAGGAACGCTTAAGAAGAGGATAAGTACAGGGTCTCAATCTAATAGTCAAAATAATAAAAGCAGGACATACAAAAGTGTAGGCGTTCAGACTGATTCAGCGAATGTTAATGGTAGAACATGCGAAAGACTGTATCTGGGTGTTCCACGTATCTTTCG
This sequence comes from Ennomos erosarius, assembly GCA_963580505.1. Taxonomy (NCBI): domain Eukaryota; kingdom Metazoa; phylum Arthropoda; class Insecta; order Lepidoptera; family Geometridae; genus Ennomos; species Ennomos erosarius. The sequence goes on from OY756977.1 coordinate 3,594,645, forward strand.
AGTATGCTCGTGTATGCGTAAGCACGAGGATTAATCGAATACTACTATACTAGATGGTAGGACTTTGCTGCAAAGTTCGCCTAGGTAGGCACCACCGCGTTACCTGTTACTTTACCGAAATTATTGAGCAAATGAGACTCTATGATCTGATTTCACAATCTGATTACTCAGACGTGCGCAGTGCAGTGTCACGTGAGACTTTATTATTTTAAATTTCCGCGTAATATTGCAGCTTATATGGCCGCCGTGTAGCAAACATGTTAACATCAAGGAAACGACTGGTTCGTCAAAATATTCATTTTTTTTAATTTGGTATTAATTAGACAACCATAGAAATCATCCCCATTAAAATAAAATAAACATTAACTAGAGCCATCGGGAAGGTTTAAAATTTAAATGTATAAAACGTATATAATAATTAATAAAAACAGGAACTAAAAAAGTAGTATTGATTGATAATTAGGAATTAATTTTAAAGGTTTATTTTTATTACTTTTTGAAGTCTACGTACCTATTATGTCGGTACATAGCACTCTATTTTTGTTGAAACAAATAAAAATTAAGACATGTTTTCCTTATATATAATGTGTTTTATTTGTACCTAACCTAACCTTCTATATTATACCAATAATAAAGGGAACAGATGTGATTGGTTGTTTGAGACGCAGCGTAGGGCGGACCACTAGGTGGACCGAAGATCTGTGCGCTTAAAGTGGCGCTCTCTGGGGGGAAGCCTTTGTTGAGCAGTGGACGTCTTTAGGCTGTTGATGATGGTGATTTTCAGATCAGTCCCATAGGAAATTAATCATATCAGAAGGCGTACCACAAACAAATACAAAACCATCATGTTTCATGACTGTAATGTTTCAAGGTTACAATAATATTGTTCGAATTCGTACCATGAAATACACAAAAAACTTATCACTTACGCACGTCGGTGTAAACACGATGTATTTGAGTGAACGATTTAACGTGACGTCATCAAAACTGCTCTGGCTCTGCAACATTACAGTATTCTTACTTTTATGTCATTTTTCACTGTATTATTGAAGTAATAATGCTATAAGAGATCGTAGTAGGCCCCCAGTTTAGTAACCTATACCTACGGTACCTAACTAATACCTACATATAAGTACCTACTTATTCGTTTTGTTTTTAAATCAATGTAACCGCCAACTGGATAATATAGGTTACAATATGATAATAACATAGGTATGACTTTTTTATTAGCTCCACATGGGTATGAATTCAAATGTGCGGAATTCGCGATAGACAACGATAAAAGAAATAAATGTTGTTTTCCTTCGCCGTTGAACATAAGTTTAAGAATCACAAGTTCAAGGTAATTATGAGTCATCCAAAGGTTATAAAGCCCGTTGATAGCTCGTGAATATAATTTCTCTTACAAACACGACCCGCGCGGACAGCGGGCGAAGTAAGAGAACGAAACAGTCATGGCATTACAAAGAACAGAGCAGGATGGAACAAAAGACATTGGGTTTCCCGTTTCCTCTCATAGGATTATCAATTAGCGGTTGAAATACACCACAAATTTTCGCATGAGGGGAAGTGGTATCATTGGTCAACTGGATTTATAGTCAAATGGAGTCATCCATCCATGGCACTTGACCTTGTATTAAGTGTAGCCTCAATCTCTTCATATGAGCGAAAAGACCCGTATCGCAGCAGTGGGAAGGATGATGACGATGTCTGCAAAAGCAATGAGCTACCCTACTCATCAGTAGAAAATTAAATGCGATCAAACAAAAGCCTCTAAATAAAAAAAACATTTCAATGATAACGGCCGAGTGCGAGTCGGACTCACGCATGAAGTGTCCCGTACTTTTATTATTTTATAATTTTAAATTTGTAAAAATTATCAAAAACAACACGTTTGATGTATGTGCCCTCTTAAATATTTCTTTTATTCTGTTTTTTAATATTTGTTGTTATATAAGCAACAGAAATCATCCTGTGATAATTTCAACTCTCTAACTATCACAGACCGATGGACAGCGGAGCCTTAGTAATAGGGTTCGATTACCCTTTGGGAGTAAAACCCTAAAAAGGAGCAAAAGAATCACGTTTGTTGTTGTTTGTTGTATGGGGGTATTTTTAATTTATTCTGCTTTTTAGTATATTTATTGTAGTAGCGGCAACAGCAATACATCATCTGTGAAAATTTCAACTAACTATTACGGTTCATGGTGTATTTGTTACAGATGGACAGACAAACAGACATACAGACAGACGGAAAGCGGAGCGTAAGTAGTAGGGTTCGATTTAACCTTTGAGTACCGAACCCTAAAAACATTACGACAAAAATGAGTTCTCTATTAAAGCAATAAACTTATTTTTCCTTTGCTGATGACTGATGTGCTGTCACCGCGACCGGCTCGCGTGGCACTGCCACTGCCCTGCCGGAAAGGTTAAGGAAGTAAATGGGAAGTAACGATTAGACTCAATGGCCGCTCGCTACACGGAATTCCGTCGATAACGAACGAAAACTTGCTAATGACTACTCCGGTATGGCGGCCGGGCCGTTAAGGCCATTTCTGTACGGATTCTTTGCTTTATTTAGTCACTGACCTGCTCCATCCATGAGTCCTTTTCCATTCCTCTCCTTTTACTCTTGCGTGCGGATTATTTGTTTTATTTAGTCAACAAACAGTTTTATCGACTAGCTGACATGCTCCATCCATTCATCCTTTCTCATTCCTCCTTTTACTCTTCCGTTCGTATTCTTTGCTTTATTTAGTCATCAAACAGCTTTATCGACTAGCTGACATGCTCCACCCATTCGTCCTTTTCCATTCCTCTCCTTTTACTCTTCCGTTCGGATTCTTTGCCTTATTTAATCTTCAAAGAGCTTTATCGACTTGCTGACATGCTACACCCATTCGTGCTTTTCCATTCCTCTCCTTTTACTCTTCCGTTCGGATTCTTTGCCTTTTATTAATCTTCAAACAGCTTTATCGACTAGCTGACATGCTCCACCCATTCGTCCTTTTCCATTACTCTCCTTTTACTCTTCCGTTCGGATTCTTTGCCTTATTTAATCTTCAAACAGCTTTATCGACTTGCTGACATGCTACACCCATTCGTGCTTTTCCATTCCTCTCCTTTTACTCCTCCGTTCGGATTCTTTGCCTTTTATTAATCTTCAAACAGCTTTATCGACTAGCTGACATGCTCCACCCATTCGTCCTTTTCCATTCCTCTCCTTTTACTCTTCCGTTCGGATTCTTTGCCTTATTTAATCTTCAAACAGCTTTATCGACTAGCTGACATGCTCCACCCATTCGTCCTTTTCCATTCCTCTCCTTTTACTCTTCCGTTCGGATTCTTTGCCTTATTTAATCTTCAAACAGCTTTATCGACTAGCTGACATGCTACACCCATTCGTGCTTTTCCATTCCTCTCCTTTTACTCTTCCGTGCGGATTATTTGTTTTATTTAGTCATCAAACAGTTTTACCGACTAGCTGACATGTTCCATCCATTCGTCCTTTTCCATTCTATCCTTTTTTTATTCTTCATAGGCAAAGCATTTGACCACTGTCTCACCTGGTGGAAAGTGATGACGCAGTCTACGATGGGCTGATATGCTCCATCCATTGTGTGTGATTCTCAAGTGGTGACCATGAAATAAGACAACGCAAAGGCCACTCCCGCTCCCCACAGTGAACCCCCCCATCCTGGTAAAAACAACGGGGAGCCGTTATAGATGACTTTTACAAGGCGACCTTGAATTAGTATGTTATCCCGAAAGGGGGTAAATCTACACCCTAAGGTAGACAATGTTTCTTCTACGAATTTGCTAAATTAATAGTTTTTCATTGAAGAAATGCCATGTAAAGTTTTTGTTCGTAAATAGCCTTAGCGCAGCTGGGTTGTTAAACTTCGTCCTTGACTGAGTGCACATAAATGAGTTTAACGGCCTGGGTTTAGAAATGAATTTATAACTCTCTAATGTATTTGTAACTCTCGTAGCGATCGCACGTGCAATTTTGCGAGTGTAGTTAGTTTTTACCTTGGACGTTTGAAAACACCCAGTTTCAAGTAAGGCTCGTACAACTTGTAGGGTATCATGGTCCCAGTCCCCCTATTTCGGGATAACATATCAATTCAAGGTCACCTTGTATAAACGAAGCCAATATTGTTTAGTTAGCAGTGGACGTCTTCAGGTTGATGATAAACAAATTAAGTAAGTAAATATAAATATTTAACTAGTAGAATATGACGTAGACGTACGCTAGTATAACAAAAACCTCCATAGACTAAAAAAAATCTTAGTCTCTAGTAGTCAGGTAAAAAGATTCGCTCAAAAATGCGACACAACTAGAGTCTGGCAAAGCTAACTCAGCAATGGAATTTTTTGAAACCCTCAAAAACTATTTCATATAATTAATTATTAGCAGTCAGTCAATTAGCAGCAAGTAGCAATCGATTTTTTATATCATTGTCCTGTGCATTTCATAACATGTCAGTTTATCAAACAATCTGAATTTTCAGATTGTTTGTATATTCTAGCAGAAGTAATGGTTCAAGTTTACACCAATTTTAAATCACTGCAGAGATAGAATTATCTTTGCCAGACAAGAAGGAAATCTGCAAGAATTACAAAACAATGTCAATACTTAATGCAACATGGGAAGTGGTCCAAATCACCAATTATTTTTATTATTAACGATCGCGCCTACTTCTCCGAAAACAAAGACAATCTAGGACGCTACGCTCAACGCTCCGACATATTTACTGTCGCCAAAGTCATTAATGTCAAGGAATAGTAGGCTAGTAAAAAGATACATAAAGAACATCGCTTATTTATGTATTCGAAATAATACACCATGATTAATTGCATCTAAATCAATTGTCTAACGAAATTATAGTTCCTTCCAAACAGCTTAGTGATGATAATTTCTAACAAAGATAATATTCACTAGTAAGTTCTGCGCACGGTAGATCTCGCCAGCACATAATAATATAATGGTTACTTATGTGATTAGGGCGGTAAGTTGGTTTTTACTAACGAGTAGACAAATGTAAGCCAGAGACGTAGTCGAAGGCTTACCATAGTCACGAGTTTGTAACCAATATCTGCCCGTGTATCATACAACGTTTTTCAACACTTTTGCAAGAAAACTACCACAGGTACTGAAGCAAACCTTGTTTATTAGTGGGAAAGTAGCAACAAACAACCTTTGACATTTCTAATCTAATGTGAAAATCTAGTAGGTACAGTTACCGTCACTCTACTAGAGCATAACTTAGACTGGACTATGACTATGACTAAGACTTGACTACGTGTATAATTTTATAACACGATGTAAAATTGTAATGCAATACTTGACTCT